>CM053567.1:121987568-122082234 GCA_028646485.1 Cryptoprocta ferox
GATGGATTTCTCTCCCGGCGCTTGGCAGATATATATGGGGAGACGGGCGAGTTTTTCCTCCCTTAGAGATGGTTCTAGGCGCGTTTTCCGTCTCTCTTTCTCTTCCCCTTGTCTCTCCGGGGCACAGCGCGCTCTCCCTGTGTTGGGCTCGGGGGCTCCTTTCCCCTTTACCACCGGGTCGCGCCCGTCCCCTAATTTCCCAGATCACAGTCACTCACTCAGGCATCTTTGAGGTTGTCTTCTTTCTGGCGTCTGTTTCTTCTTTCCCCCACTTGCAAATCCGAGTTTTATCCCTTCAGTCCTTCTCAGTTCAATCCATACGGGCGTGCGCGGATTACAGAGCTCCCTGCTCTTCAGCCATCTTGTCCTCTCCCTCAAATTGTAAGTTTTCTCACCAAACTTCATTTTCATACTAAATGCCTAGCTCTTTTGTTACCATTAAAATTGTTGAAATCAATCTTTTTATTACAAACCCTTTTTCAATGCTTGAAGTTTAATAAAAGGATTAAACTTTATTCATAACCACACCTTACTCTATTTTTCATTATATTTTGGGGCTTAAGTTTTTATTTTAATTCCATTTAGTAAACATACACTGTTATATTAGTCTCAGGTATACAATGTAGTGATTCAATAATTCCATACATCACCTGGTACTCACCATGACAAATGCCCTCCTTGATCCTGTCACCTATTTAACCCATTTCCACCTCATTCCCCTCTGGTGACCATCAGTTTGTTCTCTATAATTAAGAATTTATTTCTTAATTTGTCTCTCTCTCTCTTTTCTTTCCCTTTGCTCATTTGTTTTGTTTCTTAAATTTCACATAGGAGTGAAATCGTATATTTGTCTTTCTTTGACTGACTTATTTTGCCTGGCATTATACTCTCTAGCTCCATCCATATTGTTGCAAATGACAAGATTTGATTGCTTTTTATGTCTGAATAAAATTTCATTGCATATATTGTATCTTCTTTATCCACTCATCAATCAATGGACACTTAGTTTGCTTCCATAATGCTACTATAAACATTGGGGTGCATGTATCCCTTTGAATTAATGTTTTTGTATTCTTTGAGTAAATTTTCAGTAGTGTGATTGCTGGATCATAGGGTAGTTCTATTTTTAATTTTTTGAGGAACCTCCATCCTGTTTTCCATAGTAGCTCCACCAGTTTGTATTCCCACCAAGACTGCACGAATTTTCCTTTTACTCCATATACTCACCAACATGTTTCTTGTGCTGTTGATTTTAGCCATTCTGACAGGTATGAGGTGATATCTCATTGTAGTTTTGATTTACATTTCCCTGATGGTAAGTGATGATGAACATATTTTCATATGTCAGCCATCTGGATGTCTTCTTTGGAGAAATATCTGTTCATGTCTTCTGCCCAAGTTTTAGTTGGATTATTTGGGTTTAGGTGTTGAGTTCTATAATTCTTTATATATTTTGGATACTAACGCTTTATCAGACATGTCATTTGCAAATATCTTCTTCCATTCTATAGGTTGATTTTTACTTTTGTTGATTGTTTCCTTCACTGTGCATAAACTTTTTATTTTGATATACTCCCAGTGGCTTATTTTTGCTTTTCTTTCCCTTGCCTAAGGAGACATATCTAGAAAAAAAAGTTTCTCTGGCCAATGTCAAATAAGTTATTGCCAGCATTCTTTTGTAGGATTTTTATGGTTTCAGGTCTCACATTTAGGTATTTAACCCATTTTGACTTTACTTTTGTGTAAGTGGTCCAGTTTCATTCTTTTGCATGCAGCTATTCAGTTTTCCCAATACCATTAGTTGAAAGGATTTTTCACACTAAATATTCTTTCCTGCTTTGTCAAAGATTAATTAATCATATAATTGTGGGTAGGATTCTGGGTTTTCTTCTCTTCCATTGATCTAAATGTCTATTTTTGAGCTAGTGTCATATTGTTCTGATCACTATAGCTTTATAATATAACTTGAGGTCTGGAATTGTGATGCCTCCAGCTTTGCTTTTCTTTTCAAGGTCACTTTAGCTATTTGGAGTCTATTATGGTTCTATTCAAATTTTAAAATTGTTCTGCTTCTGTGAAAAATATCGTTGGTAATTTGAAGGGATTGCATCACACTTCTTTGTGTAGTATAGACATTTTAACAATATTTGTTCTTCTGATCCATGAGCATGAAACGTCTTTCCATTTTCTTGTGTTCTCTTCCATTTCTTTCATCAATGTTTTATAGTTTACAGAGTGCAAGTCTTTCGCCTCTTTGGTTAGGTTTATTTCTAGGTATCTTATTATTTTTGGTGCAATTGTAAATGAGATTGTTTTCTTAATTTCTATTTCTGCTGCTTCATTATTGGTATATAGAAATGTAACAGATTTCTGTAGATTTATTTTGTATTCTGTGACATTACTGAATTCCTTTATCAGCTCTAGCAGTCTTTTGGTGGGGCCTTTTGTAGTTTCTATAAATAATATCATGTCATCTGTATTGTTCATTTCAGAGGGTAACATGAGCACATATATGTTGTGTGACTCAGAAGGTATGGTGAAAATGGACATGCTGGGTGAGATTAAAGAATTGGCATTGAAACTGAAATAAAGAAGTAATTATTTCATACCACAATAGCTGTACCTGTAATCATTGCTTTCCATAAACTTTCCTTAATAAAATGTTAACCAAACCTCAATTGCTCAAAGGCTTTCAATTTGTGATCATTACACTTGAAGCATGTTTTAATATCTGCATGATTACAACAGCATATCTTAGCAAAGATTTAATGTTTGCCTAAACCACACTCACTTAAAAATCTCTGTAGTTTTCATTTCTTCTGACACTTTAGTTATTTATAGTACGTGTAAATACAGGTCTTTAGAAGTTAACAGCTACTGGAAGTAAAATTATTTAAGTCCCGGTTGTTCTACTGCCCCTTAATCTGTTGTTGTTCTGGATTTATCCCAGTGGCTGAGAAGACCAAAGAGCAAGTGACAAATGTTGGTGAGGCGGTGGTGACAGGGGTGACAGCAGTCGCACAAAAGACAGTGGAGGGAGCAGGGAGCATCGCAGCTGCCACTGGCTTTGGCAAAAAGGATCAGTTGGGCAAGGTATGGTTGCATCCATTTTATGTTACATTTGCAAAGTCTCGGGATCACAGTGTGTTTTCATGGAAGGCAGGTATAAGATGCTTACTTGAGGGAGGGCTGACTCTTCTCTTGTAAAAAAAAAAAAAAAAGTCTACCTTAATGTGTGCATTCTTTTCAGAGGCATTAACCCAGATAAATGCCATGAAAATTGTACAGTAATCATAATTGTTTCATTTTCTGGAAGAAAGTTAATGAAATGAACAAATGTAATAAATATGAAAAGAACTGTGACATTTCAGAAAGAATGGGTGCTTTCATGTTGGCTATGGATGCAATCTCTCTTTGTTGAAACATAATAAATGCTTTGTGCCCAACTGACAGATTTTCAAAATGGAGATCTTTTGGTTGATTTCTTCATCATGACATCATCTCTTATTAAATGGCACATTTGCTTATCACATAGCAGTTCATTTGCAAATATATGTTTGTGGGAACACAGAGATTTGAATTGTATACCAACCAGAAATCGTGCTTTTGGGGTGATTTTAAAATTCTCAGAACTTTTACTGCATTTCTTGACAAATATGAGACTCTAGTAAGAATATACAAAAGATACTATGACTTTCGTTTTAAACAGGTAAGTGATAGAAAATGAGATGTCAACTGGAAGATGAAATTTCATAAGTTTTGTGACCACTGCAGCAGACATTTCTGCTATTCCTCTGGCACCATGGCCTCCTTGTTTCTCCTTAAACAAACCAAATACTCCCTTGTCCTGGCTCCTCCGTCTGTCTGGAAAGCTCTTCCCCAAGATTATATACTTGGTTCACTCCCTCATCTTCTCAAGTTGTTGTTAAATGGCACCTTCTCAGTGAGGCCTACCCTGTACTATTTGAGATTAGAGCCATTCTCTTCACCTCTGGTATTCCCAGTCTTCCTACTGTTTATTTTTGACTTTTATACCAGAGCATGTATCACCTTTAAGAATCATAAATAACTAATTTTTCATATATGTTGTTTATTATTTTCTTTGTCCCCTCCTAAAATACAAAGCACCATGAGGGTGGAATATATTTATTTTGTTCAATGATATTTCACAAGTGTCTGAAAGAGTACATAGTAGATAATTAGAAATATTTATTAAGGAGGAAAAGAAGGAAGGAAATAAGTATATAGGCAAAGTGATTCTTATTTCAGTATCTAATACTTATATGCATAGTAGAGCAACTGGCTATTCAACTATCTGAAAGTTATAACCAAAGTGATGTTGGAACAGATATTTTGAAAACTATATGAAAATAGCTTTATTTGCTGGCAAACTACTCTGGGTTATTTCCACTCCATACAATTCTATGAGGCAGGCCTGCTTTGATGGATCATTAAAGCATTGATATTAGAAAGGCAGGACTAAAAACCTGTGACATATTGAAATTTGTCACATGTATTATTTATATCATCTGGGCAATTGATGCTAGTTGGAAAATCTGGGCTGGGCTTCTAGGGAAGTTCTTCAGCCTACGTTGAGTAAAAATGGTATTTTTTTGTGCAGATTATGCTCCTCAAATAATCATATTGTTCTACTTTCGCTCTCAATTTATAATTATATTTATAGCTTTAGTACATTTCAAAAGTTAGGAGGAACCTCAGGTATTAGTACAGAAGCAATTAACCTGTTTAGTGTCCTAGACTCTTCTGCCAATCTGAAAGAAGCTATGGACTCTCTTCTCAGAAATATACACAATGAATTGCTTAAGAGGATCTTGGAAGTCCATCAACAGACAGAGCCCATGATTTAGGCCAATTCTCTGATTGTTCAGAGGGGGAAAGTGAAATCGACAGAGGGGAAGGGTGCAGTCCAAGATCACATGGCCAATTGTAATCGACTGGATACCAGTACTGCTTTCCCATCAACTATGTCACTTCCCCAATTATTTACCCTCCTTTTGAGCTTTTATAACTGAATTATGGACAACCAAACTTAACTGGAAAAATTCTGTGCTTCAGAATATTAAGAAATCAGGGAAACATGTACCATCCCCTTCTCACCCCTATCTAAGGCATACAGTGTAAATTGCAAGTAAGGCACGAAAGTGATTCATTTCTTACAAAGTTGGGCTTGTTTTTTACTTTTCTACAAATATTGCTATTTATCTTAATACTTTAAAGCAGAAATCTAAATGATATAACAAAATTAACCATTTGGAAATATTTCTCTTATGTGTACTTACAAGTTCTTCCAAATTTTTAATATGAAAATGAAGCCATAAAACCTAGAAATTGCAGCATAGTTATAGAAAAAAAAATTAAACTAAGAATTTAAATAGTTGATTTTCATCCCTGCTCTATCACCAACAGGCTGAATGACCTTTTGAGAATCTCCTAAGACTCTTTCTCATATAATAAGAAACTATACCAGAAAATTGGTAAAGCCCAATTTAGCAACAATGTTCTGAATTTCTATTATAACTCAAGGAAGATGCGAATAACCTTTCCACTGTGGCTGTATCTATGAAATCCCCTAAATGCTAGAGAGTTTAGATAAAATAATTCAATTTTCTCATTATGAGATTTGAAGCAATGTAATTTCATCATTCAAACTCTGATCAAAATGATTCTGGTAAATGGAAATGAGCAAATTATCGTAGCTTTAACCACTTGTTAGTGATTCCATCGACATACTCATTCTTCACTCAATAAATAATGCTTGCTCCCTGTATGTCAGAAACTTTGCTAGACATTGAGTTTAAAATGATGAGAAAACTATACACCATTTTTTCTTTTCATTAAGCTTGCAGTCTAGTGACAAAGATTACTAATAATCATCTAATTGCCACACAATACGTATGCAGTTCTAAACTGTGAAATGTTATGCTATGAATTTACACATACACTATACATAATGCTGAGAACATCCCAGCTAGTACGCAGGAGGGATAAGGGAGAGCATTACAAAGGCTTCCCTGAAGAAATGATGTTTGCACTAAGATCTAGAAAAATGGCTGGCAATTAATAAGCAAGTGAGAGTCAGAGAAAAAACATTGCAGGCACAAGTAACAACATGAGGAAATCTCATGTGGTAGGAAGGGACTATGGCAAGTCAAAGAGGACTGAAGCTGGAGCCACAGAAAAAACGGTAGGAGAAGCTGGAGAGGTGTGTGGAGGTCACATCCTGGTTGGCCATGTTGAGAATGTTGGTTTTTATTCTAAGAATGAAGGAACCTATTAAAAACATTTAAGCAAGGATGTCAGCTTATAACTTTGCATGTTGAATAGATGTCTCTACTTGCCAGGCAGGAAACAGATTAAAGGGAGGGAAGAGTGGAAACCAGAGACAGTTAGTGGGCTGTGATGGAACGAGGAGATGATTGCATATTCTAAGATGTTAGTGGGGGAAGAGAAAGGAATGGATTAATTTAAAGACTGCGTAGGAGGTAATATCAACAAGATTTGGTGGTTCATTTCATGAGGCTTGGGGGAAGAGGGATGTGATTAGCAGGACTACTGGGTTGTTGAAGTGGATTGTTGGCTGTGCCATTCTTTTGACATTTGGTGCCTCTCTTGAATATCAAGAAAACTGCAAAAGGAGTGGCTATATTGATGTTTAGCCCTCATGCCTTTTGAGGGTATTTGGCTCATTACTCCCCGATTAGTGGAACAAATCTTTTTTTTTCTTTTCTTTCCTACTTCCCTCTCTCCTTCTTTTCCTCCCCCTCTCCCTTCCAACCTCCCTTCTTTTCGTCATTTCCTCCCTGTGGTATTTCCCCTTCCTTTTTTTTTTTTTCCAAAAGAGCTCCAGTAGTGCATTTTGATTTTTCTGTTTTTATTTGATACCTTTATTTATTTGGGAATGTTTGCTTTGGGGTACTCTATCTCCTTTTGATGTTAACAGAGAGATATAACAACAGATACCTAAGTATTATTTTGAATTTGAATTTCATATGAATGAAGCTATCCTTAGATCTAATTTCTAATTATAAGACATTAGATTGAAGGACAAATGGGATGTCTTGAATTTTAAGAATTTGCTTTATCAAATATTATTAGCTCTTCTACTGAATACATTAGATTAATACATCTATTCCTAAATGTATTCTTCTACTGAATACATAGATTAATACATCTATTCCTAAAACTTATTTGATTCGCATGGTAGAAACAGGCTGCAAACGCATTGGCAGAAATACTCAAGTTTTAAGTTCAAGCAAAGAGTGATGTTATGTAGACAACAGTTGTTTCCTACTTTTATTGAGAACAAATTATCCGCTTACACCAAGACCATAATAAACAAGCTTTCAAGTAAGGGGTTCTGTAGTACGTTTGTGTTTGCAGTACACAGCTAGTCACTAAAACATTTACTCCATTGTAACCCCTCTACAGTGCTTTGCATGTGGTGCTGCTTAAATAAATCCTTGCTGAACAAATGAGCATTTATTTAATGCTATCTGGAATACTCTAGAAGAGCTGGATCCTCAGTGTCCCTCAGGTCTATACTTTTGTAAAATATATATATTTTCATTTATAGTGAGTGAAAGTTCTACGTATGCTATAGAGCCACTGCCTGACAAATAGTACTGCAGTCAGCTTTATTATCACATGCCATTTAGGCGTTGACCTACCTGCATGGAAATTAATAGGTTTCATTCAAGAAATAAGCTTGCAATATTTATAGCCACAGATACTTGAAATATTCAAGTTCATCTGTTTTCTTTTTCTTCAGAATCAGAGTGAAGTGCCTAAACAGTGCCATTTTGAAAAAAAAATTAGACCGGATTTTAAGAAGTTTTTACTGACCCCAGCATAGTTATCTGGAAAATATTGATTTCAAATGCATAGTAGCATTGCATACTCTGTGCTCCTGCCTTAATTCATGAGAAGATAGCTAACCAAGTGTGTGCTAGAGGAGTAAAACAAAGCAGGTATGAAAAATAACAGATTTGACATAACTTATAACATTTAAGAGCTTCTACTTAACTTCCCTTGACTTAGAGCTACCATGTTCAGCTTGATGCAGACTTATTTTTAAATACTTGAGTATTATAGACCTTCTGATCAAATAGTCAGATGATGGAGGTTGACATCAGCTAACTCATTTATGCTGATTTCATATATAAGTCAAAGGTCACAGGCAATCTTTCAGATTTCTTTGAAGAAATACACATTTCTTCGTATATAATTATTGTGCACCTTCTTATTTACAACCTTATATATTTCTTCATATGTAATTATGAAGAAATATATATATATATAACACTGTATTATACTATACACTATAATCTTAATAGTGTATTCTTTATAACAAGGTAACAAGAGATGTAAAGATTAGTGAAATACTCTGATTTACAGTACATTTTCCTTAAATGTTTAATAATGATAGATATGATATATTCTCTCAAATAATTAGAAGTTTGAGTCTCGCTTTTGTGCTTGACCTCTGCAGATACCAGCATGATTGTTAATTATGTTTAAACCTAAACTAAAGCTCCGTTGCAGCGAATTGCCTGATTTGTATTTGTGGTCATAGTGGTGCATACTATTAACAACATCATAGTCTTTGGTTAAAGCATGTTGTAATTAAAGAAAAAACCTAATTGATCTGATTGGTTTATTTTAACATGTATATAATCAGTAATATTTTGCAATGTGTTATGTAAAAATCAATATTTTAAGCTCATATGAAAGTTCACTAATATTACATAAAATCTCTCTCCTTGGAAACACATCTGTTATGATGGACTTTATATCTAATAATATTTCACTGGGTTCAGGATGGATGAATCATGATTCCTAGTGAACCTTAATCTTATAAGGTTGTAAATAAGAAGGTGCACAATAATTATATATGAAGTTGTAAGGAACATAGGCCTGTGGTTATGTTTTCATTAAAATTCAATAGCATTCATTTATTTAATGGGTACTTTGTATGTGCTGGACACTCAGTTGGACACTATGAGGAATACAGAGGTGAGTAACACATGGATTGCCCTTGCCTTCGAGAAACGTGGGGTCTTGCCACAGCAAACTGACATATAGGAAAAAGGAGTGTCTGAGCTCTTTGGGACTGCGTATGTATCTGTAAAAAGTATATATCCACTATAGGAAAAAAATGCTTGCCGTTAGGAATGAGAGAGAGATCTATCCTCTCAATACATATTCTATTTTAAATTCTGTTTTTGTCAGCAGACTATGAAATTACCTCACACACATAGAGATAACATCCACAATACTGTAGCTGTTTAGATGGAAACATAAAAATTCTTCCACCTGAGTCCTAGGACCAGTTGTTAATAATGTGTAAGCATTATAACCCTGCAATATATACACGACTACAAATCCAATTTCCGTTTTCAAAGAACTGATTGCGATAATAGTTGTGTTTGTTAGAAAATGTATTCTAGGAAGAGTGTGATAGAACTGCACACCAGCAAATAGCTTTAAACCATATTTGTGAAATTGGTTTATTCCTTCATAAATGCTTAATGTGAATTAAAATTCTATTAAATGCAATGTGAAAGCAATAACCATACTTTTATGAATCAGTCTCCACTGTGCATGTGGCTAACACCTATTGCGAATGTCCCTTCACATGCAAAAAGAACATGATATTTTTGATAGTTTCATGAATTGGATACTATTATATATAGAATGATTTCAAACTAAGGTGTTTTCATTTTAAAACTCAGTTACCATCTGAGCCATATTTCCACCTCATAATTCAATGGAAAACCTGGAAAAAGAATATTAATATGTTTAGGTGACAGGAATAAAAATAATAGGTGTATTTTTTTATTATGA
Organism: Cryptoprocta ferox; assembly: GCA_028646485.1. Taxonomy (NCBI): domain Eukaryota; kingdom Metazoa; phylum Chordata; class Mammalia; order Carnivora; family Eupleridae; genus Cryptoprocta; species Cryptoprocta ferox. The sequence continues at coordinate 121,997,433 of CM053567.1, forward strand.
CATAAAGTAATCATTTCCCAAACTTCAATGATAATCAGTTTTTTTTTGTTCCTGAAAATGTAAGAATAATTTGATTTTTTGCCCCTTCAAATATAGGATTTTAATTTTCCAATTTTCAGGGAGATAGTTGATGGTGTTTTCTCTATCAAGAGAAAATAGATATTGAAAATACACAAAAATCTAGGACAAAATATGTTAACTTGAATTCAAAGGAATAGAAATAAGGTAAATGAGATGTCATTTGTGTTTTGCATGTAAATACACAATTATGGAACTAGAGTTGAATGATACATCTCATCAACCCAATTGTTCCCCAATGAGGAGAAAATGAGTAGTTTGTTAACTCAAATAGAAGGTGATTCTTGTATAAGAAATTTTATCAAAACTTATAAAACATTTAAATTTTTAAGTTGCATCTTTTTAAAATTTAAATTCAAGTTAGTTCACATACAATGTAGTCTTGGCTTCAGGAATACAACCCAGTGATTCATCTCTTACATATGAAACCCAGGGCTCATCCCCAGAAATGCCCTCATTAATGCTCATCACCTATTTAACCCATCCCTCCAACTACCGCCCCTTCAGCAACCTTCAGTTTTTCTCTGTATTTAAGAGTCTCTTATGGTTTGCCTCCCTCTCTGTTTTTATCTTATTTTTTCTTCCCTTTCCCTATGTTTATCTGTTGTGTCTTTCAAATTCTACATGTGAGTGAAAACATATGATATCTGTCTTTCTCTGACTCCTTTCTTAGCATAATACACTCTAGTTCCATCCACATTGTTGCAAATGGCAAGTTACAGTTTAAATATTCCTCTTTATCAGGTGATTCTGGAGTTACTAAACAGATATTTTGAAAATTTTCAAAGTAGTATTTAATTCTTACTATGGCTATAGTGTACATTAATACAAGGAACACTGAGCCAGAAATTATGTTTGTTGAATAAATAAAGAATTGAATGAATAAATTAAAAAGTTTTTTAAAGGAATATATATTTTATCTTCCTGATTAGAGGCAGAAACTGTTTTACTTTTATGTTCTTCACACTAACACAACATAATAAATTTATTTGGAACTCAATTCATAAGAATGAATTCATTTGGCAGCTTTGTAAATTGTTAACTATAATGAGAACTTTTAATTTATGAATTTTAGAATTTAAGAATTTAAGAATAAAATTTAACTGTCTGTCCGATAAGCCATAATAGCAAATCATCTCCAATTCACATACATATATACACTTTATCCTATTTGATTGTTGGAAATCCTCAAAAAAGCAGAGAATTGTCCTTTCTGTATACACTGTGCTATTTCATGCCACAAAGTTTTCTGAGTATGTACATACAGCTTTGTCTGAAGGGTTCAGTTTTTGGCCAGTAGACTGTGTATTATTTGTTATCTAGTGAAATTGGAGAAGGCACATGCTCCAACTATATCACTGAGTTTGGGGACTAATATAATTGTCATGCAAAACATACAATGGCATTAAAAGTACTTCATCTTCAAATTTTAACATTATGACATATGTAAAGTAGGCACCTTAAAAATAATCTTCACTAAATACTAATAACTGCTTAAAGTAATAATCTTTCCATGGTACTCTTCTTGCAAGGGAAACTAACACTTGTGAATTTAAAACAAAAACAATTCACAAGTTTTCTAATTAAAGCTGCTCTATATATGTTTTTTTTTTGACTCACCATGATTGCCACTGACCTTTATTTTTGTACCATGTTCCTGGTTTACCTACATCATTTGATTTGGTCATGTATAGGAAAAGCATGGCTCAATGTGCAGGGCATGAGCTTTAAGTCAGGGAACATGGAATTGGTCTTGTCTCTCTCCCTCTGCTGAATGATGTCATCTCACCCCTCTGAGCATGGATTTTCTTATCTGTGAAATAAAAGGGCTGGATTAAATAAGTTCACAATGTTTTGAGTATGTTTAATGGCTTGAATTTTAGACCAGTTTGTTCAATTACACATTGCCAGACTCAGAACTCATTTAACCTTTCTAAACCAAAGCTACTCGAGTGTCTGTAACTGCCCAGCCACTGCATAGAGTCATTGTGAGTAAAATGAGATCATGCAGACAAAAGATAAGCATCAACTGTAATGTGTTATACAGTGATGACATTTTGTTAAGAAAAGCCTGTATTTTCATTGAATTGTGTTAGATATATGATATAAGTCTCATTTATATAAGTAAATTTGTAAACACAGAAAATGTAAAAACCATTCAATGAACATCCTATTTTATTTAGGTAAGTAAAATGAAGTTACATTATTATTATTTTTCCTTTGATTTCCCCAATGTGGTTCTACTGAATATCACACACATGTTGTAAATAGAAAGAACTAATTTAGGGAAACACTGGAGTAAATGAAGTTAAACTTTTTTTCTTTTAAATAGAAGAAGATCCCAGGGCCCTAATATCTTATTAGGAGTAGAGGTGCTGTTTTTTCTAAATGCTCTTTTAATACCAAACCCATGGAGAGTAGTTCTGGGTGTTTAGTGTAGCTCAGGTTTGGAGTTCAGGCTGACTGAAATTGTCCTCATTCACTGTTGTCCTTTTCTTAATAAGGCTGGTGTCTAGGTCCTGGGTTAGAGATATTTAGAGAGATTATCAGGACTCAGCATCTCTTACTAAATCCCATTCCCTTATAGCCATTTTCCATAAAATCTCTTGAACAAGGCCAAAGAAATGATTTTCTTCATTCCTATGAAGTTTTTGTACCAAATCCTGATGAAGCTCCCTGCTGACCTGTATAGGGACATGTCTATGATTTGGCTGTGTATTTTCTTGGCCCCTTCCCTTATACTCAAAGAGAGGAAAGTCTATTGACGAGAAGAAGGCCTGAGAGTTTCTCCTGAAGCTAATTTTCTGTGCCAAAACTTTCTAAATGGGGGCTTCCAGAGGAGGTACAATCCCAAGCCTCATGATAAGCACTAATACTTAGTTTTTAACCTTTAAGGCCTTGCATTTGATCTTACTTTAGTTATTTCCAGTCTTAAGCAGACTTATTATATAAATATTCAACCAAATACAAGATTTATTTGTTGCCAGAACTTAACATGAGCTCAAAGTTTTCTCTCTCCAAGGTCACTTGAAAATGAGATGATATGTTTGCAAAAGGGGAAAGAAGGAAGGATAGGAACAGCAAAACCTTCTCTTGATTGGGCCTGGTTTTCATTTGGCACAACTATTAATGTCCTGGGGTGACTCTTTGATGTAGTATGTGGTATGGTCTAAATGTGCCCATCTGTCCCCTCCTAACCTCAGGGATCGAAGACAACCATGATCTCCTGTCATCCCCTGCTTCTGTCCTCCACACTTGGCCACTGGAGCCCGTATACTCTTCTTTTACCTTATCTGGGCTTAGGGGAAACTTAGGGACCTCTGCCACACCAGCCTCAACTCTCAGGAAATCAGGGGATGTAGGTGTGTGTAGGGAGCAAGATTAAACTCTCCAACTTGGTATGTCAGCCCTCCCATGTCTTTGTGGTTATTTTCTCACACTCTATTAACACTAGGAAAGCTAGCTGGTCTTACTCTTCAGGCAGAATCTCACCAGGGAATGATATGTGAGCCTTCCCAGATCATAGACCTCTCCAACTTCATGAGTTACCACTGTCTCCATAGAGAAGTGTTTGGGAGAAAATACAGATTCTGACACTCCACTAAAACTTTCTTTCAAATCTATTTCCCTAGAAATCTCTCCCCTCTTTCTTTTTATACTTTACTGTTGGGAAATGAATGAAAGGGTCTGTAACTTGAACTTTTATAATTTAGTTTCAGTGGCTCAACCGTGATCTTATTTCACAGTGATCCTCATATCTGTTTAGATGTGGGATAGGGAGTTACCTATTACAGCTATTACCCAAGGTTACAGTGCTTTCAGTTGGTGTTTCACATTTCTGGCAACTTTATGTGACAGATGCCCAATGTCCACGCCAATGTAATGGTTGGAGAACAAAGTGATACATATCATCCTTGAGGGCATGTTGGAAATCTATATTAAAAGCATTGAAATTATATATATTCTTCGAATCAACAGTTTCACTTCTAAGAATTTAAATGACCATGAATTTAGGGGCACCTGGGTAGCTCAGTCAGTTGAGCGCCTGACTCCTGATTTTGACTCAGGTTATGATTCCAGGGTCGTGGGATTGAGTCCCATATCAGGCTCTGTGCTAAGCATGGAACCTGCTTGGGAGTCTCTTTCTCTCTCTTTCTCTCTCTCTCTCTCTCTCTCTCTCCATCTTCTCCTTTTCCCCCAGCTTGTGTTCTCTCTCTCTAAAATAAAATTTAGAATAAAAATTATTATTGATTTGTTTATTTATTTATTTATTTATATTTTTTAAATGTTTATTTTTGAGAGAGAGACAAAGTGTGAATGGGGGAGGGCAGAGAGAGAGAGGGAGACACAGAATCTGAAGCAGGCTCCAGGCTCTGAGCTGTCACCACAGAGCCCAACCACAGGGCTCAAACCCACAAGTAGTGAGATCATGACCTGAGCTGAAGTTGGATGCTCAATTGACCACTCAGGAACTCCAATGATCATGAATTTAAATATAAAGATATTCATCTCAGCATTGATTATAATGTTAAGTTGAAGAAAAAAATGTTAGTAGTTTGACAATAGGGTTTTAGATAAGCTTGATAAGGCCTAAGATATGGGGGATCCATACAGTGGTATACTGAATAGCCATTAAATGTTGGAGTAGAAGAATACTTAATGGAGTGGAATGATGCTCTTGTTGCATTAAGTGAAAAGAACACATTACTAAACAATATGAACAGTGGTATAATATTGCCTATTTCTATTAAAAAAATCTGTGCCTGTTTATATGTATGTATAAAGATCTCAAGTAAGTGCATCAGGCTCTCAGTTTTTCTCAATGAAGCACTCCTTGCATTTCTGGTTGGATAATATTTTGCTTTGGAGAACTCTCTCATTCACAGGCATTGCCTATGAGATGGCAGTACTACTCCCCAGGCATGACAGCAGCCACAAGAAGTCCTCTCACATTGTCCTTGAGGAAATCCCACAATAGACTATTTCTGGGTCATGGATTACCATCATTTTATCGTCTCCCCTTGCTTACTTACATTTCTTTAATTTCCTTTAACCGTATGTATCAGACTCATAACAAAAGCATAATAAATGGTGTTTATAATATTCCACTGTATTCAACATTTTTGTGACTAAGCATTCTGCTGCTTTGACCATAATTTGAACTTAAAGAAGCTAATTTTCCTTCTTAGTGTCCCAGTTCTGTTTACATTTGTTCAACGAATTTAAAAAAATCAGTTTCGTGGGTACTTAAAAGTATAGTTATACTATTTGTTATTCATCCATTCACCTATTTATTCATCCATTCATCTGGTCCATATTTGTTAAAGTAATGCTGTGTGTGAAATGCTATGTCAGGTATTATCAGAAATATAGTGATGTACAAAACCAATTTCTTGTGCTCTAGGCATTGATATGTAGCTCCTAATCCTGATGAATATATGTAGGAGTTTGTTAATCTATTAGTTTCACAGACTTTGCTTGAACTTGCTTCCCTAGCCTCCTCTTCCCTTCAAGTTTGGAGAAAGACTGTCTCTGAGATGAGGTATCATAGCACGCATCGTCTCTTACTATTTCTCAAAAGATATCTGGCTGTAGTCTTTCATTTATTTCTCTTGATCCTACTGTCAAACCAAATTAAAATACCATTTCAACAATTGCCTTTTTGTTATCTAATAATACTGGGTACCACATCCAAATTTCAAGATAAACTTTAACAAAGATTTTCGCAGAGTAATGAGTTGTACTGCCTGAATGAATTTAATGCTTTATTTGTTCTTTCATTTTTGGCAAGTTTATCTGATCATTTGGGGCCTTATAATTTGACTTTGCAAAATTTTTATACAAATCTTTTAGGCTCTGAGAAAGCTGTCATCATTTTATATTTATGTATGCTCAAATCCTTGCCTTTCTCATTTCAATATGCTTTATCCACAACATGCCCCAATCCCTAAGCTTTCAAATAACCTTTTAATGTTTTTGTTAATGTGATGACATATACAAAGACATAGAGAAAGTAGAGGCGCTTGGGTGGCTCAGTTACGTATCCAACTCCTGATTTCAGCTCAGGTCATGATCTTATGGTTCTTGGGTTCCAACCCTGTGACTGGCTCCGTACTGGCAGTGAGGAGCCTGCTTGAGATTTTCTTTCTCCCTCTCTTTCTTTCTGCCCCTCCCCTGCTTGTGCACACACATGCACATGCTTTCGTGTGTGCACTCTCTCTCTCAAAATAAATAAATAAAACTAAAAAAAAGGAAAGTTGTAAAAGTATACTTTTTTTGGTAGACTTTTTTTAACTGGAGTTTACTTCTCTTGGAATTAGGTAAATTCATCCACAGTGTATAATTTATTTTGTATATGAACAAAGGCCTTGTACCTGGACTGGGAATACCTTTATATTCTTTAGTCTTTCCTATAACCTGTAAGTATCTCCTTAATAGATACTGCCTTTTGGTCATAACTAACTGATCTGATTATCCCAAATGCCTAAAGTCACATACTAAAATGTTGTCGTTTTGTACCTAAGAGTTTATTGAAATGTAATAAGGATGAGCTATGTATTGAGTATACATAGAATTCAGTTGCAAAAAGAAATTTGAAATAATTGATACATTTCTAAAAAGAAGCTACAAAAGATGACTTGGGGAAGGTAGTACTTTATTTTATGAGTGGTGGTTTAGTGTTGTAGATGTGTGTATATGAGTGTGGGTGTGGGGTATTTATGTGAAGTGAAATTTATGGTAGCGATTTATTTAGAAATATCCTTGGTACTTCTGAGTTCAAACGTTTTATAAATGCATCTACATTGATCTATCTTTGGAATCTATGAGATGGCTTTTGGCAGTATCTCATTTCACATTATTTGGAAGTTACTAGCTAGATTAGCTCTAGAAAAATTAGCCAGAGGCTGTGCAGTATGTCTAGAATCAAACCCAAAGACCTAATCTTGTTATTCAAGACTGATTTTGTTTGGTTTTTCTGTCTTTTCAATCATATATTTCACAATTGCTTGACAGAACTCTTCAGTCTAGGCAGACAAGTGTTTTCAAAATACTTCCCAGTTACCTCATCTAATAAGTAATTTTTAACTCTGCTTTACCTTTGAGAAGGCTTTTATGCTTCCTGTCTGAATTTTATCTGGTCTAAAAAGTCCAGCTCAAGCCTCCAGAACTACAAGAAAGCATCTCTAACTGCTGAAATATACAGTAATTTCACCTTATTTAGCATTCCTAGTATTTGCAGATATACTATTCATATTTGGTTGCTTAGATGAAAACATTGAAAGAATCCTTGATTCTTTTTCTTTCACATCCTCCATCCAATTCTATACCTAATCAGTTCACCTGTATTTCAAAATATACCCCTGATCTAACCATGGCTTCCTTCTCTGAGCCACAATCCTAGGCCAGGTATTCATCATTTCTTCACCTAGACTCCTACCCTAGTCTCTTAAGTGACCTCATTGCTTCTACTCACATACCCCAGTTACTCTGTTCTCCACCAGTTACAGTAATTCTTTTGAAACAAAAACTAAATCATCCCTCCCTTGCTGTCAACCATCTAGTGGCTTCCTTTCACACACAGAATGAAACCCAAATCCTTACTGTGGTTTATAGTCCCTACATCATGTGGCTCTCACTAAGCTCTATGTCCTATCCCTTTTCCTCTGGTGCACTGCCCTCCAGCTATGCTGGCCTTCCAAGTATATTTCCAATATGTAATAAAGGTATATAAAATGAATTTTATTCATTTAAATATAGTATTTCCTTCTTCTGACAACAAAGACAAATGGTATAGTTTTCTTCAAAAGAAAACCCAAGTAATCAGAGTTTTTTATTTTAATTTTAAAAAGACAAAACTGCAAGAACATGTAAAATGGCAAAGATCATTCTCTACTTCAGATTTCCATGTGATTTTTGGTGCATATTAATAATTTAGCATATTATAGAATGTGGGCCAGTCCTAATAAAATTACTTGTATCTTTTATACTTATCACAAAAGTTCTTGCTTTTCCATGCTTGTATAACAATTCTATTGATCTTACATGGATTCATGAAATTAACTTTCTCCCTAAGAATGAAGCAGCATTTTTACTCATAAATCTTGGAGATTTAAAAAACTGCTTATCACTATATATTATTCATATTCCATTAAATGTCTTCCTAGTAAATCACATAAATTAGATTGACTGTTGGACAGATGGGCAGAACCACATGCAGCCAATATTAGGCAGTTGGTGAGCATGAGATGCCAGAAAGAAGATTAGGAATATAAAGGCAGGAAGCTTCTGATTGCTCTTCAAAAAGAGGATCCTTTTGCTCCTGACTCTCCACTACATGTTTTCCTTTGAAAGTAAAGCCTTCCAAAACAACTTTCCACACTTTCTATCTAAAAACACACTCAATGTTTTCTCATGGTAATTGATATATAAATAATAAAATGGAATGTTTAGACAGAGAGATAAGGGAATTATCCCTTCCCTCTGCCTTTTATGCAAGGATGACAGGTATGAAATGTATGTTTCCTCTGCAAGGAATGTGACAGCGTTCAGCAATGAGAAGATGAGAGGGAGAGAAAGGCTGCATACGGAGGAATAGTGTGTCATTTGTCACTGCCTGGATTCATCAGCTGTGTGGAACTCCGGGAGGCACTGGCTGAGACACCAGGCTCCTTTATTTCTTCCAGAATATTTCAGCAATACAGATTTCATTAGGAGGAGAGAAAAACATTAAAAGCTAGTTAGCCTTAGTAATGGGGAGCAGTCATCTCAGAATATTGATCAAGGGTCAAAAAGAAGGCTTTTTTTGTAACTTATTTCATCCATAGCTTACACCGATTTATCTAGAAAATTCTAATTTCAGAATGTATCTTTGGATACAACAAATGAGGATCCATCCAAAACTACAGATAAATTCTGCCTACTGTAATGTTTGATCTGGTGGAAACTATTTTAATTTAACAACCCCTCCTCTGTAAGACAGGATCAATTGATACCCTACAGCAAAATTATGTGTAAGGGCCACTAGCTTCACATCCAATGCCGATTTGGCATATATTTGCTCTTTCTTAATACAAAATATATCTCTCAGATCTAGATGCCAGTGAAAATTGTGTGAGCAAGATGGCTTGAGTAAAATTTTGTGAGCAAGATGATAGAGTAAAATTTGATGAGCCGGAGAGCAGTCCACTGTGGCCTTTCCATACTGCCTTACAAAGGTAGAATTAATGGCCACAGTGATGGTAATCATCCTCACTTTTTATGTTCAGATAAATATGGGTATTTGCTTGAGTTAATATTTTCTACCACATTAAAAATTTGGGGAAATTGGTTATATAAACCAGCACGCCAAATTTTGTTTCACTTATCCATTTTATTTTGAGTGGTATTAATTCAGCCCTAAATTTTCACTTATTCTCTATACAAACTTTGAACCCACATCAGCCAAATATATAGCAAGAAATGGCTTTTGCTGCCATCATGGTTAATTCTTTTCTTTTTTTTTTTCTTTTTTGGTTAAATCTTTTAAAATTAATTTTTAAAATTTGATAAAAGATGCTTTAAAATTTGTATTTATTGAATGTTTTACATGAACTCCTTTTTCCTTTCCTTTGAATACATGTCGAATTGATTTTCAACTTCCTTTTTTTGTTTGTTTTCCAATTTATATTGTCTGTTTCTTGGTCTCTCTCTTCTCCTTTGCTCATTTATTTTCTTAATTTCCACATATGAGTGAAATCATATGGTGTTTGCCTTTCTCTGACAGACTTATTTCACTTAGCATTATACTCTCTAGCTCCACCTATGTTATTAAAAATGGCAAGACTTTATTCTTTTTGATGGTTGAATAATATTCCATTGTGTGTATATATATATATATGTATATATATATATGTATGTATATATACACATATACATATATATACATGCTATATATATATATATATATCCCTTCTTTTTTTATCCATTTATCAGTCTATGGACATTTGGGCTGCTATAGGTAATATCTTGGCTATTGTTAATAATGCTGCTATAAATATAGGGGTGCATATGTCCCTTTGAATTAGTGTTTTTGTATTATTTGACTAAATACCCAGTAATGCAATTACTGGATCATAGGGTAGTTCTATTTTTAACTTTTTGAGGAGCCTCCATACTGTCTTCCACAGTGGCTGCACCAGTTTGTATCCCACCAACAGTGCACGAGTGTTCCTTTTACTCCATATCCTCACCTCACCAATACTTGTTTCTTCTGTTGCTGATTTTAGCATTCTGACAGGTATGAAGTGATATGTCATTGTAGTTTTGATTTGCATTTTCCAATGCTGAGTGATGTTGAACATCTTTCCATGTATGTTGGCCATCTGGATGTCTTCTTTAGAGAAATGTCTGTTCATGTCTTCTGGTTATATTTTAATTGGATTATTTGGTTTTGGTGTGTTGAGTTGTATCAGTCCTTTGTATATTTTGGATACTAACCCTTTAAAAGATATGTCATTTGCAAATATCTTCTCCCATTCTATAAGTTGCCATATAGTTTTCTTGATTGTTTCCTTTGTTGTGCAGAAGCTTTTTATTTTGATAAAGTCCCAGTGGTTTATTTTTTATTATCAACTTACTTTTCATGTTAGTTTCTATTAACTTCTCTCTCATTTCTAAATATTCTTTACTTAGTTTGTGTTCTACATGTTTCTTTTCAGACTATTGAAAGAAGATTTATTAGTTTTTTTAGAATTATATCCCTTACTTTAGGGAATATTGTTTTTCTAATTTATTTATTTATTTTGAGAGAAAGGGAAGAGAAGAGGGGCAGAAAGAGAGGGAGAGAGAATACGAAGCAGGCTCCATGTTGTTAGTACAGAGACCAACACAGGGCTCGAGCTCACAAACCATGAGATGATGACCTGAGCTAAAATCAAGAGTCAGATGCTTAACCAACTGAGCCACCCAGGTGCCCCTGGAATGTGTTTTAAAATATTTTAAATGCAATCACCAGTTAATAAGCATTGAAGGTTTTTCTTTTGTTAGAGATACATTGTTTTCTCTATACCACACTGAAAGAGAAGTTGGCATGATACTGTTATAGTGTATTTAGCTGGTATTAACTCTTCTAAGGTGCATTGTTTCTGGGAATACCATTGTTTGGCTTCACTCAGGAAAGCTGATAGAGTCAGTAATTCTTTTCAGGACCTATTACTGCATAGATATTAAAACTTGGCAATCGTTCATCTACCTATTTCAAAATCCTTATGTAATCTAAGTTAGACACACATTTACGTTTTTAGTTTTCTTTCTTTTTAAAACATTGTATTTTGAATGAAGTTTGAGGTGATCTTCTAAATAGTAACCAATAATGATTCTAACAGCAAACTAACCTAAAAAGCAACCTTGTAGTGAATATAGAACACAAGTGAACCCATAAAAATTATATGAAGTTATGTTTATATCACCAACTTCTTTCACATTTGATATCCAACAATATTCAATAAATTTCTATATGGTGCCATAAATTATGGTAAATTTTAGGATATAAGAATGAATAAGAATTGCTCTTAGATCTTAGGGAAAAAGGACATAGCATCTCTGTGTAATAGTTAACCCTGACAAATCTCAGTAAAGTTAAGGAATATTTTTCTCAAATCTGTTTTAGACTCTAGACACTTAGTTCAGTGTTTTCCCCCCTCCTTATCAGGCTATAATCCTTACAAACCTATTAACTTATGGGCAACCATGAAAATGAGACAGACAGATACTAACTCTGCCACAAATTTATCCTGATATTCTATTTTGTCTTACTTGGTACTGAAGGTCATGAAGAGAATGAGGTAGTTTTCATGTGTGTTTGTCTTTCTTTTTTTTCTTTCTTTCACTGATAGAAGAAAAACAAAATTAAACAGCAATATGAACACAGAGACAATGGCTGGAACTGATTCTTAAGTAAATAAGAGTCTTACCCTTAAGAATCTCCATGTAGGGATGCCTGGGTGGCTCGTTCTGTTGAACATCAACTTTGGTTCAGGTTGTGATCTCACAGTTTGGGTTTGAGCCCCACTTTGGGGTCCCTGTTGTCAGTGTGAAGCCAGCTTCAGATCCTTTGTCCCCTGCCTCTCTGCACCTCCTCACTGGCTCTCAAAAAAAAAAAAAAAAAAAGGAATCTCCATGTAAAGATCCTATACTTACCCATTATCAATAAACTATGAAGTAATCTACTGTGTGTAATACAGTTTGAATTCTAGAAAACTGAGTTCTAGAAACGTCCCTGCAGTTAAGGATATATAATGTAGCTTTTTCCAACTTCCATGAAAAGTGTAATTATACTAACTTCATTAGCTTTGTTACCATGAACAAATTGCTTCACTATTCAGTTACATTCTCTATAAGAAATGAAAATAAGAAAATTCACATCTCAGAAATATGGTAGACTGTACATGAGATAAATGTGGGCCTAGAACCTGGAACAAAAAAAGCTTAATATCTATAATCTTTAGTGATTCTTTCTTTGTGTCGCAGTGGGAATTTGTTGTACCACGCTCATAGCAGAGATCAGTTGTAATGTGGCTAGTTGGGTGCTTTATTTCCAAATTGTGAGCTCTTTGGGGTAAGGGCCATCACAGATATGACCCTATATTTTACGTAGTGTTTTATGATTTTCAGGTTGTTTGCATAGTATCAAATACACAGCATAGTTAAGTGCATATTGTTTTTATTACAACAGTTTCATGGTAAGATGGGCAGAATGAAAGAATATATTTTTCATTTTACAAATGCATTTTCAAGGCGGAAGAGTCAAGTGAGCCAAGGTCACACATCCGAGTGACTTGGATGGAAGAAACTGAATCCACTGACTCTAAGCTCAGTACTCTACTATCCCGCTGAGGCTATCACATATCCCACGAATGTTTCCAATGTTGTATCACATGATTCTCATCTATATATTTGTATACATCAGGAAAAAATATGTCCTGCTACTCAGAAATGCTAACAATTAGCAGGTCCTGATGGTCATTACTGTTTAAATCTTTACCAAATGAGACATTGATATCAATGCAAGAAAGGACAAAGAAAGGTTTATATCCTGTGTATGTCACAAATCGACTTTCTTCAATCTCTCATTAGGTAATTAAACTGTTAGAAAATTCTTTATATTTAGCATATAACCTTTTTATAATTTCAACATATTTTCTCATCACTGTAATTAAAAAGCAGAACTTTGGTTGTCTGATCTTTTCTTGGCTAATTGCCTGTCCATTTCAAGCAGTAAAGCCTACTGCACACCTACTAGAATGACTAAAACCAAAACACTTGCCCCTTGCCGAGTCCTGACAATACTCTCTTTGCCATCAGGGTGATACAATGTACAAATACCACCTTTACCTACAGTCTTACTTTGGTTTTTGTTTGCTTGTTTTTGTTTTGTTCTGTTTTGTTTGCACCTCAGGAGATTGTTAAGTTCTTCTGAGGATAAAGACTACATTTTAGTCACCTTTGTAATCTCCATAGTATCTAGTACAATGTCTTTAAAAACAATAGGCTCCAAGAATTTGTTGACTCAATGAATGAGTTCATGACTAAAATAACAAACATCTCCATATACTTTCCCACTTCTTATAAAGTGTGACCATTAATACTGAAACCATCTCATTTCTTTATGATCAATACTTTCTTCTTGGGAATAGTGCGGTTTTAGAGTTCTACCTGCTTGCTGCCCTTCATTTTAAGTTTATTTTTTTGCTTTTTGTTAAATTTAAATTTTAGTTAGTGCAGTATTGGTTTCAGAAGTAGAATTTTGTGATTTATCACTTACATGCAACACCCAGTGCTCATTATAACAAGTCCCCTCCTTAGTACCCCTCACTCATCTAGCCCATCCCCCTGCCCACCTTCCTTGGTCAACCTTATTTTAAGTTTAAATCTCTATTTCACATGAGAGTAATAAGGGCAAGAAAGCATTTTTAGTAACCTTTTGTATTCATAACTAGCTTTATTTGATTAAATCAAAGTGTGAGAGGTAATATTGGTGTCAATCAGAGATCATTACAAGGCTGTCTGCACAAAGCATTACCATGATTGGGGCTAATATGGAAAAACACCTCAATGACTATTTGGTAATTTGCCTTTCTGTAAATATTTTGATACAAACATACCCTATATCAGTTATAATTCCTGCAGAAACAGATGGTACACACAAATTAGGTAATTTGTGGAGACTTTCATAAAGTGAGTAGTTATGAAGGGTTGAATAGAATTAGGATGTAACAGGATAATAACAGTGCACATCACTATAACCACTAGACCTAAATGAAGAGGGGCAGGAGAGGAGTTACAGGTTCTAAGGGAGTGGGAGGGGGAAGAGAACAGGTGTATGTGCGTGAAGAGGGAAAGAGAGAGAAATTGAAAGTGTGAGAGAGAGAAAGGGAACAAAAATGTGAAAAAGCGGAGGTTGTTTGAAGATAGCTGCCTGACAGTAGCTGTGATATTTGGCAGGGAGTGGATATTTGGGAAACCAACTACCTAATCCTACTTTTCTCCTTTCATTTGTTCTTCTGATGCTTCCATTGGCCAAGCACACATGGTAACCACATTTATGTAACCTTCTGGTTCTCAATGCTGGAAGGGGGAGGCAGCAATTTTGTTCCTAGGGGACATTTTTGGTTGTTTCAACTCTGGGAGGAAGAAGGGAGGTGCTAATGGCTTCCAGTGGGTAGAAGCCAGGCATTCTGCTAAATGGTCTTGGTCTCCACCGACAGAGAAGTTTCTAATTCAAAATGTCACTAGTGCCAAGGGTAAGAAACCTGATGTAGTTCGAACAAGGTATCTTCCCAGGGCACAGAGCAAGAGTAGAGGAGAGAGAGTTTCTAAGGAGGAAAAAAGAGGAAACCAACATATTTCACAAAAGAAACTAATAAAAATAGCAGACATGGGGAGATAGGACTGCTAACATAGAAGTGTCAATATATGACTGGTACTCTTGCATGGAGTTTATTAAAATTCATCCTGGAGTGCATAATATTTAGCAGGTTAGGTTTGTCTTTAGAGAAATAGAAATCCTTGTGAGATTTATACAAGGATTGATTAATAAAGGGCACACACAATAGTCAGATTACAGTCAGTCATGTTATGCAAATTATGGACAAGAACATAATAGAACAAAGAATTTCATGAGAATACAGGCAGTCCTCTCTTCCTTTCATTTATGTACTCTGAAACTCTATGGTGTACATAGTACAACAGCCAGGTAAAACAGTAAACTTGACATTTAGGAGTCTATATATGTTAGCACATACCAATATTCATGGTCTTTTGATATTTGATTCTTTTATCATCTCCACTTTATTTCCTAGACTACTCTTCAACAAAAACTGTCTCATACTTTCATAATTTAAAGTGTGTAGGTTCCTGACTCATTCCCTGAGTTTTGTTTTTTCCTCAGCAATGTCATATATTCTCATTACTGTTTGTTTTTATATATATTTCTAGTGGGCTCTCTTTCTTAATATACACTCTCATATTTCTCTTTGTCTAGTGCACATTTTACTTTAGATATGACATCATCACTTTGGTCTAAAGTTCGGCTTAATCTTTTTCCCAAAGAAGGAGCCCTTCTATATTAGTTATCACCTAAGACATCAGTATTTTCTCTATAACCTATGGCATAAATCTTTGGTGTATTCACAATCTCCTTCTCACATTTGCCCATATTATGATTCTAAGGATCCTTATTTTTTCCATTCATTCTTCCAATCTCTTTCCTATCTCCTCCCTTATTGTTTGGATAGGAGTCTCATTAACTCATGCCTACATTAGTGCATAAGCTTTCAGTTCATCTGTCTATGGGTTACCTTGTTCTCCCAGTAAATTTTTAACTACCATCTACATTGCTTCATACATCATTTCCATTCAAACATATGCAAAAGTTTGTCATTAGATCAATATTTTAGTGTTCACATTTTTTCTTACATTGTTATATCTTTTATCATTTTTTATTTGTACATTTAAGAGTTGGCTACCATTTGATGGCTACATCCAGGAAATGTAGTATCAATCATATGAATTCTCTAATGCCAGTTCATTCATCATCACCAGAATGTATCAGACTTTCTTATGTTTATGTATATGCTTAAAACTTTTTATTAAATCACAAATATCTCAGGCACATACTTTTGCCCAAGATCACAGGAATTCCTGCCTTAAGTTTTTATAGAACCTGTTGCCTACACTACTTCTATTGAACTTGTCAGAAATGGCTGTTCATATTAATTATCTTTTCAGTACAACATTTTTCCCTATCTTCATTGTAATTATTTTAGTGTTGGACTGTGATTTTGTTCCCTCTTAGTTTCTCTAATAGCTAGTACAATTTCTTATGTATAATAGGTGCTCAATAAGTGTTTCCTGTTCACCTCTATGTCTGCACTGTCCAGTATGGTAGGCACTAGACTTATAATGTTATTAAGCCCTTGAAATGTAGCTAGACTGAATTGAGATGTGGTATAAAATACACATAGAATTTCAAAAACTTAAATCAAAGAACATAAAATTTTCTAATAATTTTTATATAGATGACATGTAGATATTTTGAATGTTACATTAAATTAAGTATAACATTCAGCTGTTATATTTTGCTTTTCTCATGTGGCAACTAGAAAATTTTAAATTACATGTGTATCTTGCATAATAATTATATTGGACAGTGCTGTTCTAGGCAATAATGTGCATGAGTAGTTAATGTGCACTGTAAACATGTGATCATACAAAATATTTCATTTTCCTTGATGGCATATTATTCTTAAATTCATAAGTTTAAGCACATTCTTAAAGTTGATTATTTTGTGGATGTATATAGTTAACAGTGGTAATGGGAGAGAGCAGGGTAATAGCAGGTTTCCGTCTTTTCGACTAACTTGTAAAGCTGTATGTGAGGACCCCAGGTACCTGAATACTTAAGTAATCTGTATTCACTTGAAGAATTCCAAGGATGTTTATGGACCTTCATACTGCTTTTAATTTTCTGTCTCAGTGAGAATTTTCCTTGAACTGAGTATGTGGTATTCAAACCTATTCCTGTTTTGAGATTACCTTTTTATATCACTGTGATTTCCAAGAACATTTAGGGTTGTGTCCTGCATGTTGCATAATTTGATTGAGTGCACAAAGTGTACTGCATGTGTCAGATGCTCATTATTCTAATATTTCAAACCCTTGGGGTGTTTATTTGAGTTTTGCTGTTTTTAACCTGATTTTGAGATTTTGCTGTTTTTGACCTAAATATTTAATATTTTGATCAAACACTATGGAATTTCTAAATGGCTCAGTAAAAAAACTGTCCTTCCTATGAGGAGCTATGCAGTGCAGTGCTTAAGAGCATTGGATCTAGAGTCAGCAAACCTGTGTTGCTTCCCATGCAGAGTTACATAGCTGGGGTAGTACTGTTTCTTCATCTGTAAAGTGATGATAACAACAATAAATTGCAGAGTGTTGCTACAAGGATTAAATGAGGTTAAATGCTTAGAATATATATGATGTATAGCGAACTGTCAAAGAATGTTAGATATTACTATTGGTATTTTAATCCTTTAAAAATCTTAGCTTCTTCTCTATGAAGCTAAAGTTAATATTTCATATAAAACTTGTAGATAATGAAAAGTTACCAAGTACATTGCATATTTTCTATTTCCAGAACACTGATTTAGAATTTAATAGGAAAATATAATTTACCATTGACCTTATATTTATTTACTTATTTTTAAATTTTAAAAAATGATTATTTTGAGATGGAGACAGAGTGCAAGCAGGGGAAGGGAAGAGAGAGAGGGACACACAGTATCTGGAGCAGGCTCCAGGCTCTGAGCTGTCAGTACAGAGGCCAAGGTGGGGCTCAAACTCATAAATCGTGAGATCATGACCTGGGTTGAAGTTGGACATCAACTGACTGAGCCACTCAGGAGTCCCTTCACCTTATATTTAGAGACTATCAAATCATTTACAAGAAATTTCAGGTGAAGTTGCCCAACTACTTACAAGCTATTACTTATACAATGTAAAATTTTCTTATAGCATCCTAAATCTGTCTGTCAGTGCTCACAAGGACTCTGATCCCTTTATTATTAATCTTATTATTTACTAATATATTGGGTTTATTATTATTATTAACTCTCTGTGATTATTTTCATTATTCAAACTGATTAATTAAGCAGGTATTATTATAAGTTTTTAAACCTAAACATCTAAAAAGAAAAACAGAAACTAAAATACTCAGGAGAACTCTGTGTTGGAAATGTATTGAGTTCTGTCCTTTTAAAAATTTTTGCTTGAAAATCTTACCGATCCCTGCATTGTGTGTAGTGCACACTTTAACTCTTTCTTAGCTAAACTAGTATAATGGAAGATAAGAATGTATATATATTACCATTTATAAAAATTGCATTACAAAAGAAACGGAAGTGGTCACCTGCCAGAGGCTGGGAATTTCTACACCTGCTATAACCTAATAAACATTTATAGAACCCTCCATCTAAAATAGGAATAATAGACATTGTTTTCAAGTGTACATAGAACATTGTCCAAGAATGATTACATTCTAGACCATAAAACAATTTTCAATTTATTTAATAGAGCTGAAATCATATAAAGTATCTTTTCTGACCACAATAGAAATAAACTAGAAATCAATAACAGAAAGATTTCTGGGAATTCCCCAAATATTTAGAAATTAAAAAATAAGCTTTTTAATAATGAATGGCTCAAGAAAGAAATCACAAGGGACATTAGAAATTATTTTTAACTGAATACAAATGAATAAAAATAATTGTAGAATGCAGCCAAAACAATACTTCGTGGAAATCTGTAGCTTTAAATGCTCATATTAGAAAAGAAGAATGGTCCAAAATTATTGGTCTAAACCTTTATTACCTTCTCGTACAGAAAATTCCTGGTGTACATGGTTTTACTGGTGAATTACATAAAATATTTGTGGGAGAAAATAACACCAGTATTAATCAAATGAGCTCTTGCAGAAAATGGAGGATTGGGAAAAATTTCCCAACTCATCTTCAACTTATGAAGCTAGCATAATCTTGATGCCAAATCTGACAAACATACTGTGAAAAGAAAATTAAAAACAAATATATTTTATGAATTATTTTAAAATTTTTTCAATGTTTATTTTATTTTTGAGAAAGAGAGAGAGAGAGAGAGAGAGAGAGAGAGACAGAGTGTGAGTGGGGGAGGCGCTTAGAGAGGGGGAGACACAGAATCCAAAACAGCCACTTTGAGCTGTCAGCACAGAGACCAGTGCTGGGCTCAAACCCAGGGACGACCATGAGATCATGCCTGAGCCACAGTTAGACTCTTAACCAATTGAGCCACACAGGTGTCCCCCTTTTATGAATTCTAACACCATTAGAAGTAAAATTTGTTAATAAAATTTTAACAAATTAAATTAAGCAGTATTTTTAAAAGATAACATGTAATGACCAAGTGGAGATTAGCCTATGAATGAAAACCTGAATAAATATTTAAAAATCAATTGATATAATTTATTCATCATTTGACCATTTCAATAGATTCAAAATAGCATTTGACCTAAAAGAATACCCATTCCTGATTTATTTTTTTTAAAGTTAGCAAAGTCAGCAAATTAGGGATAGAAGGGAACTTCCCCACTCTGATAAAGGACAATTATCAAAAACCTAACATCCTATTTAAACATGGAATACCAAACACTTTCTAAGATAGAGAATAAGGCAAGGATGCTTACTCTCACCATTTCTACTTAACGGAAATATTAGGAATAACTATATGTCAATAGATTTGACAATGTGATAGTGGGTCCATACTGTAGGTCCTATAAATACAATAGGGCAGGAAAAGCAAATTAAAAGCATAAAGATTGGGACAGGAGAATGAAAAGTGTCAGCATTCACCAATGATCTGTTTGCATATGTGGACAATCCTAATAAATCAATAAAACAAGTGGTAAGAATTGTTCAAGGTTACAAGATACAAAATACAAGATCAATACACAAAATCAATTGAATTTTGTATACTAGGAAAAACAATTCAGAGATGAATTTTTTAAAATATCATTTCCAATAGGGTCAAATAATACACTATTTCAGAGAAAAATTTAACAAAAGATATACAAAACTTCTATACTAAAAACCAAGATATTTCCATCTGAGTTTTTATAGACATTGACACAGTAAATTTATAATTTATAAAGATACTCAAAGGACCTAGAGCAGCAAAAACAGACTTGAAAGAGCAAAGGATGGTATGGTGTTAGAAGAGATTCATTAACATATCGGATAAAGGGCTAGTATCCAAAATCTACAAGGAACTCACCAAACTCCACACCCGAAAAACAAACAATCCAGTGAAGAGATGGGCAGAAGACATGAATAGACACTTCTCCAAAGAGGACATCCAGATGGCCAACAGACACATGAAACAATGCTCAGCGTCACTCATCATCAGAGAAATACAAATCAAAACCGCACTGAGATACCATTTCACGCCAGTCAGAGTGGCTAAAATGAACAAATCAAGAGACTATAGATGCTGGTGAGGATGTGGAGAAACGGGCACCCACCTATACTGTTGGTGGGAATGTCAACTGGTGCAGCTACTCTGGAAAACAATGTGGAGGGTCCTCAAAAAATTAACAATAGAGCTCCCCTATGACCCAGCAATAGCACTGCTGGGGATTTACCCAAGGGATACAGAAGTGCTGATGCATAGGGGCACATGTACCCCAATGTTCATAGCAGCACTTTCAACAATAGCCAAATCATGGAAAGAGCCTAAATGTCCATCAACTGATGAATGGATCAAGAAGATGTGGTTTATATATACATTGGAATCCTATATGGCAATGAGAAAGAATGAAATTTGGCCATTTGTGGCAATGCGGATAGAACTCGAGGGTGTTATGCTAAGTGAAATAAGTCAGGCAGAGAAGGATAGATACCATATTTTCACTCATATATGGAACAGGAGAAACTTAACAGAGGACCATGGGGGAGGGGAAGGGAGAAAAATAGTTGGGGAGAGGGAGGGAGGCAAATCATGAGAGACTCATGAATACTGAGAACAAACTGAGGGCTGATGGGGGAGTGGGAGAGGGGAAGGGGGGTGATGGGCATGGAGGAGGGCGCTTGTGGGGATGAGCACTGTGTGTTATATGGAAACCAAGTTGACAATAAACTATAAGAAGAAAAAAAAGAAAAAAAAGAGATCCATTAACAAATTTCAGGAGGTACTCTAAAGCTACAATAACCAGGACAGTGGGGTATGACAAGAATAGACATACAGTGGGGCACCTGGGTAGCTCAGAAATTAAGTGTCTGACTTTTTAAAAAATTTTTTTAAATATTTATTTATTTTTGAGACAGAGAGAGACAGAGTGCGAACAAGGGAGGGGCAGAGAGAGAGGGAGACACAGAATCCGAGACAGGCTCCAGGCTCTGAGCTGTCAGCACAGAGCCCGACGTGGGGCTTGAACCCACAAACCATGAGATCATGACCTGAGCCAACGAAGCTGGACGCCCAACTGACTGAGCCATCCAGGCACCCCGCACCTGACTTTTGATTTCGGCTCAGGTCATGATCTCATGGTTTGTGAATTTGAGCCTGTCATTAGGCTTTCTGCCGACAGTGTGGAGCCTGCTTGGGATTCTCTCTCTCTCACTCTGCCCCTCTCCTGCTCTCTCTCTCAAAAATAAGTAAACAAACTCTTTTAAAATGAATAGACATATAGCAAAAGAATGAAATTGGACCACTTTCTTACATCACACACAAAAATAACTCAAAATAGATTAGAAACCTAAATATGAGACCTGAGTCCACAAGAGTCCTTGAAGAATACATAGGCAGTAATTTCTTTGACATTGGCATTAGCAATATATTTCCTCCTCAGGCAAGATATGCCTCCTCAGGCAAGGGAAACCAAAGCAAAGTTAACTATTGGGGCTACACCAAAATAAAAAGTTTTTGCACAACAAAGGAAACCATCAACAACCAAAAAGACAACCTACTGAATGAGAGAAGATATCTACAAATAATAAGCCAATAAGGGTTGATATTCAAAATATATAAAGAATTTGTACAACTCAACACCAAAAAATCAAATAATTCAATTAAAAATGATCAGAGGAACAGAATAGACGTTTTCCAAAGAAGACATACAGATGACCAATAGAGAATCACTAAAATAAAAAGCAAAAGAAATAACAAGTATTGGTAAGTATGTGAAGAAAAACAAACCCTCATGCACTTTTGGGGGTAGTACAAATTAGTGTAGCCATTGTATAAACTGTATAAATATTTCTCAAAAAATTAAAATAGAATTACCATATGGCCCAGTAATTCCACTACTGGGTATTTTCCCAAAGAAAACAAAAACACTAATTCGAAAAGATATATGCACTCCTATGTTTATTGCAGTGTTATTTATAGCAGCCAAGATATGCAAGCAATTGAGTGTCCATTGATAGGTAAATGGCTAGAGGACATAGTTGCCTCAAAATTAGTTGTCTAATGATCAGCCCAGCAGGAGGTACCTTATAAAAGACTATGAATGAAACACATGACATTTAGCAAGGGGGGAGGGAGGGTAGATTTTGTCCTAAGTTAACAAACTTCAAAAGGTCTGTGAATAATAAACACTTTGAAAAGGCTACAGTATCTTCCCAGTATAAATTTTGGGCCCATAAAGGGTTTAGATTTATTTGTCCAGGGAAATAAAATCTTGAACATCTATTAAGAGGTCTGGAGAAGTAAAATATGAAGGATCTCTTTGCTAGGTGAGATATTTGGCTTTCAGAGCATGTGGGATGAGGTTGTGTTAATTATGCAGTGGTGCTTTCCTATCACTGGTCATGGGATGAACTGATCCTCTTTGCACTCAGCTTGCTCCCTTCCCATACTCTGTTGTTTCCGTTTTTTTCCAATTCTTTCTCTCTATTTACTTACCATACTCACAGTCATAAAATCTGTGATTTTATTTTCTATATACAAAATTTCCGAGTTCATCTCAGGGCTTCAAAATCTCTTTGGTGGATGATTATAGTTGTCTCCAACTCATCTCTGTTTTTCTCTCCCTGCAGCCATCCAAACTCATGTCTCATAACTTGGAGTTGTCCGCCGCTTAACACATAATCAGCAGCTCTCCTTCAGGTTCAAGATAGGCTCCTAGATTTTGACTTAGGAGCCTCTCTGTGTGCCAGCTCAGACTTTCTCTCTTACCTCATCTCTTATCTCTGCTGCCCACATTTTCCCCTCTGCTTGTTTGGTGTTCCCTTATCATGCTCTACATATCTTTTCAGAATTTTATGACTGATGATACATGGTAACTTTGTTAAATGATGATTTCCAAAATATGACAAGGAACTTCCTAAAAGCTAGGATCAATCATGTCGTTCTCATTCATAAAAAGTCCTCAGCATTTTACCAAGTCCTTAAACAGAGAAGAGCCCCAAATGAAATAAGTCAATTGTTATTTAGTGGTTGTTTCTCTTTTGTTTTACATGTTTTTAATAAAAGTAAAAGTTGTGATCTTTCATATTATGTAGAATACATAATCTGAGTTTGACATAAATTTTAGGAAACCTAGAGATATTACTTCCTAAAAGTTTTCTTTCTATAAGCTTCCTAAATATTTTCCCACAAGGTGCAAAATAACAGGGAAAAATTGAGTTTCAATAACCATCCATGAAGTGCTATTATGATAAATAATGCTCAGGAGCTATTTGAATTCTCACATTTATTAGGGGCAGACTCTAATCTAGATTTTCTGTTATAATGTTGATTAGTTTCATTGGAATACTATACAAAGGCTTCCAAACTGGTATTTTTTTCCTCTGGTACAGGGTTTATTTTCTTCTCTTGGAATATTGAGGAAGAGGACCTAATTTTTCCAGCTAATTCCTCCATATAAACTTGAGCTAATTTTAGTTGTCAGTCTTCCATCCAAAGAGAGCAAGATTTACCCTGCCCTGTGGGCACTGGAGGCTGTGTCGTGTGAAGTGAACAGCTGCTCTTTATCTCTGTCTGCTGATCAAGTACCTCAGAGTCTTTCTTTAGCACTCTGACAATAGAAATAGGAATATTATGTCCATTGCATGACCTGGTTTTTAGCTATAATACTGTATTGCAGTTGTAATGGATGCAGTTCCATGGGAATATGCATTATGGACTTTTTAATAGTGGTCAAGTCCACATTTAATAGATCAAGGAATCCCCAAATAATAATCCTGTGGCAAATGAAGTCTAGATTATAAGATGGTAAGAACTAAACTGGCTTTAAGTTTATTATGTCCAAAATAAATAGAGAAAAATTTCATTAAAGTGCTCCTGAACTTTTATTTCTTTCTTCACAAGTTCTTCTTATAGCCCAGTTAAAAATAATGCTGCATTTTATGTAAAAAATACACAAAATATGTGTCTATTGAAGATAAAAATTTTGGAATCAGGATGATTTCTTTCTCTCACTCTCCAAAACACCAAGACTACTGACTTGGCTCTGCCTAAGTGTTTTCTCTACCTCCACCATTACATGTCATTTCAGGTCTTCAAAAATTTTCAGCTGGATTATAATAATAACTTTTTAATTGCTTTCTGTAACTATACACATTTTTGCTACATCTGCATAATAAATTGTATAACCTCAAAATTAACAGCCTGTCCTAACTGACTGAGACTTGGAACATCTGTTACATTGACTAGTACTCTTCAGGACCTTTGAGGGGCCTTTGGGAATTAAGCAAAATACTGTGAGTGTGGTAGGGATGTGCATTTTGAGGGAAGTGTTCATTCCTGTTTTCAGGTTTTAATAGGTTTAAATAACACTTAAAACATTAAGAACATTTACAGTATGAAGCATTCAAACTTCTTTTCATCATCATCACCAACTCAGCCATCATTCTTTATCCCTTTTAGAGTTCTGCAACAGAACTCTTAAGAAAACACACACAGAACCAGCTTTAAGTGGTAGGATAAAAGGCCCTGTAAAGTTCTTTTCCTACACAGAACTAACATTAATTCAACAAAGATTTCTTCAGCTCCTACTTTGTACCAGTTGCTATTCTAGGTGCTGGAGATACAGATATGAAGCACACAAGATTCTGCTTTCATGGGACAATTTATAAATGAGTAAATAAATAAGGTAATTTGGATAGGTGTTAGTGATATAAAGAAAATAAAGCAGGGGTGCCTGAGTGGCTCAGTCAGTTAAGCAACTGACTTCGGCTCAGGTCACGATCTCACAGTTCATACGTTCGAGCCCCACATCAAGTTCTGTGCTGACAGCTCAGAGCCTGGAGCCTGCTTTGGATTCTGTGTCTCCCTCTCTCTCTCTCTCTGCTCCTTCCCCGACTCATGCTCGCTTGCACGCGCTCTCTCTCTCTCTCTCTCTCAAAAATAAATAAGCATTTAAATTTTTTTTTAAAAAGAAAAGAAAGCATGTTACTTTAATTAATAATAATAATAATAATACCACTTGTTTATACTATTTGCCAGGTACTGTGCTCCAAGTATTCATAAACATAACCTCAATTAATCCTCAAAACAATATCTTGGTATCAATAACTTCGGCTTATATATAAGAAAATTGAGATTTAAAATCTTCCTCCTGATAATATAGTTACTAAGTGACAGAACGAAAATTTTGGCTTTCATTTGTTAACCCAAGTTGACTGAGAGTTTTTTATATGTCCAGCATTATTCTAAGATACTAAGAAATAGTTATGAACAGAATAAAAAAAATGCCTGCCAACAAAAAATTAACACTTTTATAGCAGTTAGGCAAACATAAAACAAAGAAAATAAGTATAATATACACGATATTGGATTATGATAAGAGCTATGAAAGGCCTTACGCTAGAAAAGGCAAGGAAATATTCTCCCTTTGAGCCTCCAGATGAACCGAGCCCTGCAAACACCCTGACTTTAACCCAGTGAGACCCCTGTAAGACTTCTAACCTACAGAACTCTAAGCTCATACATTTGTGTGGTTTTAAGCTACCACGTTTGTGGTATTTTATTTAACAGCCACAGTGGAATAATACTATGTCAAAATAGTTAAATCACAGAGCAATAAAATGTAAATATGACAATACTTATAAAATTATTGTAAATGCTAAAAAGGAGAATGGACTTTAAGCTCTAAGGACAGTATTTGACATAAAGTATTGCATATTGTAATATCATTATCAAAATTTAGGGGCTAAAACGCTTGGCCTACATGTAAGGAGATGTAAGATTTTCTTGCCAAAGTAGAGATTAGAATAGAGTATATCCTGGTAGATAACAGCTATCAAATAAGAAGAAACTGAATGCTTGTTTGGGTTAAATCTAATTTAAAAGGCAATAAGAGATCCACTGTAGGATTTTAAGAGGAATATGCAGGCTAAAGGATAGATTAATCTCTGACTACATTATGTATAAAAATAAGGACATGATGGAAATACAGAGAGACTAGACTGACACACTGTATATACTTGTGACAGTCATGACCAGGAAATTAGGATGGGAATAAATAATTATCAGAAGCAAACCAAGGAGATTGTGTTAATATGGGGGAATATCCACAGAATGATTCTCTGGCCAGATGTTGGGCTGTTGGGAAGGAAATTTGTATATAATACATCACATTGGGTTTCACCAGGAAGAAATTGAGCAAGATAGGCTTAATAACCCAGGTCTACTGCTAGCTTCTGGTGTAGGCAAGTCACTTAAACTCATATACCTTGTTTCCAAATGTGTTACAGGATCTCTAAGGTTCTTTCTAGCTGTAAAATTGCATAACTTCCCATTATCTCCACAGTGGACATTTACTGTTACATTGAAAATATTCTAAATGTATGGAATATGAGGTTCATTTCAAAAATAATAAAAAATAAGCATCCTAGAAATAAACATAGATGATGTTTAGTTTCTGTATGTCTTTATTTCCCTTCAAAAGTGTCCATGATACAAACCATGCAGAGGTGAAAAAATGTCGTGATGTTATGAGCACAGGTTGGAAAATTTTGCTCTCCTGAAGCTAGAAAGCCCTTTTCGGCTCTTTTTTTTAATGTTTATTTTTGAGAGAGAGAGAGACAGAGCATGAGTGGGGGAGGGGCAGAGAGAGAGAGAGAGGGAGACACAGAATCTGAAATGGGCTTCAGGCTCTGAGCTATCAGCACAGAGCCCGACGCAGGGTTCAAACCCACGAACCGTGAGATCATGACCTGAGCTGAGTCTGACACCAAACCGACTGAGCCACCCAAGTGCCCCAAGAAAGCCCTTTTCATTTTTCAGTGCTTTTCGTTTTCCAAAATGAAAACAATGTGGAAGGGTCAATATCTATGTATGAGGGTAGCCAGTTCAAAATTACTTGTTGGCAAGATATTTTTACCCGTAGAAACCATTGCCATATAACATAGAAGCAAGCAATTCGGTTGTAGGTATATTTACAAAACACTGGAAAATTATAATCAGCATGATTTTGAAACAACCGTATATTGTTACTTTTGAAAATTGTTAGGGTTAAAAACACTTCACCAGGCTAAGTAATGATGATGGAGGAGGGTAGCAAGGGAAGGGAATTTGTATTGTGTTTTCTTTGTGGACAGAGAAACACATTCTTCATTTTTGTCACACTATTAAATCACAGCTGTGCAGAATTTATTAATGTATTCTTGTGAGACAAGCAAAAGCCACCAGAGGAAATCAACAACTTTTTCTCCTCATACCCAGAAAGCAAGATGAGAAACACATCTATCAGTGACTTCAGTTTTGACCTGTGGAATAACTCCTCTTAAGAAAAACAAATTAATTCAATGACTATCTATTTAATCTTTGACCTTTATTTTATAAGAGATTTTTCCATATGACATACAAAGCTGTCCCAATTATGTCAGCATGTCCCCTGAGATAGATGAGACAGGACCACAAATATTATATAGCACAAAATCTTTAACAGCAGTTATATACCAAAACATTACTTATATTTTGTATAGTACAAATAGGACTCATTAAATCAGAAAGCATTCTATAAATTAATCAACTAAAGTTAGAAATATTGAATAGTAACTATTATTTTGAACTAGTCTGTGATGTTCCAACTGCCAATATTAAATTGATAACTGATGAATGTGTGTGTGTGTGTGTGTGTGTGTGTGTGTGTACATACACAGCAAAGGTGGTTTCCTAGAGGCCAGGATTCAATTACCCATATGGGTTTTTGCTGAAATTGTCCTTCCATCATCCCATTGTCTTTAGCCATTATTTGTCTTCCCATTCTTCTTCTACCATCATTTGTCACCAAAGACATGGTCCTTTCCCTGCCAAGTGCTACTAGAGACCTAGGATATGGAAATTTAGACAGCATTCACTACCTACCAAGAATGAGACCATGAGTCCTGCACAAGTTTGCTATGAAGACTCAGTCCCTTTCTGCAGCAGCCAGGAACCCCTCTCCCCTGCCTATAGCTTTGGGACTTCTTATCTTACTGTTGAGAAGTAGGAAAACTTACTCCTAAGAACTAAAATAACAAGTACAACTAGTAACTAGTAGACAAACCTGGGTCTTGAGAATGGACCCTTAGTATTTCTTGGTTAGATACATAGTACTGACAATACACTGTTACATTTTCATGACATAATGAATAAGACAGACTGTTATGGACTTGCTTTGGGAACTAAAAAACATCCTTAATGTAATTTCTGTGATGGAAATAAGGTCATTGTTTCAGCAAATGACTTACAAACACAGTTTTGGAGGAGACACATTTATAATTGAGGAGACAGTGCCCTAGGCAACAATGTTCTCTTTCTGTTATAATCATAAGTCATAATTAGTTTTTTTATATACCCTCACATGTATTGGTTCTTTTTAGCCCCGTTTGGTTGCAGTATTGCAGATATTACTTTTCTGTTAATTTATCAAAGTCCTCAGTAAAATTTTATATGTAGTACATGAATCATGAGATTTTTAATAAGATTATTTAGCATAATGAATACATGCTGAAATTATTATATAAAATCTAATTTATTATTGCTTTAAATAACATACTACTAATCAGCCCTGTCTTTATTTATTTGAAATAATTTTTGGCATTTATTGTGAATATTCAAGGAAGAGAATATATTTTTAGCAGGAATCTTACATACCTCCTACACAGAAATGGAATATTTACTGAAACAATGATGAGACAAAATGTTTCAGAATATGTACAATATATTTCCTATAACCTCTTTTGTAACTGTATTTGCTTTTACTAGAAAAATCATGTTGGCTTGCACATATATGCTATAAGTAAGCAGTGTTTTAGTTTGTGATTAAAAAAGATTACAATTTTAAGCACATAAATAAGGTTTTCTTTGCAATCTGGGTTATGCTACTGGAAAATTGAAAAAATGTTTCATGTTCTCATGTGGCCCTTGACTTTCTGAGTCTAGGAAGATATTTTACCAACAAGGGACAAGCAAATGAATATTTTTTTATTTTAATCTGAGAGAAAGATACAGTTTTGTGTGCTTGATCCTGCTATTTAGGAAGGTAGCAAGATGCTGTTCATCAAAGATCATTCATTATAAGTCTCAGTAGCCAGCTCTGATTTCTCAGATATCTCAGGTATCCTTTTCAATTCAGACAGAATTTTGAGAGAAATATAAATGCTTATATTAGGTAGTCTCTAGGAGGATGTTTTTACTATCAACTTTTAAAAAGGTTACTTGCTAACATTTTCTTTCATGTAGCACTATGTTAAAAATGAATTAATTCATTCATCTTCTCATGTTCTTGTTTTCCCTTCCTTTTTTCATTTCCCTTTCCTTTTACTATGGAGACACACAAACATGGGTGCCTGATGTTTGAGCAAGCCTGAGGGAAGGGGTTGCCAAAGAGAGCTCAACTGCAGTGTGCCCAGAGCCAAAGAAGTGGGAGAGGGAAAAGAGAGGGACCAAGATGGTTGGCGAAAGAGGCAGTCACACTAGACAAATAAATGAACAAGCGATAGTGCATAATAATTTTAACATACTCTGGCTTGGATGGTAGAGTTGTATCATTTTTGACTTACTTGTTGTAGAAGTTGTATAGTGTCAGTTGTATGATGTCTTTTTGTTTTGGGGAGGTAGATATTGGGGTATTGAGGCTAATGCACTGCTGTGTTGGGAAATATATATAATTTTTATTTAAATCCAAGTTGGTTGACATTATAGTATAATAATGATTTCAGGAATAGAATTTAGTGATTAATCACTTACATATAACACCCAGTGCTCACACCAACAAGTGCCCTCCTTAATGCCCATCACCCATTTGGCCAATCACCCCACTCAACACCCCACCAGCAACCATCAGTTTGTTTTCCATATTTAAGAGTCTCTTATGGTTTGTCTCCCTCTCTGTTTTTATATTATTTTTGCTTCCCTTCCCCATGTTCATTTGTTTTGTCTCTTAAATTACACATGTGAATGAAATCATACGATATTTGTCTTTCTCTGACTGACTTATTTCATTTAGCATAATACCCTCTAGTTCCATCTATGTTGTTGCAAATGGCAAGATTTCATTCTTTTTGATCACCAAGTAATATTCCATCGTATACGTATATGACTTATTTTTTATTCATTCATCAGTTGATGGACATTTGGTCTCTTTCCATACTTTGTCTATTGTCAACAGTTCTGCTTAAACACTGGGATGCACATGCCCCTTCGAATCAGCATTTTTGTATCCTTTGCATAAGTACCTAGTAATGCAATTGGTGGATCATAGGGTAGTTCTGTTTTTAATTTTTTGAGGACCCTCCATACTGTTTTCCAGAGTGGCTGCACCAGTTTGCATTCCCACCAGCAGGGCCAAAAGATTTCTTTTTCTTTGCATCCTTGTCAACATTTGTTATTGACTGAGTTGTTAATTTTAGCCATTCTGACAAGTGTGAGGTGATATCTCATTGTGCTTTTAATTTGTATTTCCCTGATGATGAGTGATGTTGAGCATCTTTTCATGTGTCTGTTAGCCATCTGGATGTCTTCTTTGGAAAAGTGTCTGTTCATGTCTTTTGCCCATGTCTTCACTGGATTAGTTGTTTATGGGTGTTGAGTTGTTAAGTTCTTTATAGATTTTGGATACTAGACCTTTATATGATATGTCATTTGTAAATATCTTCTCTCATTCCGCCAGTTGCCTTTAGTTTTGCTGATTGTTTCCTTGGCTGTACAGAAGCTTTTTATTTTGATGAGGTCCCAATAATTTATTTTTGCTTTTGTTTCCCTTACCTAGAGAGACATTTCAAGTAACAAGTTGCTGTGGCCAAGGTCAAGAAGGTTGTTGCCTGTTTTTCCTCTAGGATTTTTATGG
The DNA here is from genome assembly GCA_028646485.1 of Cryptoprocta ferox. Lineage (NCBI taxonomy): Eukaryota > Metazoa > Chordata > Mammalia > Carnivora > Eupleridae > Cryptoprocta > Cryptoprocta ferox. Next base: position 122,028,853 of record CM053567.1, read on the forward strand.
TGTCATGTGTTATGTTTAGGTCTTTCATCCAGTTTGAGTTTATTTTTGTGTATGGTGTAACAAAGTGGTCCAGGTTCATTCTTATGCATGTCGTTGTCCAGTTTTCTCAACACCATTTGCTGAAGAGACTTTTTTCTATTGGCTACTCTTTCCTGCTTTATCAAAGATTAGTTGGCCATACATTTGTGGGTCCATTTCTGGGTTCTCCATTCTGTTTCATTGATCTATGTGTCTGTTTTTGTGCCAGTACCATGCTGTCTTGATGATTACAGCTTTGTAAAATAGCTTGAAGTCCGGAATTGTGATGCTTCCATCTTTGGTTTTCTTTTTCAACATTACTTTGGCTAATTAGGGTCTTTTCTGGCTCCATACAAATTTTAGAATTGTTTTTTCTAGTTCTGTGAAGAATGCTGGTGTGATTTTGATAGGAATTGAATTGAATATATAGATTGCTTTGGGTAGTATCAACATTTTAACAATATTTGTTCTTCCAATCCATGAGCATGATATTTTTCCTTTTTTTGTGTTTTCTTCAATTTCTTTCATAAGCTTTCTATAGCTTTTAGTGTATAGATTTTTCCCTCTTTGGTTAGGTTTATTCCTAGGTATTTTATGGGTTTTGGTAGAAAAATATTTTTATGCTGGAAAATAAATCTATAGTTATGTTGCATGCCATGTATACATAGAGATATATACATATGCCTATACATATATAGGTATATATATATGTGTGTTTTGAGTGTTTTGTATATGTATTTTAAGTTTTTAAAAATGAATTTGTTTTAAAGGAATTTGTTTTTAAAAAGCAAAAATAGATTTGTTTTAAGAGAATTTGTTTTAAAAAAACAGAATTTAGCATATATCTATTGAACATCTCTACACTAAAATCATTCTATGAGTTTCTATTAAATATTCAAAAACAATAAAAGTTTATTTCTCATTCATGTAAGTCTATGTTAGGTATTACGGACTAGGGGGTGAGTTTCCTGCACAGGGTGATTGAGGGACCCAAACTGTTCCCATTTCACAGCCTCACCATCCTCTAAGAGGACCTATCTGTTCCCAGTTTGAAGTAGCATAAATTATTTCCTCTCTTCCTCCACTGGATATTGGACACAATTAATTCAAGACAGACTGGAAAATGCAGTATATAGCCACATGCCCTGACAAGAAGGAAAAACAGATTGTACTGGACAGCTACCAACCTCTGAAACAACCTATTATTAAGCATGTTTGTAGATAGATGCTGCATAGAAGGAGACTCTTTTAGCTACACCAAACATATACTGAACACCTTTTCATTGGTTGGAACTGAATTAAGTTTTGGGGAGGTTGAAATTTTATAAACAGACATAGTCACTCTTGTCAATGAGCTCAGAAAGGATGAATATGCATGAAATAATCATACCTGCGTAGGGCTTGTGTCACTTAAGTAAAATGAATATTCAGGAGTATAATTTTTAGCAGTAAGTTTCTGTGAGATGGTTAAAAGTCCTCTTTGAAATTTTATGCAAAGGAGAAGATGATTTGGGTTTAGAAGTTAATAATTATACTTAAAAACTGTTCTTAAATTTTTCAGTCTTACTTTTCTATGTTTAAACATATTTATACCTGCTAACATTCAGAAGGTAGAGACTGTTTTTACAAGCATGACAAAAATACAACATGTTTATAATGCAAATGCTACATTTTTTACAACCAACTAAATCATGTTGACTGCTTTGGACTGAATTGACCATTAAGATTGATCTGGCTGTGTGTAAACATGGCCAAATGTGGAGAACCCATTTGTGTTGCAAGTTTCCTTATCCATTCTTATCCAAATGCTTCTTAAATTTTTATTAGAATGTACTTTGAAGACCAGACACTCTCTTGGCTGGATCATCACTTTTTTAACAAATCTATATGCTATTCTCACTAAAATATTTTTAGACATTGCCCTACTGGGAGTTTTTTCAAGCAATTAATATACAGCTTTTGTACCATCTTGAACTTGGCTTCTTGGAAATAATTCACTCTTAGCAGAATCTAGTGCCAGAAGAGCATTGTAAGCTTCTATGGATGTTAGCTAGCTCAGAACTTCCTTTCTTTTTTCTTTTCTTTTAATAGTTTGTCTTGAGGACAGGCCTTGTTTAGTAGAAAAAAGTTTCTTTTATTTATTATCTTTGAGTTTCTTCTTCTCTGTCATTTCTCAGATTTTCCTAAAGGAATCCAAAGTATTACTTTGGTAAGTAAAATTTATGAAAAAAAAAATCAGGTGAAGTATTAACTTTGGCTTATCTCTCACCTTCTAATAAACTTAACTTTAAGATACTTTTTAACTTACTTAGTTTTGATATGAATGAGAAGTTCTGCATTCAGTTTTTAGTTCCTACTAGAGTATCATACTATACTGTGATTGTTCATGGAGAAAAGACTTTAAAAATATATTTATTTCTTCCATATCTATTGATATATGATTGACAAACAAAAATTGTATATAGATTGTTCAGCATGATTTTTAAGGTATATAATATAATGATTTAATATACATATATATTGTGAAATGATTACTACAGTCAAATTAATTAACACATTTATCACCCCATAGTTTCCATTTTCATTTTTTTATACTTGTGAGACTGAGTATACAATACAATGTTAATACAATACTAGTAATACAGTGTTGTGAACTGCGGTCACCATGCTTTACAGTCAGATCCCTGGAACTTAACTTCTCTTATAATTGAAGGTTGTACCCTTTGGCCAAATCTCCCCTTTTCCGCTAATCCCTGGCAGCCACTTTTCTACTCTCTAGTTCTGTGAGTTCCCTATTTTTAGATTCCATATATAAGTGAGATCTTACAGTGTTTATCTTTCTCTAATATATTTCACTTAGCATAGTGTTCCAGATTCCTCCATGTGGCCACAAATGGCAGGATTTCCTCCTTCCTTATGACTGACTAATATTCCATGACACATACGCATACACACACACACATTTTCTTTATTTATTCACTCATAATGGACATTTAGGTTTTACCCATATCTTGGCTATGGCGAATAGTGCTACAATGAACATGGCTATGTAAATATGTCTTCAAGATACTGTTTTCATTTCCTTTGTATATATACACAGAAGTGGGAATTCTGGATCATATGGCAATTTTATTTTTAGTTTTTTTGAGTAACTTCCATACTGTTTTCCATAATGACTATACCAATTTACATTCCTATCAATAGTATACAAGCATTCTTCCTTTCTCCACATCTTCATCAACATGTAATCTCTTGTCTTTTTGATAAGAGACACCCAACAGGTGTGAGGTGATACTTCTTTGTGGTTTTGATTTGCATTCTTCTGATAATTAGTGATGTTGAGTACTTTTTTTCATATACCTGAGCCATGTGTATGTCATTTTTAGGGGAAAAATGTTTATTCAGGTCTTTTGCCCTTTTTGTAATTAGGTTGTTTCTGTTTTTTGTTTATGGTTTTTGTTTTTTGTTTTGTTTTGTTTTTTGCTGTTGAGTTGTAGGAGACTTTTATATATTTTGTATATTAACCCCTTATTAGATACATGGTTTGCAAATATTTTGGCCCATGTCATAGGTTGCCTTTTCAACTTGTTGATTTCTTCCTTTTTTGTACAGAAGCTTTTTATGTAGTCCCACTTCTTTAGTTTTGTTTTTGTTGCTTGTTTTGTTGCTTTTAGTATTATGGCCAAAAAATCATTGCTGAGACCAATATCATGGAAGTTTTTCCCTATATATTTTTTTCTATTTAGTGATATCTAACATAAATTTGAGTCTCAAACCTGTCCCTAACTGCTGCTATGCCTATGATCAAATCATGTGACCTCTTATGGTTTCAATTTACTTATGAATAAAATGCCACTCTTTATAATTTTATGTATTATAAATAATGTTTTGATAAACATCCTTACATTTAAATCTTTGTTTATATCTTCATTAATTCCTTAGGAAAGATTGGAGAAATAAATTGAAGATTCATGTCTGCTTCTCAAAATATTGAAAACTCTTGATGTGAAATAAATGTAATGATATTTAGTAAATATTTCTCAATTTTAATTTATTCAGAAAAGGCTATGCTTAAATGGAAGTATTGGGTTTAGCTCTTAAAGATGATTGAAATTCAGTGCACATTTGTTTTGAATTGAATAGACGAACAAATGAATGAGCTGATGTAAATGAACAAACAGATAAAGCATATGCATTTTAGATTATCTATAAAGAAACATTAGGCTTTTAATTCTAAAAGGTAATGGAGTCAAGAAAAAGATAAGTTAGCTCCTTCCTTCCTTCCTTCCTTCCTTCCTTCCTTTCCCTACTTTAGCAGGGAATTGAACATGTTTGAAGCAGAAAAGTATGAAATGGGATGCATTAAACTCATTAAGAAAAAATGGTAACATGTAAGATTTTGGTCTAGAAAAGTTGAGAAGAATGAGATACAGAAAATAAATGGAGTTTCAAAGCCAAATCTTTTAAGAAACAAATAATCTTAAATAGATTTAGGAAACCAAAACCAAATGAGATATTATAGGAAAATACCTTTCTTTAAGTGATAGGCTTAAATTTAAAGTGGCAAGAATTAGTTCAGGGTGGAGTTTCCTGTTTATAATGGATTACTGTGTTTGCTTTTAAATCTGTTCAAATATAATTTATGGACACATTAAAGTAACAAAATACTTCCTCATTAAAAATTGTTCACCTTCTTGCTTTTGCAATAGTTTCCTGAACAAACACATACAATGTCACTAAAAAAATAGTAGAATTTTACAATGTCATGTAATGGAGTATTTCTTTTGAGGTCTGTGTAGGTAGCAGGTCCTGTAGAAATGCTTTAGGAAATATATTTAGTATCACATAATTTAAGAACTCTGTGACTTTTTTTGTGTCATTTACCATCCCCCAATCTTTTACATAATAAGAGAATAATATTATGTATCTAGCAAGGTTCTGTGAGAATCGGATGGAAACATAACATGTGAAAGCACTTTACCACTTGGTAAAACAGTATATGCATTTTTATTACTGTCATTAATGTTTGATAGATAAAACTTTCAACTTCCCTGAATGATCTTTATTTTCAATTTCTAGTTACACTGGTTTTCCTCTAACATTTCCTAAGATCAGTGAATAAGACATTTCTTAAATATATTGACCACTGTCTTTCAATGAACATGTTGGATGTATTTTTATAGTAATGTCAGAACATAGTGAAATTTTGAAGTCTTTATAGAGGATAAATTTATGAACAAGATTAAAAATAATGAAATGAACAAATGAACTTATATGAAGCATGCCCCAAAACATTTCATCTCTAAGAGGGGCCCATTTCAAGAAATATCTGACTTGTTTTTCATGGACATTTCAAAATAAACCTAGCTCATATGGTACAGTTTTAAGGAAAGGAAAGAAAAAAAATCTAAGAATTTCTGGAATCCTGCTAAAGTATAATTTGGCATTTTATTCCACCTTCTGGATGCAGTTGATCAACACATTTATATGATGCAAGGGGCATAGTGGAACTAGAAGACAACCAGTGAATTCAGTGTTCTTGCTCTGGAAGATCAGCATATTTTGTTAATAGCAATAGAATTCTGCCACTCCATATGGCAAATCTATATTACATGATTTCTGGGACCAATCTCTTTTATGTTGCTAGACTTTCACATTCTCTGCCCACACTAACTTAGAAAAGTAAACATTTCTTGATAAATATTGGTTGATAGTCCCATTCCATATTTCTAAAAAGAGTTCCTTTAAGGGGAATTTATGCATTCAGATTAAAGTGACTAAATAATGATTCATGTATTTCAAATAATATATATTGTTATCTTAAAAGAAAATGGTTAGACTTAAATTTTTTGGTCAGATATAATGATCAATATTAAATGAGTTTCTAAGATTTGTTTAGCTCCCACTAGGAAGGAACAACTTAAGGGAATTTTTAATAAAGACATCTCTTCATACATGTGTCAGTTTTATGTTTAGGAAATACTGCCATAGGCATTTTATAAACATATTAAATTCTTGATACCCTTGATAAGCTTCCAAAATGCCAGGGAAATTTCAGACATCACTGTGGTTGCAGAATCTCCAGCTTTAACATTGAAATGGGTCGTAATAGACCCTCATCTTCAGATTCATTTTTAAACCCAGAGTAATCATCTAATCTTCCCAAGATCACAAAGATAGAAGGTAGTGGCATGGGCACAAATATTGCTCTCCTAAGTGCTATAATCTTCTTACTACTAAGTCTAAGCCTTCTATGTTTTAAAAGTATTGAAGACTATCTCTCTATTGATGTTTTTTCCTTCATATGTTTCATATTTTTATTCATTTGTTTTATATTTTTAAGCAATTGAGATACAATCCCCCTGTTCCCTGTTTCCAACCTGTTTTAATGAACTTAAGGAACTTAATTAACTAAACACACACACACATATATATAAACACACACACACACACTATATATATATATATATATATATATATATATATAAATCTGCAAGATGATTGATAGTGATGACATCCCACACAAATGTTTCTCTCCAAGGCAGGGTTTCTCTGCTGATAGTAGAAATATTATATATTACCAAGTGTACAAAAATCTTCTTCAACAGGAAACTTTCATGCCCCCCCCACCTCATTATAGCAATCTGAGTATTGTGGTCCCATGTTCTCCTAGTGTCTGTGTTTAAGTCCTTTTGTTCACAGGTGAAGGAAGCATATGTATGTAATTTGTCTAAGAGATTTGGAGTGCTCATGAAAGATGGCAAAGGGTCCCTTTCTCACTGATAAAAGTAATTCAGAAAAATTACCCAAAGATCATATCACAGACTATATGACTATAATACTATGTCAAATTTATAGTCTAAGATATTTTAAATACAGACATTGAAAAAGGATATAGATCTCATAAAAATAATATAAGTAGTTTTTTATTACTCACCTCCCTATTATGTGGGTCAATAATTTAAAAAGGAAAAAACTAGCTTTCTTTGATCTATCAAAAAATGTGTATGTAAAAGTTAGAAAGACGTGTATTTTCTCAAGTCAGCTCTCTAAAAAATTTTAAATGTGAGAATAGAAGTTTGTCCTTGAAAATTCATCGCAAACCCAATCTGCAGGCCTTTCCTGCTCCTTGGTGGGATGTATCAAATAACTGGAATCTGGAACTACCATCTTCATTCTTAAAATCTTTCTTAACAGTCTGTTGATAACGGGAATAAATAATTTTTGTCTTAATGTACCCTTTGGTCAGCAGAAAATAATTTAACCACTGATGGAAGTGGAAAATTAGTCCAAGAACAATTAAACTTAGAATTCTAAGGAGTAAAATAATTCTAGAGAAATTTGTATTTAAGTCATTAGTATGATACAACGTGTTTGCCCATGTATGCAGAAGAAAACAATTCCATATGGATATTTTTATTCACAAAGAAGTAACCATATGGGATCCCCCTGTTGCTTCAGAGAGACTAGCAGAAAGAGTATTTTTCTGAAGGTATAAAGATATTTTTAAAAAAAGTTTTGTGTTGCCTCAGCTAAAGCAGGATATTTCAGTTGGTAGTGTATATAGGTCATTAACCTTGGATATGTTCTTTGTTGTCGTAATCTTTAACCATCCATTCTCAAATCTAAAGTTAGTGTTTTTTCTTTGCTAGATTTTACTCATTCTCACAATACTGAAATTATTTCACCATATTTAAAGACAAGGAAATGGTAAAAGTAACACCTTCCACATCATTACATTTAAAGATGAATTCCTAATGAAATACTCCCTTCTGAGATTGAGAAAGGAATCAAGTGATACCTATGCTACTTCGGTAAACTAGTTCTAAGTTGTGTCTTGCTGCTTTATTTTTTTAAACATGTATCTGAAAGAAAAAGAAGAAAGTAAGGATTCAGCTATATTTGCTTTGAGAATATATTTATAATATAAATATTAGGAAATGTTTTCTTTTATGTTCTTGTTAAAGAGCAAGGTACAAATGATTTTAGAAATATTTAGGACCAGTATATAAACCTAAAGTAAAGGAAAGTTGGGTGCCAATGACATTAAGAGAAACACTGTACCGTTGTCTCACTATAAAGTTATTTAACTGAAAATATGAGTGCCTCTTGTTTAGGATTAAATATCAGCTACAATCAGGATTCTATATTCACTAAGATACATAGTTTGCTTTTTCCAAATGGATGGTGTTGAATGATACTGAGATACATACCTCTCTTGGGGCCACAGCTTTGTTGCAGTGCAGTCAACTAGGTTTAGAGATGCTCTTTCAGTGTGTGAAAGAGTGATGCCTGGTGCGAAGTTGTGGGTCTAGAAGGGTGTGACTATGAGTTCAATGCTAAGCAGGAAACCACAAGACTTCCAGTTGCATTTGTACAGGTTAGTGAAACATGTTTCATACTTTTCCTATAAGATCTTAATTATGCAAATCTTGTTACAAACTACAACCAGTTGATCAATGTTTTTTTTATTCTGTATTAGATGTAATATATATGTAAGGCCTTATTATGTGAGGTTCTCTATACAAAAAAGTATAATTTCAATTCATCAATCAGTTATTGGACCTCTATTCAATTGCTGTTAGGTTTTATAATCTAAATGAAAAGTGGAGATGTACTAATCAATCACTTAATTAATTAAAAAACAAAGCAATTAATATAACTAATAATTTAATAATCAAATTAAGATAAATTAAATAAACGTGTTGATAAATATTTTGTTGCCTATTATAATATAGGCAATAACTTTGGAGAAGAATAGTTATAATAAAGGGTTAGTTGTCTAAAACCTAGTCACATGATAGTTTTAATCATATTCTTGAAAACTTTTAATGACAGAAATAACATGATAATATTGAAGACTTTACATATTTTGAGGGCAAAGCATAAAAATGCTTCGAGGAGAGAAGTTAGGGGTAGGAATAACAATTTGAAGGCTATAACAGTCATCTGAAATCTCAAGATTTTGGAGTGCTTATTTATATAACTTTCAGTTAAATACTTAAAGGATAGTTTCTTTAAGAAAAGAAAATCTGCTAACAATGGCTTATGCATAATAATTTAAAAATAATATTTCCCTAGTTTATGCAATAGATTTAGAAAGGCTTTTGGAAATGATTTGCATATTACTAATTGATGGGCTTTTACAAAATGAGAAGCTGGTATAGTATTTTTTAAGGTCACCATTATAAATAATATGTGAAATATTTGTTATTGGTTCTGAGGTATTAACCACAAACTATTCTATACATTCAGATGTTTCCTGAAAGCTCTTTAGAAATCTTTGTCATCTTTGACATTTGTTATCTCTGTGTTCAGGTTTGGAATAGGGATGTATATTTCATAAGAGCAAAAAAACAGTCAGTGTCTAAGGTGTATAGCATGGGTCAGAAAATCCACTGGCACCAGAGGTCTACACTGAAGGCTTACCAAAAGGTAGCAAAACATATGGATGGAGATTCTTGGAAGGTCTTCCTCTGGAGTGAAAATCATGCACATACCCTCACTCTCACTCTCTCATTCTCTCTCATTCTCTCTCTCTCTCTCTCTCTCACACACACACACACACACACACACACACGACCAGTAGCCATTTATGAGGTAGGAAGGGATGGCCACGATATTACAGAAAAGCATTCTGAATGGCTATTTAGAAAAAGGTTTCAGTTTCCACAGGAACATGGCATGGACCCAACCTAAGCTAGTACAAGTACTTGACATTGAGAGGCAGGATTCAAAGCAAGATCCTAGGTGTACAAATTGAGGACTCTTGGGCAGGGGAACTATGTCACTGAAATATTGGCTTAAAAATACCCACCCCTCTTTGGGGCCTTACATGCCATGCAGTGTTTGTATGTGTGTTGTGGGACATAGGTGGCAAGGAGATGATTCTATGAGCCAGGTTGCTAATATTAGCTTATAAACACATAAATATTAAGGAGGACTTAGATAAAAAAAGTAGATGCTTCATGATCTGTGCTAGGCACTTCCATGATGAACCTAATAGAAAGGTGACTTGGTGTCCATTGTGCCTCAGATCTAATTACCAAAGGGAAGTAAATTAAGAACAGATTATGGACAGGGGCACCTGGGTGGCTCAGTCAGTTAAGCATCCGACTCTTGGTTTCAGTTCAGGTCATGATCTCACGGTTTTGTGAGTTTGAGCCCCATGTTGTGCTCTGCACTGGCAGCATGGAGCCTACTTGGGATTCTTTCTCTCTCTCTCTCTCTCTCTCTCTCTCTCTCTCTCTCTCTCTTCACCCCCCCCCCACACTCATGCTGTCTCTGTCTCTCTCAAAATAAATAAATAAACTTGAAGAAAAGAACAGATTATGGACAGAGAAAGAGGGAAGAGACCCATTAAACCATGATGTCTTAGGCATTTTCAGCTGCTTAACTAGAACCTTAGGTCAGGCTGGTTCTGGAATGTGAGAGGAGGATAAGCATCAGGGAAAATCAGTAGGTCTGGCAACTCCAACAATTTCAGAGAAATGCTGAGGAGTAGTTTGTTGTTTTGATTATAACTAACCTCACAATTGAGACCCCAAATACTAAATTGTTGGGGATGTATTTTTTATTTTAATCTTTTGCCTCAATTTTTTAAACATAGTTTTCAAGATTCAATATAGTTTACAAGCATAGTATATGAGCACATGCTTCTTAACAGCTGGGACTTTTTCTCTACATCTCTCTGTGATTCCATAATAGAAGGTTTGAAAATTTTCAAACCCACTGAACCATCCAATCTTATGTAACCCATATATTCATAAAACGTTTGTGGGTCACACTGTGGGTTAAAGATACAAAGATAAACAGAGGTCATGGTGTCTCAAAGTATGTAATACAATGTGAAGGTACAGAAATGGAATTAAGTTTCAAGTGATATGGGAACACTGAAAAGCAAGAATTGAACTCTGAACGAGAAGATGTGGAAACCTTCACAGAAGTGTCATTTGAGCATCTGCAGCACCAAATCCCTTCTAACCAGGCTTGTTTTTTGTTTTGTTTTTTTTTTTTTGCCTCGGTATCCTGTACCACTCTCTCCTTTGCCTTCCTTCCCCTTCTCTTAGCAAATTCTGCCCTCTACTTCAAGACTTCCTTCAGACATTGCATCTTCCAGTCAAGTCTCCCTAACTGTCTCTTCTTCCCAGCCTAGCTTATTATATATCCTTCCTCTCTGCTTCTGTGGCCACTGCTGTCATTGCACTACCAAGTTACTTTACTGCTTTTCTCTGAGGCCACTGAGAGCAACAACTTCTACATTCGCCTTTATATCCTGGACACCATGCTAAGACCCTAAGAGGCAACACCCAGAGGTGAAGCTGGGAAGTAGGTTTGCCATATAGTGAGTCACTCTTTATGTCCTGTGCATTTGAACTCTAGCCGGTAGCAATATGAACACATTGACAGTGTTTCAATAGGAGTGAGGTGAAATCACATTTCTATTTTAGAAAGAAAACTCTGAAGACTTACATAGAATTAAGGAAAGAGATTAGAAATAAAAATTCCAATTAAGACATTTAAGCACAAGTATAGGTGAAAGATCACTGCAGGTCTGACCCAGATTTCAAATGTGGCGATGGATGAAATTGTTAATAATTTGAGTGTGAGGTGTGAGAGAGAGGAAAAGAGAGAGGTGTGAAGAATGACTAAGTGTGGAACTGTTTTTAAGGAGCAAATGAAAATTTGAGTACTTAAGTTAATCAGGCCTAATACCCACTTTTGGACAAAGTAAAATGCTTGCAACTCACATTTCAGCCATAGGCTAAAAATATATACATATAAATCTTAACTTCACAGCCACTTTCATATATTTGTTTTGACAAAGGGGTCCAGCCAGTTCCATTGCTTCAAAACTCCATTGTAATCCAAAGCTAACAAGACAAATGAATTCTACTTCCCCCAAGAATCATATATAAAAAGTTTATTGCCTTTTTTTCTAATCATGTGTCTAAATATGGGTAGAACTTTTACCTATGTTTTAATATATTTTTACTATAACCATTTATATACATCAATGTATCAAGTAAACAAATCATTTCCCTAACTAAAAAATCTACAACTGGGTAAAAGTATTTTCTCCATAAGAAGCATAGAAATGTCATAATAAATAAATTTAGAATTAATTTTTAATAAATTTTTAAAAAAATTTAATATTTATTTTTGAGACAGCGACAGAGAGTGAGCAGGGGAGGGGCAGAGAAAGAGGGAGTCACAGAATCTGAAGCAGGCTCCGTGCTCTGAGCTGTCAGATCCCAACACAGGGCTCAAACTCACGGACCACGAGATCATGACCTGAGCCGAAGTCAGATGCTTAACGGACTGAGCCACCAAGCACCCTAAGAATTAACTAATTAATTTTTAAATATTTATTATGTAAAATATGTCAGGTCACTTTAAAAGTAGTATGATTAAAAAAATACTTCAGTTTTGTCTGCTAACTATTTATAAGGATGTTTTCATATAATTTCACATTTTTATACCACTCTTACAGATGTCTTTTTCTTCAAATCTTGATAAGGTATCTGTGCACTCCAGACCACCATCCTGGAATCTACACTTATATCTGAATAAACATTATTAGCTTAAGGCTATTGTTAATAATGTAAGAATATGTATGAGTTTTACCATCAAGTACATGATTGTATTGTATTTTCTTTTCAATACAAAAATATTTGAGAATTTATTTTCAAACTCATAGAATGCTGATAAAGAAAATGGTCAGAAGCCTCTGGGTTTGATTTTTACAAATCTGAAACCATTTATTGGTGAATTAGTGAATACTGTACAGGGAGATAATGAATAAGAAGAATTAGTGAATACTATATAGGCAGAACGTTAAAGCTGGCTACAGGATCCAGAGGGTCAAAGAGACAGGTAACAATGCATGATCCAGCAAAACATCCACATCTGTGCTCTTCTGTAATGTTTTTCTGAAACTTTAAAAGACAAAGAAGAAAACTTGGGAAGCAGTAGGTATTGACAGCTCTGGGTGTTGATGAATAAAAATGTAAATTGCAGAGCGCTGGCACCTTGCCCAGTCTCTGTTGTCTCGGGACTGTTTTGCAGCAAGGCTGACTGACAGAGGTGAAGGAAAGTGACACTTGGTTCTAGTCTCTTTTTCCTTCAAACTGCACCTGACACCTCCCCCAAGTTATTATCTCTAGGTGTGAAACCTGAGAAAAGATGCCCATCTCATTTTCTTTCTCCCTCACCACCTATCTCAAATTACATTGGGCAAATACTACATTTTTCAAGACTGGCTGTGTCTTTTCTTTTGGTAAGTCAGCTTCCTTCATCTTCTTTCATTCCACAAGTATTTCTGAGGCGCCACTCAGTACTTAATGCTGTAAATCTTACAAGTGTGTTTTACAGGTACAGGTCTGTTTCCTAAAGCTCACAGTTTACCAGAAAGTTTTTAAATAAGAATTATGAGTTCCTTGATTTAATCATCAAATATTTACTGGACATCTGTAGTCAGTCAGAGACTGTATTAACACTAGTGATTCAAAGGCGAACAAGAGAAACCTCATGCTTAAAGAAATTTCTGTTGTTAAGTTTTATAGCACAAGTAGGTTCAGGGACACGGGAGCACAGAGGCAGGATGTGTTTAAATAGAATCTGGGCCTTGTCTTAGCTTTGTTGGAAACTGAAAGCTGATTTTGAAATATAGTAGACGATGCAGTAGTTTATCTGGGTAGAAATCCCAGTGAAGAGGGGAGAGTGTGACAGGTAAGGTGAAAAAGCCAATATAAAGCTATGTTATTGAGGGCAATAGAGTCTCAAATTCTCTGTTATCTCAAGAATCATATGGACAGTTTCCCTGAGTTATCTGCCTGAAGGACAAGAGAAAGAAACCCATGAACTCCTATTTCCCATCGATTGAAAGCTACCACTAGGATATGAATTCCATGAAATGCTGCAGGAGTCCTATCTTAGGTTTGGCACTGCAGAAACCCCTAGGCAGAAGTAAAAAAGACACAGCATTTTAAGGCAAGATGCTGGTACAAAATAAATTAAAGCCCCTGGGAGACTGCATCCAGCACTGGCGAAGGACTGTGAGAGTGGAACTTTTGATGTTCCTTTTGATCTAATCTGTAGTTCTTCCTGTGTAGAGGTGAGTAAAAGCATGTTGGACAAATGGATTAACAAGTGCAAAAGCATGGCAGCAAAGAGATATCTTCGGTTCAGGAAAAGTCAAGATGTGTTGTGCTTTTCCTGACTGAGAGTCAGAAAGAGAATGTATATGAAAGAGAGGAAGAAGCTGAGATAAAATGTTAGGTGAGGTGAGATCTCATGCTGGAGAGAGTTGACTTTATCCTACAGGGGAAGAAAAGCTCCTGAAGGATTTTAAGATTTGTATTTTAAAATGGGACCTTTCTCACCATTATTGAGGTCTGACGTAGGGGCAGCAAAACTGAGGGCAGAAAGACCATTCTGATGATTGATGATGCAGAAATGAGAAAAGTGTCATCTTGAACCAAAGCATGAAGCTACTTGGGTTATATAATCAAGAAGATGTAACAGGTTGGATATGAAAGAAGAAGTAGCAAACAAGTCATTTGTTTTGTTTTTGTTTGTTTTGTTTTTTCCACTCATTCTCTCCGAGTGTGGAATGAACTCTATAAACACTTCTACCAGAAAGTTCTGGGCATTCAGACTTGTCTCTTTGATGAGACAAGTAAGCACTTATGTACTTAAAATGCATAAACAAGTTTAAATGTTGGGAAAAACATTTAAAGCATAAAACAAATTCCCTGGATGGGGAGAAGGGAGATACTGGGTTTAATTTTTTGCTGGCAATAAGGTTTGCGATTTTTGTACATAATGCTTAGATTTAGACTCATATTTTGCTAATTGGAAAGTGTTCCTCTTTCTAAGTACTGTTACCATTGTTACGTATTTTAATGTTTCATTTTTTGCAAACTTGGAAATCTATGATCAATCCAAATAATCATCTCTGACAACTTGTAAAAACATATTTGAACATGCAACCTGCATGGCTGCTATGTAAAGGCACAAAAAAGAAAATCCCATCAGATTTGGGAAAAATCTATAGTTTATTTACCTGTAATTGCAGTCCTAGCTCAGGAAAAAGGCAGCTCTCAGCTGTTTCAGCATCAAACTTCCCTAAATGAATACAGAGGAAGAATTATCACTGACGTAGAGTTGAAGCAGCAGTCAGTGCTCAAGCACAAAGGCCATTCCAGTAAAAATTTCCTCAGCTTCCATTGCCTCAGTCGAAATGTTGACCTTTCTGTAATAATGTGAAACAAAAACAAAACAAAAAAAAAAAACAAAAAAACTGAAAAGAATCTGTTGCAATTTTGAAATACCTTGAAATTTTATTGGGGTGAAGCCACCTTCCTTTAAATACTGGCCAATTTGCTGGTTGTTTTCTTTCTAGGCAGATGGGACCGATGCCCTCTTTCTCTATTTAGTCTCAAAATCTCATCTGTTATCCTGTACCAGAAAAGCAGGACACCATTAGTGGAGATACTATGAATGGGGGTAATCTGACAAGGAACTGGTAACCAAATAAGGAGATTGGTATGGACACAGGCAGTTTGGGGTCATAGTGGACTCTTTTCTATGATTGCGGGACAGACCTGGAATTAAGAAAGGATGGTCAGCTGGAAGTCAGCTATTGATGGGTAAAATCTATATTAAAGCCAGTGCTGGATGCAGCACACATGTCACCATTAGTTAATATTATTGAAATAATTAGGATTAGTTTGGATGTTTACTGCTAACACTGGTACATTTTACTACTTAAGTAATATTTGTTAATCTTAATTTCTACTTAATTCCTGAGCGAAATAGAAGACATAATACTAAAAAACAAAAAACAAAACAAAAACCAGTTTTGTTTTTCTTTTAAGAATGTCATATTAATGTGGTGGGCAGAATAATGCACTCTGTTCCCCCCACCCTTTTTTTAATGTTTATTTATTTTGAAAGAGAGCATGGGAGTGGGAGAGAGAATCTCAAATGGGCGCCGATGCAGGCCTCGATCTCACCAACCTGTGAGATCATGACCTGAGCTGAAACCAAGAGTTGGATGCTTAACTGACTAACCTACCCAGGCGCCCCACCTTCCCCGCCTTTAATTTCTAAAGATACCCGCGTCCTAATCCCTGGAAACGGAGACTATGTTGTTTTCTGGAAAAGGGGAATAAGGTTGCATTTGGATTTAAGTTTGCCAGTCAGCTACCTGGATATGCAAGAGTACCTAGGATTATCCAGGTGAGGCCTATGTAATCACCAGGGTCCTTATAAATGAAAGAGACAGGAGAGAGCTTCAATGTGATGCCAATTGAGAAAGACTCAAGAAAAGCCATAAACCCAGAGGGGTCTTTGCCAAGGAATATGGGGAGACTCAGGAAGCTGGAGCAGCAAGGAAATAGTTTCTACTCTAGAACCTTCAGAAAGAAATGCAGCCTGCTGACATATTCGCATTAGCCTGGCGAGACCCATTTCTGACTTCTTACCTCCAGAATTGTAAGTGAATACATTTCTATTGTTTTAGCCAGTACATGTTTTATGATTTATTACAGCATCAATAGGAAATGAATATAATTAAAAATCATAAAAGGCAATTCAGTGGGCATAATACTAAAAGAATTTAGAAAAGATCGTAAGAATTCTGTTCCAAAGAGAAATTTAAAATTCATTTTTCCTCTTAAAGCACAGTCCTTTCAACTATGTAAATATCCCTTTTAACTTCATAGAAATATAAGTATTATTTGATGACTTGTGAAAGCACAGTTATAATTTAAAATGTAAGTCAATGCTATTAAGAAACAGAAAGAACATAGTATACAGAAAGTCTAACGGATTTTATATCGTACACCTATGCAGGTGTTCATGGATTCAGAGGTGGGTTATGAAATATGATCCTCAAACAAAAATCTTAAGGGAAAATATATATTATTCATTGAAAACTTAATATAGCTGTTATAGGCCAGTAAACACTGCATCTTTTGAACATCAGACTGTGTTTATTTAAAATTTTTGAGATTAAACCAAAGAAGGTAGTAGATCCTAATTTCAAACTTCTAATCTAAGGCATAGTTATAATGTGGAACAGTTGTTTGATGTTTAAAGAAAAGAAAAAGCTAAAGAAATTCAGCTCCACAATTATATTGTGAGGTAGAAGATATTCCATACTATTAATTAAATTTTACTGATTATACATTAAAGGAAAATGTTTCATTTTACTGTCATTTAAAAAGACACAAAACAACACACTGGTAAAAGGAAGAAAATCAGTATTAAGTGTATGAAAGAGGAAAGATATCATTTCTTCACTTGTCTTGCATCTTTTAGAAGTTCAACTGCCCTTTATGTGAAAAAAATAAATTGAAATAGTCTAAGGAAAGTCTAAGATTTTGATTTTAAATAATTCACTTAAAATAATATTTTCCTTAAATGTTCATGCTTTATCTTCCACCAAGTCTAGGTTAAAAAAGTAAAACCCACTTGGACTTTAAGGTGGAAGAGAAAATTGTGTTTTGAAAATATCACACTTTCTTCCCTCTGTTTATTTGTGATGCAGAAACAAATTGTATGGATTTAGTTTGTCCTGGGATCTCACAAGTGTCAATATTTCTCTCTCCCCTTATCTTGATAGCAACTTGAAATAGGATCTCAGTAACTGAAACAAAATTGGGCTCTGAGATTTGGTTAAAAATTATTTGGCTGGGAGCCTGTTGCTGAGGGAAGAAGTAACAAATCCTGAGCATATTTTTGGAGCCAAATGCCAAATTGTCTGTGCTTAGTATCACAGATTCAGCCTTACCCTTCAAAATGATTTCAGACCAAATGCCAAAAATGTTCTGGTTCTGGCTACAGAATTCACAAAGAGCAAGAGGCAGAATCCCAATTCTGTGTGACCCTTCATGTTTTTCAGATTGTCTTTTGCTTTTTAATCATTTACCATTTTGATTTTCTTTACATTTCATAATTTTTAAGGTGACTAGTTCAATAAGAAGCACTGTGTATGTGTATATATTTTAAGCACTCAAAAATTACTGAAAGTACTACAAATCTTGCAGTGTAAAACAGATGTGGGGGGAGGGGACTTAAAATATTCTTTCCCTACTCCCCATGCCCCGCTGTCACACCTGTATTTTTTATTTTATTTTACTTTATTTTAAATTTTTAAATGTTTTATTTATTTTTGAGAGAAAGAGAGAGAGCATGAACAGGGGAGGGTCAGAGAGAGAGGAAGACACAGAATCTGAAGATAGGCTTCAGGCTCTGAGCTAGCTGTCAGCACAGAGCCCGAAGTGGGGCCCAAACCCGCGAACCGTGAGATCATGACCTGAACCGAAGTCAGACGCTTAACCAACTGAGCCTCCCAGGTGCCCGAACACCTGTAGTTATTAAATTTTCCATTGTTAACAACTAATTTAGTGATAGTAGCTATTACCAAGACAACTCTGTAACTCCACCCAGATCAAAACAAGTCTTTAATCTTGAGGATGGGTTTCTATGCCTCTGAGCATAGATTCAAATGTTTACAATTGAACAAGATCATATATGTGTGTGTGTGTGTGTGTACATATACATATATATTTATATATATATTTATATTTCACATATATATGTGAAAAGTAAACGAGAAGCATCAAACATATCTAAACTTTTAATTTTTATCAGTTTATAGATATATATAGTTATACCTTTTTAGTCTTACTTTATACAAATAATTACACAAAGCGATTGCTCTCTGTGTGAATATCAAGTATTTCCAACAGACTGAAGACTTTGATAAGGCTACTTTCATAGCCATCTATTTGTTTATCTTATTTCTTTCTTAATCTCACTGCTCATTTTTGCTTAAGTCTTTCAGCAAATGGCTTGTGACCTCAATCTTAGCCAGTGGAAATACTGGTAATGACAAAGTACATATTTCAGATTAAGGTAAAATAGAAACAGAATGTGAGTTCATGGAGAAGAATCCCCTTCTGTAATCAAATAACACCTTTTGTTCTGTTTCTGAATTTTCTCTTGCTTAATCAATTGTAACCATCTTGAATATAATTTATACATTTAAGAATAATACAGAAGCAGCAATAATTTAAAAGCAGAGATCTATAAAGAATTAAATGAATTATAATAAGTTCTCAACACTTTCAAAAATAGATTCACACTTATTTTTTATTTTCTTTCACTTTATTTTGACTGGGAGCAGTATTCCTTTCATCCAAGGAATTAGCAGCATCACCACATTTGAGTGAGAAAGACCTTTAGTATTTTTAAGACTGAAGGTACCACATGACTACCAAAATCATAAATTTGTCATCTACGAGTGGCTAGGCACTTTAGTTACACTCAAACATGCAGTAAGAATTCCTCAAGCAAATTCTTCTTTCATATTATTTTGAGATCCTGTAGGTCATAGCATCTCACTCTTCCCAGAATCTCTAACATCTAGCACTGTGCTGGTCATAGAGCAGATATTTGCTGACGAATTGAGTAAGGATATGTACACGGGACAGAACTAGCATTGTTGGAGGACATGTAAAATGATAAAAAGCAGCTTTGGAGAGTTAATCTTCAAAGCAACCAGTAATATCTTCTCATTTCTTGGTTAATTGCTCTTTTATTTCCAAACATGCAGCATTATACTATTTCCATGTGTCTTTAATACCTACTCCTAAGATATGTTATTAATTTAATAACTTTTGGAAGAACTTGGGGAGACAGGCAGAGTGGAAAATCTATGTACTAATTGTAAAAATGTACCCCAATATTAGAAACCAGAAAAATATGAAAATTGTGGGTCAAAGAAACAGTATTTTAAACTGCTTTGTTTACTATGACTTGGTAGCAAATTATTATAATCACTGACTTATATTGAGCA
Organism: Cryptoprocta ferox; assembly: GCA_028646485.1. Lineage (NCBI taxonomy): Eukaryota > Metazoa > Chordata > Mammalia > Carnivora > Eupleridae > Cryptoprocta > Cryptoprocta ferox. The sequence goes on from CM053567.1 coordinate 122,048,741, forward strand.
CTTAATATGTACGAGGCATTGGGTTATGGCCTTTACATGTATTATCTCACTTAATTTTCACAATAACCTAGGATGTAGGCATTTTGAGAAATTAAGCAAGTTGCCTTTGATCAAAGACCTAGTAATTAGAATTCACAGACATGTCCAACTCCAAATCCCATGCTTTTTAACCATCATACTCCCTACATTAGTTTGCAAATTTATTTGCAAGCCAAATATTAAAAGACAAGTCATAAAGTTAGTAGCACCATTGTATCTACTTACTAAGCTTTTCTTCAAATAGTGGTTTTTATCTTAGTTTATAGATTAATGATCATAGCATATTTTTATATTATGTAACAAGAACTTATTTATAGACATGCACGGGCATGGTTACCGATGTATCCATCTCTTATGCTGTTTCACAATGGCAGAACATAACAAAAAATGAAACTCAATACATAGATATCATTAGGCCTGTGGTATCTGAAATGAAATAAATGCCCCTACAACAGAGGAAGGAAATATGTGAAGTATTCCAGTAAACAAAGGCCCTTCAGTCACAGACTTAGGAAAATAACAACCAAGCCACACTTAAAATTTCTCATGCAAAGTTTGTAAAAGACCACTTTATTTAAACAAACTATGTTCCATAACTACTTAAAATTTTCTGTCAAATATTGCAATTTTTTTTTTTTCTGAGATATCTTCTGCCTGTTTCAGATTAATAGGACATGGCATACTTTTAATTTGCTTCAATTTCTTAGGTGGCAGATAGCAAACATGTTAGAACAGTGGTCTTTGGGTTGGTGTTGATGTTAGAGTTCTGCTTCCGACTTCCCAACTGCACCATCTTGGGCACGTCACTTTGCCTCTCTCTCAAATCTTCCCAAAGGAAAGCAGTAAGAATATTCACCTCAAACAAACAGCTCTTAACTGTTTAGAAATATGCCTCATACATAGTGAGCACCCAATGAATGTTGGATTTTATAACACTATGGAAATAGAGAGTGGGATTATCAAAGTTATGTTTCTAAAATCCTCCTAAGTGACAGATTTGGAAACAATTATGGGTCTGTTTAAGAAAGATTGGCATGTGTTTTTAGGATAAGACCATTCCACTTTAGCTTCTGATGAAAGGGCATCTCTGAGTTCCTACCTTTCAATGTCAGCCTTCTTGCCTCCATCCTGAGATATGTTTGATGGGGACAAGGTAGAGTTTTCATTGTCTGCAAATTTTCCTAAATATTTATCTTTTTTTTAAGTTTATTTATTTTGAGAGAGCACATGAGCAGTGTAGGGACAGAGAGAGAGAGGGCGAGAGAGAATCCCAAGCAGGTACCATCTTCATTGTCAGCACAGAGCCCCACGTGGGGCTTGATCCCACAAACCATGAGATCCTGACCTGAGCTGAGATCAGGAGTAAGACACTTAACCGACTGAGCCACCTAGGTACCCCTACTGCAAAAAGTTTCCTAAAAGAAGTAGACCCCCTTCTTCCCCCTAGCCCCAGAGTTTGATCCAACCCATGTGCCTAGTCAAGTAAAAGCAATTATCCCCTCCATGTAGTCTAAATTATATAAATTATATATATTATATAATAATATATATAAATTTATATATATATTTAATATATTTTTATATAACATATTTATTTAAGTTTGTTTATTTTGAGAGAGGGAGAGCACACAAGTGGGGTAGGGGGAGAGAGAGAGAGAGAGAGAGAGAAAGAGAAAATCCCAAGGAGGCTCTGCATTGTCAGCACAGAGGCTGATGTGGGGCTCGATCCCATGAACCACAAACTCATGACCTGAGCCAAAATCAAGAGTCAGACATTTAACTGACTGAGCCACCTAAGTACTCTTAGATCTACTTTTAAGTCCAGTGAATTCTGTATATGATATATTTTTACTATATGGGTCTGTAGTACCTGGGAATGAAATATTCAAAGTCAGGAACCAGAGTCAAAGTCACAAGTTAGGTCAACATGTCACCAAGTTGATTTGTGTGTCACCTGTGTAAAGCCCTAATTGCTACTAACTTGACTTTCGTTCTTTATTTACCAGCTGTTCCCCAAGTGCCTACTATGGGCCAGTCTCTGTGCTAGTCCTTGACTTGATCTGCCTTTTCTTATATTGTTGTCTTCTGCTGCCCCCACTCTTCAAACCATAAACATATGAAGTAAAAAAATGAAAATCTGTCTTCTCATCAAAACCATGTTTTAAACAAACTATATTTTTTATAAAAAATGTTTATTTCATCCTAATAAAACTAGTGTTTATGGTGTACTATGCAGAAATTTATGTTTGGACAAATATATTCATATACATAATTTTAGGAGGATTTTCTTATATTAATGGATTGTTTTGTACCCCATTTTGCTTTTTACCTGATTCCTTGATATTGACCTCGTCGAGTCTTGACCTAGTTGAGTATTAACCAAGTTGAGCATTATGGGACTCCAGAGTCTTCCTAACCTTGGCTAACTGTCTGGTATGAAGCATGGCTTATCACAGGATTTCATATGTAAATCTAAAAATGATATTTTTAAATTAGCTCTTCTGCTGAAGTAGTAGATGTAGAGTTATGATACCTATTTTATTTTTCCAAATAGCTAAGTGTCTTGCAGATCACATAATTTTAATTATATAGGATTTACATGTACATGTATTAATAAGCTATAGATCTCTTTAAGTTATAGAAGAATAGCCATGATAATTAATCTTCTAAATTTGGTAAGCATCTGTGGTGCTCTAATGTTGCTTCAGTGCAAAGTAGAGTTTTACTTGGAAATGTAAGGAACCATTTAATTCCTGTTTGAAATAAGTCTGTCAGTGGCTGAAATATATACCAATACACAGGCAAACTTGCAACCTACCTGTTTAGTCACAGATTAGCATTCTCAGACTTCATTTTTTTCTCTGATTTCAACAATCCAGATGTGTTGGGTGATTGGAAAATAGGACTTCTATTGCTTAGGGGGGCAGCCACAGGGAGGGTTCAGTGCAGGCTGAGAGTGGAATTGAGAGCCAGCCACTTTCTAGTGCAGAGACTGTGATGGCCCAAGTGTTGGAGGTGAGGCCATCAATGACTCCCTCATCCAGTCGATCACAGGGGCCTACAAATTTTACTCTACAAATATTTATTGATTCCATCTTTCCTCCCAAGCTTATCAAAATTCATGTAGTTTGGACCTCCTCATTTCTCCTCTAGTCTCTAGTTAGAGCTCTCCACAAATGCAGTTGTGCATAATCCCAGGTATGACACTTCCATGATTACCTACCACACACACACAATAAAGTCTAGACTTCTTATTAATGCATCCAGATACTCTATGACTTAGCTTTTTCTTAACACTAATTTTCTAGCAATTGACTTCTAATAGTAATGAAGACCTAGTCATGACTGCATGATAAATAAATTTGAAGCTGAAGATCCCAAATGTAAAGACCATGCAATGAAATTTTTACATTGATAATGCAGAAAGCCTTATAGTATAATGGGGAAAAGCTTGATCTTTACTGTTTCACATACCATTTGCCAACTATGAGACATTGGGAAAGATGACTTAATCTTTTTTAAAAAGTTTTATTTATTTATTTTGAGAGAGTGCAGGGTAGGGGAGGGGCAAAGAGAGAGGGAGAATCTTTTTTTTTTTTTTTAAACTTTATAGTTTATTGTCAGGTTGGTTTCCATATAACACCCAGTGCTCTTCCCCACAAGTGCCCTCCACCAAGACCATCACCCCCCATTACCTTTCCCCCTTTCCCTTCCCCCCTCAGTTTGTTTTCAGTATTCAAGAGTCTCTCGTGTTTTGTCGAGAGGGAGAATCTTAAGCAGGCTCTGCACTGTCTTCACAGAACCCTACTAGGGGGTCAAACTCACAAAACTGAGATAATGATCTAAGATGAAATCCAGAGTCAGATGCTCAACAGACTGAGCCACCCAGGTGACACAAGATGCTTTAATCTTTATGTGCCTCAATTTCTTCTTGTGTGAGAGGAGAGTGAAAGTTACTACTACTTCATAGGGTTTAAATCAAGCTTTGAGCACAGTATATGTGTTAAGTGTCGAATAAGTGTTTAGCATAACAATTACAAATTTAGTGGTAGTGATTATTATAATGGGAAGTTTATTGATTCATGCTTAAAATAGTCTCTTAGGTGCAGATCTGTGGCTATAAACAAAGGTTAGTGAGAAAATGACCTGGAAAGTATTCGCTTCAGGATAATCAAAGGTAGTGATGGCAGAATAAGTAAGGACACCAAAGTGTGAACCTGCAGTAGCAAAAATAAAGAAGCCACTGGTCTCACAGGAACTAGTATAAGGGAAAGATCAAAAAGGCTATTTGTGTTTTTTTGGCCTCTTTTGCCAAAATGGAAATGAGCAATTTGGGACTTAAAAATTAGGGCAATTGTAGCATCTGGTTTCCACATAATTCTCAACCCTAAAAATGATTCTGCAAGAAACCCAGAGGATAAGAGGCAGCCATGGATAGCACTGCATTTCAAGTCATCTTGTACTTATTAAAATTATAGCTTGTTTCCAATATGAAAATAAAGTTTGGAAATTAAAAGAGAATGGGTTCCAAATTTGTGACAGGTTACATAAGGATAAAAGCCTTTTAAGAGATGAATTCCATCTTTTTAGAGATCAAGTACATGACTTATCAATGTCCAATCAAACCTTCAGCTAGTATATTTAAACTCATAATTTCAAAATGTTAATGATGCCAATTAACAGTACAGTATCTCACGATACTACCAAAAATAATTGCAATTTTACAGTTAGTAGAACTGAGAAGTAATATTCTACCTGAAAGTATATGGAAATCCAGTACCAATGAAATATTATCTGTTGGGACTAGAAATAAACAAGAACTTTTATAGCTTTCCATTTTCTTTTTCCTCAATGGTGTGATCCCGTTGAAGATAGTTCTGCATAGTAAGGTGTGTATATTCTTTATCTGAGGTTAAAAGAGAGAACATACTGATTTCAGCATAACTATTAAATTAGTTTATAGTTAGGTAGCAATTATATTACTAGCTTTGGTCCTGTTACCATTTTCGTTTGATTTTATACAGTGGGATTTTTAAAAGTTGAATGACTTTCGGTGTCCATAAACTTTACTGAAAGTTGTATTTATATTTGTTTGCATCTGCTGATTTTTATAATCATAATTTCACTCTTACATATTTCTTATAGTATTACAACAAATACTTTATAAAGAACTAAATTTCATTGTACATATGAATAGGCTTTTAGTCATGGGAAACAAATATTGATCTATAGTTACTGAAAAGGCTAAATCAAAAATGTTATAGCTTTAATGTTACAGAATTTACATTTTTAAATTTAGATGTTAGGAAAAATCATATTCTCTGAGTATATTAGAAGCTACCAATAATCCTTCTATCAATTATATAACTCTCCAATACCACATTTCCTTAATGAATAATATGAAGCTTAGTAATGAAAATATATTAATGTGCTAATCCTGCATAATTCAACCAGGAGATGATCTCTAAACCCATTTTAAATTTCATGATATTTTCCATTCAACCTTCACTTATTTACTGAATGAATATTTGTTGAATGTCTACAATGTATAAGGCATTTAGCCTACAATTTACACTGTTATGTAGGTTAATCTTTGAAATATTAATGAAGATACTGACAAAGAAAAGGTCTGAGGAAAGACAAAGGGTTAATTCGTTTAAAAAAAAGGACATTTGTGGACGAATTTTTTTTTTTTTGGCATGGCATAAAGTTAGCACCTTTATTAAGAGTAGATGTTTCAGATTTAGGATGTGAGACTGAAAACTAAAGCTCATTGAACAGCTGCTATGCTGATGACATTATTACATGAACACCACGTTGTGTACTGGCTACATTCTTCAGCTTTCATAATGGTTAATTCCTTCCATCCTCATTAGTGATTTTTCTGAGTTTTGGGATTCTCTATAGTACCTGGAGTATAAAAGCCCATTTATCTAAATGAAAAACAAAGACTAAGATAACAAATGTGAATGAAATACAAATGGCTTTGTCAATTTATTATAGCATAAAATGGATGTTTGAGAAATTAAAGCTGATGCTAAATTATATAACTGCTTTTTAGCTAGAAAATATCCCATGTCAAGTTTTATGTACTTTGGGGTTGAGAAAGAAATAGAATTTATTTTTAGGCACTGTCATCTGTTTTCTAGAAGAGCTCTCTGATGAAGGAGCACCATGTAAATATAGTAGATATGTAATTATAGGCTTTCTTGACCTAGTTCCTAAATAATAGATGTCATTTTAGGAGCAACTCTAATACTTTCCTTTTGTTCCAGACTATATTCAGACAAATATCCACTCTGACTCTCAGCTAGTGGAACCATACTGTTCACATACCCCTTTTAGTCCTCATGCATATAACTCATACCAAGTGGACCTTAGGATAGCAACTGGCTCTGCCTACCCAGGGTCATAGTGTTTGTCATTATGGTTTCATGAGGAAAGGCAATACTTCTAGGTAAAGTGGCATGAGGAAGAATAATCCACCAGGACAACTGACCCATTGATTTGCCATCTCTGCACTTAAAATGGTTTTCTCCTGAAATTGTAGCTGGCATAGATCAAAGTCAAGTTTAAGAAGCTGTGGTTCTTGGCAAACCACTATCTTCCTTGGCATAAAAGAGTTTAAGATCTTAAGTATTTCCTTCCTAATGGTAGTAGTTTATATTTTTATGTTTTATTAACAGTCCTAATTATACTAAAATATCAGCAAATATGTAAAATAGGGTTAAAATGGTAAATTAAATGGGAGATCTATATAACTATAAATAATGAAAATGATGATAGTATGCATGTACAAAAATAGCCTATTGTCGATAAAGGAGCTGCATTATAAATAAAAACACTTAAAAAACAACACTATTGGTGTGGGTCAGTTGGTTAAGCATCCAACTCTTGATTTTGGCTCTGGTCATGATCTCATGGTCATGATATTGGGCCCTACATAGGGTTCTGTGCCAAGTGTGGAACCTGCTTAGGATACTCTTTCTTTCCCTCTGCCCCTCTCCCCAGGTCATGCGTACTCTCTCTCTAAAATAAAAAACAAGCAGCAACAACAAAAAGCCACTTTTTAAAAGTGTACATTCAGTCGTAAATCTGGAAACATATTAGTAAATGTGTCTGTAATTTGGCTTGTTTCCTCTGTGTACGTATAAGCTTTGCCTTTTTCTCTCATAAATAAGAATGCCAAAGTAGATAGCAGGCTTTTTATCTTCACGTGTTTCTAAATGGATTCCTCAAAAGATAGATGATTGATTAGGTTTCCTTAACCTGTGAGAATATATAAAAAGTCCCAGTTAAATCAACATTATTTATTTCCTGGGGCCCTAAATAGAGGGAGCCATTCCTAAAGTATGTTATTCCAAAATTCACAAAACCAATGTGGAAGTGTAGGCAAAGAAGCTGAGGTAGCCCAGTGAAGCGTTTGCCTGCTTGTTTGTGATTATACAAGCACGATTAATGTGTAACATATGTTTATAACTTCTGTAATAAGGACTTTTTTTCCACATACTGCATCATAAAAAGACTAGATGTCAAACAAATTCAATGATGGAAAGGATATGAGTGAGAACATTAAACTAGGAATTCGAGCTTCACTGTTTTTCACCACAGATCTGTTTCATGCATTCATTGCTCACTTATGCCAAATCCACTTCAACTCTGGTGGCTAGATTATATTCTTTTTCTGGGATAAATTTTTGTACTCCCAAATAATGCACAGAATAGCATTGAACATCAGTTATTTTCTGTGGCTTCCAAGACCTCTCTTTTATAACCATCTTAGAATGTTTTAATCATTATTAAAGTAGAGCCAAAGACCATCATCCCTGGTAGGGCTCGCATGCACAAAATTTAAAAGGGGTTTTTAATTGAAGGTCATTTTGGTCCTCAGATAATGTTAATCACATTGAAAACAAATCTGTCACTGAACAGAACTCCAAATACTAGAGTCATTTGCCAAATGTGATCTTTTTAAATAGGAGTGCTGGCAGTTAAGATGAGTGTTCTGTCACACTTGAAAGCATTTGGGTCCCTGAAGATTTATATGAATGCTTAGCTGTTATTGAACCATCGCCTCATAGATGGCTTACTAAATGTCTGTTTTTGCATCAGATGATGGTTTACAAGTTAATCTCTTCTTGTTCCCAGTTATGCAACACATGCATATACCCTTTCCAAACAGCTTATAAAGTGGGAGAAAAAGGCTTTGATTTATGACTGTGTGATCTGATCATCATCTGCTGGTCACATGGGCAGAGTGTCTGGTTTCAATGATACTGAAAACAGTGCACATGTTAGGAAATTAGCAGTCTTCGGAAATAAGTTTTGTAGTTTTAAAACTACAAAATGTATTTACCTCATGCTTTATAATATTTAATACTAGAATTGACAAATTCAATTTTTAACTGAACTGTTTAGAGTAACTATGCATAGCAACTCCCAGTAACTAAATTTCAAAACTTCTTTCCCTGCTATAAATAGTTTGCCTACAATAGGTACTATGATCAGCTCCAAAAAAAATCCATATCAAGATTCATTGCATTAAAACAGACATTGTTTTAAAGGCCATTTCATGCCAAAGCTGTCCGTTGTAAGTCAAGCACACCTTAAAAAGTGACCTAGAACAGTGAATTCCAATCTCTCAAAACACACACCTATTATTTTAAAAGATATCCTAGTTCTCTCCTGATACATTGCATTATGCATGCATTCACAGAATGTTTATATTTCATTTCAACATCTCTGAAATAAACATCTATATTTTAATCTTTCTCATTCCATCAAAAATATCTTATGCAGATATACTTCTGTAAGAGTACATACTATGCTTACAACACTAGGGGTGAAAAGAGGTAATAAACCAAACCTCCAGTGTAAATGTGTGGGAGGTGTTTGAAACTACAGACTGAACCAGTTCCAACAAGAAATATATTTGTCCAGTCCAGATTGCCTTAGCTTCCAGATAAAATATATTTTGGGGGGCATTATATACCTGATTTTGTTAAATGGCTGGTTCTCTTTTTATATACACAGAATTTATATTTCTGGCCATCTTTGTAACTGGTACCTAAAAGATATTAGTGAATAAATGAATAGCAAGAAGAACAAGTATCTATACAAATGCATCCTTTATTTGGGTGTAATTCACTATTTTGAGTGGCCTCTAAAAATGACACCTGCAATTAGTTAAATAAACAGTATGTTGATTATTAGAACATTAGGCTGTTTATAAGTCCAAATAATTAATAACATTTCTATCTCATATTATTGTTTGCGTTATCAGATGCTGAATTTTTATGGCTTTTCCAATTATTCCACTTAATTTTTTGCTGCTCACCCATTTGCTGAACCCCAAAATAAAACCAGTCAAAGAGAGAAGGGTTTTCAAAATCCTAGACAACTATACTGAAAATGAAAATAAATGCCTTATTGATATTGTATGTTATCTAGGCCTTTTAAAATGTATTATTCTTAGAAGTCTAGGATTCCTATAATCATTTACAGTTGAATGATTTTTTTAAAAAATGGTTTGAATTTTCCTTTGAAAATATTAAAGAATATAACTCTGAATTCCACATTTATGTCCAAACATTTAATTTTAGCAATTTTGCAGGCTCCCTAGAAAACTACCATTTACTCTTTTATAATGTAAGGAATATGTGACAAAGGCCATCTTTTTTTTTTTAAACTTTTTTTTTAACATATATTCATTTTTGAGAGACCGAGAGAGACAGAGCGTAAGCAGGGGAGGAGCAGAGAGAGGGGGAGACACAGAATCCAAAGCAGGCTCCAGACTCTGAGTTGTCAGCACAGAGCCTGATGCGGGGCTCGACCTCACTGACCGTGAGATCATGACCTGAGCCAAAGTCGGATGCTCAACCGAGTGAGCCACCCAGGCACCCCCAAAGGCCATGTTTCAACTGTCTCTAAACACTTCTTTTCTATCCCCTCTTGTCAGGAATTCTGAAGAACTAAATTTTTTCTTAAGTTTCACAAAGCAATTTGGGAGAATATTTAAGCTTAAATTGGTTTTTTTAATGTTTTATTTTTGAGAGGGAGAGAGAGAGAGAGAGAGAGAGAGAACGTGAGCAGGGGAGGGTCAGAGAGAGAGGGAGACACAGAAGCCAAAGACAGGATCCAGGCTCTGAGCTAGCTGTCAGCACAGAGCCTGACACGGGGGCTCGAACTCGGGAACCCTGAGATCATGACATGAGCTGAAGTCAGATGCTTAACCGACTGAGCCACCCAGGTACTCCAAGCTTAAATTCTTTTAAAGCAGTTATTTTCAGGACAAATTAGTAGTGCATGTTTTGGGGTTATATATGTAATGAAGATTTCAAACTATTGGTTAAATAAGATTTCTCTTTTGTTAAATATATTTACTAATTTAAAGTTATGAAAGGTATCTAAGTGTTTATACTTTTCCCATGCTATTAATCATAAATAGTCTTACCCAGTAATCATATAGGTATACTTTGTGGAAGTTTTTGTTTGTTTTTTGGTTGTTTGGGTTTTTTTGTATACAAAGAATTCATATATTTGCCTTACTTAGTGGAACTGATGAAATGAAAATATAATAACAAATATATTCTGAGTTATTTTATATTTGAATTTTATGATATTATGTTTAGAACAAGCCTTTAAAATCTTCTAATAACTTACTTTAAATTTGTATATTTGTAAAAGATATGCTTTTAAGTTTCAAAATATGTGACTTTATAGCTCTGAATGATTTTAAACATGGGTTTACAAACAGTGCATTTTTATAAAATTTTATCATAACAATAAAGTTGCCTGAGTCCCAATTGGAGATGAAATGGATGGCTGAACCTTATCGCTTTAAACCCCCCACTGTTACACAATATGGCCACACAAGTGAGCACACAAACCCATAGGAGTCATTCTCAGTGCTATAAATGTTTTAATAGTTTTCTTGAAATCTGGAAATGGAACTGTCTACAGATGATGCCTCTTCCTTTGAATGTCATTATTATGTCCTTTACAAGTTAATTAATAAAAAAACCTTAGATGTTTCATTAGCAGTTGATGAAACCTTATTAAGCCTTGATATTTTGATTCTGTGGGTGCATAAAAATCCTTGGAGAAATGAAAATCTTAAACATGTGCAAGAATATCCACAAGGTATCAAATACATTTTTAAAAACAATTTGCAAACATTTACTATTACTTTTAAAATGTGTTACATGTGATTTAATATCAAGTATCATGTGCTTTAACTTGTTTCCAGATTAAAAAGTAAATGTCTACCTCTTTGTTTTAAATGGTATTCCTAATGATTAGAGCAGCAATTTGCCTGGTATAGCTTAGTTAAAAATAATCCTTATCAGTTACAGAACATCGAGTTACTTCATTAACTGAGGTACTGTTTCAACTAGGTAAACATAAAAAAAAAAAATACCCATGCTCTGTTCAGTTTCCATGTAAACTTATTTGTTTCATCTGTGGTGGTGGAGGGGTAGAATCTAGCCATGGCCATAAACTCTTTTATAATCACTTTCCTCTCCTAGATCTATAGGGATGTAGGAGAGATAGAAGATGGTTAATAATAGTTCGTCAGTAGCACAAGAGAGAAAAAGATACTGGAAGCACATGTTGTACTGACAGTATCATATGCATGCCAGTGAGAGCATGCATAGGTGAAATCAGTTGCAATTTTTCATGGTTGGGAATCAGATGAAATGCTTAAATGTATTGAGTCATTGGACTTAGTGACTAATTACAGCTAGATTTATGGCTGTGCTAAAATAAAGCTAGTTAGAAAACAGACTAAGTTCCCTGAGATACCATGCCTGACTGATGACTCACCTTAAATTTGGGAAGCATCATTTATCCTCACTTCTTTGTTTGTCTGTTTGAAGGCTTGCCAGTATCCATTAAGTAGCTGTGAGGAAAGGGAAAAGTGCTGCGTGGGTGCATGACAAGACACTGGGATTGATTTGTGGCTTTTGATAATTCCTGGATGCTGTTATCTGCTTTAGTATAGAAAGGGATCTGCGACTCTTGATAATCGCTGGCTGTTAACATCCCAGGGGTCACTTACTTAACCCAAGTAACTTCAGATCTGACAGCCTGAGGATAAACATGATTCCCCTCCATTGCAGAACTCCATCTGCAGGGCCTGAGCTTCCCCTCTGGCTCCCCACTGATTTATTGGAGTCTCCAAGGGTATCTCACATGTGCTCAAGAACAAGTGTGCTCACTTTTATCAGCTTTGCTTTGCTTTCTGAAGTCTGCTGCCCTCAAGTTTCTAAGGGAGGAATCCTTTCACTGCCACCTTTGTCAGTGACCTTGCTTCCTGTGCCCTGCGACCTCAGTCTAAACAGTGCCTTCAGCATTTGCTGCGCTTCTCTTTCTTCCTCCTTAAGCTCCCTAGGGTCAAGCTGGTGAACTGACTACTATTTCCACGTTTGCACCTCTATACCAGCACTTCCATTCTCCTGAGACCACCTCCCTTTTATCTTTTTTGGGTTTTTTTTTTTTTTTTTTTTTGAGCAAAGCATCATAAAATTGATACTTTGAGCACATAATGAAAAGAGAAGCCCATTAAGCCATTTGGATTCAGACAATCCAGTTCGTGGAAAGTTTATACAGGAAGGTCACATTTAAATTGAGATTGGAAGGGTGAGAAGGGGCCAACCATATGATGAGAGAGAGAGAAAGCAAATATGAATATTTGGGACTGGGGTGATGGAAATGCGAGACAGAAGGCAGGACAAGTTCCCATGCGAAAGCCTCTGAGAAAGGAAGAATCTGGTGGTTTTAATGGCATGAAAGAGGCCAGACTAACTGCAATAGAGCAAGCATGAGAGAGAAAGGAAGAGACAGGCTGTAGATAAAAACCATTACAGATTGTATAAGTTATAGTAAAAAGATTTACATATAGCCTTGTGGGAAGGCATTTAAAATCTCTGCAGAGGGGATTAACATTGCTAAATTTATGTCATTTATGATTTATAACCAAAAATGTATAAAAACAAGTTTTTTTAAAAAAAGGAACAACAAAACTGTGGTGATATTTTTGGACACAAAATGCTTAGATACCCATTTGCACAATGTAAAAATCTTTTAATATAAATTTGAATATGTATGAGCTTATAAACATTAAGGTTTATTGGGGAATATTGCTAAAGGTGGGATTTATCACGTGAATGAAATTTATTAGGAAACCTCTCAATACCTATTGAGTTAATACATGCACATTTTTTGTCTTCCTAGAAAGCTGTGAGAAATTAAGTAAAGTCCATAAAATACTTCTCATTTCTTTGAAGAAAGTAATATTATAAATAGAAAAATTATAACTGGTAGGTCCTGACAGCTTCCAAAGTCCTCATTCAGAAGCAAAGAGGAACTTCCTTATTGTAACAGCTCATATTCAGCTAAGTCCTCAAAGGCATTTGTTTTCTTAAATTTCTTCAAAACACAAGGAATCTTGAGTTTAAGTTGTTAAGTATCCATCTCAGAGTAGAGCTTTTAAAAATCTGACTATTATATTTTGAAAAAAACCCTATACTTATAACTGTATTTTATAAAATGCTTTATATCATACTGAAAAGGACTACCATTCTCTTCATGCCTTTATAAGTATGTCTGCCTGTAGCAACACAATTATCCATTTGTTGAAGTTCCTCAGATCTTGACCACTTCCCATAATAGTAATGTTTTAGTTACAGTTGTTCATTTTACACAAGCCTCTTAAGAAATAGACCATTGGCACAAAAACAGATTATCAGTACAAAATTTCATTGTTGTTTAATTTTCATTTTCAAAAAATGTATGTTTGGGTATCCTAGGTGGCTCAGTCAGTTAAGTGCCCAACTTCAGCTGAGGTCATGATCTCACAGTTTGTGGGTTCGAACCCCACGTCAGGCTCAGTGCCAACTGCTCTGATCCTGAAGCCTGCTTCTGATTCTGTATCTCTCTCTCTGTCCTTCCCCCACTTGCTCTTGGTGTCTCTTTCTCTCAAAAATAAACATTAAAAAATTTTTTTAAATGTATGTTTTGTCATACTTTTATCACAAATACAAATTTCTTTGGCTTTAAGAAATAAATCCAATGCTTTTCTCTTTTCTCAGAATATCTCCCTCCTCCTTCATAAGTTTTGTACTTATTCATAGAGGAGTATTCCAGTATCGGATGCTATTGTCTGTGGTTCTTCCTGGAGCAAGTGTTAATTAATCTCTGTGGGTATGTAGGTCGACTGGAGATAGGGGAGGGGGAGGGGGGAAAGGGGAGGAGGAGTAGCTGTTAAGGGAGTTGACCTCATCTTTATAGGAGAGCAGACTGATGTTCTATATAAACAGCTTTTGAAAAAGGAAATGGAGCAACCACTTCCAAGGGGCTTACCCAATGGTCAGAATCCTTCATTGCTTTAGATCCTCTGGCTTTTGTCCTTCTGAGCCCACTTGATTGGATGGATAGCCATTGTTCTTGTTCATATTTTGGCATCTTTTTACCTGTGCTCTTCAGAAAAGATGCTTGGAATGGGATACGTGCTTTCTCTGAAAACACCAAAATATGTAATACATTCCAAATGGAAAGGGAAATGAAAGAGAAAATATATTTTAAAAATAATTTATAGAAACACCCCATGGGATGGATGTTAAAAAAAATCCATCTAATGTTCTTGTTGAGTTCCTACTAAGTATATTATATTGAGTAGGACTTAGATATCTAGAAAATAGTTCTTACCTTTTTACATATTTATTTTAAGTATGAAAGTTTCCAAAGAATTTTACTTATCTAATTTAGGTAACAGATTATATTCCTTAGGGAGACTATAAATAAAACATTTTCTGAGGTTTTAAGTAATCTAAAATTATATAGCATGTTAAAACTAAAAGGAAAAAATAATTCAACAATGCTTCAGGAAAACATAGAAATTGGTTTTTCTATAATATATTATAGTTCCAAAACTAAAAAATTTCTTTCAAACAAAAGGAGCATGAATACAAGTCAAAGATTTTATTCAACTGATTAATACAGGAACCAGGAAGCTGGTAAGACTGGTTCAAAGGAGAATTTGAGAAATAAAGATTTACAGAAACAGTGAGTCAAAGGAATTTTAAGATGAATTGGCTAATATATGCAAAACTGGTGGATATTTTACTCCTCAATGAACCTTTGGAATTACGTGTTCTACTGAATGAAAATCTGCAATTTAACATAAAATTTCAAAGTGTTTGGGCTCCAATCAAATAGTTAATTGCAAAGTCTAACTGAGATCTCTTCTCTTAGATAATTTAGTCATTGGCAAGCTGATTAAAAATGATATTTAAAAAATCTATAATAATCATTTTCTTTGTTCCCAAGCTTTAAATCTATTCGTGAGCATAAGTGCTATGAAATTTTTAAACAATAAAGACATCCCATAGGCGCAAAACCCCTCCAAAATAGGCATTCTAGTCTATAGTGTGTGTGTGTGTACTTACACATGTATTTGTGTATTTGTGTATTAACTAAATAAAGGATGCTTAGAGACTGTTATTAATTCATTTTAGAGCAGATGGTGTGCTCTAGAGAAAGAGAAGGGAGAATGAAACATTATAATAATCACTTACATTGTATTCAGTTTGTTTTCTTTTTCTAAATTCTTTAATAGAAGTCAGAAGATATCAGATTCTGGGAAATGTGGCAAGGCTTAAAGTCAAATTCAGAGGAAACTAGAGATTTATGAGTGGAGGTTAAATGGGGAAAGTGTTTCTTCTTCAATGTCTCTTGTACTTGCCTTTGATTCATATAAAAGTCCCCACCTGTTAAATTTTAAAGGTTCTGCTGAAAGGGATACAGACTGTTAATAAATGTCACTAAAATTTTAATGGTTTAGAAGGTAAAAATATTTTCTCAGTTGCCTGGAATTCCAACCATTAATGTAAACATTGATAGACAGATTAAACATAAATAGCACGCTAGTATGCATGTACTCCTAAAGGTACACCCACACATATCCAGGTGTTCTTTGAAAGGCAGTGTGGCCTGGTAGTTGAGAGCATGGCTTCCAGAGCTAATATTCTTGGTTCCATTTCCTATAAGTTGATTGAATGGGGGTAAATTAGTTATGTTTGTAGAGTGGACCTCATCTTAGCACCTACATCCTAAGATTATGGGAAATAGCCCAATGACTAACAAGTAGTAAATTTTCAAAAAACATTTGCTACCATTAATTATTGCCTAGCCTATAGTTTCATTCTATAATCAAGATACTGTAAATTTAAACATTGTTTATACTCATTCATTTTTTTGTAATTCCAAAAGACCACTTTTTTTCATTATTAAATACTTTACAATTAATGCATCTTCTTTATCCAGAATGGACCATCTGTAATGGGATTTAGGGGACTTCTGCAAGGAAATAAAAGCTAAGGAGTAGAGGCCACTTCATTGCTTTCGATGATATGGTCACTAGGATCAAGGTTTGTCTAGAAGTGTATGCTCTCAGAAAAGCTGATTACATTTTTATTTTCTCCAGGGAAAAATTCTTTTTTCAGAGAAAGGAAACTTACTAGCTGATGTATATGTAAAATTTTGCAATAGCAGATAAAAACACAGAATCATTTTTAATCTTTACAAATCATCCAAAGAGCTTATTTTAAAAAATCAGATTCTTGTTGGTTAGTCCCCCAAAATTCTGATTTAGTAGTTAACTATCAAAGTTTAGGAGCCTGCATTTATAATGAGTGCCTCAGGTGATACGCATGCATATTGGCTTTAATGTACTATAAGTGCTTATACATAAAAGGAAAATAAATTTAAAAATTTAAATTCATCCTAAGCATTTAATATCAATATATATTTGTACCTATTATACAACAAATCATATCATTATGGGGCATTAGTATCTCTTTTTACTTGGATCTGAATTCTAATTTCTGCTATGTATCACCGAGGGATTCCTATTTTACACAGTTTGAGTTCATTTTTTAAATAACTCTTGGTTTTCTGTTTACTCCACTGGTGTCTTTAAAAATAAATAAATATATATAGATTTTTTTTCCTTGCCATTCTTTGCTAGGCAAAGAACTGTAGAAGATAAAGATGAATATGATTTTATCCCTGATCCTAGGAACTTAAAACCTCATAGAGGATATGCACCTGCACCAATAATCTCATGACAGTTTATACTGAACTAGATCCATGGGGAAAGCATTTAGCAGGGCACATAGCAAAGAGAGATTAGCTCTGACAGAGTATATCATGGAAAACGTTATAGAAGAGGTATAGTTATTAAATGATTATTTTTAAAAACTACTTACTGGTTGTATATGCTATTCTAGGATCTAAGGATATGGTAATGATGAAGACTTTAGGTCGCTCCTCTTAGATACCTTCTCATCTAGTGGGCACGAGTACCGGCCGTAGAAAAAGGTAATTAAGGAAATTGGTGAGGAAACTAAAGAAGTTATTTTCACTCAGTTTGCTTGCTTTATTTGCATTTTTATTTTAACATAGCACAATGTAATAAAATATTCTCCAAATATCCTTGTGCCAGCTTTCGTTGGCATTCCTGTAACCAAGAGCCAGGTTCTCTGATCATTACATTAACCTAGGCAGGCCCCCCGAAAGTAATGTTGTACCACTCCGGCTAATGAATTATCAGTTTGCTTCTTATTTCACGAAGTTTTCACATCTTAAGGTGGTGTTCTAGTGTAAATATAACTTTAGCATCTTGATCACAACCAGCACCTGATTCATATTTCTTTACTAGCTCAGTTGAAATCTGATTAGATAAGTACATTGTAGGCTATAAAACGTGTGCAAAATTCATAATGACTTCCTTTTTAAAATATGCAGAAATAAGATTAAAGCATATTCTGGAGATGTTTTTGAGACTATCTGTACATCAGAAAATTTGGCAGAGAAGCAATCTTTTTCTTAATGTATTTTTTCTCTTTTGAAAATGAAGAACTAAAAATACTTAAAGATGCAGAACAGCAACCTGTCTCCAGTGATCCTCTCTTAATTAATGTGGTGATCTATGTGGAGAAAAGGGACAATTGCAAGAGTCCCTTAATAATTATCTAGCCAAGGGCTTCAGATAATTACAGCAGGAAGATTTTCAAGACACAAAACTCTTCGCAAAATTTGACCTATCATTTGATTCAGGCATTTTGTTTTAAAAATCTTTTCTTTCATGTTGATGCCTTTGCTTCATAAAGTCAGCCTAATGTCAGATGGTTCCTTGGAAAGGAAAACAGTGCTCAGTTCACAGTTGGAGGATTTCAGTATAGTAAACCAGGCTTTAAAAAACCCTATAGTGAGAATAAGAAGACTTAGTGGAAAGAAAATCAAGTAATGCTCCAGTAGGAATAGGGAAATGTGGAGTAGAATAATAAAACATATTCAAAATAAGAAGTATTAACTCTTGGCAAGGAAGAAAATAGTACCAGGCAATGATACGTTCCATTTGTGTAACCGATCATTAATTAGTGTTCTTACTGTGGGAAACATAGGAAAAAATGCTGAACCATCACATTCATGAATATTAAAACCACCCATTAGCAAAACTTCCCTTTTGCTTAATTTCACAATTCATAGTCCAAATAATATTCAGTTTCCCCCATTGCAATTAAATTAAAAAAAATGTAAGCCTTTGGGTGAGTTTCTGGACTTTATAAATTCAGTCAGAAACTGCATAAAAATATTTTGTTTCTGTTAAAAGCCAACTTGCCTTTATGATCTTTCTAAATCTTTAAAAAGTCTTTCATCAGCTCTCTCTCTAACTTGAATAATGGCAGTGTTTTCTGAAAATGATAAACTCTCTCCTTGGTGTGCCTCAAGATACAGAGTATATAAACCATCCTTGGAGATTGAGCTCTCAATTCTGAATTGTCCTTTGTGAGATCAGGCAAGGACACTGCTTTGTACTAAGTGATCACAGTATTAAGTATGGCCAGAGGCAACACTGCATTTTCTAAACACCTTATAGTCTTTTTAAAAATGACTGGCATGTCAATTAGATTTAAGTTGACAAATGCATAGATGTTGTAATTTCAGTTTCCTGTCTTTTTTTTTTCCTGAGTTATTTCCCTATTTTAACAGCCTTTTCTCTCAGGTGCCTTGCACTGCACAGTGGTGTGTGTTCACACTAAACAAGGCAGTTGTCTTACCTGCCAGAAATAGCTGTGACATCTAAAGAGAGGACCAGAGAAGAGAGCAGTCCTTAACACCCGAGGCTGAATAGCTAATAGTGAAATTGGGACATCAGTTACACAGAGATTTAGGAGTAATGTGTGTGCAGGTCCATCTTTACATATTTTATGGAATGGTTTCTATTCTAAATATGATTAAAACTAACCCATGTTAATCCTGTTTATTAAATCACAATACATATTGTGCTATACTGTGAAGATAATAAAACATATTTTATGGAATATTTTATGGAATTGTTTCTATTCTAAATATGATTAAAACTAACCCATGTTAATCCTGTTTATTGATTAAATCACAATACATATTGTGCTATACTGTGAAGATAATAAAACTGAAAGTCTAATAATTCACATTTAGACACTTGCTGAATACTTGTATAACACCTGCCTGTAACTGATGTGTATATGTGGTTTGAAAGTCTTATTTTATAGGTATGCAGATGAAATACAGGTGATCTAAGCTGTCAAATTATAATGTTTACCTTGAAAGTAGCTTTGAGTTTCTAAATTAATGATACACTATTGTCTCATGCTGCCCTTTTCCCTGAAGTAATACCTTTCTATCTTTCTTTTGATGAAGGATATATCTAATTGATCATTGTGGTTTTCACACTTGTTTCAAGGAACTCTGTGTTCCTTTAATGTGCCTCTCTACCCTGTCCCAGGGGGAGAGGGATTGATGGAACCACGTCTATCTATTTACACAGAGATCTTAAAAACTTTCTTGTGAAGAGATGATAGATTATACTCAATAACAATTATGCTATGATGATGATGATACAGAAGTTTAAAATGATTGGCTTGTTGTGGCGCCTGGGTGGCTCAATCAGTTAAGCATCTGACTTCAGCTCAGGTCATGATCTCACAGCTCTTGGGATGGAGCCCTGCGACGGGCTCTTTGCTGACAGCTCAGAGCCTGGAGCCTGCTTTGAATTCTGTGTCTCCCTCTCTCTCTGCCCCTCCCCTGTTTGTGCTCTGTCTCTCTCAAAACTAAATAAACAGTAAAAAAAATTTAAAAGATTGGATTGTCAAATATGGGCAGGAATTGTTACACTGTAATAACAGTTAGTGAAGCACCAACCTGCTGTTTTCTGAGCATAAGCACATGAGAACTACAACACAGTCCTACCACCTGGTTTTTGTTTTGTTTTGTTGGAACATCCAGTGGCTTTCCATTTGCGTAGGAAAATTCAACAGAGGCAAACACTGTTTCCAGGCTGCTGAGTCCTCTAGGAAAGGAAATTATGTGCACTGGCTCTTCTGCTCTAGTGGACTTTCTCATAAAATCATCTTTGTGCTACTTACATCTTGGTTTCCATAGAGATGGGATGCATGGGCACTCCACACCAAATTATGGTTTGAGATGTGAAAAATGGGATAGGAAGCCCAGAGATTTAAAAAAAAAAAAACAAGAAAAAAAAAAAAGAATGCCAACACTGGAAAAGTTAGAACTAGAGAATATTAAATAGTTCCCCAGACTTAAATTCCAGGGATATTGAAATTAGAAGAGGAAGCTAAAATGAAGGTAAATTAAGGAATAAAAGTTGTATAGGAATGTGCAAAACAAATACAATAGTCATTCAGAATAATTAAATATATATTTTATTGAATTGCTTTTAATCTTAAAGATCAGATTTCATTTCTTCTCATTTTAAAACTTATTATGGATAGTCTCTTTTGCATACATCAATTTTATGTCAAAGTAGCTTTTTTCTTGTTTCCAAATGCTTGGAATTATTAAAAAATATTGTATGATTTAGGAATTTGGGTGAATAGAAAGTGGTTTTATATATAAATATAGTGTGTTTACATATGTCTGTCTGTATCTATCTATGTTTTAGACTTGGCTTTTAGTTAATGTAACAAACTGGGCCATCCAAATGATTTGTTTAGAAACTAGCTATGAGGTCCAGAAAGTCACTCTATGACAAGAAACTGGCAGTAGAATGCTGAGATGGTTTTTCATCTATTAAATACTATTATATTATTGCTGTAAAACAGTTGACAATGAACTTAGTCCATGTGCAAAGTTCAAAAGTTAGACTAAATCCTTTGCCTGCTAAAGAAAAACCAGGGCTGGTTGGTTCAACAAGAAAATAATAATACCCAGATTCCACTTGGCACTCATTACTTCTCAACAGCTGTTTTCTTTCTTTCTAGTTGATATCTTATTTTTCAGAGTCCATTATGAAATTTTTCTACTTTCCTTAAGACCACAACACCATTACAGCAACTAAAAATTTAACTTTAGCATAAGATGATGCTTTTGGAGTCAATTTTGCTGTTAAGCATCTTTGTGACTTTAGGGAAACATGCTATCTTTGATATTCATGTTTATCATCTATAAAACGAGATGATTCCAATAAATCCCTGCCTTCTCCTGCTTTTCTCACCCTTAGAACCTTGATATTTATGATCTCATTGCCTATCTTACTGTAAAAATTGAGACCATATGTTTCAGGCTCCTTTGGGCTCTTGTTTCCACCAAGAAATATATATGCATGTTAATGTGTCCTGCCTCTTCCACAGTAAACATCCCTGTGTTCTTGATTCCATCCTTTTCTCTCTCTTTTGAGATTTTATGTTACCAACAAAACCCCTGTCTTGTGAAACTCTATCCCTATTGAAATCATTAAAGTCTCTCCATTTCTTTTTTTGTTGTTGTTTGTTTATTTTTGAGAGAGAAAGAGTGCGAGGGAGTGAGGGGCAAACAGAGAGGGAGACACAGAATCTGAAGTAGGCTTCAGTCTCCGAGCTGTCAGCACAGAGCCTCAGCACAGAGTGATGTCAGGCTCGAACTCCAACTGCAAGATCATGAACTAAGCTGAAGTCGAATGCTTAACCGACTGAGCCACCCAGGCACCCCTCTCCATTTCTTTAAAAAGAAAAACAAAACAACAAAACAAAACCAAAAGGACTAGTAGTCATTGCAAATCCCATTACTCTAAAAATTAATTGTCCCAACAACTTTCTCTACTCATAACTTCTCAATTTTGTCTACCTGGTCTCCAATGGTCCTGTTTATTCTTTTGTTCCCTGAAATTTGACTTCATCTTTTCTGGATTATTCAACAAACTTAAATATTTAATAAACATATATGCATCCCCCTTGGATAAAATACTTAGTACTAAAAGTACACCTGTGTTCTTCTCTTATTTTCTTTTTTCAGTTTTTGACACCGCCAGTGATAATACCAATCAGTTAGTAAAACAGTATTTTCATTTAGCTTCTAAAATATTCTTATTTCCTGTTTGCCTTGGGTTTTACCTCTTTTGCCTGCCTTGCCTTCCAGCTAAGAAGGTTCTTCATATGATACCATAATGCTTTCTTTCACTTGTCTCTTTTTCTCTTAGTTTTGTGAACTCTGATGACTTCTATGGAGTAAATATTCAAAATATATCTGTACTTACAAATCCTCAGTTGTAATCTAATATTTTCAATAATATTTATGGAGGCACCTCAGAGTCAATATAATAAAAAATGATTGGCATTAAAATTTACTTTGCCCACTTTTTCTCTATTACAACTATAGTCTCCATATTCCTAGTCAAATTCAAAACCTGTTTTTATCCCTTTTCCATGTTTCATCTGTGCACATTAAAGTAATGTTGAGGTTAAGAGTCTCACATTTTTGTACATTTTGAAAGCAAGGTGCTAACTATCTTCTGTTTGAGACTGTATTTCAAGGATTTTTGTAAAGTGAACAGCCTTGGAAGATAAAAATAGTTTCTTTGTCTAAAGCAAAGGGCAATGTGCTTACAGCCTTGGTTAGAGATAATGTCTCATTCTGGAGCAAAGGAAAGACATGTTCACTGCCTACTATAAAAGATTCAGTTTCCTAGACCCTGGATTCCTCTTCTGTAAATGCAATCCACTGACTATAGATGTCACCTGAACTTCCCTGTAGGAATTGGGACTTAGAGAATCAACTCAAGGAAATTATGATACTTTGGCTACTGCTGTTGATATAGGTAAAAAAGACATTTGCCTCTGACCCAGAACTCTTGTGTTTTTGGCCAGCATCTATAAAACTGTGGCAGACTTAACTTATTCACTTACAGGTAAGATAAAATCTCAGGCTTCTCACAGTTCTTAAATATCAGTTGCTAAATTCTGTCCATTCAACTTCTACAACATCTCACCAAGGCAATCCCTTTGCTCCATTTCCATTCCCATTCTTCTAGTCACCTGACTACCTCTTTCCAGATTATTGCTGTGGCTAATCCACTTCATGATCCTTCCATTTAATAATAATATCTATTAGATGAGTAGGTTGATGTTGGCAATAAGATTGCCTGTTTGATAACAATATAACACAAAATGTATGGAAGCTCTATCTATGAATTATATTATAGAGAAACAACATTTTCTGTTTCATAATTTATAATTTGGAGGCATTTATTGATAAAATAATATAAAAGTTATCATTAATTGGTCAATTCATTGTACAAAATAGTGTCAATACTACATTTGCCTTCCCAAATCGTATAGCCCCTAAAACACAAATATATTGCACATTTTTGGAAGCAAGTCACAGTGTTACCAAGTTATTGTGACATATTTTAAATACTATTAATCTTAAAATTATATAATATATATAATGCTTAAGGCACTCCAGAACCTAGTAAATATTTGTATTATTCTGACTGCGCTGGTCATTATAGGCTATTTTATGTATATCATTTCAGTTAATACAACAGTATGAGAAAGGTTTTATTATCATTTTCCAGTTGAGACATCTCAAAATCTCACAGATACCATCTACCACTAGGTCAATTGGCTACCGAATCCCATGCTCTTAAAAGAATGTTTTTTTCTTGTCTTCCCAACAACAAATAGTGTATACAATTGTTGGAGGGAGGGGACTATGACACAAGGTATTTAGAGTGATTGTGTAACCACATGTTTAGTTCCTCAAGAGTAATAGAATTAAGAATCAACCTTAATATATAGTTTCCAATGCGCGCGTGCGCACACACACCCACACACACACACGTGAACCCACCCCCACCTACTCCTTGCAACAGTAGGGACAGTTGCAGCATCTTAAATACAGAATATTCTGTGTGTTTTTGTTTTTCTCCCTTTTATACAGAAATTCAGGAGTTTCCACTTAATAAAAACCAAAAAGAGATAAATCAAATTAAAGAAATGAGAATGGTTGAAAATTAAATACAGAACTCTGTATCAAGAGTTCAGTGATTAATCCAGAAATAATGGATGCTTTAAAAGTGAAGAACACAAACATTTAGTGCTTAAAGAAAGAAAAAAAAGAGGGGCGCCTCGGTGGCTCAGTCCGTTAAGCGTCTGACTTCGGCTCAGGTCATGACTTCATGGTTTGTGGGTTCAGGCCCTGCATCGGGCTCTGTGTTGCCAGAGCCTGCTTCGGATCCTCTGTCTCCCTCTTTCTCTGGCCCTCCCCTGCTTGTTCTGGTTCCCTCTCTCTCAAAAATAAAGAAATATTTATTGAAAAAAAAGGAAGAAAAAATGACAATACTAAACAGAGCAAAGGTATTCATTTGTTATGATGAGGAAATAATCTTTGATTCTGCTTCAAATTCTCTATGGGATAAGGCAGAGTAAATAAATAAACATGACTAAGTGTAATATCTGCCCCCATGGACTTAACAGGCCATTATGTTTTATTGTGATAACCAAAATAAACTTGGTGCAGGGGCTTGGGAGAGATTGCCATTTCCAGAGCAAAGCTAAGGAAGACAAGGCTATGACCCAGGCAAAAGCTTTATTGGTTGATCAGAAGGGTTGAAGAAGGAAACTCAAGTGATGATATTGCAAAGCATTCTAAAAAAAACTGTAGTTTCTGTGCCACATATTTGGGGTCAAAATGAACAATTAATTTCTGAAAATTTTATCATCTTGATTCTGGTAAAAGACACTAAGGGAAAGGCTTAAACCAGAAAAATGCTATGCATTGAATTCATAATAAGCTATTTTTCTTTATAAAAATTAATTAGCTTAGTGTTTGCAGATTTAATAACCATATGGTAAAAAAAAATTCTATGTGGTTTTGTCCTTGTAAATACATTTCTCATAGATAAGCAATTCTTTTAGTCCCTTATTTTTTTTATTCTGATAAAAATAGGGACAAAATTCTAAGCTGTAATAGACCTCAGATATTTAATCATGAAATATTTTGTATAGTGTTTTAAACTATTCATTTTTTGAAACAATTTTATCTTGTATAAGCTCAAATTATTGTTTCAGTAAGTAAGAATTTTGTTTTTTTCAAGAATCTTGACAAATAATATTGCATAATAGCTGAGTGCCTTTGGAGCCAGGCTGCCTATCTCTGTTCATTCATTGATAGAGATAATAATAGTAACTTTCTCATTGGATTGTTTTTTAAGATCAAATAATGCTTGTGAAACTCTTGGGACAGTACCAAATATAGAATAAGCACTAAATAAACCTTAGCTATAAAATGGAAAATTAAGCATTTTAATATTTTACTTGAATGACCTTCTAAGGATACACCCAGTCCGTTATGTTTCTTGATAATCTTTTAAATAGATTTCCTTTTATCTCTGATCTCTTGAGACATGGATAGAGGTTTTCAGAGGAAACTTTTTCTAAGTAACCAAAACAAAGTAATGACCACAAGAGTGTGACAAAGCTTTACAATGAAAGAATTTACTGGATAGAATAATTGCAACACCTGCAGTAAATGACAACTGTGGTCTGTGGGGCATTGTTCCCAGAGCCCCTTCTGTCATAGATGCTACTATGACATATACTTGGTATATGTGTACATATACTATGGAATTCCAGATACTATAGAATACAAGATATTCCAACTCGAAAGCTGAGATCCACTTGAAGAGTTTTCCTTCCACATCTTCAAAACCTTTCACACATGAGTGGCATCTGTTCCCAGTAGTAAGGAGACTTGTGGAACCTCAGGTATCACATGCATCTGACTACATGTACTGTGTTCTGCTCTGGCTTTCTTAGAGCCTTTCCTAGTCTTACTTTCTTAGATGAAGAAGACACATCTTTATCTTGCTCTTTAAGAACCTCGTTCTAGATTTAACATCCACTGATTTTGAAGCTACTGTCTTCACTCTGCTTCGAAGCCCTATTGGTCCTATCCACCATTTGGTGTATGAGCAGTTCATTTTGCCTGACATATTTTATCCCAGTCAGATATTAAGACCAGTTTTCTACCAAGTTTTGAAAGCAAACACCTGGATCTTGGATCACTAAGATTTTGATGGCAGATTTCCTCCTTCTAGGAGCCTTTTAGCATTCCTAAGATCCTTAAAATATAGAAGCAGACTCTTAATCTCTTTCTAAACCCTCACTGATTCTGTACCAAGTTGCTGGTTTTAAGACTTGCCTCCATATATCAATGCATTTGCAAAGATAAAATGACTGCTTCTGAGCTCAACACAAGAGTAGATCTTTCTTAGGTTGACCCACTTTTACTTTGATGTCTCATTCAATCAGTATCCAAGGGGCTGTTTTTCAAAAATCCTATCTATACAAAATTAAAAGAGTAAATTTAAATATATATATACATATATATATACATATACATGAATATGCTACCATATATATACACATATATATACATGTATATGCTACCATATATATACACACATATATACATGTATAAGTATATATATATATGTATATATATATGTATATATATATATGGTAGCATTTTTCATTAATTGAAGAAGAGGATTAAGTTTTAGATGTGAAAACAAAATATAGTTTATTCCTAGACTTCCCATTGTATATTAGTATTTGGAACTAGGTCTATAATCAAGTAATAGGGGAAAAAAAAACTGGCAGTGTTGCTCTGCTATGAAGTCTTATTAGTTGAGTCAGCTAATTACATGGCACAGTATAAATATGGCAGTGACTGAACCGCTTGCTATGCTTACCAAGAATAATAAAGTATAAGGGTGCCTAGGTGGCTCAGTCGGTTAAGTGTCCAACTTCGGCTCTGGACATGATCTTGCAGTTCGTGGGTTCTAGCCCTGCATTGGGCTCTATGCTGACAGTTTAGAACCTGGAGCCTGCTTTGGATTCTGTGTCTCCCTCTGTCTCTGTCCCTCCTCTGCTCACGCTGTCTCCATCTCTCAAGAATAAATAAACATTTAAAAAAATTTTTTAAAAGAATAAAGTTTTAAGATAGAATACTACCACTTGGCTATCTAATGGAAATTTCTTCTAAAAAATGATTTCACACTAATTCCTGACTTATAGAACAGTTACTTTGTAATTTATGATTGAATGTATTTAAAACTTTGTTGAGAGAAAATACTGATAAATAGCATCCAAAGAAATAATCCCCAAATAGATTTAATGTATTAATTTTACTTTCTCCTTCATTTTAAGCCTTTTAAAAAGTCGAACCAATTTTAATTGTATCTGTTACCTTTATCTTTCTCTCTCTGAGAGGATTGCCAAGACTAAGAAATAAAAGGGCAGAAGGCAAGAAAATAAATAGTACGCTAATAAATTATCCAAAGAACGGTATAAATGGCTTCTAAATACATATTTCTATGGAAGACTGGTTTCTCTAAAAGTATCATTTAATTAAAATAGATTGCATTTTTAAAGTTTATTTACTTAGAGAGAGAGTGCACAAGCAGGGGAGGGGCAGAGTTAGAGGAAGGAAGAGAGTCCCAAGCAGGCTCCATGCTGTCAGCACAGAGCCCATTGCGGGGCTTGAACCCACAAACTATGAGATCATGACCTGAGCTGAAATCACAAGTTGGTTGCTTAACTGACTGAGCCATCCAGGTGCCCCTAGATTTTCATTTTTAATTTGAAAATATTCCCCTGTAGGTATGAACTATGTATAGTAGTATAATGTGTTTACTATAGACTTACAGTATTCATCAATTTGACTGTACCCAAGTGATCCAGATGGTTGATGACACAGTAATTTGTAATTTTGCTGAGACAATCTGAGTAGGTGTATAACACATGAAGAGCATAGGTTGCTTTGCCAGTAAGAAATCCTAGCAGATGACCAGGAACTGTATCTTCACTCAGCCTTGTTGCTAGGTTTTGTTTATTGTGGCATATGCAATTTATGATGAAAATCATGTGCTGTAGTTGCACATTTTAATTAAGAGAATTAAGATGGTCTCAGGAGGTAGCCCCAGAGATAATCAGTGGTCTAGTATAATACATGTGGT
The DNA here is from genome assembly GCA_028646485.1 of Cryptoprocta ferox. NCBI lineage: Eukaryota > Metazoa > Chordata > Mammalia > Carnivora > Eupleridae > Cryptoprocta > Cryptoprocta ferox. The sequence goes on from CM053567.1 coordinate 122,077,122, forward strand.
ACGTATGTGTTTTCCCACATCCTAAAGCATGTCTTATACAAGTGAGTAGTAAATGTTGATAGAAAAGTTGTGGACTAAACATCTAAAACAAAACAGGATACTATATTATCAAAACTTAAAATGTTCTATCTTGTTGAAAATTAGGCCAACAGAATCTAAAATACTGCTATATTGAAAAAGTAGAGAAAAACATTCAAAATATTATAGTTACAGATTTGTCTCTATGGCTGCACCAGGCCTATTACTTTTTAATTCCTGCTGATGCCTTGCCCTCCCACTTACTCATTCTCTTTTACATCTATCTTACTACATAATGTTGAAAACTCTTGAACAGATTAGTCCAATAGGCTTCAACCCTAAGGTCTCTAGTGGCAGGTAGCCATAAATGCTGATCCTGCCATATTTGATGCATTCCTAAAGGTATAGCATTGAATGGACCAATTCTGTTGATCATTTGAATTCTGCCCTAGATCTAAACCATAACTATACCTTACTCTTAAATAAAAATAGAATTTTACTTTAACAATATGCATTTGGAAAAAAGAGATGGGAGTTCATTAAGTGTCTCTTTAGCAATATTATTTATTTTTTATTCTTTGAGTGTTGATTACACCAGAATATGTCAATTTTCATGGTTTTTCATGTCATAGTACTTAATTACTAGAATGCATTGAAACACCCTTTATAGTCTGTAAACATAAATATGATCATTACATTATTTTTAAATTTTCTAATCATAACATTAAGACTTAAAATACAGTGATGTTTCTGAAGTACATATATTGTTTTAGTTTTAAAGATTAAATAACATCATCCGAAGTTTTTTATTAGTATTATTCATTTTCTTTTCCTTATAAAATTCCTTATCTGTTTAAAAAAAGAATCTGATTTTGAGTCAGATGCTCTTTAATCTCCATTTCAAATGACATTGTTTGAACACTAAGAATTGACAACAAAAATTTGAAAATATTGAATATATATTAGCCTTATTTTTAAAAAAGATTCTTATACCTACCTACTTGATTTTATTAGTTTTCAATAAAATAAATGTTGCTTAGCTCTGTCTACACACATTTCATTTACTCCCTTTTTACAAATCAAGAGTATGTGATATGCACATTATTTTAAAAGTCCATGTCACTTTCCCTGGAACAGGAGTTCTGAGCTTGATTTCATATCAGAAACACTGGGTTCTTTAAGATGAGTCCTATGTTGAATCTTTTTTGTATCTTAAGTTGGAGTTCTTTATTTAGTTTCTTTATCATTATGGTTATTATCTTTTGTTTGAGCTGTTGAGTTATTTGGGGTTGATTAACATTGTTTTACAATGCAGCAAAATAACAGTTCCACCCAAAATATCTTTCAATGTAAAAACAGTGAGGAAAATGTTTAAAGCATAGATGCCTGGCAGAGGATGGAGCCCTGTTATTAAAAATATTATCAGGTGTTGCTTCTTAGAGTCTTTAGAACACCCCATCCATTTGCCAACAATCTGTCATAGAGTTCAAAATGAAAGATTTTTTAAAAAGTGGTTTTTTGATATATTCACACTAATAGCAAACACATTGCTACACTCTAAACCAAATGATGCTGCAGAGTTTACAAACAGTTGATGATGTTGAGTAATAATTTCCAAGGAACATATAAAACATTTACAGGGCTCTAGAAACCTACATTTTTTAACAAGAACCCCAGATGATTGTAGGTTTTGCTTAAGAGGACTGTCAGCAGAAGCAATTTTCATCTCCATTGTGCCTTAGAATAAGGCACAATAAAATATATACAATAAAATTAAAAGTCCTGCAATTGAATAAAAATAATTTTGTTACACAAAGTATTAATTTACATTTGTTCAAAGATAAACTGAGGCATATTAAAAATTTTAAGAGTTTATTTGAGCAAAAAATTAATCTGAATCAGGAATCTTCCAATCTAGCAGGTAGAAAGGAGCTTGACCTGTACAAAATGAAAGACTAGTAGGCAGAAGGGAGTAGAAAGAAGGAAATTATACTTAAGGAAAAACAAACAAACAAACAAACAACAAGTTGGTTATGGCAAGGTTACTTTCCTTTAGGGGATGGGGGTGGGGAATCTATCAGGCAATGAACCGAACTAGTGCTCATCAGGAGACTCCCAATTGACTCATTTAAGCTTCCATTTCTGGAAGAGCTGAAACTTTGATGAAATTAAGTCTTGGTTTGGTGATATGGGGCTTAGCTTAAATGACTCCATTCTGGGCTTTTTTTTTTTTTTTTTTTTTTAACAATTTACCCCTTTTGATCAGACTCTTAGCCTAAGTGGGAGACTTGATTACTTTAAGGCATTAGCAATACTTCCAGTTACCACTCTGGAGCTCTCATGGTTTTTGCTGAATTTCTGCATAGTACTCACAGGTCATAATGTCAGGTTCACATTTTTTAAGTTGGTCATTCTCTTTGTTCCTTTTATGATGTTCCATTCTTAGGGAGATCACTTATTTGGTGGTTAGCAGCTGTGAACATGCATTTAAATCTCTTGAGAGAATACAGTGCACCAGGGAGACTACTCTAATTATTATGGACAGGCTTGTTCTTGATGTGTGGAGTGCACTTTACAGCCATGGTCCCTAAGACCCAAACCAATCAGACTCAAGTCAAAGGAAGACCCCTTTAAAGGGGTCTATTTCTTAAGCCAATTGACTTGTTCAGTAATCTTCTGTAGCTGAGTCTCAACTTCCCCAGAAATGTTAATTTAGGTGCAGCAAGTGTGGTTGGCCACAGGAGCAGTTCCTAAACATAGCCTCATTTATACTTATTCCTAGCCAGGGGAGTAGGGATCTGTCATAGCAAGTAAATCTTGAATCATGAATGCCTTCTGGTAATTCCTGTTTGAGTCTGTGGCTCCAGACTGGTAACATGACACCCAAGGAGGCTGGTAAAATGTAAGGGTCTATAGACCACATGAGTGGTTTTATATGTTTACCCTTGCCTTGTCTCCCTCTCATTGTATAGAGCCTGGTTGCAAAGTTCCCTGGGTTTGGGATTGTTAACTAGAGAAAGGGAAATGGAACTCTAGGGTTAGGGAATCTGACATGACAGAGATGGGGCTGAGTTTATTCCAGAGAAACTGAGGCATTGGAAATCAGAGAGAAGTGTGTGATGGGCAGAACTACTGGATCACTAGCATTGTGGCAAATCCAACAATCGTTTGGAGGTTGGATTACCCTCCTTTGCAATGGCCTAAGATACGTGAATAGTGGCATTATCTTTCTAGGCCAGAGCAAGGAAAAGATAGACAAAAGAATTGGAAAGATCTTCATGTGGTCAGAGAAGAAAGACATAGAAAAGAAATGTTCTTGATTTGACATTTTAAGAGGAAATGGTCTGCCTCGGTGTCAGCTACTTTTCTTCTTAGCCAACTTGATTTTGAGGTCTTCAGCATTTGTACAGGACCAGATAGCAGGTGGAGCTGCCTTCATGTGTGAGAATGCACCTGAATTTTTATAGCTTGAAATTTGGCTACAATGTCAGTGGTCAAGAATACTTGGTAGGTTTCTTTCCATGAATCTCATTTTTGCAAAAGTATTAGAATAACACAGTAATGATCCATAAATGACAAAGACTTTAAAAGGCCCATGGTTAAAGATCTGATGAGAGTTCATTATAATGGAATTGACAAGGAATCTTGATTATTCCTGTGACATACATTTTCAGATAATAGCTGGAATTATGACTGATAGCATTACACCAGAACATATCATATTTTTATGAATTTTGTACAAACTTGAGAACACATATTTATAACATGCATCTATGTTTCTATGTAGATGTATGTATACATAGATATGTACATATAGATATGTGTGTATAAATATATATATGCCCACAAATATAAACTAAGAAGGTTTCTCATCACTTATTTAAGAGTGCTTATCACATAATTTAACATGCCAAATAAACCTAATTGTTTCATCATCTCTATTTTACAAGATGAGAGAAAACTCCATTGAAATTTTCCAGGGTTCCCCTAGGAAATCTCAAAATTAGCTTTAAGTTAGAATTTGATTTTAAGAGAATGTCAAAGGTTTGAGGATTTCATTAATTAGGATTACAAGCCATTATAAAATAATACTTAATTATCTTTTAAACAAAAGTGACAAAAGATGTTAAAGGCAAATACCCTAGGCTACAAAGTTATGAAAAAAACTTAGCTCTCCTAATAGAAGATTTGATCTTATTAAGTAATCAAATACCTGATAAAGACAATGTGAAGCATAGTAAGTCATTGTGGTAAGACATAAAATCTTTCCTGACCAGGCAGATGATTTAAAAAGTAAAGAGAGAGGGAGCGGGCAAGATGGCGGAGAAGCAGGGAGCTCTGTAATCCGTGCACGCCCGTATGGATTGAACTGAGAAGGACTGAAGTGATAAAAATTGGATTTGCAAGTGGGGGGAAGAAGAAACAGACGCCAGAAAGAAGACAACCTCAAAGATGCCTGAGTGAGTGACTGTGATCTGGGAAATTAGGGGACGGGCGGGTCCCGATGGTGTAGGGGGAAGGAGCCCGAGCCCAACATAGGGAGATCCTGCCCGGAGAGACCAGGGGAAGAGAGAGACGGAAAACGCACCTAGAACCATCTCTAAGGGAGGAAAAACTCGCCCATCTCCCCATATATAACTGCCGAGTGCCGGGAGAGAAATCCGTCCCATATGGCCGGCGAGTTCTTCCTTGGGAGCAGCAGCAGCAGCATCCACTCCAAGCCGCACGGGGAGCGGCAGCGGCGGCGGCAAGAAAGGCGCCTTGAAAAGCGGCAGCTTCGGCGGCGGCTCCGCAAAAAGGGTGGCACAAGCCGGCCGGGAGGCCAGCCACCAGCGGGAACGCATCTCATCCCCAGTGATGGTGTTGAACTGCACGGACTGGGATTTGGAAGCCAGCCGGAGCTTGGAGAATACAGTTTGGCTCGCCCGCGGCACAGGGAGATCGGACTCAGAAGGGCGGTTGCAACGCTTAGTTCCGGCAAAGCTTTGAAGTGGCGCCATACTTCTCCCGGCAACCACCAAGGTGGGGCCTCGGAGAGAGCAGCCCCCGAGACCTGACCTGACGCCAGACCACGCCCATCCGCACAGGGGAGTTG
>CM053567.1:122082734-122166064 GCA_028646485.1 Cryptoprocta ferox
AAAAAAAAAAAGTAAAGAGAAACATATGTTTAAAATTTCTTAGTACGAGAAGACCAATAATCTAAGGGAATTATTGTCCTTTTAACACACAAAATCAACTTCCAGATTTGTACCAGTATACTTTTGATATTAAAACTAATTTTTAAAAAATTAAATCCATTCTGTTCTTAGCCAGCTTGACCACATATAAAATTTCTTTTCCAATATTCATTTTCCTCAAATCTTCTACAACTTCCATGTAGCCATTCAGTTGTTTTCCTCTTTCTCATTCTGAAACCATCATTTTACTTTTCTTAGCAACTGTTTTTATATAGTGGTTTCCTTTGATCTTTATTATTTCTAAGTAGTTTTAGCAACATACATTGATTAGAATTCTTAACTCTTAGAATTCTTCATTCCTAGTGAAAACTAACAAGTCAGCAACTGTGGGTTGTTACAACAGCATTCTGTGGATTGGTGAATTTATAAATCATTTAATACTTTCTAGAAGCATATTCTTTCTCATAGTAAATTTTCCAATGTGGCATTTTTACTAATAGACCCAGTTATCTTTAATTCCACTATAAAAGAAGGCCTAAAGTAAGTAAACCTGTGATCAATAATTAATGTTTTAGTATTTTATCTTATGTGGAACTTATGTAGATAACCAATGAATAGAAATCATTAAAAATTTTTTTCTAATGTTTTATTTATTTTTGAGAGAGAGAGAGAGAGAGACAGCATGAGCAGGGGAGGGTCAGAGAGAGAGGGAGACACAGAATCCGAAGACAGGCTCCAGGCTCTGAGCTAGCTGTCAGCACAGAGCCCGACGTGGGGCTCAAACCCATGAACCGTGAGATCATGACCTGAGCCGAAGTCAGATGCTTAACCGACTGAGCCACCCAGGTGCCCCAAATATAAATCATTTAACTTGTCTCAGTATAACTTTAAGGTTTCAAGTCACCAAAAATATTGTGTAAACTTTTTTAAAATAGGCATATGATAAAACATAATTATTGTTGAAAATTCCATTTATAAAATTTTACTTCTATTTACTTGTTCTTAACAATTATGTTTGGACATGAAAATTTTTGAAACATTAAGCAACTAACCTTCATTTTAAGTTATCTTTCTTGCTAACAAATTCTATAACAGAGACCATGTGAACTTATTTGACTTTTAGTAAACCTAGATAGAATAAATGTATTATATTTAATACTGATAACTCTAAAGACATGCCTGTTTGCATTAAAATAAAAAAAAGTTAAGACTGGCTTCTACTTACTAAAGATTATCCTAGGTCCTTTGAACTTAAAAAACATTGGGATTAGTTTCTATTTTCTGAGAATGTAATTATGTTTTCAGTGCTTGGTTCATCTTTAAGCAGATTAAATAGAGCTGTTTACAAGTTAATTTTGGCAATACCATCTGAAGATAGAAAAAAGTCACACACTTACAGCATACATACATAGACATACATAAAAACAAAAATAAATGCAAACAGGGGCACCTGGGTGGCTCAGTTCATAAGTTCAAACCCCTTGTTGGGCTCTGTGCTGACAGCTTGGAGCCTAAAGTCTACTTCAGATTCTGTGTCTCCTTCTCTCTGCCCCTCCCCATCTCACACTCTGTCTCTTAAAAGTGAATAAACATAAAAAAAATTTTTAAATGCAAACAGAGCTTATAGCTTTTTTCTTTTATTTAATCCATGAGACAGATAAAATAATATAGAACTCACTAGTTTATAAGACAACAGTTGAATCCAAATTGTGTTTCTGGCAGATAGAATATGTTGTTACTTGCTCAGATGCCTAAAGCTTTTTTCTATTTATGAAAGAGACTTTTAAGGTTTTTCACAAGACTAATTTTCAAAATAAACTTTTATTTTTTTTCTTCTGATAAGAATTACCTTGGTTCTTAAAGAAGACCGGGTAGAATAATTACATCTCAGAAGGCACAGAGAAAGAATGTAATTTCCACCAAGAAGGACTTTTGTTCCCTAAATCCAGATATTTTATGGTATCTGAAAGTCTTTTGAAATGAATAGGAAAGTTTAGGGATTGGTAAAAAGGGTAAGTGGGCTTTGAATTGTTTCTAGAAGCCTCATTTTTGTTCTTGTAAAGACTAGATGTGGAAGACAACTACAGTTGCTTTTAATTCCTCAAAGAATTGGGTTGCAATTCTTTACATGATATTAAGAGATTGACCCACCCATCCAACTATATTATCCTCAGTTTGCTTCTTTATATCTGGAAGAAGATCTCCAACTAAGATGTAAATCAAATGATCCCTATGTTCTAGATTTAGAATTGTGGGTCTTGTAATGTTTTAATAAATCCTTCCACAAAGGTTTCAGAATGCTTCCCTCTGGGTATATAGTTTTATTTTCGCTTAGGGCAGAAGGCCTAAAAAATAGTTCTAATTAGGCTGTGAATATCAGCTTCCAACTTGTCTAACTTCTGAGAATAGAGCTAAGAAAAATATATATATCCTTTTGAATATCTTGTCAAGTGTCAGCTAGACATTATTTGACATTAACTGTTCCCAGCAGTTCTTTGGGGACACCCTTTTGTCCATTAAAAAAAAAAAGAAGGTGCAAAAGAACCCTCCTAAGAACCAGAGACACTCCCAAAGATAGTGAAAAGAAAAACAGATGAAAGAAAATTTCCCTGAGAGCTGGCAAGAGTCAATGGGACCATAGCTACAAATAGGGTGCAACCTGCATTTTTGGTCCAGCCATATTTTTGGAGCCCCTAACTGAAGGTTGCCAAGCCATGTCCTCAGTACATAAAGAAAGACAAATAAGAAGATACTAGCTATACCTAGAAGAGAAAAGATCAACAAAGAATGGGTACCTGAAAGCAAATTGATGAGTCACAAAGATCTCATTCTTCTTCTTCTTCTTCCTCTTCCCTCTTTTTCCTTTTTCCCCTCCCCCTCCTCCCCTCCTTCCTCCTTCTCCTCCTCCTCCCCTTCTTTCTTTTTCTTCTTCTTCTTTCTTCTTTCTTCTTTCTTCCTTCTTCCTTCTTCCTTCTTTCTTCTTCCTTCTTCCTTCTCCTCCTCCTCCTCCTCCTCCTCCTCTTCCTCCTCCTCTTCCTCCTCCTCCCCTCCCCCCTCTCCCCTCCTCCCTCCTCTTCCTCCCTCCTTCTCCTCCTCCTCCTCTTCCCTTACCTTCCTTCTTCCTTCCTCTTTTTATTTTATTTTATTTTATTATTTTTTGCCTTCCAATCTGAATTTGGAAAGAAAGAAGCAATGTGAAATTTTACCTTACCTTCCTATGCTGACCAGGCAGTACATATAGAAATGTAGGAGAGCTGACTTTGGTTAAGAGTTTTCATCTTTTGCTAACTTCTGCCACTTTTCCCAGGTCTTGTCTGCAGGCACTGAAGTGAGTATAGGTGTCCTAGTAGGTCTCATCCTGGTCACCAGAAACTGTAACAGAGGAAAAATAATTTTCCCTCTACTCTTTATGGTGAATGTTTGGCTGAGACCCCTTTTTCTCTAGGGCACCTCACAAATAGGTAAGTTATCTAGCTTAAAAGTTCTTTATTGTGGTCACTGAAATTCAAAATTATCTTTTGTAAGATTAACATGCCTGTTCAGCCTTAAAATAAAGCTTTATTCACCTGAGGCTTCACCCTGGACCAAGTCCAGCTGAACTCAGACCCAGTTCGACTCTGGCTAGCTCCTAGGCCCATTCCAGAAAAAGAAAAGCTCAAAGTTTGAAAGCTTACAGCCCCAAAAATGCAGAGCTACCACTCAAAAGGAACATCTCATGACCTCTAGACATGGCAAGAACATGCTGAGCTCAAAAGGCTTCAGAGATATATTTGCCTCCTTCCTTGCTTGTCGTGGAGCTTTCATTCTTGCTTCCGACAACAGAACTGCTAAAAGATAAACCAAGGAGTATTTCAAAATTTAAGAGTTTATTTGGGCAAAAAATTATTTGAATCAGGCAGCATCCAATCTAGAAAGGAGCTCAGTTCACTGTACAAAATAAAAGACTTACAGGAAGAAAGAAATGGGAACAAGGAAGTTATACTTGAGCCAAAAAGCAGGTTGATTATTGCAAAGTTACTTTCCTTTAGGGGATAGTGGGGGTCTAGGAAGCCATTAACCTAATTAGTGCTAATCAAGAGATTTGTGATTGTCTGGTTTAAGATTCCATTTCTGGGACTTAATTCTAATTAAGTCTTGGTTTGGTAATGTGGAGCTTAGCATAAGTGACTTCATCTTGGGTCTATTGTCCTGTTTCTTAACATATCTAAGTATAATATGACTAAAACATCAAATAAAATGCATTATATGGTTGTATTCATAAAGAAAACTATGCTAACCAAAAGTTATATAACAGAAACAAAACTGACAGATATACATAAAGTTAATGAAATTTGACTTGCCTTTTGAAATAGCCTCTTTACTGTTTTCCAAATATGAAAGTTTTTAATGCAGGGAATTACTCCCTTCCATAGCCAACAGAAAGTCTGTTAGGGGTGCTGAGGGTCATGGAAGCTGTCACCAGTTTGCTTGGGATGCAACAGCAAGCTGGGTGATTCTCATGCTGCTGCCTTGGAGCAGACTGAGCAGTTAGCTGTGGACTGTCTCCTCATGCTGCTATTGCTTTTCATTGCTCCTTTGCTTGCTCCCCTTTCCCCTCACTTTCGCTTTCCTAGAAATGCACTTCCCAATTGGTGGTTGGTTATATATCAGCTTTTTGACATAACACGTTAATGTAGAAAGAACTTGAGTTTGTTTTTTAGGGTGGAAGAGGTCACAGCCATTTTTCAAGTCTATACCTTTACTTAGCAATGGAGGGTCATTCCACTATGATATTTCTGACAACCATTTTTCTTTCCATGTGTCATAGGCAGAGGTTAGTTCCTAAACTTAAGTTTTCATTGTTCACTTGACAGAGGAAACCACAAATACTCTGGATATTGAGTCTATAAGAGAGAAAGAAAGGTACTCTCTTACTATATCTATACACTCCATTGAACTTTGCATGCAAGCTCTCTTCCTAAACATGCAGACATATGGCATAATCTAGGCATGGTTTTCTCATGTATTTTATTGCCCTCATATATTCTGGCTTGATACATTATAATGAAAACTGGGGAACAAAAATGTATTTCCAAAGGTGTTCAACATTTGTTATATAACCGTTTTTGGGTTTTTGGTGGGGGGAGTTGGTGTGGTAAAAATGAATAGAAGCTGAATTTCATATTTTATGATATGGATTATGTTTTGAAAATAAGTCCTTAATATCCATAAATATGAAATATTAATGTTATTTAACATTCAAAGCATAATTAGGCACAGTTCTAAATTAGAGTTATAATTGAAATTTATTAAGAGATAAAGTGGCAAATATATGTTAAAGATAAAATTATATCTGCGATTAAAGTGTTTCTTGTGATATTCTCTTTGGAATAGCTGCCAAATGTTTTAGTATACTTAAAAATCTGTTAATACATGGAGTTGGCAAATATAGATCACATAACCATATTCTGAAAAACATATTAGTGTTAGAGACTACTAAAATGAATTTTGTTAAATATATGAAAAATTACATGTACAGCTTATCATCAACCAATGGATGCTGTTTCTTCTATACTCCATCCTTTTCTCTCCACCCAAACCTGGATAATATCAAAGCAAATACCTAGATATCTTATTTGATAAGTAAACATTTGATTGTTTAATTTCTAAGAGTTAAAGACACTTTTTTAATGCAAAACTCCAATATATTATCATACCTAAAAAATAACTCTTTAAATATCCACTCAGTATTCAAACTTCCCCAACTGTTTCATATTTGCTTAAATCAAGATTCAAATAAGAATAAAATAACATTCTTAAATTGCAATTTTCTAATGTCCTCTCATCTACCCTAATCTATAAGTTCCTTAAAACTTTTGTTTACCTTGAAATTTACTTGTTGAAGTAGCTGTATTATTTGTCTTGTATCACTCTCCATAGTCAGAAAATTTGCCAGTTGCACCTAATGTGAACATGTTCTTCAGCCCCTTACATTGCTGTAAACTGTCAGATCTAGTGATAGACGTGAATCCAGTTTAGATGTTTGGCAAGGATACCTTATAAGGAGCACAGAATGTGTGTTTATATCTCTTCCAGTCTTGTTAGCAGCCATTGCCAATCATTGCCTAGATTACTTGTAAAAACATTATACTCTATTTTATCTTCTTTAGAGTGTATCCAAAGAGAAAAACTTGTATTCACCAAATATTTGTTCAACCCAAGGTATAGTTTTTACAGGAAAGGAAAAATACATTCCTGATGATTTCTGAGATTACATTCCTCTTTGTCAATTCTGACTCTAATTTTTTCCATAAAATAATCGATCTTCCACCTATTCTGTGCCTTGCTTATCCCACAGCATCCTATTCTGATCACTGTGTACTAAACTTTACTGAAAAATTTGGGACACCGGGCTATGTGTGAGGGGGAAGGTGGGACAGTTAAATTATATTGCAGCACAGGACTCAATAGAAAACAGGATATTGAATTAACAGTTATCCTTATCCTTAAAGGATTTAGCTTACTTATGTGGCAAGAATCATCATGAGAGTAGGCCTATCTTTTACACTGTCACTTCAACTCTACCAATTCCTTGACCCTCACTAGTTTCACAGGTATGTCTTTGAGGTAGATTTTCAATACACAGGTGATTCATTACAGTAGTTTGATAAAGACAATTTTCACCCATGCTTTAACTAATATTGTTTTTCCTTCTGGGTAAACTTATATAATATAAAAGATGCAATGGCCCCATAGAATATATAATATTACTGAATAAACTTCTTTGATGGGTTTCAGCAAATTACAAGAATTTCAAATTTCATTTACCAGGAATAGACTCTTAACTAAGTCTTAAAAGGATAGATTGGACATAGGGACATGATAGAAAGTCTAATTTTTCAGTTACTGAAATCTGTACTTTTCAATTAAAACGTTTGGATGCCAGAACTCTCAGAGAACTTCAGAACAGTCACCTGTGCCAATTTGACTCTGAGTAAATTACTAAGCCTCTCTAAAGACCAAGTTTCCCAGGGAAGATGTGGTTGAGGATAGTTGGCCTATAGGAGTTCTGTGAGCTTATCCCCATTCTATGTAATGTAAAATAGTTAAGATTTTTACAGTTACTAATTTATTAAAATATTGATGTATTCAATAATCTCATTCTCTAGAGTACAACCCTTATAAAGTCTAGCAGTCAGACTTGTGAACACAATATATTTATGCCTTTAATGAGTTAAAGGTTTCTGAAAGTATAAACCTGTTCTTGTTACATGCTGATAGTTATTGACTACCCTGGGATTCTTTTTGATTGCTTATCTTTATCTTTTCCCCTCTTTCTTCTGTTTGTTAGATAACAAAATATTGGTATATTTTAAAGATCTAATTGGCTTTATTAAACAATTAATGAATGGGGCAACATCCTATCCGGCAAGTAGAGGAGGGGCCCAAGGAGATACACAAAATGAAAGGTTTTTATAGAAAGAATACGAGGCAAGAAGATTATTAGCAAAAGAAATGGATTATTTCAGGTAAGGCCACTTTCTAGGGGGAAAAGCAAAGTTTTGGGGTTTTTTTATCATGCAGATTACCTCTTTCTTTGAGAGATGTAGAGGATCCAGGTGACAGACTGATTGGTACTGACCAGTATCCCTTACTGGTGAAAACTACATTTCTAGGGGAGGTTGAAGCTAAAATTAGAATAGGTAGTAAGCCCTGCTTTAGGAACTTAGCTAAGTGACACCATTTGGGGTCTGTAGTTTTCTTTATAACAATTCTCCACTTTTGAGCAGACTCTCAGCTTAAGTGACAGATGTTCTCAAGCTTGAAGGCATTGGCTTCTCTCTAATCTATCTCACCAAAGTTCCCACAACTTTGTTTACTTCTCTGTGAGGCATCCATAGGCCATGACATTTTTACTTAACCTCTGTGATATTCATAGGTCACGTTTTCCAAATGATGTTTTTTAAGTTGATAATTTTTGTTGTTGTTCCTTAGATGTTCCAGTCTTAGGGGGATCATTTGCTTGGTGGTTAGAGGCTGCAAGCATACATTTAAAGTTTTTTTAGAGAATATAATGGACCAGAGAGAGTATTATGATTACTATAAGCAGGATAATTCCCAATATTTAGAATATACTTTGGAACCATGGTCCCCAAGACCCAAAATCAAATAAGTCAAAGAAAATTCCCATGGAAGGAGTCACCTTTTTAAAGTCAAGCAGCTTGTCCTTATTTGAGTTTTCGCTTCCTCAAAATTGTGAATCTAGGCATGGCAGGTGGTGTTGTACTAAAAGATAATCAAGAGCTATTCTGTTATCAAGGACAACTTTGGCTAGAGAGTTTAAGGACCTTTGTTGGGCTACTATTGCTTTGGCAGATTTTTTAGATTTCAAGCAGTAAGGAGACATATTTTATTGTAGCCTCATTTATATTTATCCCTAACCAGGGAAATAGGGACCTGCCAAAAGGAGTCAATCCTGAATCACAAAAGCCTCCTGAGAGGTACTTTTTGTCTCAACAATGTAAATTTAGGAGAATCAATTAATGAGATATCTTATTTTGCTTGTGAAAAATTAGGGGCACATGATTTTCTCTTGACCTGAAGTCAAAGATGTTACTCCTTGCCTTAGCAATGCCTGGGAGATACAGATAAAGATGTTCTTTCTAGGCCAATGGCAGAGGTGAAGAGAGGAAAGGAAAGGAAAAGAGGAAGGAGGGGTTTTATTTCAGTTCAAGTATGAAGTCTTAATCTGGCACCTTAGGAGGAAGCAGTCTACCTTGATATCAGCTACTTTTCTTCCTTGTCAATTTGATTTAGAAGTCTCTAGCATCTTTCAGTTTTGCAGCAGTGTCAGTGGTCAGAAGCACTTGTTAAGGTCCCTTTGTTAAGGTGGGGCTCAGGGGTTGTCATCCTCTGATGACATTTTAGAGCAGTCACCACACTGTATTGGATGACCAACAGGTTCCTTTAAATTAGTATCTAGCAAACCTTCTTTAACCTATGGATGACAGGCTTGAGTATAAAACATTAGAGATGTATGGTAGCTGATCATACTAGCATGAGACAACAAGGGATCAGCAAAAGGCTGTATACTGATAGAATTTCAAGCTGATAAAGCTTTTGGTAAAGCTTCTAGGAATAGGCCAGTGAAGTGGATGCCTTAATCACTGGAAATAGTGGAAAGTACACTTAAATGGGAATGCATTTAAGTTTTTTGTTTTTTCCTGTGAGGGCATCAGACTTGGAACAAGGAGAGGCTTTAATCAATCCAGAAAATGTATATACAATAATAACATATTGATAACCCATACTAAGTAGCAATTTAGTGAAGTCTAGTTGCAGGTGTTTCATTGAATTTACAACCATTATTTGTCGATATGAAGTTTTCTGATTCAGAAGTAGACTGTTGCCATGTCAAAGGACAATAAGATGGCAAAAGTCTGGCATATAGGGGCCATTTTTGCAGAAGGAGAATAGACTTGATCTACATGTACCAAATTCCTATAAATATAATATAAAAAAGGCTTTTGTATTATTTATTTGACAGTGCTTCCATGTAAATTATATATGAAATGCCCAATTCGCTTAACAAATCTTTTGGAATATTCCAGGTAAAAAAGGCGCTTAAAAAAAAAAAAAAGAATTTGATTTTGGGGGCGCCTGAGTGGCTCAGTTGGTTAAGCATCCGACTTCAGTTCAGGTCATGATCTCACAGTCCATGAGTTCAAGCCACCTGTTGGGCTCTGTGCTGACAGCTCAGAGCCTGGAGCCTGCTTCAGATTCTGTGTCTCCCTCTCTCTCTGCCTCTCCTCCGCTCATGCTAGCTCGCTCGCTCTCTCGCTCGCTCTCTCTCTCTCGCTCTCTCTCTCTCTCTCTCATTCTCTCTCTCTCAAAAATAAATAAGAAATAAGAAACTTAAATTTAAAAAGAATTTGATTTTGGAAGTTTATCAAAATACCAAAAAAGGGCTTTAAATAAAGCACTTATCTAAATAGGATCACAGATATTTAAAAGGTAGAAAATCTTATACAATAATTTTACTAAAACCAGTCTAAAAGTCCAAGAAAACTAACTGTCCTTTTAACAGAGACAAAACCAAATTCTAACTTTGCACTAGCTTATTTTGATATTAAGCCTATTTTAAAAATAAATTTATTTAATCTTAGTTTGACCATATATTTTCTAAAGGTTTCTTGTTCATAAACCTTTTATAATTATTTTTCATATTATGACTTCGTCCTTTGTTTTCTTCAACTTAAACTAACCTTGAGTTAAGACAAAAGTACTTTATCCCCACCTCAACAAAAAAATGCATCTTAATTTTTTCATTTCTTTTTTTTTTTTAACTGAAAACATATCCTTTCCTGGCATACAGAGATGTTTCCCCTATTTTTAGTAGTTTTAATTACATATATTAATTAGAACATTAACCCTTTGAAAGCTTAATTTCTAGTGAAAACTAAGAAGTAAGCAATTGTGAAGGGCCACATCAGCATTTTTAAAATTTTCAAACTTATGAATACATTTTAAAATTTCTAGAATCATGTCTCTTAAAGTTTTCAAATGTAGCATTAACATTTCCAAATATCTTCTAGTTTCTCTGTAACAAGCCAAAAGTAGATAAACCTATGTTTATTAATTAATATTTTAGTATTTTGTCTTATTTGGAAATGATCTAGGTATTTATATATATATATGTCATATATATATTTATATTAGATATTGTATCTAGATATTCAGGTTAACTTATTATTTAAGGTCACAAAACTTTTTTTAAGAGAGAAAGACCACAGGTATGCAAAGCAGGGGCAGGGACAGAGGAAGAGGGAGAAAGGGTATCTTAGGCAGGCTCCACACCCAGCACAAAGCCAGGCTGGGGGTTGATCTCCCAAACAGGAGATCATGACCTATGCCAAAATCAAGAGTCAGATGCTTAACCGACTGAGCCACTCAGGCATACCTAAATTCACAAAACTTTAAAGTTTTAAGGGGCACCTGGGTGGCTCAGTTTGTTAAGTGTCCAACTTTGGCTCAAGTCATGATCTTGAAGTTCGTGGGTTCAAGCCCTACATCGGGCTCTGTGCTGACAGCTCAGAGCCTGGACCCTGCTTTGGATTCTGTGTCTCCCCCTCTCTGTGTCCCTCCCATACTCATGCTCTATCTCTCAATAATAAATAAACATTAAAAATAAAGTTTTAAGTTACTAAAAGGATTTGAAAAAAACCATTTTAAAAATTAAACTTTTTATTTATTTATTTATTTATTTATTTATCTACTTGTTCTTAACAATTCTGTTTAGAGTATTTACAAAAACTTTATTAAACATTACACAGGGTGCCTGGGTGGCTCAGTCGGTGAAGCATCCAACTTTGGCTCAGGTCACGATCTCAAGGTTCATGGGTTCAGGCCCCATATCAGGCTCTGTGCTGACAGCTCAGAGCTTGGATCCTGCTTCGGATTCTGTGTCTCCCTCTATCTCCTCCCCTCCCCCACTCATACTCTGACTCTCTCTCTCTCAGTAATAAATAAAACATCAAAAAAATATATATATAAACATTACACAAAGTCATTATCCTAAACTATTTTTATTGTTGTTAGATCTTGTTAAGAGATAACAAACTTATTTGGCTACTAAACTCAGGTAGAATAAACATTTTATATTTAATGTTGATAACTCTAAAAACATGTTTGTTTTAAGTAAACTATTAAATTTAAACAAGGTTTTATTTCAAGCGTTTTTTCAGATCACATGAATTTAAAAACATTTGGATTAGTTTCTGTCCCTAATTTCTAGAATGCCAGTTTTTAGAGGAGCCTGCCTTCAAACCAACGAAATAGGCTTCTCTTACAAATTAATTTTAGCAATACTATCCAGAGGTAAAAACACATTTATAACACATATATAGAAATACATAAACATACAGACAATACAGATCTTATAGTTTCTGATGTAGAAATGTTGGGGTTCAGAGCAAAGGGTCAGGAATGAATTCTTGAGATGTCTTCAGTGAGAAAAGGTAGTTTTATTAAAGCATGGGGACAGAACTTGTGGGCTGAAAGAGCTGCCTTGGGATTGTGAGGGGTGGGATTATATACTTTCAAATTAGGAGGAGGGATTAGGGATTGTTTAAATCTCTAAAGAATTTTGGAAACAAGGTTTCCAGGATCTTGAGGGGGTTAGCTATTGTTATGAACAGGTCATTTATTACTATCTAACAAAACCTTAGTGATCAAACCCTTCATATGTATATCAGTGGGCCATATGCTTGGTGGATGATTGATAACCTATTATCTTGGAGGGGTAGAGATAAAGCAAGCTTCCAAAAGAACTTTTATATGTTAAAGAAGGCTTGCAGGATCCTGGGGGCCAGAGGGGAGTAGAGGGAGGTGCCTGGTAATGTTAAGCTAAGGTTACCTTTTGCTCTTAGCAAAGTGTCAACATTGAGGCAGCTTAGTTCCTAGAGGAAGGTCACTCTGACAGTTTCAAGAACTCTCGTCAATAGGTTGCAGGTAGTAAGAAAATTTAATTTTTTCTTCTGCCTGTTTCCCACATCAGCTTTATTTTAAAATCACTGACATGAAATAGGTACAAAATTTACTAGTTACAAATTTTGGATGAGTTTTGTTTTCCATGCACTACTAAAACTACCTTTTTGCACTGAATTTAAGGTTATTGGTCTAGATACCTGAGGTTTCTTTTAATATTTGTGGAGAAGACAATTAAGATTCGTATTTGGGGACACCTGGGTGGCTCAGTAGGTTAAGCGTCCAACTTTGGCTCAGGTCATGATCTCATGGTTCATGAGTTTGAGCCCCCATTGGGCTCTCTGCCGTCTGCACTGAGCCTGCTTCTGATATTCTGTCCTTCTCTCTTGGCCCCTCCCCGCTCATGCTTGTGTGTGTGTGTGTGTGTGCGCGCGTGTGCACGCGTGTGTGTGCGAGCATGCTCTGTCTCGAAATAAATCAACATTAAAAAAATTTTTTTTTTAAGATTTGTATTTGTCCTTGGCAAGCCAAGTTTAAATGGCTTTAGCCCTTGTTTTTTCTTGATAAAAATTACCTCCCTGGAATTTGCATTTTAAAGAGTTGGACTAGGTTCCTGGAAAAGAAGAGGTAGCACAATGAACATTTACATGTCAATGGCATAGGAAAAAAATGCAAGCACTTTCTAGAATGACTCTTATTCTATCAGGACCAGGATTTTTACAATATTTATATGTATTTTGAGATAAATAGAGGAAATTGTGGGATGGGCAAAAAATATTGGTGACCTTTGAATTGCTTCTGTAATCACCTCTGATCCTGTAAAGACTAGATTCATAAAATAAGAACAGGTTTGTTAAATTCCTTAAAGAATTGGGTTGCTGTGTAATGATATCAAAAGACTGGCACACCTATCCACCTATGAAACTGCCTCCTTTTCCTCTGGGTACATTGAGCTTAGCTGAGAAGGCCTAAAAGTTTTATATAAGGTTCTGAATATCAGCTTCCAATTTGGCCAAATTTTTGATTATACAGTTGTTAAGTCTTTTCAAATATCTTGTCAGGTGTTAGCTAGGACAAAAAGTAAATATTTCTGGCAGTATTAAACAACTTCATGCACCCAAGAGGAATACTCAAAAAGGTGTAAAAAATACAATTTTTTTGATATCTGGAATTACTCCCAAAGATAGCCAAAAAAAAACTGACAATCTGAATATCCCAGGCAGGCAGAAGTTCAAGCCATGTTCTTAATATGTAAAATGAGAAAAGCAAAAAGAAAATTCTTATCCCCAGGAGAGAAAGAATCAAAAACTAATATGTGTAAATTTGGACCATAAGGGATAACATTAATTTTTTTAAGGTTTTATTGTAATTACCCAGTGCTCAGATCAGCAAGTTCATTCCTTAGTCCCCATCACCTATCTACCCCCCCACCCCCCAGGCTCCTCCACTCTGGTAACCATCAGTTTGTTCTCTATAGTTAAGTCTGTTTTTTGATTTGTCTCTCTCTTTTTGGAATATGAGTGGAATCATATGGTATTTGTCTTTCTCTGACTTATTTCACATAGCATAATATATTCTAGCCCCATCCATGTCCTTGTAGATGGCAAGATTTCATTCTTTTTTGTGGCTGAATAATATTTATTGTGTGTGTGTATATATATATATATATATATATATATATATATATATCACGTATTCTTTATCCTTTCATCATCTGTTGATGGACACCTGGGCTGGTTTCATATCTTGGCTATTGTAAATAAGGCTGCAATGAACTTACACATGCATGTATCCCTTTGAATTGGTGTTCTTATATTCTTTGGGTAAATAACACAGTAGTGTGATTGCTGGATCATAAGATAGTTCTATGTTTACCTTTCTGAGGGACCTCTATACGGTTTTCCATAGTGGCTACACATATTTGCATTCCCATCATCAGTGAGAGGGTTCCTTTTTCTCCACATCCTCACCAACATCTGTTGTTTTTTGTGTTGTCACTTTTAGCCATTCTGATAGGTATAAGGCAATATTTCACTGTAGTTTTGATTTGCATTTCCCTGATGATAACTGATCATGAGCATCCTTTCATGTATCTGTATGTCTTCTTTGGAGAAATGTCTGTTCATGTCTTCTGCCCATTTTTCAATTGGATTATTTGTTCTTTGGGTACTGAGTTGTATAAGTTCTTCATATATCTTGGATTCTAACCCTTTCTCAGACACATCATTTGCAAATATCCTTTCCCTTTCTATAGGTTGCCTTTGAGTTTTGTTGATTGTTTCCTTTGCTGTGCAGAACTCTTTTATTCTGATGTAGTCCCAATAGTTTATTTTTGCTCTTGTTTCCCTTGTCTCAGGGGAATTATCGAGGAAAAAAAGCTGCTCTGGCCAGACTCAGAGAAATTACTGCCTGTGTCTCTTCCAGGATTTTTATGGTGTCAGGTCTCACATTTAGGTCTTTAATTTGATTTTTTTTAAATGTTTATTTATTTTTGAGAGACAGAGAGAGACAGAGCATGAATGAATGGGGGGAGGAACAGAGAGAGAGGGGGGACACAGAGTTTGAAGCAGGCTCCAGGCTCTGAGCTATCAGCCCAGAGCCTGACCCAGGACTCAGACTCACGAGGTGTGAGATCACAACCTGAGCCGAAGTCTGTTGCTCAACCCCCTGAGCCACCCAGGTGCCCTGGTCTTTAAACAATTTTGAACTTATTTTTGAATATGGTGAAAGAAAATGGTCTAGTTTCATTCTTTTACATGTTGCTGTCCAGTTTTCCCAACACCATTTGTTGAAGAAACTGTCTTTTTCACATTGGATATTCTTCCCTGCTTTGTCAAAGATTAATTGACCATATAGTTGTGAGATTCTTTCTGGGTTTACTGTTCTATGGATTTGTGGTCATTCCTGTGCCAGTAACATACTGTTTTGATTACTACAGCTTTGTAATGTAACTTGAAGTCTAGAAATATGATGACTCCAACTTTTCTTTTTCAAAATTGCTTTGGCTATTTGAAGACTTTTGTGGTTCTATACAAATTTTAGGATTGTTTGTTCTAGTTTTATGAAAAATGCTGCTGACATTTTGATAGGGATTGCAATAAATCCATAGATTACTTTGGGTAGTGTAAACATTTTAACAATATTTGTTCTTCCAGCCCATGGGCATGGAGTGTCTTTTCATTTTTTTGTGTCATCTTCAATTGCATTCATTAGTGTTAATGTTTGTTTGTTTGTTTTTTTTTTATTTACTTTTAGAGAGTGCAAATGTGGGAGGGGCAGAGAGAGTGGGGGAGAAAGCAAGCTTTGTTCTGTCAGCATGGGGCCTGATGCGGGGCTCTATCTAATGAACCATGAGATCATGACCTGAGCCAAAATCAAGAGTTGGATGCTTTACTGATTGAGCCACCCAAGGGCCCCCATAAGTGTTTTATAGTTTTCAGAGTACAGGTCTTTCACCTCTTTGGTTAGGTTTATTCTTAGGTATATTATTATTTTTGGTACAATTATAAATGAGATTATTGTCTTAATTTTTCTGCTGCTTCATTACTGGTGTAGAGAAATGTAACAGATTTCTATACATTGATTTTGTATCCTGTGACTTCACTGAGTTAATTTATTCTAACAGTTTTTTGGTGGAGTCTTTTTTAGGTTTTCTGTATAGAGTATTAAGTTTTAGGTTTTCTGTATAGAGTATTAAGTTATCTTCAGTGAAAGTTTTACTTTTTCCTTACGATTTAGATGCTTTTTGTTTTCTTTTTGTTGTCTGATTGCTGTGGCTAGGACTTCTAGTACTCTGTTGAATAAAAGCAATGAAAGTGGACATCCTTGTCTTGACCTTAAGGGAAAATCACTGACTTTTTCCTCCTTGAGGATGATGTTAGCTGTGGATTTTTCATATAGACATTTATTATGTTATGTTCCTTCTAAACTTACTTTGTTGAGGGTTTTTGTCATGAATGGATGTTGTACTTTGTCATGTGCTTTTTCTGCTGCTATTAAAATGATCAGTCAACAAGAGAAAGGATAAAAACCATATAATGTATCACGTTGATTGACTTGTGAATATTGAAACACCCTTGCATCCCAGGAATAAAGCCTACTTCATCATGGTGAATAATTTTTTAACGTATTGTTGGATTCAGTTTGCTAATATTTGCATCTATGTTCATCAGAGATATTGGCCTGTAGTTTTCTTTTTGTGTGTGTGTCCTTATCTGGTTTTGGTATCAGAGTAATGCTGGCCTTATAAGATGAGTTAGGAAGCTTTCTTTCATCTTCAATTTTTTTTTAATACTTTGAGAAGAATAGGTAAAAATATTCTGTAAATGTTTGGTAGAATTTGTCTGTGAAGCCATCTGGTCCTGGGCCTTTGTTGGGACTGTTTCGATCACTGATTCAATTTCATTGTTAGTAATTTGTCCGTTCAAATTTTCTATTTCTTCTTGATTCAGTTTTAGTAGGTTATATGTTTATAGGCATTTATCCATTTCTCTAGGATGTCCAATTTTTTGGCATATAATTTTTCATAATATACTCTTATAATACTTTGTATTTCTGTGGTATAGGTTGTTATTTCTCCTCTTTCATTTCTGATTTTGAGTCCTCCCTCTTTTTTTTCCCCTGATGAGTCTTGCTAGACTTCTATCTACTTTGTTGATCTTTTCAAAGAACCAGATCCTTGTTTAATTGATCTGTTCTCCGATTTTTTAGTTTCTGTTTAGTTTATTTCTGCTCTAATGTTTATTTTCTTTCTTCTATAGGTTTGGGATTTTGTGTGTTCTTTTTCCAGCTATTTTAGTTGTAAGTTTAGGTTGTTTCAGATTTGTCTTGCTTCTTGAGGTAGGCCCGTATTGATATAAACTTCCCTCTTAGAACAGCATTTGCTGTATCCCAAAGATTTTGTACCATTGTTTTCATTTTCATTTGTTTACATGTATTTTTTTTAATCTCCTGTTTGATTTCTTGGTTGTACCATTCGTTATTTAGTAGCATGCTATTTAACCTCTGTGTATTTGTGGTATTTCCATATTTTTTTCCTTATGATTGATTTCTAGTTTGATAGCATTGTCATCTGAAAAGATGTATGCTATGACCTCCATCTTTTTAAATTTGCTAAAAACAAAACACTTGTTTTGTGGCCTAATATGTGATCTATTCTGGAGAATGTTCCATGTGCACTTGAGGACAATGTGTATTTCACTGTTTTAGGATGGGATGTTCTGAATATATCTGATAAATCCATCTGGTCCAGTATATCATTCAAAGCCACTGTTTCCTTGTTGATGTTCTGTTTAGATGATCTGTCCATTGATGTAAATGTGGTGTTAAAGTCCCCTACTATTATTGTATTACTATTGATTATGTTTATTATTAGCTGCTTTATATATGTATGTGCTTCCATGTTGGGTGTTTAAATATTTACAGTTGTTTTGTCTTCTTGTTGGATTGTTCCCTTTATTATTATATATTGTCCTTTTTTGTCTCTTGTTAGAGTCTTAAAGTGTATTGTGTTCAATATAAGTATTGCTATCCCAGCTTTCTTTTTGCATCCATTTGTGTGGTAAATGCTTTTCCGTACGTTTACTTTCAATTTGCATATGTCTTTAGATCTGAAATGGGTCTCTTGTAGGCAGCACATAGATGAATATTTTATTCAGTCTGTCACCCTAGTCTTTTGACTGGAGTGTTTAATCCATTTATAATCAAAGTAATTATTGATAGTTATGTACTTCTTGCTATTTTGTTACTTGTCTTATGATTGTGTAGCTTTTCTCTGTTCTTTCTCTTGCTCTGTTCTCACAGTTTGCTGGCTTTGTTTTGTGATATACTTGGATTCCTTTCTCTTGATTTATTGCATATATATTACTGGTGGTTACCATTAGGATTATACATAACATCTTATGTATATAGGAATCTGTATTAAGTTGATGGCCACTTAAGTTTGAACCCATTATTTACTCCTCCACCTGCCACACATACACATTTTAGGTATATGATATCACATCTTACTTTTTTATTTTGTGAATCCTTGACTGATCTTTATAAATATACTTAACTTTACTGCTTTTGTGATTCCTACTTTCCTGACTCCTATTTATGGTCTTTCCTTTCCACTCAAAGAGTTCCCTTTAATATTTCTTGTAGTGCTGGTTTCATGGTCATGAATTCCTTTAACTTTTGTTTGTCTGGGAAACTCTTTATCTCTTCTTCTCAAGTAGAGCTTTGCTGGATAGAATATTCTTGGTTGCAGGTTTTCGTTTTCAGCATTTGGAATATATCATGCCACTCCCTTCTAGCCTCTAAATTTTTTCCTGAAAAATCAACTGATAACTATATGGAGTTTCCCTTGCATGTAACTGTTTTGCTTTCCAATACCCTGTCCTGCAGTTTGCTGGGCTGCTCTTGTGCTTTTTCCAGTCTATATTTATATCATATTTTTATTTTTAATTTCAGTTATTATTTTCCTATGAATCATTCTTTTTTATGTTTTCTTTGTCTTTGTGGGTAGTCTCACTGAGGTCCTCCACTCTTTTCTCAAGTCCAGTGAGTATCTTTATGACCATTGCTTTAAATTCTCTATCAGCCATATTATCTCCATTTCATTAAGCTATCTTGCTGTGACTCCCCCCCCCCCCCCATTTCTTGCATTTGGGACATATTTCTCTGTCTCCTCATTTTGTCTAACTCTCTGTGCCTGTTTTTGTGTGTTAGGAAAGTCAGCTATGTCTCCTATTCTTGGAAGTAGTGGCCTTATGAAGAAGCGGTCCTGTAGTTATCTACAGTACAATGTTCCCTTTTCACCAGAACACTTCAGGAGTGTCTCCTATGTATGTTGCTTGAGCCCTACAATTGTGGCTGAGCCACTTTTGTCTTCAGTCCAGTTGTCTGCAGTGTCTCTCATTGCCTGTTTTGGGCAGAATTTTGTCCCCATCTTGTTAGTTGGCTCATATGTAACTACCTTGGGCTTGAGTTGAGTCAGATCAGGCATTTCCTAGAGCTTTGGTTATACCAAACTGCAGGGCACTTTCCTTGTGTTGTCCCCTGAGAATCTTTCATTGTTGGGCAGGGCCTGTAGTCAGTCTACGTGCCTGCCTCCATCCCATTGCTGGGGCCACAGTCAGACTGATGTGTGTGGTTATCTTCTCCTCTCTCTTGGGTAGGAATAACTTTGAAGTGGTGCTGGCCCCTGTCAAGGCTGCTTGCATTCTACTGGGTTTGTGACACTGTTTTGGATAGGCTCTGGCCAAGGGCATATTGGAGAAGGGCAGGTCCATTGGAGAGCACAGAGGCAGAGCATGTGGTGTTAGCAAGTTCTGTGCATATTTGTAGCAAGAGGGGACCTGGAGTCACTTAGAAACTTCCTGCCACAGGGCTGGAATGGGAGAGTTCACAGGAGAGTTTGGGGGTGTGCGTGCACAGTGCCACTGCAGGAAGGGACACATAACTACTCAGGAAAACTTCTGCTGAGGCTGGTAGAGTTGGATGGGGTGGAACTACAGAAGCCCATGGTGGCAGAGTACCCTGTTAGGTGGCACTTTGCTGGTCCCCGCAGTTATCTGGGTATCTAGGTTGGTGGACAAGGTAGGGAAATGACACCTACTAGCTCTTTTGTTCTTGGAAATGTCTCCCAAAGATCCCTGCCCCTCAAGCACAAACTGAGATTAGTTAGCACATCTCCCTCCTGTATACTCCATTTTTCAAACTGCTGCTTATAAGCTGTATCTCCATAGGGCTGTTTGTTGTCCTTTCTCTTTAATGGTGGGGACTCTGTTCCTTATTATTTTGCTAGCTCTCCCAGAGCCAAGCTTGCTTATTTTTAAAGTTCCAGGTGGTAAGCCCTGCTATTTGTAAGAACTCATAAAATTAGGTCCTTTTGGTTTTCAAAGACAAATGTTACAGGGATTCTCATTCCCAGTGTGAATTCCCTGTACCTGAGGGTGCTTGGTTGTGAGGGTTTTCTTCTCTCCTTTCTCCATGCCAGCATGGTCCCTTCCTCCCATGAATAGTCTTGTGGGTTAGTTTGACTCCTGACAAGTCTCTACCATTCCAACCCACTTCAGTGTGGTCTCTTCTCTACATTTAGCTATAGAGAGTTTGTTCTGCCAATCTTTGGGTCATTTCCTGGGTTATTTACATGAATGTGCATGTTATTTCCTTGCATCCATTGGACAAGGTGAGCTTAGGACCCTCCTGCTTTGCCCATGAAGTCAAACCTCAGCTCTTTTCATACTGAAAAAACTCCAAAGTGGGGAAGGCAGGGGACAACTAAGTAATCAAAGACTTGAGAAATACAAAACATACACTATTTTTCTAAACAGATTATATTAAAGACAAAGAAAAACCTTAAATAGATATTGTAAACCAAGAGGAGACCAGTAATCTAAGAACTTTGTCTTTTAACAGAAAAAAAGCCACATTCTAATTTTTATATCTATGTATTTTTAATATTAGAATAATTATTTAAATAAATTCATATTAATTTTAGCTTGATTAGGTATTAAATTTTCTTTTCAAGTATTTTGTTTCCACGCCTTCTTCAACTTTCTTTATTAGATTTGGATTTTGTCCTATTTTTTCCTCTTTAAATAAGCAGCCTTACTTTAGGTCAAAACTACTTTCTTTTCCCTTAACTAAAATGTATTTAGATTCCATTTGTATGTAGTTTCTTTTACCAAAAGCATAATCTTTCTTTTCCTGCATAAGGAGATGCTTCCCTTATTATTTCTAGTAGCTTCAATTACATATATTAATTAGAATTTTCAACTCTTAGGAAACTTAAGAAGTAAACAATTAATTATGATCTTTTACATTGTCATTCTGTGAATTGACAAACATACTTTTTATGATTTTTACAAACATACTTTTCTGGTTTCTCCTTTATTCATAGAAAACCTATCAGTGTAATATAAAATATGTTTACTAAAAGGTGCAAATATTTTTCACTCCTCTGTAAAAGTAAGCAAAAAGTGAATAAATCTATGTTCAGTGATTAATGTTTCAGTATTTTATTTGGAAATAATTTTGATACTTAATGAATTTAACTTAACTCATCACTTAGCAAAACTTTAAAGTTTCAGGTTATCAAAAAGGTTTGGGGGAAATGATCTTTACAATTCACCTAAACCTTTTAATTTTGTTTTTGCCTATTCAGTTTACTTCTTCTTAATTACGTTTAGATTAGAAACATTAGACAAATCAGCTGTATTCTAATTTTTTCCCTGACAAATTTTGCAACAGAGATAATGTGAACCTGTTTGAATAGTAAGCCTAGGCAGAATAAAAAAGTCTATGTTTGCACTATAGACAGTGTTGATAAATCTAAATTATGTTTATTATAATCAACCAGCAAACTGAAATTACCTTTAATACTAAATATTTTCCCAGGTCTTGTGAAGTTGACAAGCATTTGTGTTAGTTTCTATTATATTTCTGAGGATTTTCTAAAAAATTCTTAAGTTATAAGCACTTATATTTAGGCCAATTAAACAGAACTCTTTATAAATGTTAGTAGTACCATCCAGAGGTGAAAATATCAAATTCTATAATAGGAACACATAAATATATAATCAGAGACCTTATGGTTTAAAAATGTTTAGCCATGAGACAAGTATGATAATGCAAAGCTCACATAGGGGCCCTCATTCAAAGGTAGACATGGGAGTATATGTAAAGTCATTAACTTGGCAGACTTCTGTTTATGGTCATGTAAGGCAATTCAGACAGATAGGATGAGTATTGAAATAAAAGATGGTAGAAGGAAATAGTTAAGAATTATCTGAGTCTTAGAGTCTTTTGCATTAGTTACCTTTTGCATCTTTTTAAATTTTTTGTTTTTTTGCAATGAAATTTTCAGTGAAGCGATTTTTGGAAGTTTGAAGGCTTTACTTTCAAGTACACTTTTTAAATGATCTTATCTAATTGGAAAATTCCTCATAGTGGCCATTGTAATTCTAGATTGTTTTTAATAAAATTTTGCCATTTCTGTAGATATTCACACATTCTGGAACCATAGATTTTAGAAATAAGCAGGTGTGCTGGAAGGTGGTATGATTGTTCAGAAAATGGTGTCATTAGCCAAGTCTTTGGGTTTCTCAGAGCCAAGCTAATATCTAAAAGGGATGTGCAGCTGGGTTGGGAATTGTGCATGTTTTACAGTGTACCTTGTTGCACAGAAATGTTCTTAAAGTCAGTGGGTGATCTAGTGTCTAACACACTGTGTAACCAATTTATCCTAACGTGGTAGTCTTTGTGTTAGGTGGTGTGCACATTAATATCTCTTAAATGCTCAACCGATGCCCATCAATTTTTGCAAGATTTTAGTGTCCAAGATTCCCTTTAGCAATTAGCCTTTACCTCATGTGCACATTAACAGAAACCAGTAGTTACCAAGGAAACAGAACTATGACACCAACAATAAGCAAATAGGATTGAACCAGCAGACCCCAGAGAATGGGGACTCTGGACTAATTCCAAATGGAACTGCCACCAGCAGTTCTCAATGTGGAATCTGAGGATAGAATCAAGGGCCGGGTTTTAGAAGTTACTGTGAACTTGCCAATAGAAGTTCCAATACGCACTACCAGCATTTCCCAATGTGGACTAAACCAGCATTTTCCATTAATGGAGACTGTGGACTGAAACTCGGAAAGAATTCCAAACTAAAATTGCAGACTGAAACAGGGCTAAGGACTAAGATTCTTTTGGTGATCCTCCTGTCAGTTTACACTGGCCCCTTAACGTTAGACTGTAAAGGAAATTAGATTGGGAGCTTTTTGCAAAAAAAAAAGAAACAAACAAACAAAAAAAAAAAAAAAACAGAGATCAGACTGAGAGGAACTCACCAATGGCCCTCAGAAATGGTGAAAAAGACAGTGAAGTCAAAAGGGTTGGTGAGGCATGGGGCCTCTGTTTCTTATCATCTCTAAATGCTGTCAGAGTTTACTTCAGTTGTCAATACTGCCACCAAATTTGTTACAAAACAAAACTCGACTGAGTAAACTTGAATATCTAATTGGCTTTATTCAATGACTCATGAATTAGGCAAATAGAAAGGAGTTCCATAAGCTGCAGAAAAGGCAAGTTTTTTAAAGACAGAGAGAGAATGGCAGGAAAAACAAAATTATTTGCAATGAATGCATTGTTTTAGGAAAGTCACCCTCCTAAAGGGAACAGAAATGGTCCAATAGCAAATTACCTACTAGTGTTGACCAAAATTAGTTTGGCTGGTTAAAGTTTATATTCTTGGAGGTGCTAAAACTGCAGTTAGGTTGGGTATTAAGACTTGGTTTACTGACATAGTTCCTTAACATAAGTGATTATATTTGGGGTCTGTGGTTTTCTTTTTAACAACAGGTTTACCTTATTTTCCTCATATTTGACTATCACTAAAAGTTACCTAAATACTAAAAGTGGATTAATGATGTCATTTGCTCTTCCCTGTTAAAAGAGGTATTGTTCCCCATTTTTTCACTAATGCTAATTGGTGCTTAGAAAAAGCTTAAGAAACTTGCTCAACATCACAAAAGGTCTAGAATCTGGGATATCAGGAAGATATGGCAGAGTAGGAATATCCTGAACCCACCTGGTCCCCTGGACACATTAAGATAACAGCTACATATGTTATCTGGCAAACCATAGTTAATCATAAAGAGGAGGCCACATGGAAGAATGTAGAAGGCAGACACATCATTGGGAACCAAACCCCTCAATGAGACCAATCACAAATGAGAAGGATATCACAAATAGGAGAAACAAGATCAAACCCCATCCTAGCCATGGGGGATCAGCACTGAGAAGATGAGTCCCCCATAACATTTGGCTTTGAAAACCAGCAGGGCTTAATTCCAAATACTTTTAAAATAAATAGGCATAGTTCTGGGAGAACTAGAGGGTGATAAGATACTGAATCCCTATCCTTAAAAAATCAGCATGGTAAATAACCAAGGGAAGTAAAAGCATAGAAGCAGCAGTTTAAAAAAAAAAAAATATATATATATATATATATATATATATATATATATATATAATTTGCTAATCTCAGAACATGTGCTGAAGGGACAGGGATCTTCAGGAGAATCATCCAAAACAAAAGTGCCAGAAGGTACCATTTATCTTCCTCCTTGCAAGACTAGATAGCTGGACACTTGCAAGAATCAATGTGAACACTTCCCACCTCTTTTACTAGTACCATGTCCCAAGTGCCCACATTTCCCTGCAGACTCACCCTATGCAACTCGCCTGCATCAACAGGGCATCCCTCCAAAGCAGCTCCTGCCCCCAACACATCCTGTAAGCAGCCCCAGCAAAGGCTGTTGCCATTGCAAAGTGATTTTTTTCCCTGGCATGAGGAAAAAAAAAAAAACCCACATACACCAATAAACCCACAGTTCCAGCACCTGAGTCTTTTAGCTATTGCAGGGAGAGTGCTTTACCTTTTGGTTCACCTGCAGCCCTGGCAGACATACTGGGTGCAGACATCTGGTTTGACTGCCAACCTTGCCCACCATTAAAAGCCTCTCAGGGGCCCCCACAGAGACAGAATTTTGCTGTTTGGTGCATATGCACCTGTGGCAGACAGACAGAGCAGACAGCAAGCCTGCCTGCTGACATGTCCCACCTAGAAGTCTGTAGCATCCTCAGAGAGACCTTTCAATGACACAGCAACAAAATACTGATTATTGCATCCACAGCAGGCAAACTAGGTCATTACAGCTGACTTGACTGAAGGCAAATGCAGCTCAGCCACAGCAGGGTACACACACAGCTCAAATAGGAGATACCCCTGAAATGCCTAGTTCTGGTGACCAGGAGACATTGTGCCACAGGCATCACAGGACTTCTTCATAAGGCCACTACTTCCAAGACCAAGAGACATAGGTGACTATCCTATACATTGAAACGAACACAGAGAGTGAGACAAAATGAGCAAACAGAGGGATATGTCCCAAAAGAAAGAACATGACAGAAGCACAGCAAAAGAGCTAAATGAAATTGAGATAAGCAATATGCCTAACAGGGAATTCAAAATAATGATCATAAAGAAACTCACTGAATTTGAAAAAAGAGTAAAAAAAATCTCATTGAGACCTTCAAAAAAAAGGTAGAAAATATAAAAAAAAACAGGTATAGATGAAGAACTCAATAACTGAAATTAAAAAAAATACACTAGAGGTAATCAATTGAAGATTAGAAGATACAGAAAAATGAATCAGTAATGTGGAAAACAAGGTAAGGAAAAGCAAGATAAACAGCAAAAAGAAAAAAAAATGAGAATAGGTTGAGGAAACTCAGCAGCTTCAAGTCTAATATCATTTGCATTATAGAGATATCAGAAGGAGAATAATAAAGGGGAAAAATTATTTGAAAAAATAATAGCTGAAAACTTTCCAAATCTGGGGAAAGAGACATTTAGATCCAGGAATACAAAGAACAACTAACCATATTCACCAAGGAGGTCCACACCGAGGCAAAATATTAAAATGACAAGAAAGTAGTGATAAACAGATAATTTTAAAAGCAACAAGAGAAAACATACAAGGAAAACCATAAAAGGCTATCAGCTGATTTTTCAGCAGAAACTTTGTAGGCCAGAAGAGTGTCATGATATATTGAAAGTGCTGAAAGAAAGAAACCTTCAGCAAACAATACTCTATCTAGCAAGGTGATCATTCAGCATGGGAGAAGAGATAAAGAGTTTCCCCAACAAAAAAAAGAAGCTAAGGAGTTCATCACTACTAAACCAATCTTCTAAGAAACATTAAAAGGAATTCTTCGAATGGAAAGAAAAAGCCATAACTAAAAGTATGGAAGTTATGGAAGAAAAATATTCATAAGCAAATGCAAACATATAATAAAAGTAGTAGATTATTCATAAAACCAGAATGGAAATTAAAACAGCAAAGCAGTTAAATCAATTATACCTACAAAAATCAGTCAAGGGATTCACAAACAAAAGGATGTAAAATATATCCTATACATAAAAACTGGGGAGTGGGTAGTGTTGTAAAAATTTAGTCCTTTTAGAATGAGTTCAACTTAGCTGACCATCAACTCAATATAGCTACTATACACATAAGATGTTATATATGAACCTAATGTTAATAGCAAATCATGAACTTATAATGAATACACAAAAAAGAGAAAGGAAACCAGGCATAACACTAAAAAAGCCATCATACCCAAAGGGAAGAGAGCAAGAGAAGAAGAAAGGAACAGAAGAATGACAAAAACAACCATAAACCAAGGTACAAAGTGGCAGTAAGTACACACGTATGAATAATTACTTTAAATCAAATGGCCTAAATGTTCCAATGAAAAGACACAGGGTGACTGAATAGATAGAAAACAAGACTCATCTATATGCTGTCTACAAGATACTTCAGACCTAAAGACACATGAAAATTGAAGGTCAAGCAATGGAAAAACATTTACCATGAAAATGTAAATGTAAAAAAAGCCTGGGGTAGTAACACTTAACAAACAAAATAAACTTTAAAACAAAGACTGTAGCAAGAGACAAAGAAAGGCACTATATAATGATAAAGAGGAGAGGATAAAGCAATTGTAAATATCTCTGCACTGGACATGGGAGCACCTACATACATAAAGCAACTATTAACAGACAAAAAAGGAGAGATTGACAGCAGCACAGTAATAATAGAGGACTTTAACACTTCATTTACATCAGGGGATAGATCATCCAGACAGGTAGTCAACAAGGAAAAAGTGATTTTGAACAACAGATTAGACAAGATATATATGAATATAGCATATCTAAAATGAAAGGCACTATATGTTGAAGAAAACACATTCTATTCAAGTGCTCATGGCAAATTCTCCATGATAGATCAGATGTTAGCCCACAAAAAAAAAAGTCTCACTGAATTCAATAAGAAAGAAATTGTTTCATGTATCTTTTCTGACTATAATGGGATGAAACTGGAAATCAATTACAAGAAAAACTATGGAAAGATCATAAACATATGGAGGCTAAACATGCTACTAAACAATGAATGGGTCTACCAAGATCAAAGAGGAAAAATAAACAGAAACAAAGGAAAATGAAAATACAACAGTCCAAAATCTTTTGATGCAACAAAAGAAATTTGAAGACAAAAGTTTATAGCAATATAGGCCTACTTTCAACAATAAGAAAAATCTGGAATAAACAACACCAACCTATACCTAAAGAGGCTATAAAAAGAACACAAAGTGAATAGAAATAATGGAATAATAAAGATTAGGGCAGGAATAAATGAAACAGAGATTAAACAATAGTAAAGATTAATGAAACAAAGATCTGGCTCTTTGTAAAGATCAACAAAATTGATAGACTCATCAAGAAAAAAGAAGAACTAAAATTAGAAATGAAAGAGAAATAACACCAAAGCAATACAAAAAACCATAGGTAAACATAAAAGAACTAGATAAATATCTAGAAAAATATAACCTTCCAAAATGGAATCAGGAAGAAACAGAAAATTTGAACAAAGTGATTACTAGCAATGAACTTGAATCAGTAATCAAAAACTCTCTAACAAAAACTCAGGACAAGATGGCTTAATAGGTGAATTCTACGAAACATTGAAAGAGTTAACAACTATTTTTCTGAAAGTATTCAAAAGAAAATAAGAGGAAGAGGGGGAAGGGAGAGAATGGGAAGGTGGAGGGGGATGAAGATGGGGAAGAGGCAGGAGGAGGAAGAGGAAGAAGGAAAAAAGGGAAAACTTCCAAATTCATCTCATGAGGCCAAAATTACTCTGATATCAAAACCAGAGAAAGACACTGAAAAAAAATGAAAACTACAGGCCAATATATCTGATGAACATAGACGTAACATCCTCAATAAAATATTAGCAAAACAAATTTGATAATACATTAAAAAATTATTCACCACAATAAATTGGGATTTATTCCAGGGATACAAATGTTCAGTATTTGCAAATCAATCAGTATAATACATCACATTAACAGGAGAAAGGATAAAACCATATGATTATCTCAATAGATGCAAAAAAAATTTGACAAAGTGCAACATCCACTCATGATAAAAATTCTCAACAACGTTGGTCTAGAGGGAACGTACTTCAACATAATAAAGAATATAAATGAAAAACTCTCAGATAATATTGTATTCAATGGAGAAAAAGTGAAAGCTTTTTCCCTAAGATTAAGGACAAGACACAGATGTCCATTCCCCGCTTTTATTCAACATGGTACTTGAGGTCCTAGCTGCAGCAATCAGACAAGAAAAATAAAAAGCATACAAATTGATAAGGAAGAAGTAAAACTTTCACTATTTGCAGATGACATGATACTACATATAGAACACCCTAAAGAATCCACCAAAAAATGATTAAAACTGATAAATGAATTCAGTAAATTTGCAGGATATAAAATTAATGTACAGAAATGTTGCATTTCTATACACTAAAAACATAGCAGCAGAAAGAGATATTAAGAAAACAGTCCCATTTACAATTGCACTAAAAGGATTAAATACTTAGGAATAAACTTAACCAAGGAGGGGAAAGACCTGTACTCTAAAAACTATAAAACATTGATGAAAAAAATTGAAGATGACACAAATAAATGGAAAGAACTCATAGAAGAATTAGTATTGTTAAAATATCCATACTACCTAAAGCCATCTACAGATTCAATACAATCCTTA
This sequence comes from Cryptoprocta ferox, assembly GCA_028646485.1. Taxonomy (NCBI): domain Eukaryota; kingdom Metazoa; phylum Chordata; class Mammalia; order Carnivora; family Eupleridae; genus Cryptoprocta; species Cryptoprocta ferox. The sequence continues at coordinate 122,111,911 of CM053567.1, forward strand.
TCAGAATACGAACATCATTTTTCACAGGACTAGAACAAATAATTTTTAAATTCATTTGGGACTACAAAAGACCCCAAACAGCCAAAGCAATCTTGAGAAAGAATAAAGTTGGAGGTGTCACAATCCCAGATTTCAAGATATACTACAAAGCTGTGGTAACAAAACAGAATGGTACTGGGACAAAAACAGACACATGGATAAAGGAAAGAGAATAAAGCACCCAGAAATAAGCCCATGCTTATATGGTCAATTAATCTACTATAAAGGACACAAGAATATATAGTGGGAAAAAAAAAAAACATTCTTCAGTAAATGGTGTTGGGAAAACTGGATAGCTATCTACAAAATTATGAAACTGGACCACTTTCTTATACTATACACTAAAATAAACCGAAATCAATTAAAAACCTAAATGTGAGACCTGAAAACCATAAAACTCCTAAAAGAAAACATAGGCAATAATTTCCTTGACATCAGTTGCAGAAACATTTTTTTAGATCTGTCTCCTTAGGCAACGGACACTGAAGCCAAAAAAAACCTTTTGAGACTACACCAAAATAAAATGCTTTTGCACAGCAAAGGAAACCATCATCAACAAAACAAAAAGGAGCCTATTGAATGGGAGAAGATATTTGCAAATGCTATATCCAATAGGCATTAATATCCAAAATATATAAACACCTATACAATTTCAAAAACAAAACAAAACAAAAACAATACAATCAAAAAAAATGGGTAAAGGACCTGAGTAGACATTTTCCAAAGAAGACCTACACATGGCCAACAGACATGTGAAAAGATGCTCAACATCAATAATCATCAAGGAAATGCAAATCAAACCATAATATTTATTTATGACCTGACACCTATCAGAATGGCTGGAATCAATAAGATAAGAAATAAGTGTTGGCAAGGATGTGGAGAAAAAAGAACCCATGTGCACAGTTGGTGGAAATGAAAATTTAGTGCAACCTTTCTGGAAAATAGTATGGAGTTTTCTCAAAAAATTAAAAACAAATACCATATGACCTAGTAATTCTACTAATGAGTATTTACCCAAGGAAAATAACAACATTAAAACTAGTGCCTAAAAGATATATGCACTATATATCTTTATGCACTATATATATGCACTATATATGCACTATATGTACTATAAACTCTTATGTTTATTGCAGCATTATTTACAATAGCCAATATGTGGACGCATGGGTATTGGAAAAGTGTCCATGGAAAAATGAATGTATAAAGAAAGGTGTTGTGTATGTACACACACATACACACACACACACACACACACACACAATGGTATATTAGCCATGAAAAGGAATGAAATGTTGCCATTTGCAACAATATTGATATATCTAGAGGGTATAATGCTGAGTTAAATAAGTCAGACAGGAAAAACAAATACCATATGTTTTCACTCATATGACGAATCTAAGAAACAAAAGAAATGAACACAGACAAACAGACTCTGAAATTCAGAGAATGGGTGGTTGCCAGAGGAGAGGTGGGTGGGGCAATGGGTGAAATAGGTAAAGGGGATTAAGAGACACAAACTTCCAGTTATAAAATGAATATGTCACAGAGATGAAAAGTATAGCATAGAACATATAGTCAGTGAGATTATAACATTGTTGGGTGACAGATCGTGATTACACTCATCATGGTAAGCATTGAGTAATGTATGAACTGTTGAATCCTTATGTTGTACACCTGAAACTAATATAACACTGTATGTTAATTATATTTCAGTAAAAAAATCTAGAATCTAGAGAAGCTAAGATTTGAACTCAAGTCTTGTGATACTACAGACCTCATACCTAACCACTATTCAACGGAACCTATATTCTCGATTTGTGCTAAGAAATCTATAGAAAAAATATATTTATTCCACATTTAGAAGTAAGGTATTTGGGGGAGTGTTTATATTTTATTTCATTTGTAAAATAAATGTGTTTTTTGGTTTATAAAAACAGAGGGCAGGAGAAGATGATATATAAATTCCTCAGCCCTGCTAATGTAGGCATGAGCTATAGTTTGACCTTTTCACATGGGCATCCATTTCTTTTTCCTTCTGCCTTCCTGTCAGTTACTGATGAAGACAGGAAGAACTATTACTTGCACAAGGAATATTTTTAAACATAAGCTACACTGGCTGAGGGACTATTTGATCTCTTTGAGTAAGTCTACTTTAGGCTCACATTGCCCCCTCTGCTTTTTTAATTTTCAGTGAATTTTATCTTTTTATAATCACTTTACTGTAATCCATGCAAAACAACAAAAGGTATTAATGAAAGATACTAGTAGAGACATGAGTTCAAGTTGAGTTTTATGGTATCTTCTTTCTAAGGATAGAGATGTGGGAAATTTGTGGATCATGTATTTGGTGTATATATGTGAATATATAGTTTCATTTTTGAAATTTCAGAAAACAATTTCTTTGCCAACACTTAAAAATAAATTATACAAATGTATATTTTTACATTACAAATTGTTATATAAGTACTTTTAATATTTTGTTGGGTTTTCTTCAATCTTTTTAGCTTTATATCTGCATTATATGTTATACATTATACATGTTTATAATATATACAACTTTATATCTTTTAAACATTATATCATGAATATGTTCTCATTTTATTATATAATTCTCATGTCATAGTAAATATATATCTTCGTAATAATCTATTGATAGATGAATTATAATTTTCTAAACTTTTCCTCTTCTGTTGAACATCTAGGCTAGCAATTTTTTTTTTACTGCTGTCATTGATCCTGTAAAAAAACATATTTGAACTATAGCTTTGGATGATTTCCTGAGTAGTGAATTACTTGGACAAAAATTTTGTACATTTTTAGGTTAATAATGCATACCACCACAATATTTCTGCAAAGGTATTGCATAGTTTAGAATGCCAGCAGTAATATTAAGGAGTGCTATTTTACAACATTATTACCATTTTCTATATAAGATGTTTTCAAAGTGCTTAATTTTTAAAAAGTAAAAAATGGTACCTCATTATATTCCCTTTGTGGTTCCCACTTAGAATGAAGAAGGAGGCCCACAGGAAGGAATTCTGGAAGATATGCCTGTTGATCCTGACAATGAGGCATATGAAATGCCTTCTGAGGTAAAACTTTATATACATACAACTCTGAAAATAAACTTAAGGAGTTCAAGTAAGGTCTTTCTAATAAGCAGTATCAAAAATCTGTCACTTCTCAGATTTTCCTTACATTTGTTTTTATTGAAAATGATTTACTCTCTAGAGGGATAAATTGACCAAATCCAGAATATGTTTTCTGAAGACAACTTGAAAACTAAATATGGTTTTTACATTTGTAAAGTGTCGTTTAAAAAGAAAGAAAAAGCTATAGAGACACTATGTTTTCCACACAACCTAATATATGTACTTGCTTAACCTTTACAGAAAGTGTTTGCTGAACACTGCATTAGGAAATTATTTTATTAAAAATGTTACTTTCTTTTTTTTAATTTAAATTTTAGTTTGTCAACATACAGTGCAATATTGGTTTCAGGTATAGAATTCAGTGATTCATCAGTTACATACAACACCCAATGCTCATCACAACAAATGCCCTCCTTAATACCCACCACCCATCTAGCTCATCTCCAACACACCTCTATTCCATCAACCCTCATTCTCTATCATTAAGAGTCTCTTGTGGTTTGTTTCCCTCTCTTTTCTTTTTTGTCCCTCTCCTCCAATGAGTTCATCTGTTTTGTATCTTAAATGCTACATATGAGTGAAATCATATGGTATTTGTCTTTCTCTGATTGACTTATTTTGCTAATCACAATACATTCTAATTCCATCCATGTAGTTACAAATGGCAGGATTTCATTTTTTGGTGGCTAAGTAATATTCCATTGTATATGCATACCAAATCTTTTTATCCATTCATCAGTCAATGGACATTTGAGCACTCTCCATAGTTCAGCTATCATTGATAATGCTGCTGTAAACATTGGGGTGCATGTACCCCTTTGAATCTGTATTTTTGTATCCTTTGGGTAAATACCTAATAATGCAATCACTGGATCCTAGAGTACTTCTATTTTAGTTTTTTGAGGAACCCCATATTGTTCTCCAGAGTGGCTGCATCAGTTTGCATTCCCAATAACAGCGCGTCCTTGTCAACACCTGTTGTTTCTTGTGTTGTTAATTTTAACCATTCTGACAGGTGTGAGGTGATATATCGTTGTGCTTTTGATTTGTATTTCCCTGATGATGAAAGATGTTGAGCATCTTTTCATATACCTGTTAGCCATCTGGATGTCTTCTTTGAAAAATTGTCTATTCATGTCTTCTACCCATTTTCTTAACTGGGTTGTTTGTTTTTTTGGGTATTGAGTTTGATAAGTTCTTTATAGATTTTGGATACTAACCCTTTATCAGATATGTCATTTGCAAATATCTTCTCCTATTCTGTAGGCTTCATTTTAGTTTTGTTGATTGTTTCCTTCACTGTGCAGAAGCCTTTTGTCTTGAGGAAGTCCCAATAGTTCATTTTTGCTTTTGTCTCCCTTGCTGTCAGCAACATGTCTTCTTACTAAGAAGTTGCTCTGGTCATGGTCAAAGAGATTGCTGCCTCTGTTATTCTCTAGGATTTTGATAGTTTGCTGTCTCACATTTAGATCTTTCATCCATTTTGAATTTATTTTTGTGTATGGTGTAATAAAGTGATCCAGTTTCATTCTTCTGCATGTTGCTGTCCAGTTTTTCCAACTCCATTTGTTGGAGAGACTGTCTTTTTTTCCATTAGATATTCTTTCCTGCTTTGTTGAAGATTAGTTGACCATATATTTATGGATTCATTTCTGTGTTTTCTGTTCTCTTCCACTGACCTATGTGTCTGTTTTTTGTGCCAGTAGCATACTGTCTTGATGACTACAGCTTTTAATATAGCTTGAAATCCAGAATTTGGATGCCTCCAGTTTCATTTTTCTTTTTCAGGATTGCTTTGACTATTCGAGATATTCTGTGGTTCCATGCAAATTTTAGGAATGTTAGTTTTAGCTCTATGAAATACGCATATTTTGATAGGGAGGGACTGCATTAAATGTGTAGATTGCTTTGGGTAGCACAGACATTTTAAAAATGTTTGTTCTTCCAATCTATGAGCATGGAATTCTTTTTCATTTCTTTGTGTCTTCTGCAATTTCTATATAAGTGTTCTGTAGTTTTCAGAGTACAGATCTTTTACCTCTTTAGTTACATTTATTCCTAGGTGTCATATTGTTTTTCATGCATTGCAAATGGGATCAATTCCTTTATTTCTTTTTCTGCTGCTTTGTTTTTATTGTATAGAAATGAAACCGATTTCTGCACATTGATTTTATATCCTGTGACTTTTGCTAAGTTCATCTATTCTAGCAAATTTTTGTGTAGTCTTTTGGGTTTTCTACATAGAGTATCATATTGCCTGCAAATAATGAAAGTTTGACTTCTTCCTTGATTTGGATGCATTTCTTTCTTTCTTTCTTTCTTTCTTTCTTTCTTTCTTTCTTTCTTTCTTTCTTTTTCTTTCTTTCTCTTTCTTTCTTTCTCTTTTCTTTTTCTTTCTTTCTTTTTCTTTCTTTCTCTTTCTTTCTTTCTTTCCTTCCTCCCTCCCTCCCTCCCTCCCTCCCTTCCTTCCTTCCTTCCTTCCTTCTTTCTCTAATTGCTAAGGGTAGGACTTCCAAAACTATGTTAAATAGTAATTGTGAGAGTGGACATCCTTGTCTTGGTCCTGATGGTAGAGAAAAGGCTCTCAGTTTTTCCCTATTGATGATATTAGCTGTAAGTCTTTCATAAATAGCCTTTATAATGTTGAGGTGTGTTCCATCTATCCCTACTTTGTTGAAGGTTTTTATCAAGGATGGATGCTGAATTACTCAAATGCTTTTTCTGCATCTATTTACAGGATCATATGGTTCTTATCTTTTATTTTATTAATGTGGTGTATCACATTGATTTGTGAATATTTAATCAGCCCTGTAGTCTAGGAATAAATTGTACTTGATCATGGTGAATAATTCTTTTAATGTACTGATGAATTTGATTTGCTAGTATTAAGAATTTTTGCATCCTTGTTCATCTGGGACATTGGCCTGTAATTCTCCTTTATAGTGGGGTCTTTATCTGGTTTTGGAATCAAAGTAATACCAGCTTCATAGAATGAGTTTGAAAGCTTTCCTTCCACTTCTATTTTTTGGAACAGTTTGTCCCAAAGGAGAATTGGTATTAATTCTTTTTTAAATGTTTGATAGAATTCTCCTGGGAAACCACTTGGGCCAGGACTCTTGTTGGGAAATTTTTTTATTACTGATCAATTGCTTTGCTGGTTATGGATCTGTTCAAATTTTCAGTTGCTTACTGTTTTAGTTTTGGTAGTTTGTTAATTTCTAGGAATTTTTCCATTTCTTCTGAATGACAGCCTTGCTGGAAGGTTTCTTGGTTGCATATTTTTCCCATTCAGCAAGTTGAATATATCCTGCCACTCCTTTCTGGCCTGCCAAGTTTCTGTGGACAGATCTGCTGAGAACCTGATCTATCTTCCCTTATAGGATAAGGCCTTTTATTCCCTTGCTGCTTTCAGGATTATTTCCTTGTCTCTGTATTTTGTGAATTAGACCATGATATGCCTTGGCAATGGTCAGCTTTGGTTGAGTTTAATGCGAGTTCTCTGTGCTTCTTGGATTTTTATAGCTGTGTTTTTCCCCAAATTAGGAAAGTTTTCAGCTATAATTTGTTTGAATAGACATTCCGCCCCTTTTTCTCTCTCTTCATCTTCTGGGACTCCTATGATACAACTGCTACTGCATTTTAACAAGTCACTGAATTCCCTAAGTCTGCCTTCGTGATTCATGACCTTTGTTTCCCTCTTCTTTTCAGCTTCATTATTTTCCATAATTTTATTATCTATATCACTGATTTGCTCCTCTGCCTTGTCTGTTCTTGCTGTCATGGCATCCATTCGGGTTTGCATCTTGGTTATAGTATTTTAATTTCAGCCTCACTATATTTTAGTTCTTTTATCTCTGCAGAAAGGGACTTTCTGGTATCTTCTATGCTTTCTTAAAGACCAGGTAATATCCTTATCATCGTTTTAAATTCTAGTTCAGACATCTTACTTATATCTGTATTGACTAAATCACTGGCCATGAGTTCTAATTCCTGTTCTTTCTTTTGGGGTGAATTTCTCTGTCTCATCCTTTTGTCCAGAAAAGAAGAGATAAAGAAGAACAAAAACGAAAACAGAACACTCCCCAGAAACAAGCAAAAAACAACAAACCTAGATCCTGGGTGTGTTTTTGTCTGCTTATTAAAAGAATCTAGATCCAAAAATAAAATGAAAAGAAAAAATATTAAAAAGAAAAAAAATATGCAATACATGTGAACATAGAATAATAAATAAAAAGGAATTAAAACAAGAAAATAAATGAAAAAATAATAATAATTTAAAAAATAAGGAGTAAACATAAAGAGGAAGCTAGATCTTATTTCCCCTAGAGTTCAAACTTTTTGCACCCTATGATCAGAAGAGTTGATGCAAGAGAATTTGTGTTGGTCTTCTGGGGGAGGGTCCTGTTGCACTAATCCTCAGGCTGACTTGTTTTCCTGCAAATGTGCCTCCAGGAGACAGGGGGATAGAGCTTGGTGAAGTGGCTCCAGCCTCCACTAGGTGGTACTTGTTTTCTCCCTGAAGGTTTTCAGAGCTGATAGGTGGGATGAATTTGACAGCATCCTGTTCTCTAGCCTTGGAGCTGAAAAATCAGCCCAACCCCACTCTTCAGGGAACCCTCATAGAAGAGCATTCAATTATCCCTCTTGTGTTCCCAGTTTCTGTCAGAACCCTGTGTTCACCCTGTCTGGGTCCGAGCATTTTTATCTCAGGCACATGACTGAGTTTCAAAACTCCAAATTGTAAAGACTCCTACAGCACTTGCTCTGTTCCTCTGGGGTAGGGTCTTGCTGCATTTTTGCAAGCCCATGCTGGGAAAGCAGACACAAGACCTCATGGCAGCTCAGAGTTTATGTCAAAGAGCAGAAAGCTGGCACCCCTACATGATGCCCTCAGCCCAAGTTCCAGCTCCTTATGCCTAGAAATAGCTCAACATGTTGGTGCCACTCTTCCTTCTTGGGACCTATGGGATCCTTAGACCATACTGTCACTCCAGGGATTCTTCCCCAATTGGCCATCTGATCACCTTTAAGCCATGCACACCCCTCACTGAGAGGGACTTCTATAAGTTCAGATTTTGTACCCCACTGCTTATAATACTTATAATCCATTAGAAGGCTCCTTCCCAGCTGCCATACTCACAGCTTTGTCTCCTCCAAGTTAACACTCTGCATCTCCCACTTTCCATAAGATGGTGCTTTTTTACTTGTAGACTTGTCGTTTTTGTTCTCTCAGACCTCTGATTGATTTCTTGCATGTTATGAACGATTTGACAACTATCTAGCTGTGTTCCAAGGACAAGACAAGCTTAGGATCTCCCTCCTCCTCTGCCATCTTAACTCCCTTCAAAAACTTACTTTCTAAAATAAATCCCCAAATGCAAGTTTGGGTAAATCAAATGAATGTCTAAAGAAAGTAATTATTATTTGCCATATATTTCCAGCAAGATATTGGCATAGTAAAATAAAAGGCCCCCACAAAAATTATAGAGTAGAAATATGATATACATCAATTGTTGCCAACCATGCATTTTTCAATTTAGCATTTTAAACAGCTAATTTGCCTGAAAATGTTTTTTAAATAGAAAATGTATCACATGGAAATTTTAAAATATTACAGATTAATGAAGCTGATTCAAGAAGAAATAGAAAATCTGAATAGACCTGTACCAAAGTAAAGAGACTGAATTATTGTTAAGAAAATTTACCCACAGGGGTTTCTGGGTGGCTCAGTATGTTAAGTGCCCAACTTCAGCTCAGGTCATGATCTCACAGTTCATGAGTTTGAGCCTCTTGTCGACTCTGTGCTGACAGCTTAGAGCCTAGAGCCTGCTTCAGATTCTGTGTCTCCTTTTCTCCCTTCCCCTCCTGCTTATTCTCTCTCTCTCTCTCTTTCTCTCTCTCTCACTCTCTCTCTCTTTTAAAAATAAACATTAAAAACATTTTTTTAAAAAGGAAAAAGAAAATCTACCCCCACACACACACAAATCCCAGGATTATATAGCTTCACTGGTGAATTCTACCAAACATTTAAGGAATAGTTAATAACTATTAATTATAATTAATACCGATTAATTCCTCTTCCAAAAAAAGAGGAAACAATACTCCTCATCTAATTCCATGAGGACAATACTACACTGATGCCAAAACCAGACCTCACAAGCAAAGAAGATGTAGTATTCATAAAAAATTAAGTTAAAATGTCTTGTAGTTAGGTTATATATTTTTCTTCATGGCATTAGTAAAAGACATACTGATAATCCCATTTATAGAAATTGAGATTAAATTGGTTGTTTTACTCAGACTTTTACCAATAATTCTGTCTTTTTAAGTTCACAATACTAAACACTATAGAAAATACAAGAAGGTTAATTGATAATACCAGGACACAAGTAGTACACGTTCTAAAAAGTTTGCTAAAAACAAATACAAATTTACTATTTCATTTATTCATGATGATTCCTTTAAACAAACATTGACTGTTTTCTATATACTGGGCATCACAAAGGGAAAAATATGCAAGATACACCAAAAAGTGTAATATTTTACAGAATCTGTTTAGAGTGATCAGGAGTTTTATAGAAGAGTTGGTGTTGATCTCTGTGGGAGGGGATGGGAGATATGACAGGCCAAAATGAAAGGAAGATATTCTATCACAGGTAATATTAGAAGCAAGGTATGCATGTCTGAGCATGCATAAGGATATGCTTGAGGAATAGTGAATAGTTAAATAGGATTTTAGCTTACGGAACAGAGAGAATTGTGACAGGTTAAGACTGCAGAGATGAGTCAACAACAAATTATAGAATACTAGAAGAAACTTTGCATTTAAGTTTGTACTGTATTCAGAAGGCAACTTGAGTTATATTTGTTTTAAATCAGGATCTTGATTCGAGTTGTTCTTTAGGAGACTATTCTGACCACTTTAGTTAAGGTCTTTCATATTTTTATTGTGGGTGTTATCCATATATTGTATGGGTAGAAGGGGATTTAAAATAGAACTAATAATTGAAGCCAAGGGTGAAGAAGAAATTTTCAAAAGGAGAGAAAACGTCACTTGCCTTAATGTCTTTGTCTCCCTTTAAGAATTAGAGCATGTCAGCCCTGGAGGAGGATTTTTATGCCACTTGATTTGGCCCTCATAACTTACAGTTGAGGAAACTGGGAGCAAGATAGACCACCTAACTTGTTCTACACGATTAGAACATATGATTGTTGAATGGCATCTGGAAGTAAAATTCAGATACCCTAACTCTCTGAACAGCATAATTCACTTTTATATTTGACAGGAAGACAAAACTGTTAAAAATAAGATTATATTGTGTATAACTGAATAGTTGCAGAACCTTTATTCAAAGTGGTGAGCCATGTACCATCTCATTCAACCTAAATCCTTGATTCCTGATGACTCATATTAACACTACATGTTTTCTTTTTTATTTTCTTCATTATTAGGAAGGGTATCAAGACTATGAACCTGAAGCATAAGAAATACTTTTGCTCCCAGTTTCTTGAGACCTACTGAGAGATGTTCCATCCTGTACAAGTACTCAGTTCCAACGTGCCCAGTCATGACATTTTCTCAAAGTTTTTACAGTGTATTTTAAACTCTTCCATCAGCAGTGATTGAAATTATCTGTACCTGCCCTTACTCAGCATTTCAGTGTTTCCCTCTCACTGAAGTGAATATATGGTAGCAGGGTCTTTGTGTGCTGTGTGGATATTGTGGCTTCAAATCTAAAATGTTAAATTAAAACACCTAAGTGACTACCACTTATTTCTAAATCTTCACTATTTTTTTGTTGCTGTTCTTGAGAAGTTGCAATTTATTATCATATATTATAAGATTTCTAGGTGTCTTTTAATGATGTATTGTGAAATTTGTTAATATATACAATACTTAAAAACATGTGAGCATGAAACTATGCACCTATAAATATTAACTATGAAATTTTACTGTTTTGTGATGTGTTTTATTAACTTGTGTTTATATATAAATGGTGAAAATTGTCTCATTACAAAAATCTTATTTTTAATCCCATCTCATTTTAAATAATAAAATCATGCTTATAACAATGTGAACTGAGAACTGCCACAATTAAAATTCTTGACAGCCATTTGAAGGAGGAGACAAGATGGAACATTAACCCTTTACTCTGGGAATTCAATGAAGCAACACTACCCAAAGTATGTTCTGATGTCCAGTGATGTCTTAAGAAGCTATATGGAACAAATGGGTTCCACCCAACAGTGATTTTAAGAAGTAATTTTGGCTGTCTGCTTCAGATATTAATAAAACATATTAGCATATTAAGGCTCTGAGAGAACCTTGTTAACTTTGTTTAACCCAGCATTTTATTTTTATTATTTCTTAACCCAGAATTTTATTTTTATTATTTCTAAAATCAATCCCCCCTTCCCCCAACACCCACCCTAGGAAATGCCTTTAAACATTTCTGGGAACTACTAGACCATTACCTTAAGAAATGTCTATTTAAATGGATAAATTCTTAGAAATAATATCTTTCAAAACTGAATCAGGAAGAAATAGAAAATTTTAAAAAAATGATTACTAGCAATGAAATTGAATTAGTAATCAAAGAACTCCCAACAAACAAAAGTATAGGACCAGATAGCTTCACAGGGAAATTCTACCAAATATTTAAAGAAAAGCTAATAACTGTTCTTCTCAAACTATTCCAAAAAAAGAAGAGAAAGGAAAGCTTCTAAGTTCATTCTGGGAGGCCAGCATTACTCATTTCTCATTTGCAATTGTACCAAAAAGAATAAAATACCTAGAAATAAATTTAACTGAAAATTTGACTGTACTCTAAGTCACTGGAGGAAAAAAATAAACACTATACAAATAAATGGAAAGATATACTGTGTTCATGAATTGGAACAATTAATATTGTTAAAGTTTCCATACTGCTCAAAGTCATCTACAGATTTAATTCCCATAAAAATGCCAATGGCATTTTTCACAGAACTAGAACATAGAATCCTAAAATGTTTATGGAACATAAATGACCCCGAACAGCCAAAGCAATTCTGAGAAATAGAACAATGCTGAAGGTATAATGCTCCCTGATTTCAAACTACATTACAAAACTCTAATAACAACAATATGATGTGGCACAAAAACAGACACATAGATCAGTGGACTAGAATAGAGAGCCCAGAAATAAACCTATGCTTTTATGGTCAATTAATCTAGGAGAAAGGAGGCACAAGTATACAATGGAGAAAAGACTGTCTCTTTAATAAACAGTATCGAGAAAACTAGACCACTAATTTAAACATATACAAAAAGAAATTCAAAATGGACTAATGACTTGAATATAAGACCTGAAACCATGAAACTTCTAGAAGTAAACATAAGCAGTAACTTCTCTGACATTGATCTTAGCAATATATTTTTGTGTCACTTTCCTCATTCAAGGGCAAGAAAAGCAAAAATATTGAGACTATACCAAAATAAAAAGCTTTTGCACAGTGAAGGAAACCATCAACAAAATAAAAAGGCAGCCTAGTGAATGGGAGAAGGTATTTGCAAATGATAATATCCAAAATATATTAAAAAAATTCTTCAATAAAAAAATAGTCCAATAATAATGGGCAGAGTACCTGAATAAACATTTTCCAAAGAAGACATACAGATGGCCAACAGACATATGAAAAGATGTTCAACATCACTCATCATCAGGAAAATGTAAATCAAACGCACGAGATATTACCTAACTCCTGTCAATGGTTACGAATAAAAAAGACAAGAAATAACAAGTGTTGGCGAGGATGTGGAGAAAAAGGAACACTTGTACAATGTTGATGGGAATGAAAATTAGTACAGCCAGTCTGGAAAACAGTATGGCGTTTCCTCACAAAATTAAGAATGGAAGTACCATATGACTTAGTAATTCCACTACTGGGTATTTACCCAAAGGAAAAAAAAATCAATTCAAAAAGATACATGCACCTGTTTATTACAGCATTATTTATAATATCCAAGATATAGAAGCATTTCAAGTGTCCTTTGGTAGATGAATAAAAAAGATGTGGTATATGGAACATTATAAAAATTTGAGATCTTTTTGTGTCAACATGGATGGACCTAGAGGGCATTGTGCTAGGTGAAATAAGTCAGAGAAAGACAAATATCATCTTATTTTACTTATATGTGGAGTCTAAAAAACAAAACAACTGAAGAAACAACAACAACAACAACAACAAACGCAGACTCTTAAATACAGAAAACAAACTGGTGGTTGCCAGAGGGGAGGTGGGTAGGAGAATGGGTGAAAAAGGTAAAAGAGATTATGAGGTACAAACTTTCAGTTATAAAATAAATAAGTCATGGAGATGCAAAGTACAGCATAAGGTATATAATTAATGGAAAAATATTGATTCTCTAAATGTATAAAAACCTTATGACTTTTAAATTCTGCTACATATATGAGTCTCAGGATAATTTTTTTAGGAAACGTCTGCTATTTAGGAAAGATGCATTAACTCCCCAGGGGTGCTGACAGTAAATTTGACTATGAAAACCCTATATAAATTAATTGAAAAACTATTTGGTTTACCTTTTTAGTTATTCAGGAGAAAAACAGCAGTTACTTTTTAAAGTCGCCAGTAGAAAATATATTTTTAAGTAAGAAGATTCTAGAGGTGCTAGGCAGCTCGTATGTGATTGTGAGTAATTTGATGTATATTGGGCATTGGCAAGGAAAGAGAAAGGAATGAGTGTAATGACTATAAGCATGATCACCATAGAAACTTCCATTTTTGCCTAATTGGAAAGAGACCATTATGAGTGTTAAACTGCCTGTGGTCTTAAACTGGAAAGAAGTTATCTCTTGTTTGATTTTGGCACATTAATGAGTATTTTTAATTAGGAAAACAACATGAAAAATTAAGTATCTTTGTTCAAAAAGCATTTTAGTGCTAATATACATCAATGGTGGTTATCTTGTACCAAGCACTTAAACAAAAAGTTAAGATACACAAGCCTTTTCAGGAAGCTTATTTCCTAGCCACTGCTGAGGCATCCACCTGAGAAGTGGCCTGAAAGTTAGTCTGGTTCTAGGTTTATTTTGCAGATACCATTCCCTCAAGTTTGAGTTATTCAGCCTCATATGACTCTATGGAGGCTTTAACAAAACAAGTCAGGTGGGCTTTGGCACCCAAATGGCAACATAAGAATCTAATACGTGGTTTGGCCTTATAACTTGGATTGTTTCCAAAATCTCCACTCTAGTGCAAAATATGTTTACTCATCTTTCCTGCTCATGGTATAGGCAACTATTAGATTAAACACACACATACCTCAAGGACAACCATTAATTCTCAGAGATAGTGCTGTCTACATACATACTGAGGAAGAAAAGCACATTCTTCTAACAGCAAACTCTAAAGACTTCTCTGTCCATTGTACTGACATTACTCTGTTTTTATCCAGGATGAGTCATCTCATTGTATTCTTTCTGTATTGGACAGGAGGGCAAGTGGGGTGGCATTTCCCTGTGAGCTCTGTCCCTGGCATTGGAAGAGGAAATATGTTTTTATTACTGTGTCAAATATAAATTTAAGTGATTTATCAATATTAGCTCAAGTAACTTTCTCATAGCTACATGGCTAGTAAGTGGCAAAGCCAGGAGTCCCAATTATTATAGGGCCAGAGTTTGTGTTCTCAGCCCCTAGCCCACATTGTCTCTCAGAGTGAGAACATACAGCTATGTAAGACAACCCTCTAGAAGTTTAGGGACTGGGGTAGTGGCCCTGCTTTTCTACAAATAATTATTAGAATATTTCTATTTTTCTTCAGATATCTATATCTAGTATAAGTGATACTTATTTATATATGGAGATATATTTCTAATTCTAGGATAAATTAGCCAAACCCTGATTTCCCTGATTGACATTTCCTTGTAATTAATTAAACTGTGCAGATACTGGCAATAGAACTAAGTTATTTATTTTTAGTAGAAAATAAAAATGTTAATAAGTAAAAAAGCAGTCCTCAGTAAGGTACACTTTATCATTTATTCTACTGAAAAACAGGCACTTGCCTCTGTCAAATGACATATACATATGCCACACAAAGTATACATATATATCATACAAGTAGTATTTTCAATGATACATACTTAGTAATACAATGCCTGAATTTTTAAATAAATAAACTAGAAAGGACAAGCATTAAGAATTTGTATTTTTAAACATTGACACCTTAACATTTCATAATCCTTTGAGTTTCTAGGTATACTTTTTGATACAGTAATACTGCATTTTAATATTTGAGTAAGCCTAGATTTAAATAATCCAAAAGCAATAGATGTAACACAAACTATTTCAAAATATAATATTAGTTCTGATGTTTCTTGTATAATTGTCTAAGATTTCCTTTAATGTTTCCTTGTTGCTACAATGCTATCTTTGATTATTTTAAGTCTGATAGTACAGATGGTATATTGGAAGTAGTTAAAAAAAATGTTTCTTTAAAAAGCCAGAGTTTGAGCCTCTAATAACTTTTGCTGATATAATATACTTCTAAAGTCAGGTGGGATTGCATAGGGGATTTCCAAAGTTGTCCTGCAACTAGAAGTTAATATCCTGGGATTGCTTCTCTTATGAACCCTATGAAAATTTATCCTCAATTTCCCTTAAAGGTCAATGACCAGAAATTCCCACTGTTTCTATGGCAACACAGCAAGATATGGTGCCTTGGAAATGTGCTGCATTTTAATCAGGTTCCTCTAGGGCTTCCTAACTGCCTTTTGTAGGTAAATTAAATACCAGGTTGCCCTATATCTTGCAGTGAGATGAAAGCTAACCCATGACTTCAAATGTCAAGGCTAAGCTTGGCTCCCGTAAAGTAAAATCTAAACAAATAATAGTAGCAAGGCTGTGTGTTTATCTTAGAAAATAATATAATACTTTTTACCTAGAATAGTCGAGGATGTTTGCTTAATTAAACTGACAGGAATAGTAGGAAGAATATTGGATTTAAAACCAGTCTATGTAGGCTGACTCCCAGTTATGTCACTTCCTACCTTTTTTACTTTGAGCAAGTTACTTAATCTCTCAGTGCCTCTATTTCCTTATCTGTAAAAAACATAATAATAATAGTGCCTCAGAGCATCATTATATGGATTAAATGAGTTAATATACGTAGAATACTTGAAATATGCTTAGCCCATAGTCCATGATCAATGAATTAGTGATGCTGTTAGTAGTAGTAGTACCGGTAGTGTGGTAGCAGTAGTAGAGTACACTGTATTTTTAAAGCCCAATAAGATTTATTTAAAATATTCAGATATATTCATTTATATTTTCTCCTAATATAAAATTATTAATAGCCAAAGTAATCTCAAGAAAGAAGAACAAAGCGGGAGGCATCACACTTCCTGATTTCAAATTGTATTACAAAACTATAGCAATCAAACCAGTATGATATTGCACTAAAACAACATAGATCAATGGAACAGAATACAGAACCCAGAAATAAACCCATGCCTATGTGGTC
Source organism: Cryptoprocta ferox (assembly GCA_028646485.1). NCBI lineage: Eukaryota > Metazoa > Chordata > Mammalia > Carnivora > Eupleridae > Cryptoprocta > Cryptoprocta ferox. The sequence goes on from CM053567.1 coordinate 122,128,630, forward strand.
AACTAATTTGCAATAAAGCAGCCAAGAATATAAAATGAGGAAAGGACAGTTTTTTCAACAGCCACATTCAAAAGAATGAAACTGGACCACTACCTTTCACTATACATAAAAATGAACTCAAAATATATTAAAGACTTAAATATAAGACTAGAAACCATAAAACTTCTAGAAGGAAACATAGGCTATATATTGTTTGACATTAGTCTTAACAATGATTTTTTGGATCTGACACCGAAAGCAAAGGTAACATATGCAAAAATAAGTGGGACTGCATAAAACTAAAACGTTTCTGTACAGCAAAGGAAATCATTAACAAAATGAAAAGGCAACCTCATGAATGGGAGAAAACATTTGCAAATCCTATATCTGATAAAGGGTTAATATCCAAAATATGTAAAGAACTCTCACAATTCAAAAACAATATGATTTAAAACTGTGCAGAGGATCTGAATAAACATTTTTCTAAAGAAGATATACAGATGACCAATAGCTACATGAAAAAGTGTTCAACATCACTAATTATCAGGGAAATCAACCACAATGAGATATCATCTCACACCTGTTACAATGGCTATTATCAAAAATACAAGATGATAACAAACATTGGAGAAGATGTGGAGAAAAGAAAATCCTTGTGCACTGTTGATGGGATGTAAATTGGTATGATCACTATAGAAAACAATGTGATGTTTCCTCAAAAAATTAAAAATAGAACTACCATATGATTAGCAATTCCACTTCTAAGTATTTATCTGAAGGAAAGAAAAACACTATCTTAAAAAGATATATGCATCCCATGTTCACTGCAGGATTATTTATAGTAGACAAGGTATGGAAGCAACCTCGATGTCCATGAATGGATGAATGGATAAAGAAAATGTGGTGTGATATGTATGTATAGTGGATTATTATTCAGCCATACAAAAGAAGTAAATCTTGCCATTTGAGACAATTTGGATATTATGCTAAGTGAAATAAGACAGATGAAGATAAATATGATATGATTTCACTTAACCATAGAATCTAAAACAGGAGTGGAATTCATAGATACAGAAAATAGGTGAGTGGAGGGGGTGGGTGTAAAGTCAATAAAGATAGTCAAAAAATATAAACCTCCAGCTATAAAATGAATAAGTCATGGGGATATAATATACAGTATTGTGACTATAGTTAATAATATTATATATTTGAAAATTACTAAAAGAGTAGATCTGAAAAGGTTTCATCACAAGAAACAAAATCTGTAATTGTGTGTGGTAATGGATATTAACAAGGTTTATTGTAATCATCTTATAATATATGCAAATATTACATCATTATGTTGTACTCCTGAAACTAATTTTATATATTAATTATATCTCACAAATAAATTTATATTTGTATTAAAAAACAATAATCAAGATTAGGATGATGGTAAAACACTTAGGAGACTTGAACAGAGGCTATTTGTAATAGATATGGGAGCATTTTAATAACCAATATTGGATATTAGTAGACTATTAACTAATACCAAAATACAATGGGAAAGTAAGAGGTGAATATGCACCAAAACTACAAATACTAGCTTTATAGAACACATCTATTTTTAGATTCAGCTATACTCATCAAGCCACATTATCCTCATATCGAAGTGATATATTTTTGCTATTTGTATTTATACAATATATTCACCAATTTTGGTTCTGATCCCCAGAAAAAAGGAGAAGCACATAGAAAATTAAAATGCACTGTTCCAAAACAGGTTATCATCAACCACAGGGGGGGAAACAAGGCACTTGAATCCCCATCCATTTCCCAAATCTCATCCATTCCCTAATATCTTCCCCCAAACATCTGCCATTTGGTAGGCTCATCTAGGACCCAAAATATATGCAATATTTTACCTGACAACTTCTGCATTACACTAGAAGCAACAGAAATACCAGCAATCAAACGGTTCCAGGAAAAGTACTGTTTCTCTTTACATCTTTAGTGAGTCCCTGGATATCAGTGCTGCAAAAGAACAAGTGAGCTGGTAAAATACTGTCAGATCATCCTCCGTAGCAAATACTAAACATCCATCAGTAGGAGAATGCACACTTGTCCTTTTACCCTCTGAACTGTTTGACACAGACTAGGGAACTAAATTATAGTAGCGGAAAATTATTATTTGGTACTGTATTTCCTAACAAAAATCAACTCTTGTGGTAAAAATAACCAAAGACTAAATCCAGACAGATGAGCATCTAGAACATATTATTTGTCATAAGAGACCTCTCTCTAATCTCTATGGAAATGGTTAAGGCAAGTTTTGAGAGGCTGCCAAGCATTTGTAATTCAGCAGGACCGACTCCTGCTGTTGAAGATGAAGTGCCATGTTGAATGATGAGAAGTCTGGCAAGTCGTTTTGGCAAATGTCCCCAGCAATAAGCTATGGGTACCCTTAGTGGCTTGTACCAAGCTTTTAACTAGGCCACTTGCCTGAAAATTATGAGCAAAAGTGTAAAGCTGAGATAAAGACTTTTTTCATGATTTCTGAAGTCTCATCTGAACCAGAAGAAAATATGTGATGGAAAGCAATTGTAAGTTATGTATTGTTAATAACTGATTCTGAGCTCTAATTATCACAGCAATGTTTAGATATGAAACACAGTGGATACTCAGTGCCATTCTAATAAGTTTGGCACAATTCAAGTTATGTCCAAGAACAGCTCTGCAAATCAATATTAAGGAGTTTTGATCTGGCTGTTTTGGTGAGGATAGACATTCTAATGCTACACTCTGTTGGGCTTTTCACTATCAGACTGAGTTCCAGGCCATTAGACATAGCTTTCCATCATTGTTGGTTTTCATACCAACAATTCCTGGATGCACTAGAAATACTTTGCTCAAAGTAATTCTTTCTGGAATAAAAATGATTTTCACATAATAGACACCTTTTTATAGATGATAACTCCTATTGACAGTTTGTAATTGACTTGAATTCCTCGAGCTATTTCTTTACTGACAAACTTTTCCATCTCTACTTCCACACACACCCATCACCAGTTTAAGACACAGCAATTTATAATCTTGCATGCTTAACTGTGGAATACATTCAATATGAAGGTGTTGATGTGTTAATCTTTAACACTTAATATCTGTGTAATATTCCTGACTCTGAATGCATTTATCATTTATATAAAATGTACCTCCAACAAAGTCAGACAGGAATTACAACAAAACAAACCAACAAACAAACCACCAAACCAATGAATAAAAAACTTATCACAGTGAATTGTAAAATAAGGCTGTAGTTTTTTAAGTGACAAATTAATTATAGAGAGTTGATAAGTCTACTGAGAATATGGTGTGGAGTAATATATTTAAACCCTACACTGAGATCTAAGTTTGTTGGTAGCACTATCTGAATGGGAAACACAAAGACTATATAATTTTCAGTGTCTGTAGAAGGAAGATATTTTGTTGACGGAGGTAGTTATTATTACTTTGCAGAGAAATAGAAAAGTCCTTTTAATTTTTCCTATTTTAAAAACAAAACACAGCGGGGCGCTTGGGTGGCTCAGCGGGTCTTAAGCACCGACTTTGGCTCTGGTCATGATCTCACGGTCTGTGAATTCGAGCCCCACGTCAGGCTCTGTGCTGACAGCTCAGAGCCTGGAGCCTGCTTCAAATTCTGTTCCTCCCTCTCTCTCTGCCCCTCCCCAGCTCATGCTCTGTCTCTCTCAAGAACAAATAAACATTAAAAAAAATTCTAAAAAACACAGCAAATGGAACCCTTCCAAATCATAACCCCTTATAGTCAAAGATATATTCATAACCAGACTCATTGCTGAGGAAGAAACAGTGAAAGTCCTAGGCCATCCTAAAGATGGGTGGCTGGGCAAACTATACTGTCCTCCTCTTCAATGCAGCCCTACATTATGGGCAGAACAGACAGGGACAGATGTTTCAGTTTATCATCTCTTCTAGGTTTCTAAAAGCAGCGCGCCAAAGTCCCAAGCACTGCCTACTCAATGACAGAATTAAAACCATTACTTTTCCTCGAGGAGAGAAGGCCCTGTGAAGTGATCTGTACAAATTGGGAAGGTGTCTCATGATATTCAGGTATAGCAGGCTGAGATTCTTGTAGTATAGGACATTATTGGGAGGAACAATATTGTGAAATTTACTCATCTACAGAAAGAAGGAAATGCTGGGAAGAAGTCTAGATACAGAAGCAATAGGGAGAAAACTATACAACAAATGACAATGCACTGAACAGCCAACGAGAAGTCAGGAACATGCAGGTGAGATATAATACTAAGAATATAGGACTAAGTACTATTCGTCCAGAGAGCAAAAGGGCAGTCTGACAACAGGCAGCTTCATTCCTTCCACCCCAAGCCAGTAATCTATTAGTGAAATTACAGAGCATTCGGTACATTGGCAATACTAGGCTCAGGCTAAAGACCAAAAAACCAGAGTTTTGAATAGATTAACAAAAAGCTCTGCTTAAAATGCCTTATCAGCCTAAATAGCCCAAAATGTCAGCCTTGACTCAGAGGCACTTGGCAAAATAATAAGCAAGGTTCTTACCATGCTTTTGATAGAGAAACTTGAAAATATTAATAATTGGTGCTGAGAATCCTACACAGAAGCAAATACCTTCATATATATCTTAGGCCAAGGTAAAGAAGAAATATGAAAAATGTCATTTTGCCATGTATTTGGACCTCACAATCTCTAAGATACAATGCATACTTTAGTTCATTTAAGCCCCTAACATATAAATTCCAGGGAGCAGGTTAATTGGCATTGTGCTTTCTGAAAATCCTCAAAGTACACATTTGAAAAAGTTTAAATTCCTGGGTCAAATCTTGACTGCATTTATGTTTCCTGTGGTTATCTAGTTAGTTTCCTTTTTGGAGGATGCCTTCATCTTGTTAAGTTCAGACAGGAGTTGTGAGTAGATTTACTGTAGTGAAATTCCCCCAAGTGACAGCAAAGAGAGAACTGTTCAAAAACAGTTTAGATTGTTAAAAGGTACAAAAAATAAGGAGTGAGACCAGGTCAAGATTTAGAATCCAATGTAGATGTAGGAAGAAAAATCAATTGCCATAGCTCTATACATCAGTCTATGAATGAGTGCTGACCGCTTTCCCAGAAGATTAATTCTAACTTTCCTCCCCCATTAGCTCTTCCTCATGGTAGAGAAACCCTCCCCACAGTGACCACAAAGTTATTGGCTGGCTGAGGATCAGAAAACCATCTAATTTTATAATTGTCCAATGGCTTTATTTTATAAAGAAGCAAACACCCAATATTGTATGGTCTTGCCATTTTGGATAGAATTAAATTTTCAACCAATAAAATATTGCTGTGAAAGCTAATAAAGATGAATTCTACCCTAATTCATAACAATACTCTAGAAGGCATAAAAATATTAACACTAAGAATCCTCCTACATACACTGGAAGCATAATAATGCTCCCAAATGGTGATAATTCTTCTCTACAACAGATTCAGGATTTACTATTCCCTGGTCCTTTGAGCCACTGTATCCATTCCTACCTCCACACTTTATTGCCTAAGAGGAAAAAAATGTAATCTTTAAGTAATTTTTTAAAAGTATATTAAATTTACATACAAATATACAAGAAAATACACATAAAATTTTATGTCTAAATTTTAAACACAAAAATAAGAACTTAATATGTATGTAAAGAATGACCATGTACTCATACAAATATAATCTTATCAGGTTCCTTACTAAACATATCTGGAGCCCTTATAGTCCAGTTCCAGACTGAATATTGCATACAGTAAATATCTGAATGAATGAATCAAGTTATTAGATGTTATTCCTAAACATAAAATACCTTGTCCTGGATATATTAAGATTGAGATTGAAAGAAACTCTTTTTTGTACACTCACTAAATATGAAAACATGATAAAACTTGTTACATCATTCAGGTGTACAATTAATATAAGTGTGGCATGGATAACCTTTCAAGTGCCTACCATCAAGTAGAGCGACATTTACTTTTGAAATGCTATTTCTCTGTCCTTTAAACCATGACCAAGTTACCTTGATCCTTTAAATAAAGGGACATTAGGTCACTAAAAAAAAAGGTAAGTGCTTATCTTTAGGATAAGAAGAACTCAGTCATTTCAGGACACCATCAGCTTAAAAGAGGCAGCACTTTTTTGGGAGTATGTTTGACATTTTCCACATATTTCAAGAAGGTCTTAGTGATCTAAAATTGTAGCAGATGGAATAGCAGCAGGTGTGAACTCAGCAAATATACAAGAGACAAGATTCTAAACTAGGCCAGTCACTTAAGGCCTTTGACAATTGAGGACTAGAAAAGATATCAAATGGTGTGTGTGTGTGTGTGTGTGTGTGTGTGTGTGTGTGTGTGTATAATGCACTAAAATTTATGTATTTTTCTGTATGACATGCCATGGATCTAGATCCTAGGACAGAGACAATAAGCATGGGAAAACAAAGGTAAGAGATACCAAAGTAAAGAGATGAACCTTATTTCCTAGCTACTGTGTAAACTAATTCAGTTACTATACTTTTAACCTTAGGCATAGATTTCTCTAAAGGCAAATTCTTATTTATTTTGAAAAGTTCATCCCAAATACTTGTTCTACCAATGATTTTGAAATTGTTTTTAAAATAAAAATATATTGACTATTTTTAAATCAGAATCCTTGGGTTCAAGTCTTACCTCTACCACATTCTACCTATGACATCCTAGAAAATGTCTTAGTTTCTCTGAAAATAAGATGTAAATTGTAAATAATGGAACTTACATACTTTCTTGTAAAAATTAAATAAAATCTACTGTAATTAATTACTCTTAATATCTGGAATTTCTTCATTGGCATTTTCTCATTTTCAGTGTTATAAGAGTCAAAATTTTAAGAGTAAGATAGAATATAATTAAAATGTTATAAATATTCAAATAAATATGCATTACAAGTAAATTTATCTGTTTGGGTTTAATGTGTAGTAATACCTTACATCACTATGGTGAATATTATAAAAAGGGAAAAACACTTTAAACAATAAGAGCTTAGGGCAAAAGAAACAGAAAGAAAAATGTTTTAAATAGTTCCAACTTTTTTGTCAGTGTATAAATACTCTTCTGTACATTATGTTGGAGAGAACTGGGTAATTTCCAAAAAGCCTTTTGGTTCAGTAAGAAACACATAAACAAAGAAACTTAAATTAAATTGCAAAGTAAAATCTTTTTGTTTACTTACATCATCCTAACTTATGTAGAGGAAAAAGAAAAATGATAGAAAACTATAAATACTCCATCCTTAGACATACATCTGAAATAGACTGCACACTAACCAAATACAGCATGCATCTTGTACTTTTGGCTGCAATAGAGCACAGAAATGTTTTACAAGCTGTTGAACTGACTAAATATTATGCTTGTATCAGTAATATAAATTCAGTAAGGAAATTCTAATATATCTTTAAACTTTATCTACTAAAGAAACACATTTAAAATTTTGTATTCTAAATACTGTATTTCAGAATATATACAAGGGGTGGGGTGGGAATCATCCTTGGCTTCCTTGTTTTTGGTTCTCTGATAATGCCTCTATCTTTCCACTTGCAGGTGATTCAAAAGGGCGGCAACAAGGGCAAAAGACACACATTATATTTTTTTTTACTTCTTTTTAATGTTTATTTTTTGAGAGAAAGAGAGGGACAGAGTATGAGTGAGGGATGGGCACAGAGAGAGGGAGACACAGAATCCGAAGCAGGCTCCAGGCTCTGAGCTGTCAGCACAGAGCCCAACGCGGGGCTTGGACTCAGGAGCTGTGAGATCATGACCTGAGCCTAAGTTGGACTTTTAACTGACTGAGCCACCCAAATGCCCCCAAGGCACACATTTTATTACACAAGGCAGGAGTAAAATGGGAAAACTTAAGTTATTGAGAGCTGACTATTCTTCATAGTAGCAGTTCCAAAAGGGAGGCTTAATTTGAGAGTGAACCTAGAGGTTCAAGTACCAATGGCAGATTTTAACTATCACTGTTAAATATATGAAAAAGTTTGAATTTTATGTAAAATTTAATATACCTATATCTGTGTAACTTTTTCTGGATAAAAATATTTATGATCTTCTACTTCTAAAGTGGATGTGACTCAGAAGAGATTAAGAAATTAAAAAATAGGGATGCCTGGGTGGCTCATCCTGTTGAGTGTATGACCCTTGATTTTGGCTCAGGTCATGACTCAGAGTTATGAGATTGAGCCCCGTGTTGGGCTTCATCCTGGGCATGGAGTCTGCTCAAGATTCTCTGTCTCCTATCCCTCTGCCCTTCCTGACTCAAACAAACAAACAAACAAACAAACAAATAAAAGTGCACTTCCTGACCAAATATTCAGTGATAGATAATCAAGTAAAAATTTTATAATGCAGGTCAAATCAACCCAGTTTTAGTGAAAAAAATTGCAACTGTGCCTTTGACATCATGCTCTTCTCCAATGACCAAATAACCATAGTTTTGCACAACTGGGTATGTTGACTGGTAGGTGCCAACTGATGAGTACTTATTTACATATTCTTTAATTATCTGGGCAAATTACCTTTGAAAAGTATATTGCCTGGTTCTGTTGTCACAGGATCCTTCCTTCTTCCTCCCTAACTAGTCACTACGTGAACAGGAAAAACAACAATGACAAAAACAACAACAAAAACCCAACATATCAGAACAGTTAAAGACAGGGCAGAAAAAAAACAAAAAAAACAAACAAAAAGACCATTTTATCAGCAAGCTGCATGTGTTAGAGTCATTGGAGAAATTTAAAATGTGGTAGGTATAGCCAAGAGCTTTATTTTTTGCTACAGAATTACCAGAATTTGAAGTGTAATCCTTTGGAAACCTATGTCAAAAACAAACCACACCAAAAAGAAAAACTCTGCTAATTAAACTTGAAGAAGAGTGGCTCTACATTGTCATACTTCCTAAGACTCAAACATTCTAGTATTACAAAGACCTGTAGGACTGATGTCCCTTATGAATGAATTGGAAACACATTTTATTTCTACAAGAATCACAGCTGTAACCTAAAGAAAGAAAATAAAATTGCAGGTCATCCTTTTTTCCTACCTACTTTATCAGCTGTTCCATTATATCCAGGAACTCCATTTAAGCTGACAACTGGTATTTTTCTTTTATTCCCTCTGCTCACACTAATGTTTTTTAGCTTCCATGTTCTCCTCTAGTTGCACCATCTTGTTTTTGCCTGCATCTGTTCTTCATTAGCCTCCCAGAGAGGTAAGTTTTTATCCAACAATATTTATGGATCACCCATGATGAGCACAAGACTGAATATCCATTTGGGAAGATTTGTTTCAAGAGTTACAAAGCTGACAATCTTATAAGAGAGCAAAGGACAAAAATAGCTGTTACTTTATCCAACAAGAATAGGATGAATTTTTTGATAAGTGGCTTTTTCATGTGTGCAGTAATGAGATAGAGAATCACTTACCTGATTTCTCATTTGTAAAAGGCTATTTTGATATTACATAAAGTTTGCTTTGGAAGCTATTGCTTCTCATTAGTAAAATGGCAAGAGGTTTTACATTTAAAAAATAATTACCAGTGCGCCTGGGTGGCTCAGTTGGTGAAGCGGAGGACTTGGGCTCAGGTCATGATCTCACAGTTCATGAGTTTGAGCTCCACGTCGGGCTCCATGCTGACAGCTCAGAGTCTGGAGCCTGCTTTGGATTCTGTGTCTCCCTCTCTCTCTGCCCCTTCCCTACTCACGCTCTGTGTCTCTGCCTCTCAAAAATAAAATAAACGTTAAAAAATAATTACAAATATTTTTAGAAAATCTTCATTATTAAAAATAAGTTAGACATAATATTATTTAAAATACTGAGCTGATTATTATTATGCTATGTGCTTTAATAACTATATTTATACTGCTATTATTAGATAGGAAATTGAATTATGAAAACGTCTATGTGGTATATTAAAAATTACTGAAATGAGGTAAGAATATAGTTGTGCAAAAATATAATAACTGAATTGATTTAAACTCATTAGATACTGACTAAATACTTTCTGTATACTTAGATTATGGACATATTCTGTCAAAATTTTATTTCAGAAGACTGCAATATTAAATGTGGACTTTGTAGTATGGATATCCTTGGAATTTTGTTTCATTGTTGTTAATGCAAGCATTCTAATTTCAGTAAACATTTTTGGAGAAAAGTGTCTGTCATACATTTGTTAGCAGGTAGCAGAAATGTAAAAGGGGACACTAATGTTTACAATGTGAAAGTAAGTGCATACACATGAAAAATACAGTTTAAATATATTTAATACTTGAGGTTTATTTGTCTGCAAGTAACAGACACCAAACAGAACTAGATTAAACAAATAAACATATTTCTAGGAAGATACTGCCACATCTCACACAAACTAAGCTAGAGCTGAACTGGGTCTCAGGTAAAGCAGATAGCATAGCAGGTTCCTTTTGTGGGAGTTCATAGGTCTCAGGGTATTGCCATCAATAAAACTCAACTACTAGAAGCTCCTAGTCTCTGTGCCTTTCATTCCAACTTCCTAAATTACTGGGATCATGCGATGGCCACTGGTTAAATGAGACCCAATCAATCATAACAGGCCATAAAGAAGACCAATGACTGGTAGAGACATCCTTCTGTATCAATATCCAAAGACGGAGAATGGTTGTCATCTAGACACTAAGCCAAAAGACATTTCTTAAAACCAAAAAGAAAAGAGTGTGATAGTTTACCAAATTAAATTCTAATGATAATTAAAGTTGATTATACCTTTAAGAATATCTGTTCACCAGTTATGGGCAGGTTATTCCCTAGTTCAGGACACAACTAAAATGTATGCTCAGTCTTCCTTTGTACTACACAGAGAGAAACACTATAAAATTAATTCAATTTTATTCACTATAAGTAAACACTCAGATTTTTAAAACCCAGCTTAAAAGCTTTAATTTTTCTCTTTGTGCCTTGCAAAATCTTAGATGTGAAATGTAATCATTCAACTCTATTAAGTTTTATAGAAAGTTGGAAACCTAATGGTATGATAAAAGAATAAGGTGACTTCTTTACACACAAATGCATATATAAAGCATTTAAGAAGTAAGCTGTGGTGGGGGGTGGTGCCTGTATAGCTCAATTGATTAAGAGTCTGACTCCTGAATTCGACTCAGGTCATGATCTTATAGTTTGTGAGATCGAGTCCCATTACCAGCTCTGTGCTGGCAGCGCAGAGCCTGCTTGGGATTCTCTCTCTACCCCTCTGTCTCTGCTCCTCTCCTGCTCATGTGCTTGCTTGCTTGCTCTCTCAATAAAAATAAGTAAATAAATAAATAAGCAAGCAAGCAAGCTTTAAAAAAAATGCTAGGGTTCCCTTTTAAACATTACAAGATACTAGAGCTTCTGATTGCTCTTAGATTAAAGGATGTTACTCTGTTACTGACTGTACTTGGGGTTAGTGAAGAAGTTGTTTTTGTTTTGTTTTGTTTTACTTGCTTTCCAAAAAATAATAATCCCTTAGCCTTATTTGCTTTAACATTCAGAATTTACCAAGAACTTCAGTGGCTATACAAGTAGCACATAAATAAGCAAAGAACAACAACCAACCAACCAAACAAAAAAAAACACTGAGTTCTTTGAATAGTTACATAATCTGCCATTGATTTTTAAACAACACAAATCTGCCCATTCTACAGTGGCATAATTAGATGACCAACAGAAATCATGGGTGATTCTTTATGATTACTATAGGTGAAGAAAGAGCTGATTTCAGTGGCTTATGAAAGACTTCCATGGTCATAAATAGCTGAATTTGTTTTCTCTCCTCTGATAATAACCAAGCACTTAACTCCTTTAATGAATTCCTTTTGTTGGATCATGAGAGTGAAGAATGGAAAGCAGGAAATTGCAAGATGAAGAGACAGGCTCTCTTTGTCTGAGCAGCTGACTGTTGAATTGGAGCAACATCAGGGGGGCTCAAGCCAAAACAGAAATGACAAAAAAATACAACAAATTCCTTTGTACATTCAGTGGTATGTTAGATTCAGGGCCAGATATTAGCAGTGAACAGAAGACCGGAACCAAGCATGGATGTCTGTGAGGAGATGAAAGCCTTGCTATTTTGCACACTGGCAAATGACATGCATGGAAACACCAGGGATTTTTCAGAAAGCTCCATCTTTCTTGCCCTTTTTTTCATCGAAGAAGGAAATCAATTAAACTGGGAGCCCTTGACCTTCACCCTCAAGGATGCAAATTAGCAAGAATGACATTCCTTCTGTGATAGCATGCCAAACCACATAGAAAGGAATTGCACTGGGAATGAAAAGCAGAGGTTTCTGGGAATACAGATAAGGGAGGGTTTGAAAACAGATTCCATTATGTTCCACAGGTTAAGGCAGCATTACTAGAATTTTGCTGGTATCCATTCGGAGTCACAATCAGTTGAATTTTAATAGGAAGTGTGTGTGTGTGTGTGTGTAATGGCATTAACTTCTTCATAGAAGTAACATGGTTTATGCAACTAATGTTGACACAGTTGATTCTAAAATTAACCTAGAACTATTACTAGGTCTCTGTCAAGAATCCTAGTGTCTACTTCTGATAAGCTTGAGCCACACCTATAGCCTAGAGCCTTCTGGATCAGACCCCAACACATCAGGTTGGCCATACTAGGCCAGTTTTAGATTGGTGGTAACCACTGGCTTAGTTGCAATCTATATCTTAATTTGAATCAGAGACATTCCAGTAGAGAAAATCAAATTCCAATATATAAGCTATTAAAATTATCCTTATTCTATTTGCAATATATTAAAAAGTAATAAGTGATCGGACTTAGTGAAAATCATCACACAGGTAATTACTCTGCTCGATGCTGAAGTAGGGGCTTACAACTCAGTTTGAATTTTGTTTACTGGAAAAGGTATCATGCAAGAAGATAGAATGAAGTTTGATGCAACTGATTGTTATTAAACTTTCTTCAGTCAAAATGGATGAAACACCAGAAAAGGGGAATGCACAGGCTGGTACAACATATCAGGATTTTGGAAGATTCAGTGGAAGTACTAATTATAAGGACAATGGAATCAGATAGCTCTTGCTGAGCATAATTGATGCACTGGAGAAAGACACTGAATGCCTAAGGGTAATTTCACAGATCAAAAGCAAAATGTGAAATTCAGAGGTCCTTCTAGGCTGCATATAAAGTAACTCTTATAATTTACAGTCTAGAACAGAAAAAGCAGAGGATGGGGCCAATAGCAGTTCTCCAAAGGTTGAGATCTCAACTACATAAAATCAAGGCTGTAGTTGGATAGAAGTGGAACTCTGAGACATGAGAAAGCCATGTAGGAAGAGAATATTAAAGACTCAGATCCCCTTCAACACCCTCAGTCTATAGTTTTCTGTCCCTCTCTGTTAGAGGAAAAATCAAAGGATCTCAGTTTCCCCTTGCATAAACACAATGCAGCAGTCTCTAGATTGTACCCCATCCTGCCAAAAGAATCTAGTCCCATGTCCCCTCCTAGCCACCAGACCAAGATACAGCATCAAGTCACAGCAGAGCATGGCCAGTGAAGTGCTGGGACTAGAGGAGAAGAAATGGCTAGATCCTGAAAAAGCTGCATGATTCAGCCAACACGTGCTAGCAGAAGCCTGGAAACTAGGGACTAGATTCTGAAGGAAGTGGGCCATGGAGTTGTAAGTGGGTAAAGGAGGTGGGGGTGTGGAAGAAACAGAAAGTTGAAATGAAGAGTTTATTGGCATGGTGATATTCTCCCATAGTACAGGATCTCATAATCTGGCAAGGACCTCAGAAGATGGTGCTATTATACTGATTTATAGTATGCTAATTACAAGGTTCTAATTCTGACTTGAGTGACATTTTGAAGTTTGGAGAGACCACTGACCCACAGTAAGTAAAATAGAAATGGAGTAACTGCAGTAGCAGATAGTGAAGGTAGGAATGCTAGGTCGATATCTACAGGAGTTAGAAAATCTACTGGTTGACCATGTTCCATCAGTGGAGTTGGGGGATACTTCTACCAAAATGATAAATTGTGCTCCAATGAAAGGGGAGCATTAAAACTCAGTGGTTACTTTTCCTCTAGAAGAAAGCAGTAGGAGATTCTGTTATAACTGAGCTCAATACTAGAATTGGGAATTATAGAATCCCAGAATAATAGATGCCAGGTGGTGGCACTTAACTGTCAGAAATAAAATAAACTCAATATTAGACTGTTAGAATTAACTTAATGAGCTGTGAAGTGGTATGGCAAACAGGGGACCTAAACCACAGGGTACCATGGAAACGGTTGATAAAACACAGCTTCCCTAGGGGTAATCTAGATGGGTAACCAACAAGAGTATTGTTCAATCCATGTAATCAAAAAAATCAAGAAAGGAGATTAAGGGCACCAAGCCCAATAAAATATTTCAAATGCTTGCCCAGATTTCAGAGCTGAGCCATTCTGCAGATCTGAAATATTGACTAAAGTCCTCAGGAGAAAGGACCCTACAAGACTGTAAAACTGGGAGAGTATGTAGAAAAATTATCCCCACAAGCCTCAAAGAGATAGACATTTACTGTAACCATATAATATTGAGAAAAAGGGAATACAAAAATATTTCAAAGAAGGTTAATCACTGGCTCTGAGTTAATGTGATCATCAGGAATGTGAAGCATATAATAAATATAATACTCTCTGAGGTTAGTTTATAGGGAATTCACTGGGTCCCTTGACCATTCAATATTTAGTTCTCTGGAACCTGGCCCTGAATAGATGGTTGTTCTTAGAATTCCCACATAAGTTCCTCCTCTGATTCATAGATTATTTTGTTATGGGAAAGGCCACAGGGAAGCATCTAAAACTGACACTTTCCCACTCCAATGCCATTGGTCAAGTTGGTAAATCAAAGAATATTGCATGTTAGAGGGAATGGCAGTGATTAGTACCACCTTTAAAGGTTCAAAGGATGCAAGAATGATAGCCCCCATTATATTCCAGATTAATTCACCAGTCCAATTGATGAATTCTATTTGCTGTGTAGGATATGGATTATTAACATGGGTTCAGATATATAGTGTGTGGTCCTTGATCTAACAAAAGTTTTCATTTCTATTCTTATTAAGAAGATAAAAAACAAAGTTGTAGTAATGTGGAACAGATAGAAGTATATTTTATGGTCTTGCCCTAGGGCTACATTAACCCTCCTACCATCTTTTATAATATATTTGGAAGGGATCTAGACTGTCTGAATATTTATGGAATAGGACACATGAGTACACTTTATGGATATCATGTTAACGGAACTGGATGAGCAAGAAGTCACAAATATGTTAGAAGTTTTTTTTTTTAAATTTTTTAAGTCTTTATTTTATTTTGAGAGAGAGAGAGGCAGAGAGAGAGTGGGGGAGGGCCAGAGAGAGAGGGAGACACAGAATCTGAACAGGCTCCAGGCTCTGAGCTGTCAGCACAGAGCCCGATGCAGGGCTCAAACTCACAGACTGTGAGAGATCATGGCCTGAGTGGAAGTTGGATGCTTAAACCACAGAGCCCCCCAGGCACCCCTAGAAGTTTTGATTAAATGTATGACCTACAGAGGTTAGGAGACAGACCTTATGAAGAATCAGGGTCCAACACATTAGTAAAGTTTTGAGAGGCTCATTGACCTGGGTCATGACCTTGCAGCTCATTAAATTCCTATAAAACTATTGCATCTCACACCTAAGAGGAATTTGGTGTGACGTAAGCTAAGAGGATAGCACTTTTGAGTCTGTGGCAGAATATTCCACTGGTGGGAATAGTGGCCTGACCTTTAGTAGATGGCATGAAGCCACCAAACTGGAATGGGATCCAGGGTAGAAAGTTGCCCTGTAGTAAGTCCAAGCTGCTATGAAAGCAGTCCTACAACTTGGGCCACAGTCATGTGAAACTACTATTTTCATATTTCTGCATGGTCCGGGTTAAAGTAAAGGATGATTTAAAGAATGATTGAAAAACAACATTAAAAATAGGTATCCCACAGAGCCATTTGTTTATATTCCAAAGTGGTGGGAAAAAAAAAAAAAAGTTAGAGAAGACTTCCTCTCCTCCCTGGAGAAGGTTTGTTTATCCCAGAGAAAGTCTCTTCTGTAGAGGAAGAAAGCAGATGTGTCATGATTTCAGAGTTCCTCTTTTACAGCACAACCTCTGTATGTGCAAGTAATATCTGGCCCTCATTGTTTTGCTCAAAGGGGAGTTAGGGCCCTGCTAAGATGCTCAGTGAACAAATTGTCTTATCCAGAGGCCTGCAGTTTCTATTAGTAGTAGATTGGTAAAAGAAAGACCAGCTAACTCATTAACTTCAAAGTAGAATAACATCGCAGATCCTTCATGGTTTCAGACTTAAAAACGTGACCCATCATTTGGGGTGGGGGAAAAAACATGTTTATGCAATTTCTGGTAAGTCCTTGTTGGAATTTCACAACATAAATACTAAGGGTTTTGGAACTAGAAAATGTTACCTACCTACAGCAGAGAATTAAACACCATTAACAAAAAACAGCTTCTGGGTTGCTTTTTAGCCCCAACAGAGAGGCAGATTGTATAGCTGACTGGCATGAGCCATGGAAGAGCATAAAATTGTAGTAAGGAAACAGAAGACTAAGCCTAAAGTGACAGTGAAGAGCACAGAGTGGGGAAATGCTGCCTCTCAACCTCGAGAGATAAGAGAGAACATGCAACTCTGCTTGAAAGGAGAGGTTACTCAAGGTCTTCTAGGGAAAACTAGATTTCGTTTAAATCCAAAATATGCACAAAATATTTTGTAAAGAGTTTTGGAATCTGGAGTCCATTACTAATAGAATTGGAGATTCGGCAAAGAAGGAGTGTAGGAGGAATAGAAGAGAGTATATGGGTCAAGAAACAGAAACATACAGTGATATTGATATGAGAATTAGACAAAGCACCACTTACCCAAGAGTCTACACTTAAGTGATGGTTGAAATAAATAAGAATGGGAAGCAGGTTGATCTTAGGTCCCAAAGATCAGTGCATGATAGTGAATGACAGGCATTTGGTCAACGAGATGGTTCATTTTATGTGTCATCTTGACTGACCTAAGGGATGCCCAGAGAGCTGTAAAACATTTCTGGGAGTGTCTGTGAGAACGTTTCCAGAAGAGATTAGCATTTGAATCACACGGAGTAAAGAAGATTCACCCTCCCCAAAGTGGTATGGCATTATCCAATCCTTTGAGGTCCCGAAAAAGAATAAAAAAGGCTAAGGAAGAGTAAATTCTTGTTCTCTTTTTTTTGAGCTGAAACATCCATCTTCTCCTGTCCTCAGATACTGAAGATCCTGGTTCTTTAGCCTTCAGAATCTGGGACTTACACCAGCAGCCCCCTGGCTTTCAGGTCTCTGGCCTCAGACAGGGAGCCTACACCATTGAGTACCCTGGTTCTCTGGCCTGTGAACTCAGTCAGAATTATACTACCAGCTTTCCTGGTCCTCCAGCTTGCTGATGACAGACTATGGGACTTCTCATTCTCCATAACGGAGATAATAAATAATAATCCCCTCTCATAATCTCCACAAAAATACTTTATATTAACTATATATATCCTATCAGTTCTGTTCCTCTGGAGAACCCCAACTAATACAGTCAACTTGGGACTTAACCAGGATGGAAGGCTGAGCATTAACAGCTTCACAACAGAATGGGGCAATTTTTAAATGGCCAGTGACTGACAGCAATGACAAAGACATTGGAGGGAGGCATTCCTCTTCTCCCTGAAATGGATAGGAATCCAGCTGTGTATTCTTTTTGCCTAACCTGACTATTTTCAGAGAGAATTAATGAAACTCTAGAAGACTTCCAGGCCCACAGTTCCCTTTTAAGAACAAATGATTGTCTTGAGCCAGTGTGAGGAAAGCAAACAAACCTCAAATGACTAGACACATTGCTAAAGTAATTATATTTAGGTGAAACTGCAGAGGCCGGTGCAGAGGATAATGAAGCTAACCCAATGAGACTCCTGGAGAGGCCTGAGAGGTCACACAAAAGAGCATAGAGAGGCCAATGTCAGTTGCACTCATCTTGTATTCCCAATGATACTATACTATTCTCCTATGTCTCCCTGAAGGCGATTCTGCCAGAAGATATGATGCCTGAGGATGGAGCATATGCTAACACTCTTAACCCTATTTCCCCATGTGTCCACCCTCATTGTAAAGACACTGGGTGGCATTTTTCTTAATAGTAAAATTAATTATGCTATAGAGCTAACATTTTCTGAGGGCTTAAAATATGCCAAACCCTGGGCTGTATTTTTTTAAAGCTTTATCTTTTGTACTTAAAGATTTGTTTGGTCCTATTATTAATCTTAATGTCATGGAAAGAAAACCAAGGTACAAGGAAGGTAAGTAAATAAATCACATAAATGGAAAATTGTGCAACTTGATTTCAAACTCAGGTAAGTGACCTCAGAGCCTGTGCACTGCAACCTCTAACCATGTTGCATTGTTTTTCCTTTCAGTGTTTATTTTCATTTTCACTTGGGAATCTTTCTGTTAGGACAGCTGAATATATCTAGTGCAGTCATAATATTCTGTTTACTCACCTAGAAATAAATAAAATGGCAAGATAGAGGTAACCAAAAGATGATAACTTTGGTTATCTCCTTGTGGTTAATGTGAATGGAGCCAGTTCATTTAGAAGACAAATTATTTTTTGTTAGGAAGGGCAGAAAGTAGAGAACAATTAACTATCAGACTTCAAACCTATGAAAGAGAACACAGATTAGATGCCACCTGGAACACTTTTAGCCAAGTTGTGAAAACATGCAAGTCTATTTTGGTACCATAGATGCAAGACCTAAATTTTAATTATAGATTTTATGTTCAATAAAAAATGGAACATTTATCACATATATGTATTTTTTTCATATATCAATTTCCATGGACTTTATTTGTCAAATATAATTTATATTTAGACCTCTAGGAATTAAGTGATTAGAGAACAGATTTACAAGTAGATTTTATCATGCATTACCTCCTCCTTCCCCATCCTTGAAACCCAGTCACTATTGTTGTGAAGAATCCCAGCCTATAAGGAGCCGCCAAGTGTAAATGTTCCAGCTGCTAATCCCAGTTAAGGAGTGTATACCACAAGGCTAACTGATAAATAAACGGGCTCACACTCAGATGATTCCAGTCCCCAGGCCACAAGGCTTTTCTCTGAGTGTAAAATCTATCTTCTCATCTTTTAGTTCTCTAATTAAATGTTACTCCCTCACAGAGGCTTTTTTGAACTCTCATATTAAATTACCCTTTTATGTGTTATCATAATTCTTCGTGGATTCCCTCCATTATGCATATGGAATATAAGTATAGATCTATTTGTATAGTTATTCATTAAAAATTCTGTGCTCTCCGCCTGCAAAGGGGTCAGGAGGTAATTCTTTTTGGTTTGCCCTGTGTCCCCAGTGTTTTAATTCGAATACTTAGTAGACATTCAATACATATTTGGTATATAAATCAATTGTTACTCCAATTACTCCAATATTACCTCGAAGGAGCTGAGGCACCAATGTTCTGAGAATTCCTAGATACTCAGAAAGACTATGGTGTTTGTTACCCTAGGAGATTGAAAGGGTGATGATAGAAGATGGAACAGCACAATTTTCCATTTTGCATTCCTATTTTAGTAAGCATATGTTTGTTTGTTACATGAAAAAGGAACTCATCTGAACAGATTTTATTGTAAGTTCTTCTTCCTTTGGAACATACAAATGACTTCTTTTAAAATGACCTTGCTTCTTTCTCTCCTGTGCTCTAACATCATTTATCATTCAGAGAATGAAGCTATGTATAAAAAATGGGGGAAAAAAAGGAGGAGTCCAGAAGACAAATTTAATTGTAACCAAATGGATGATGGCTGGGTGACCTAGACCTGGATAGGTTTCAAATCTTCCTACATCTGTGGCTCTGCAAAACTGCAAAAGCAAAGGCTTCCTGATAGAAACAGATACACATATATATGCAGCTATATGTGTGGTGCAACTTAATACCATGTAAAGTAATGATAAAGATCTTGGAGATCTTTCCCAGGGGTAGCATGTTATAGTAGAAAGAACAAGTGCTGTGATAACACACTTTGAGCCTGAGTCTTTCACTCTCTAGCTGGGCCTCATCTTCAAAGGGCCCTAAAGTTAGAATTAAATGAAATAAAAGCATATAAAACATAATATACATTAAGCTCTCCAAAATTTTAATCCTTTTGTCTGATAGATATTAAAGAATCAAATCTATAGCAAGCTGTATGTATCTTAACTAAATCAATATAAATATTCTGGCTGTAATATTGTACTATAATTTTATAAGATGTTACCTTTGGAGGAAACTGAGTAAAGAGGAAATGGGATGGCTCTGTGTTGCTTACAACTCATGTGAATCCACTATTATTTTAAAACAAAAAGTTTAATTTTAAAAACTCTGTAGTGAAAGAAAGAAGAACCTCAGTTCATACAGTGCTACAGCTGAGAGAATCTTTAAAAAATTCAATTTTGGAGGGGGGCGCCTGGGTGGCTCAGCTAGTTAAGCGACCGACTTTGGCTCAGGTCATGGTCCCATGGTTGGTAAGTTCGAGCCCCATGCTGGGCTCTGTGCTGACAGCTCAGAGCTTGGAGCCTGCTTTGGATTCTGTGTCTCCCTCTCCCTCTGCCCCTCACCTGCTAGTACTCTGTCTGTCTCTCTCTCAAAAATAAATAACAGAAAAATTCAATTTTTTTATTTACCATTATTTTACAAATGATGTAAATGAGTTATTTCACAAGTGATGCAAGGAAGCTCAATGCTGTTAAGTGACTTGGGCAACATGTAGATAGTTATTGATAGAGCCAGAAAAAAAATTGTGTCCTAGTTCCCAACTGGTTTTATTACCCAAATATAAGTAGATTTTTGAAGAGGAGTCCTTCACATCTAAGTATTTTTTTACTGTTCTAACTCTGGGGTTACTGTATTTGTATCTACAGGCTTTTGTAGAGATGACTATTTATTTTTTCTGAACAATCTTTGCTATTCTTAATATAGAATTTCACAAAATCACCTCATGTTGTAATTTAAGAAAGAATCTTTTGGCAAATAACCTTGAAATCCTGGAAACAAGTTTGAAAAACTAATTGGAACTAAAGATTTCTGGTGTCCATTTTCTGTTTCTGCTTTTAGACAGAAATGCCTTTCAGCAGTTATATGCATTAAGTCTTACTGTCTACAGGACAAGAATGATGCTATGGCTAGTAACATATCCATTCTCTTATTTGTTGAAATATGATGAATGGGAAAAATTCAACATTACAAACAGAACACATTGGATGTACTAATTTAAACACTCAACTTGAAACATCATTCAGGGGAAAAAGGGCTTTGTGTAGTATGTCTTGGCGTACCCCAGACATCCCCCCTCTCAAAAGACCCTTTCTTTAATATTGTCATTGTTTTTATTTCTATTGGTTACATCCAGATATAAACATCTCAGAAAAGGGATTTTTGTTACCACCAGTGTTTTACATTGCTACCCAATGTTAGCTGAAACTAACATCCATCCTAAGGTTGTAAAACACAGGATAATTAAATTTTGTTGGAGGAAACATTAAACCATGATAAGGAAGGCTGATCTTTCTGGACCATTATGATGGGACCTAATGCAGTAACACATCTTGGTTAAGGGTAGAGGGTGGTGGAAGGCAGTATATCAAAATGGGGAGAGAAATATTGAAGAGGTTTTTAAGTAGAACATGTTAGAAATACATTCTACTATTTTACTATTACTATTACTATTTATTATTACTACATACATTAGTACTGTTTTATTGTCATATATAGTAAAATAAAAGTCTTCACAAATGTTAGGTGTGAATCTTATTTAAAACCATACTAAAATTATTAAAATTAACATGCAAAGTGATGGGATGGGGAGGTACAGGATATAAATGTTTTCCCACAAGAAAATATTTGTATGTATTAAAGGAGAACTGGCTGTATATTTTTAATGCTTTATAACTGTAAGCTCTGACGTTACAATTAAATCTCTTTTTTTCCACTAATTGACTTAAGGTTCCAGCTGGAAAAATATAAGTATACTCATCAATTCTACAAAAAACAATTATTCAAATCTCTTTTCCATTATTTTGGCTGTCTATTAGAATAGTCCTACATAAGTGGTTATGTCACTCTGAGCCCTCAAGATAAGAATTAGGCTTAAAGCGAACAGCATAAATCACAGTCTGACATAAAAAACTACATAGTAGTTCATTCTGCTGCTGTTTTGGTATAGCTACCATCAAGCTGTTGCTTGAATCTATTTGAATTTACTGTCTTCAGCACTGCATAAGAAAACATGAAAGCATTTTTTAACATTTTCTCTCAAGTATATACAATTCTTTATTATTGAGAATTCCACATCTAAATGAAACAATGTTTGAGGGAAAATGATGCATGATACTCATAATTTCTTAGCATATGTGGCAATGTTTACCTAATACCATTTCTCTGATATGGAGGAAATCTCTACTGTGGTGGAAAAAAATACTTAGGGCATTGCTTTCACTACTACTTTGTTTCTATAAACTCTTTTTTTTTAAATCATAAATGGATTAAAACTCTAATGCTACAGAAAACAAGCAAAACATGATAGTCTTTGTTAAACTTTAACTGCACATAAGGTTGACCATTAAATCATTATAAAAGTTTACTGGATATCCTTAAAAGCCTATTTCCTTCCAGTTATAAATACCCACAGATTTTATACAGAAGCGCAGGCATGCACACACACATACACACACACACACACCCCACACTATAGCATACTATTCATATTATCTTGTGACTTACTTTTTTACCCAACAGCCTATACACATTAGATAAATTGTTATCAGTGATATTTAGGGTATTTCCAATTGCTATTACAAACATATGGGATGAGTATCCTTTTACATATTTTTGTATAAACATAAAAATATGATTATGGTACAGTTTGCTAAAAAAAAAATGCACCTAACCCATTTTTAACGTTTTTGATATTGCCACATTTCTCTCCAAAGAAGCTAGAAAACATTCACACTTCTACCAGTAGGGTCAATGAAGATTCATTTCCTACCACCTCAATTTAAATCTTATAAACCTCTTCTGCCCAATAGAATCTTCTGTAATTATGTACATTCGAATTTTCTGCAATTATGGACATGTCTTATATTCATGCTAATACAGTAGCCACTAGTTATATATGGCTATTAAGCACTTAAAGTTTGGCTACCAAAATTAAAGAATCAAATCTTAAGTTTCATTTAAATTATTTTAAATTTAAAAAGCCATATGTGGCTAGTGTCTACATACTAAATCAGTGCAATTATACACAAAATGAGATCTGATTTAATTTGTATTTTCCTGTTTATTCACAAAGTTGATCATCTTACACACTTTTAAAGTGGTTTGTCACTTTGAATTATTTAAAATTCAAATAAATTTTGTGTACTTTTCTATTTTTCTATTATATTGTCCTCATCATGATTTGTAAGTAATATTTCTATTGTATGTTTATTTCTATTGGATATTTATTAATATTTAATCTACTATATAGATTATAAATTTTGTGTACTTTGCTATTTTTCTATTATATTGTCCTCATCATGATTTGTAAGTAATATTTCTATTGTATGTTTATTTCCATTGGATATTTATTAATATTTAATCTACCATATAGATTATAAATATTAGTTCCAAGTTTTTATTTATTGACATATACTTTGCATACTAGGTACTATCATGAATTACACATTTTCTTTTCCAGTATAGTATCTCACTGGTAATGACCTGCATATATGAAAACTATTGTGTTTTGTATATTTATTTTGTATCTTGTCACTTCATTTAACTATGAATATTTTTGGTGATTTCATTAACATTATATTCTACTAACTTATTTTCTCATTTTACCTTTTTTTCCTCGCTCCTCTGCCTCTGGGAATCCCATTTTGTGTATGGTGTCTCACATGTCTCTGTTTCTAGTCATTTATTTTATTTCTTCTCTCTTTTTACATTAGATCATCTTAAAAGACCTATCTTAAATTCAACTTATTTTTTCTTCTGCCATTTCAAATCTTTTGTTGAGTCCCCGCAATAACTTTTTTATCAGTTATTGAGTGAAATATTCCTACCTAATTCTTTTTTTGGTATTTCTATTTCCTTTTTTTTAATTTGTTTATGTCTTTATTTTATTTTGAGAGAGAGAGAGACAGAGTATGAGTGGGGGAGGGGCAGAGAAAGAGGGAGACACAGAATCTGCAGCAGGCTCCAGGCTCTGAGCTGTCAGCACAGAGCCCAATGTGGGGCTTGAACCCACAGACTGTGAGGTTGTGACCTGAGCCAAAGTCGGATGTTAACAGGCTAAGCCACCCAGGTGCCCCAGTATTTCTATTTCTTTATTCTCGGTTTGAGATATAATTCTCAAACTTTCCTCTAATTCTTTATATGTGCTAACCTTTCATTATTAAAGATATTTGTAAGGCTGTTTTATAATCATTGTCTACTAAGTCCCATGTCTGGCTCCTCCTCAGGGGCAGTTCTATTGACTTGTTTCCTTCCTATATATGGTGGATACTTCTATTTTATTGAAAAGACATACATTTAAAATAACTAATTTTGGCAACTCTGGAAATCAAATGAAAATCAGATGCCTTTCACTTTCCAGGGTTTGTTGCTATTACTGTTTGTTATTGGTTGGTTCTCTTTGTATGGCTTTCCTTTTGTTTGTGACTTTCCTGAACTAATTCAGTTGATCTGAGTTAGTTAATCCTTATTATATGCAGCCACTTAAGTACTTGTTTTGTTAGTTTAGTCATAAGCTAATGATTAGACATATTTTCTTAAGTGTCTTGGAAAGCTAAGTCTCATAGACTTTGTAAGGCTCTTTTTGTTAATGTTTTGGCACATCTTCAACACTCAAGTAGACAGTTTACAACTCTGCCTTAACCTTCATTATTGTTTATGCAGACTCAAAGTCAACCATAGGTGAGAGA
Organism: Cryptoprocta ferox; assembly: GCA_028646485.1. Taxonomy (NCBI): domain Eukaryota; kingdom Metazoa; phylum Chordata; class Mammalia; order Carnivora; family Eupleridae; genus Cryptoprocta; species Cryptoprocta ferox. The sequence continues at coordinate 122,153,708 of CM053567.1, forward strand.
TTTGGGCTCTCTCAGCTGTTTCCTAGTGATCACAATCCTGCACATGCATGTGGCCTTCTAAATTATCAGGAGATGTAGCTAACTTTCCTAACACAGAGAAACAGACACAGAGAGTTGGACAGGGAAATATGTCCCAAATGAAAGCACAAAGCCACAGCAAGAGATCTAAGCAAAATGGGTAAAAGTAATATGTCTAATAGAGAATTTAAAGTACAGATCATAAAGATATGCACTGGACTTGAGAAAAGAATGGAGCACAACAGTGAGACCATTAACAAAGAGATAAAAAAGAAGTAATCAATACTTACTTACAATAATTAAAATTAAAAATCACTAAATAGTAGGCTAGAGGAAGCAGAAGAATGAATCACTGACCTGGAGGACAGAGAAATGCAAAGTAATTAAGCTGAGCAGATGAAAGAAAAACATTATGCAAAATGGAAATAGACTTAGGGAACTCAGCAGCTCCATCAAATGTAATAACATTTGCATTATAGGTATCCCAGAAGAATAAAAGAGGGAAAAGGAGCCAGACAATTTATTTGAAGAAATAATAGCTGAAAACTTTCCTAATCTGCAGAAGAAAATAGATATCCAGGTCCAAGAGGCACAGAAACACCCAAGCAAAATCAACCCAAGGAGGTCCACACCAAGATGCATAGTAAATAAAATGGCAGAAAGAGAATTTTAAAAGCAGCAAGAGAAAAGAACACAGTTATATACAAGGAAAGCCCCATAAAGCTATCGGTGAATGTTTCAGCATAAACTTAGCATGTCAGAAGTGGGTGGCATGATATAAAGTGCTGAATGGGAAAAATCTCCCATTCAGAATCTCCCAAGAATACTCCATCCAGCAAGGCTATCATTCAGTTTAGAAAGGAGAAATAAAGAGTTTCTCAGACAAACAAAAGCTGAAGGAGTTCATGACCATGAAACCATCCCTGCAAGAACTGTTGAAGGGGACTCTCTGAGTAGAAAGGAAAGACCATAAGTAAGAGTGTAGGAAAGTAGGAAACAAAATCAGTAAAAAATAAGTTTACCTGTAAAAAATCAGTTAAGGGATTCACAAAATAAAAAAATGTAAAATATGACACCATATACCTAAACGATGGGGGAGGGGAGGAATAAAGAACAGTTTCAAACTTAAGTCACCATCAACTTAATACAGATTGCTATATGCAGAAGATGTTATATACAAAGCTAATGGTAAGCATAAATCAAAAACCAGTACTAGATATGCAAAAATCAAAGAGAAAGAAACCTAAGTGTATTGCTAAAGAAAGCCAGCAGACTGTGTAACAGGAAGAGAAGAAAGGATTGAAGAAGAACTACAGAAGCAACTGCAAAACAAGTACCAAAATCGCAATAAATACATATTTGTCAATAATTACTTTGAATGTAAATGGACCAAATGCTCCAATCAAAAGACATAGGGTGATGTAATGGATAAAAATACAAGACCCATCTATACGCTGTCTACAAGAGACTCATTTCAGATCTAAAGACATATGAAGAGTCAAAGTGAGGAGATGTGGAAACATTTATCATGCAAATGGATGTCAAAAGAAAGCCAGAGTAGCAATACTTATATCAGACAAAATAGATTCTCTTTTGAGAGAGAATATGCGCACATGAATGGGGGGTGGGAGGACAGAGAGAAGGGAGAGAGAGAATCTTAAGCAGGCTTCATGCCAGTGCAGAGTCCAACACAGGGCCCGACCTCACCACTGTGAGATGATGACTAAAGCTGAAATCAAGAACCTGATGCTTAACCGTTTAGGTGCCCCAAGACTTTAAAACAAAAAAATATAACAAAAGAAAAAGAAGGATACTGTATAAGGGGATAATGCAACAAGAAGCTATAAAAATTATAAATATTCATGCACCCAACATGAAAGCACCCAAATACATAAAAAAAAAGTTCATAACAAAAAGGAACTAATCTATAGTAATAGAATAATAGTAGGAGACTTTAACACCACACTTATATCAATGGACAGATCATCCAAACAGAAAATCAACAAGGGTACAATGGTTTTCAATGACACACTGGACTGATAGATTTAACAGATACATTCAGAAAATTCCAACCGAAGACAACAGAATAAACATACTTTTCAAGTGTACAAGGAACATTCTTCAGAAAAGATCACATATTTGGTCATGAAACAAGTCTCAACAAATTTAAAAAAAAAATGGTAGCCATACCATGCATCTTTTCTGACCACAATACACTATGAAACCAGAAATCAACTATAAGAAAAAAATATGAAAAGAGCACAAATACATGAAAGTTAAATAACATGTTACTAAACAATAAATAGATCAACCAAGAAATCAGAGAAGAAATAGAAAACTCTATGGAAATAAATGAAAATGAAAATACAGTGGTCCAAAATCTTTGCAATGCAACAAAAGTGGTTCTAAGAGAGAAGTTTATAACAATACAGAGCTACCTCAAGAAACAAGAAAAATCTCAAACAATCTAACTTTAACACTTGAAGTAGCTAGAAAAACAACAAACAATATCCCAAAACAGCAGAAGGAAGGAAATAATAAAGATTAGACCAGAGATAAATAATATGGAAAGTAAAAAGCAATAGAATAGATCAATGAAACCTGGAGCTGGTTCTTTGAAAAGATCAACAAAATTGATAAACCTCTAGTCAGACATACCAACAGTAAGAGAGAGAGAGAGAGAGGGAGAGAGGGGGACAGAAGGAGAGGGGAAGAGAGAGAGAGAGCCCAACTAAACAAAATCACTAATTAAAGGGGATAAATAACAAACAACACCACAGAGATACAAACAATTGTAACAGAATATTATGAAAACCTTTGTGTCAACAAATTGGACAACTTAGAAGAAATGGATAAATTCCTAGAAACACATAGCCTACCAAAATTGAAGCAGGAAGAAACAGAAAATTTGAACAGATTATCAATAATAAAATTGAAACAGTAATAATAAAAAAAAAAAAAACCTCCCAACAAACAAAAGTTTACACCTAGACAGCTTCACAGGGGAATTCTAACTAACAGTTAAAGAGGAGTAAATACCTGTTTTCTCAAATTTTTCCAAAAAATAGAAGGGGAAATAAAACTTCAAAATTCATTCTATGAGTCCAGCATTACCGTGATATCAAAACCAAATAAAGACAGTACAGAAAAGGAAAACTATAGGCCAATATCTCTGATGAACACAGATGTAAAAATTCTCAACAAACTACTAACAACCTGTTTCCAACAATACATTAAAAAATTCATTCAGCAAGATCAAGTGGGATTTATGCCTGGGATGCAAGGGTGATTCAATATTTGCAAATCAATCAAGGTGATACATCACATCTATAAGAGAAAAGACACAAACTATATGCTCATTACAATAAATACAGAAAGAACATTTGACAAAGCACAACATCCATTCATGATATAAAGCCCTCAACAAAGTAGGTTTAGATGGAACATACCTCCACAAAATAAAGGCGTCATATGAAAATTCCATGACTGATATCATCCTCAGTGGGGAAAAACAGAGCTTTTCTCTTAAAGTCAGGAACAAGACAAGGATGTTCACTCTCACCACTTTTATTCAACATACCACTGGAAGCCCTAGCCACACCAATCAGACAACAAAAAGAAATAAAAGGCATCCGAATTGGTAAGGAAGAAGTAAAACTTCCACTATTTGCAGATAACATGATACTATATAAAGAAAATCCTAAAGATTCCACCAAAAAAACTTGTAGAACTGATAAATTCAGTAAACCGCAAGATACAAAACCAATGTACAGAATTCTCTTGCATTTCTAAACACTAATAATGATGCACCAGAAAGAGAAATTAAGAAAACAGTCTCATTTACAATTGGACCAAAAATAATCAAACACCTAGGAATAAACCTAACCAAAGAGCTGAAAGACCTGTACTCTGAAAACTATAAAACGCTGATGAAAGAACTTGAAGATAACACAAAGAAATGGAAAGACATTCCAATGCTCATAGATTAGAAGAACAAAGATTGTTAAAATGTCTATACTACCCAAAGGAATTTACAGATTTAATGTAATCTCTATTAAAATGCCAACAGCATTTTTCATAGAACTAGAACAAATTATCCTAAAATTTGTATGGAACCACAAAAGACCCCAAATAGCCAAAGCAATCCTGAAAAAGAAAAACAAAACCACAGGTACCACAATTCCAGACTTCAGTTATACTACAAAGCTGTAGTAAGCAAAAGAGTATGGTACTGGCACAAAAATAGACACATAGATCAATAGAACAGAATAGAGAACCCAGAAATAAACCCAGAATTATATGGTCAATTAACCTTTGGCAAAGGAGGCAAGAATATGCCATGGGAAAAAGATATTGTCTTAAACAAATGATGTTGGGAAAACTAGACAGCTACATGCAAAAGAATGAAATTGGACCACTTCCTTACAACATACACAAAAATCAACACAAAATGGATTAAGATGTAAATGTGAGAGTTGATACCATAAAAATCCTAGAAAAGAGCACAGGCAGGGATTTTTGACATTGGTCATAGCAACATCCTTCTAAATAGGTCTCCTTAGGCAAGGGAAACAAAAGGAAATATAAACTATTGGAATTACATCAAAATAAAAAGCTTCTGCACAGCAAAGGAAACAATCAACAAAACTAAAAGATAACATACAAAATGGGAGAAGATATTTACAGATGACCTATCCAATAAAAGATTAATATCCAAAATATATAAGGAACTTATAAAACTCAACCCCAATCAACAAATAATCTAATTTAAAAAGGGGCAAAAGAAAAGAACAGACATTTCTCCAAAGAAGACACACAGATGGCCAACAGAAACATGAAAGGATGCTCAACATCACTCATCATCAGGAAAATGCAAATCAAAACCACAATGAGATATCACTTCACACCTGTCAGAATGGCTAAAATTAAAAGCTCAAAAAACAACAAATGTTGTCAAGGTTGTGAAGAAAAAGGAATCCTACTGCACTGTATGCTATCTGGTGCAGCCACTGCTGAAGATGGTATGGAGGCTCCTCAAAAAATTAAAAATAGAACTACCCTGCAATCAAGCATCATACTACTAGATCTCTACTCAGTGAATACAAAAACAGAATACTAACTTGAAGGGATATATGCATCTCTATGTTTACTGCAGCATCATTTACAATAGCCAAACTATAGAAGTAGCCCTAATGTCCATTGATAGATCAATGGATAAAGAAGATGTGGTATCTATACAATGGAATACTAGTTAACCATTAAAAAATGAAATCATGCCACTTGTAATGACAAGAGAAATAAGCCAGTCAAATAAAGATAAATACCATATAGTTTCATTCATATGTGGAATTTAAGAAACAAAAAAACAAACAAAGAAAAAAAGAGACAAATCAAAAATCAAACACTTAACTATAGAAAATAAATAGATGGTTACCAGAGGGGAGGAGGATGGGGAGATGGATGAAATAGGATTAAGTGGACACTTATCTTGGTGAGAACTGAGTAATATATGAAACTGTTGAATCACTATATTGTATACCTAAAATTAATATAACATTGGATGTTAACTACCCTGGAATTTAAAATAAATAAATTTCTTTGTCAGCTTTTTATGAACTCCATATCTTCACCTCATGAAGCCATGATTTGAAATAACTGTCAATGATTGTTTTAGACACATACACTGGGGCTTTGGCTAGATAAACACAGAATATGGAGATTTTCAGACAGCTTCCATAAAGGCAGTTCTGAGCCCCGGGTCCTACCACCATGGGCTTCTATGCTAGTGGTTTCACAGCTACCATGGTTGCAGCCGCAAGTCTGTTTGTTTTCAAGGCTATCACAGAACTACTGAAATGTGAATGTGAAAAAGACATGTAAAATATCATAAAGTTCATAGTTTTTACCAAGATTCAATGGTTTTTCTAAAATAAATTTCTTCTGGGGCACCTGGGTGGCTCAGTCGGTTAAGTGTCTGACTTCGGCTCAGGTCATTTTCTGGTGGTTTGTGAGTTCGAGCCCTCATTGGGCTCTGCGCTGACAGCTCAGAACCTGGAGTCTGCTTTGAATTCTGTGTCTCCCTCTCTCTCTCTGCCCCTCCCCGCTCATGCTTTTTCTCTCTCTCAAAAATAAATAAACATTAACAATATTTTTAAAATAAATTTCTTCTGATTGATGAATGTTTTTGGTTAGTTTCTGGGGTTCTAAAAAAATTTAATTTTGATAATTTTTGCCATTGTTTCTACTTCTTTTATGAAGGAATGGTCTTGGAGGGTTTCACCATTCTGTCAATGCTTCTCTCTCTTCCTTTCATTTTAAACATTTTTTTTTTTTTGCTGTTTATTTATTTTTGAGAGAGAGACAGACAGACAGAGGGTGAGTGGGGGAGGGACAGACAGAGAGGGAGACACAGAATCCAAAGCAGGCTCCAGGCTCCAAGCTGTCAGCATGAAGCCTGACGTGGTGCTCAAACCCACAAACTGAGAAATCATGACCTGAGCTGAAGTCAGACGTTTAACTGACTGAGACGCCCAGGTGCCCCATCCCTTTTCCTTTCATTTTAAAACAATTATAGAAGAAGGTGAGGAAGACGTATATATGTATGTATATGTATATATATGTGTGTATATATGTATATATATACATATATAACAATTCATAATGAGAATATGTATAATGAACAGTGTTTATATTCAACAAAATAAAATTCAAGATGAAAACATTAATGGCACCAAGTGGACATCCATGTGCGAAAAACAAATCCAGACACAGATCTTACACCTTTCACAAAAATAAACTTAAAATGGATCATGACTAGATATTAAACACAAAATTGTAAAACCTGTAGAACATAAATAGGAAAAACTTAGATGATGTTGATGGAATTTAGATATAACATCAAAGGCATGATCCATAAAAGAAATCATTGATGAGCTAGACTTCATTAAAATAAAAAAAATTCTGCTTTGTGAAGGATGATGTCAAGAGAATGAAAAGATAAGCTATGGACTGGGAGAAAACATTTGCTGAAGATATTTAATATAGGACTGTTCTCCAAAATATACAAAGAACTCTTAAAACTCAAAAATAAGAAAATAAACAACAAAATAAAAAGTGGGCCAAAGACCCTAACAGATGTTTCACTAAAGAAAATACGAAGATGGAAACTATGCATTTGAAAAAGTGCTCCACATCATGTATCATCAAGGAAATGCAAATTAAAGTGAGATACCACTACACACCTATTAGAATGACCAAAATCCTGAATGCTGACACCACCAAATTCTGATAAAAATTGGGAGAACAGAAACTCTCATTTGTTGCTGGTGGGTATGCAAAATAATACAGCCACTTTGGAAGACAATTTGGCCATTTCTTACAAAACTAAACATAGTTTTATAATATGATCCTACAATCGTGCTCTTTGGTGTTTAGTCAAAGGAGCTGAAAACTTATGTCCATACAAAAAACTACACACAAATATTTATAGCAGCTTTATGTTTAGTTTTGTAACTTGGACTCAGGTACCTTCCAATGGTTAATAATAAAGAGGTACATCCAGACAATAAAATACTGTTCGGTATTTTAAAAAAAGGAAGGAAGGAAGGAAGGGGGAGAGGGAGGGAAAGAGCTATCAAGCCATGAAAAGACATGGAAGTAACCTAAATGCATGTAACCAAGTGAAAGAAGCCAATCTGAAAAAGCTATATGTGGTGTGATTCTAACTACCTGATATGCTGAAAAAGACAAACCTATGGAGATAGTAAAACTGTCAGTGGTTGCCAGAGGTTGGGAAGGAGGAGGGATGAATGGGTAGACCATAGAGGATTTTTAGAGAAGTGAAAATAATCTGTATGATACTATAATGATGTATACATGTCATTCTACATTTGATCAAATTCATAGGAGGTACAACCAAGAGTGAACCCTGATGTAAACCATGGCTTTAGGATGATAATTATCTGTCAATATAGGTTCATCAATTGTCACAAATGTACCTCTCTGGTGGGGATATTGATGATGGGGAAGCTCTAGAAGTGTGGAGGCAAGGAGTACATGGGAACTTTCTGCACTTTCTTCTCAATTTGCTAAAAACTGCTAACAAAAATAGTCTTTAAATATGAAAAAATAATCATGGAGAAAATAGATATTTTATTTTGATGAAATATGAAGTAATTATGGTGTTTGTGTTACAAAGAACATGCTTTTGAAATCTAAAGGTGTAGAGGGAGAGAAATAAAGCCATAATGGTCAAGGCTTTAACATACTACTCTCAGAAATAATTGTACATAGCCTAACTTTATATAACATTGCAGTATAATATTATAACTAGGTTTTGGAAATCTTTACATCTGGGGGGGCCTGGGTGGCTCAGTTGGTTGAGCATCCAACTTCGGCTTAGGTCATGATCTCCCAGTTCGTGAGTTTGAGCCCCACATCAGGCCCACTGCTGGCAGCAGGGAGCTTGCTTCAGATTCTCTGTCCCCCTCTGTCTCTGCCCCTCCCCCACTTTCACTCTGTCTCTCAAAAATAAAATATTTAAAAAATCAAATTAAAAAAAGAAGAAATCTTTACATCTGACAATAAATATAATTTACATTCTTTGTAAAGTCTTATAGAAAAATTACAAAAATCTCTTCGACTACAAAGAAAATCTCTAAAAATTCTCCTAAGTAGAATTTCAATGCATTACATTTTCTGAGCACAATACATCTCTAGTTAATAGGAAAAAAAGACAGAGAAAGGAGTAAAATAACCCTACCTAATTTAAAAAAAAAAGCACTTTTCTAAATAACTTGTAGGTTAAAGAGAAAATCAAAACTGAAAAAAAAAAGATATGATATTTTATCTTTTCAAAAAGCTACTATTCTTTTTTGGATACATTAATTTGTTGAAATTCTCTAAGGATACAAATTTCAAACAAAACCTTTTTCTTTTTATATCTTCTCTTTCTTAAAAGCAGATTTTGACAGTATAAAATATTATAACATCCGAAATCACATTTCCCAGAGGCAACTGCTTTTTCCACCTCAATTTTGTGCTATTGTGATGGTTATCTCCTTAACTCTGAATAAACTATTTATATCTCTATTCTGTGGATTAACAATTTTAGACATTGTCTATTGTCTTCTCCTTTTGAAAGATCAGGATTTGCTCACATTACTCATCATGTCTTTTTATCTTTGTCATTTTACACTAGATATTTTATTTTTAACTCCTCTGTGGTTACCTGAGAATTTTTTTTCTGAGGGAGAGAGACAGAGAGAGAAAGAGAGAGAGAATCCCAAGCAGGTTCCACTCCCAGTGGAACCCAACACAGGGCTCAATCCCACACTCCTGGGATCATGACCTGAGCAGAAATCAAAAGTCAGATGCTCAACCAGTTGATCCACCCAGGTGTCCCTTAAATAATATCTCTAAGCCTATCTTTCTTATGACAATATATGACTTTAGACAAGGAACTTAAGTACCCACTAAGTAATGGAAGGATATTATTGACTGTACCACTTAGTTTTCTTATCTCAAACTTCCATGTACACACTTTGATTATTATGTCAAAAGGATAATAATATTACATGTAATTTATCTGTGCTTAGTCATAAGTTTGATCAAAGTGTTCAAAACGAACAAACTGTAGTTTAATTACTATGTCTATTTATGTACTGGGCACTCCTGAATCAAGTTGTATACTAGAATTTACCCTTTCTTCCTGGTAGGTGTAATGCAAGGACCACTGTAACTCTGAAAACATCAAGTTTAAATAGATTTTTACTCTTGCATTTCTTTGACAACTCAAAATCATGCCACTTTTAACTTTGTTTAATATTAAGACCATGTTTTGTGCTGCCTTTGATTTTTCCTGGTATTTTTAAATTATCCTCCTTTTTGTTGTTAACAAAATCATATATTTTGCAACATATTCTCAAAATTATCCAGTCTTTTAGAGACCTGTGACTACAAATTATAATTGGTTTTGTTTCTCTTTCAGGCAATTGAATTTTTGCAAATTTTTGGTGATCATTTCTTTTTCTTTATTATAAAGGAAGAACTAATATGATTAATATTGATGCTGGCAGAGGGTTTTATGGTCCTTATGTACATATGTTTCTCTATAGGTCTTCTTTCTTAAAAAATAAAAAAAATGCAATCTCTGGATTGCTTAAGGAGGGCTTATGAATTTTTAGGCTTTTAATTATTTACTTTATTTTATTTTTAATGTTTATTTATTTCGAGAGAGAGAGAGAGAGATGGAAAGCATGAGCTGGGGAAGGGCAGAGAGAGAGAGAGGAAGACACAGAATCCAAAGCAAGCTCGAGGCTCTGAGCTATCAGCACAGAGACCAATGCAGGACTCAAACTCATGAACCATGAGATCATGACCTGAGCCAAAGTCGGACGCTCAACCAACTGAGCCACCGAGATGCCCCGAGGCTTTGTTTTAGAACACTCATGGGCAGCTATAAGCCTGGCACTGACCCTCAACCCACCCCCAATAAAGGATTTATATTTGTTTCTGCCACCTTGGGAACTGCTAATTGGGCACCACTTTAAATTAAATTTTGGATTGTCACGGGCAAGATGGCGGAGAAGCAGGGAGCTCTGTAATCCGCGCACACCCGTATGGATTGAACTGAGAAGGACTGAAGGGATAAAACTTGGATTTGCAAGTGGGGGAAAGAAGAAACAGATGCCAGAAAGAAGACAACCTCAAAGATGCCTGAGTGAGTGACTGTGATCTGGGAAATTAGTGGACGGGCGGGTCCCGGTGGCGCAGGGGGAAGGAGCCCCCGAGCCCAACACAGGGAGAGCGCGCTGTGCCCCGGAGAGACCAGGGGAAGAGAAAGAGAGACGGAAAACGCGCCTAGAACCATCTCTAAGGGAGGAAAAACTCGCCCGTCTCCCATATATAACGGCCGGGCGCAGGGAGAGAAATCCATCCCATCTGGCCAGTGAATTCTTCCTTGGGCGCAGCGGCAGAGGCATCCATTCCAAGCCGCACCGCAAAAGGCTGCGACACAGATAAAGGCAGCGGCGGTGCGAAAAGCGGTGGAGGCGCCACAAAAGGCGCCTTGAAAAGCGGCAGCGGCGACAGCGGCAGCGGCGGCTCCGAGAAAAGGGTGGTGCAAGCCGGCCGGGAGGCCAGCCGCCAGCGGGAACGCATCTCATCCCCGGTGATGGTGTTAAACTGTACGGACTGGGTTTTGGAAGTGAGGCGGAGCTTGGAGAATACAGTTTGGCTCGCCCACGGCACAGGGAGATCCGACTCAGAAGGGCGGTTGCAACGCTTGGTTCCGGCAAAGCTTTGAGGCGGCGCCATACTTCTCCCTGCAACCACCAAGACGGACCTCAGAGAGAGCAGCCCCCGAGACCTGACCTGACGCCAGACCACGCCCATCAGCACAGGGGAGTTGTCTTTCTTCTTTCTTTTTTTCTTTGCTTCTCCTTCTTTTCTGCTGCCATCCAGATATATATCCCGTAGCATATTCTTATCTCTCCTCTTGGCTGGTTATATGCTTTTAGACTTCCCAGACTTTTGCTCTCTGTCCCCACCTTGTTTTTCTTTTTGTTTTTGTTTTTGTTTCTTTTTCTTCTCTCTCTTCTTCTCTTCTCTTCTTTCTTTTCGTTCCTTTACTTTCTTTTTCTTTACTTCCATTCCCCTTTTGGCTTGCTTATTTGTTTGATTTGTCTGTGCATGTGCATGCTTTTGTTCCCTGTATGCTACTCTGTTTCCTTTTCAGGGCTACCTCAAGAAACAAGCCAAAGTATACATGGTGGAGAGTCCCAAATATCACTGACCAGGGAAATAAAATAATCAAAGGCACAATAAGAGAAACCGAGGGACACCATTAAAAGAACACTTTCTGAAACGACAGGCCCTGCACAGTCAATGAGCCTCCTCTAATAGAGCAGTAGAAACAGGTGCACAGTGCATAACGAGCTTTTTAAAACTGACAAGAGACAGAAAGCTAGCTAAAATGACGAAGCGAAAGAACTCTCCTTTAAAGCAACTCCAGGAAGAAGTCACAGCCACAGAACTGCTCAAAACAGGCTTAAACAACATAACTGAACAAGAATTTAGAACAATTGTCATAAAATTAATTGCTGGACTTGAAAAAAACATCAAAGAAGCTATTGATACACAGACTAGGGACCTTCAAAATAGCTGTGATGAGTAAAAAAGGCTATAAATGAGGTGCATAACAAAATGGAGGCAGCCACTGCACGGATCGAAGAGGCAGAGAGGAGAATAAGTGAATTAGAAGACACAGTAATAGCAAAAGAGGAAGCCGAGAAAAAGAGAGGGAAATTGATACAGGAACACGAAAAGAGAATTCGAGAA
>CM053567.1:122166564-122219634 GCA_028646485.1 Cryptoprocta ferox
TTTGTCTTTATATTTTGCCAGTTTCACTATGATATGTCGTGCTGAAGGTCGATTCAAGTTACGTCTTAAGGGGGTTCTTTGGGCCTCTTGGATTTCAATGTCCATTTCTTTCCCCATATTCGGGAAGTTTTCAGCTATAAAAGACATCAGCAGAATTTTGTGGAGAAGGAAGGATATTTGCAAAAATATCCAAAATATATTAAAGGCAAATTAAAATCTAATAATTTATTTTTTAAAAAAATAGTGACAAATTCACATCATAGAAAAACAGAGATACATATGTTAAAAGAAATATGTAGAGTTTCAATTTCTAGTCCATGTAGGAAGCTTAAAACTTGCCACTCTGTCCTAACAGCACTCTTTAATTTTTGGCCTAAGAAGTATAAATAGCTGAACAAACTGAAAAATCAACAACTTTTCTTAGATCTGTAAGAGTAGTGAGAACACAGGTAAACCACTGCCCCCTAAGGTGGAAATATTGACAGACAAATACAGAGAATCACAGCTTACGGAAGAAAAGACCCATGAGCAGCAAAAGTCAAGACAGGGAAACCTGAACTGTAATTGATGAATTGCTGGAGTCTCAGTGTGGACAAGTCAGAGAGAGAAAGTCTCCAAGGAGATCCAGTCAATGGGGGGAGCAGGGAGGGGAACAGGGAAAGGAGGAATGGCCCCACATTTTTGTGAATTTTTAGCTTCTGGAGCTCTATTAATTTCTCACAACAAATACCAGAGAAAAATCTCCTCATGCTTCCAGCAAGGAGAAGAAAAAAGGACCCAGTATGAAATATGTCAAAGCAGTCTGTTCTTTTTAACATGGTCTACGCTTAAGAGACACTATTTAATCAGAGTTTAACCTGCCAGGATTTTATCAGAGCTTAACTAAATAATAAAATACCTAATAAAATACCAATCTCCAGCCCACTCTAGTCATCCTGCCTCATGTAAAGGGGGGATGGGCTGATAAGCCAGTGTGAAGTTCATGATCCAGAACAGGCTTACTAAAAGACTGAGACCTAGTCATAAGAGTACAGAATGCTTCCTGTCCCCAGCATCTTATTACTGCATGACTAAAGGCCTTTTTACAGCAGATTGTTTAATCTGGTATCATGGCTGGCTATCAAGAAAAAAAAAATTTTTATTTAAATAGAAGAAAAAAATAGGTAGAAGAGACAGAGCAAGTATCAGACCACTCGGATACAGCAGGCTGATTGGAATGACCAGATTGGGAATTTAAAACAACTATAATTAATATGCTAAGGGCTTTAATGGATAGAGTAGACAACATGAAAGAACAGATAGCAATGTAATCAGGGAGATGAAAATTCTAAGAATCAATAAGAAAAGCTAGAGATCAAAAACACTGTAAGAAAAATGAAGAATGCCTTTGATGGATTTATTAGGAGAACTGGACACAGGCATGGAAAGAATCTCGGATCTCAATGATATCTTAATAGACACTTTCAAAACAGAAAAGCAAAGAGAAAAAATACTGGCAAAACAAAAAAAAGAAAAAGAAAAAAGACAAAGAAAAAGATAAAACACCAGAATATCCAAGAACTTTATGGTAACTACAAAAGGTATATGTGCAATGAGAAATCAGAAAGAGAAGAAAAACAGGAACAGAATAATTATTTGAAATAATAATTACTAAGAATTTCTCCCAATTCATGTCAGATACCAAAACACAGTTTCAGGAAGCTTGGTGAATATCAAGTAGGATAAATGCCCCAAAAGCTTTGGCTAGACATATCATTTCCAACCTTGAGAAAATTAAAGAAAAATTCTGAAAGATACCAGAAGAAAGCATCTTATCTGTAAGGGAACACAGATAAGAATAACATTGGATGTCTCAGAAACTACACATGCAAGAAGAGAGTAGAGTAAAAATTTAAAGTGTTAAGAGAAAAAACTTAAATGTAGAATTCCTCACTCTGAAAAATTATCCTTCAAAAGGAAAGGAAAAATAAAGACTTTATCAGACAAACAAAAATTGAGAGTATTTTTTGCCAGCAGACCTGCCTTTCAGGAAATGGTAAAAAAAAAAAAAAAAAAGTTCTTTAGAAAGAAACAAAATGATATAGGTCAGAAACTTGGATATATAAAAAGAAATGAAGAGCACTGGAGAAGTGAAATTAAAATAAAACCTTTTATTTTTCTTACTCTCAATTAACCCAACAGATAATACTTTCCTCAAAATAATAATAGCAATAATATATATGATTATGTATGCATATATACATATGTGTGTGCATGTGTGTGCTTGTACACTCTGATGTATATTTATACAGAAGTAAATTAATGACATCAATGATATGAGAGATGGGAGGGAGGAATTAGGACTATTTTGCTATTATAAGGTACTTGCACCACCCATGAAGTAGTATAGTGCAATTTGACGTGAACTTAGATTAGTAGTAAATGTATATTGCAAACTTTCGAGTGAACACTAAAAAAAGTAAAAAAAAAAAAGTACAACTGGTATGCTAAGAAAGGAGAGAAAATGGAACGATAGAAAATGTTCAGGTAAAACCACAAGAGGCAGAAAAAGAATGGAAGACAAAAATAGAGAAAAAGATGAGAGCAACAAATAGAAAACAGTAGCAAATATGGTAGATATTAATTCAGTTATATCAGAAATCATGTTGAATGTCTATTGTCTAAATTCACCAATTAAAAGACTACCATTGTTAAAGTAGATCAAAACAACAACAAAACAAGACCTAACTATATATTGTGTAAAAGAAACACTTTGGGTTTTTTTAGTTTATTTATTTATTTATTTTGAGAGAGAGAGAGTGGGGGAGGGGCAGAGAGAGAGGGGAAATAGAATCCCAAGTAGGCTCCATGCTATCAGCATAGATCCAGATGTGGGGCTTGATCCAGTGAACTGGGAGACCATTACCTGAGTCAAAACCAAGAGTTGGAGGCTCAACCAACTGAGCCACCCAGACTCCCCTAGATATAAAAACATATTAAAGGTAAACAGATGAAATACAATGCTAACATTCATCAAAAGAAAGCAGGAGTTACTATATCCATTCAACCAGGACAGATTCCAGAACGAAGAAAGTTGTCCTGGATAAAGAGGACACTGCATAATAATAGAGGAGCCAATTCTAGAAAAAAAACATTACAATCCTTAACAAACATGTGTCTAATAACAGAACACCAAAACATATAAAACAAAAACTAATAGAACTGCAAGAAGAAATATATGAATCTACTAATAATTGGAGACTCCAACACCTATCAGGAACGGACAGATCCAGGATTACAAAATTAGTAACAGCATAGTTGAACTCAATAAAATCACCAATCAGCTGAATATAATGAACATTTATGGACTGCTTCATTCAACAGCAGAATATATACATTCTTAAACTCACATGGAACATTCATTAAGATAAACCAGATTCTGGCTGATAAAATGCAATTTAACAAATTTAAAACTATCATAATCCAACAATGTCTGATCTCAGACCACAGTGGAATTAAATTAGAAAACAATAACAGGAAGATAGCTGGAAAATCCCCAAACACTTAGAGATTAAGTAACACAATTCTAAATAACACATGTCAATGAGAACTATTAAGAGAAATTAAAAATTACTTTGAACTAAATGAAAACAAAAACACAACTTATCAAAATTTGGGAAATGCAGTTAAAGCAGTGCTTTAAAAGGAAATTTATAGCATTAAAAGCATATGCATATAGAAAAGAAGAAACACCTAAAATGAATTATCTGAGCTTCCACCTTAAAAAACTAGAAAAAGAAGAGCAAATTAAATTCAAAATAAGCAGAAGGAAAAAAAAAAAGCAGAAATCAATGGAATTGAAACTAGGAAATCAATAGAGAAAATCAAAAAAACAAAAATCTGGTTCTTAGAAAATATCAATAAAATTGATAGGCTTCTAGTTGGGCTAACTAAGAAAAAAAAGAACACAAATTACTAATATCAAAAATGAAAGAGGAAATCACTACAGATCCCATGGACATTAAAAGGATAATAAAGGAATTCCAAGAACAAGCCACAGATATGATAACCTGGAAAAAATGGACCAGTTCCTTGAACAACATAATCTGCTAATACTCACACAATAAGAAATAGCAATCTAATAGGCCTATATCTATTTAAAATTGATTTAATCATTAATAACCTTCCAAAACAAAACGCACCACTCCTGGATGGGTTCATTGATGTATTCTACCAAACACTTAAGGAAGAAATTATATCAAATTTCCATAATCTCTTTCAGAAGATAGAAGATAAGGGAATACTTCCTAGCTCATTCTATAAGGCTAGCATTACCCTAATATCCAAACCAGGCAAAGACTTTACAAGAAAAGGAAACTAGAGACCAATATCTCTCATCTCATGAACATAGATGCAAACCTCTGTAAGATATTAGCAAATTGTATCCAACAATATATAAAAACTTATCCACCATGTACAAGCATTTATTTCATGTATGTAAGGCTGGTTCAATATTTCAAAATCAGTTAATGTAATCCATTATATTAATAAGCTAAAAAAGAAAAGCCACATGATCATATCACTAAATGCAGAAAAAAAGATGATTCATGATAAAAAAAAAACCCAACTCAATTAGGAGTTGAAGGAAAAGTCCTCAACTTGATAGAGAATATGTACAAACAAACAAACAAACAAGCCAACAAACCAACAAAACAACTTAATGGTGAGAAATTTGAAGCTTACCCACACAGAGTAGGAAAAAGACAGAGATGTCCCCTCTCACCACTGGTTTTCAACACCTTTCTGAATGTTTGGCTAGTACAAAAAACAAACAAACAAACAAACAAACAAACAAACAAACAATAAAAGGAAATCAAAAGTATACAGATTAGGAAGAAAGAAAGGAAATTGTCATTATAGATGACATGATAATTTATGTAGAAAAGTGGAAAGACGGTGAATACCATCCTATACACTATCAATAAACAAGAGAAATTTGAAATTAAAAACATAATATCATTTACATTAGCAGAAAAAAAGGAATACTTAGGTATAAATTTAACAAATTATGTGTATTATCTATATGAGGAAAATACTACATATTTGATCAAATCAAATAAATAAATGTAGAGATGTTTTGTGCTTATGGATAAGAATCAATATCATCAATATCTCAGTTCTTCCCAACCTGATATATAGATTCAATTCTTTCCCAATTAAATTCCTAGCATGTTATTTTGTAGATATTAACAAACTGATTCTAAAGTTCATATGAAGAAGCAAAAATCAAAATAGCCAACACAATATTGAAAGAGAACAAAATTGAGAGTTAACACTACCAGACTTCAAGACTTACTATATAGTTATATTAAGCAGGACAGTGGTATTGGCAAAAAGAATAGACAAATAAATCAATGGAACAGAATAGAGAGTCTAAAACTAGAACTATGTAAATACAGTCAACTGATCTTTGACAAAGGAGCAAAGGCAATACAATGAAGCAAAAATAGTCTTTTCAACAAATGGTGCAGGATCAAGTGGACATCTACTTTCAGAAGGAGAAGAAGGACGATTTCAACACAGCTTACACCATTCACAAAAATATTAACTCAAAATATAGCTTTAAATATAAAACAAAACTATAAAACTCCTAGAAGATAACATAAGAAAAAATGTAGATAACCTGGAGTGTGGAAATGACTTTTAGATACAACACTAAAGACATGATCCATGAAAGAAAAGAATCAATGAACTGGGCTTAATTAAAATTAAAATTTTCTGCTCTTCAAAAGACAGTTAAGAGAATAAAAAGATAAGCCACAGATTGGGAGAAAATATTTGCAAAAACATCTGAAAAAATACTGTTGCCTGAAATATATAAAAAGACTCTAAAACTGAACAATAACAAAACAAACAACCTAATTTAAAAAGCAAAAGACAGCAACAGACACCTCACCAGAAATATACACAGATAACAAATAAGCATCCAACAAATATATGCTTTAACTCATATATCATCAGATAAATGCAATTTAAAACAATTAGATATTACTATGCAACTATTAGAATGGCCAAAACTGTGAACCCTGACACACCAAATATCATTGAAGATGTGGTGCCACAGGAACTTTCATTCATTGATGGTGGGAATGCAAAAAGTTACAGCCATTTTGGAAGACAGTTTGGTAGTTTCTTACCAAACTAAACATATTTTTACCATACAATCCAGCAATTCTCTCCTTGGTATTCACCAAAGGAGTTGAAAACATGTCCACACAAAAACCTGCACATGGATGTTTTTAGCAACTTTATTTAAAGTTGCCAAAACCTGGAAGCAACCAAGATGCTTCTTAGTAGGTAATGGATAAATAAATTCTGGTACATCTGGACAATGGAATATTATTTAGTGCTTAAAAAGAAATGAGCAATCAAGTCATGAAAAGACATGGAGAAATCTTAAGTGCATATTCCTAAGTGAAGAAAGCCAATCTGAAAAGTCTCCATACTGTATGATTCAACCATGTGACATTCTAGAAAAACCAAAAATGTGAAGAAAATAAAAATTTCCATGGCTTCTAGGGCTTTTGGGGGAAAGAGGAATGAATGAGCAGAGTACAGAGGATTTTTAGGGAAGTGAAAATATTCATGATACTGTAATGGTGGATATATGTCATTCTGGATTTGTCCAGAATCATAGAATGTACAACATCAAGAATGAACTCTATAAAACTATGGACTTTGGGTGATTATGATATCAGTGCAGGTTCATTGAACCTCCCACTCTGATGGGAGGAATTTTGATAATGGGAAAGGACTATGCAAGAAAGGGAGCATATAAGAAACCTCTCTATCTTCCTCCAAATTTTTCTGTGAACTTAAAATTACTTTAAAATTTATGTATATTAAAAAAAATTTAGTTGAGCAACTGACTTCTTTGAATAAGATTGAGTCAAGATACATAGACAAAATGCATAGGCATTAGGCATTAAAGTCTGAAACATTATCATAGAACCAAAGTTAGTGAAATCTGAAGAAATGTATAAATATGAAATATGTAGGAAGGTAGAGATGGGCTAGAGATTGGATGTTTAAAGTAGAAAATTATTAATGTTATTATAATATCATTTAAATTGTTCCAAGCAAATTCTAAAATGGTGTATTATAAAGATGCCTATGAACATATTAAAAATGGGGTGATTCCATGAAATCGGTATATGTTCATTCTGTCAGTCAAAGCATATCCAGCCAATTTGAATTTCTCTTTAATCTAGGCCAGTGATTTTCTAGTGGTAGTTTCCAATCTATTTAACAAATTTTTTAATAAAACAAAACAGGAGAAAATACTGGAGTGTACTACTGCATGTGATCAAGGAAAGTATTGTATTGTGAAGCTTGTATTTCCATTTTATATATATATGTAATATATATATTACATTTTCCATTTCACAATGTAAGATACATTTCTTTAAAAAAAATTTTTTTAATGTTGATTTTTTCTTGAGAGAGACAGACAGAGAGACAGAGTGAGAGTGGGGGAGGGACACAGAGAGAGGGAGACACAGAATCCAAAGCAGGCTCCAGGCCCTGAGCTGTCAGCACAGAGCCCGATGCGAGGCCTGAACCCACTAACTGGGAGATCATGACCTGAGCCAAAATCAGAAGCTTAACTGACTGAGCCACCCAGGCACCCCTGTTTCTCATTTTAACTACAAAGTCAGAAATATGTGAAAGCTACTATTCTAATCAAGTTTGTATAGTATTTGAATAGTAAACTTGATAGACTGGTTGGTGCTAGAGGAAGGTAGCTACTATAACTGATTTGTTCTACATACTAGCTTTGGATACAAACTGTTATTTTTAATATGTAAAAACTAAGATACTCTCAACCTTCAATCAGTAGTGATATCTCATTTATCTTGTCTAACATTCCCTGAAAATAACAGGACGCAGCATTTACTTTATCCAAGGTATTTGACCTTGTTAGCATCATCCCACTAACAACTGCAAGTGATCTGATTGGCCATTTGCCTGGAGGGAAGAATTCCTAGCTTGTTTCTGTTCTGTTGTTGAGGATGTGTGATGTTGCTGTGGAACAAGGGTGGTTGACCAATCAGCATAGTGACTGAATGAGGCATAAACTACCTCTGCTAGTTTCTCCTTTTAGGCTGACAGTGAAAATGCTTCTCCTCCCCCAGAGTTCCAGTAAGCCATGGTCACTCCATGCCACCCAAGCCATGAGCTCTCTGTGTTAGAGCATATCACAGATAGAGCACTTTTTGTTCTCTTCTACATAGTCATCCATTTTCTTTATGCAATTGGATAGTAATGGAGAGTTTGGATGTCTATGCCATCCACATGCTGTGTTCAGAAACATCCTTTTCCTATTGTCTCAGGGAGAAGGTGCTGCTCTTCTAATGCCCAAAGATTCAATCTCACTAATTATTTTTTGATGCTGGAAGTTAGACATGACCTTATACCTACAATTATCATCAAAGTGGGTGGCAGGAGGCATCCTAGAGACTTGGTGAGAGTATTGCTCAATCTGGCTTGTCTTCAATGTCAAGACCACCTCAATCCCCAACACTGAAACCATTCATCCAGTTATCCCTCCAGCCTCCAAGACCTGGATCCATAGAAGGTCCCTTCCTCTGCTCCTTGCTTGCAGAAAAGTAAGATCAACCTCATTTCCAGTCACATAATTTTTGGCAAGTGGGACACACTGTTTCTTTTACACATTCATCTGAAGTGTTTTGGATTGCTGAGGCATTACCTTTGCTATTTAGTCATACCCCTAACTTTCTGCACACTTAGAGATTTTTCTATACCTGGAAGCAGCATATTTTGCTGAGCCTTTTCTCACTTTTCAAATTATCCAGATTTGAAGTTGAACCCTGAATCTATTACTTCAAAGCTATGTAGGTATATAACTTTGAAGCTTGCTTAGCTACTCTGAACTTCAAGTAAAGTTATCTATGTTTAAATGCTAAAACCATAGCTGATACTTGGAAACTATGAGTTACTCTTATCATCTCTTTTGTCATCAAAAGGTAAACACATGATAGAATCTCACTAACTAGTTGATTTGGCCTCATTCCATTAAAAGAAAAAAAACTATTCCCAATTAATAATTGATATTAGGATTGGGATACCATCTGTCATTCAGAAATTATCATTTTGATAAGAAGAATGTCAATCAGGGAATTATCTTTGAATTGTTAGTAATAGTGAGGTTGTCAAAGGTTAATTTGGGAATGGGAAAGGGAGGCATTTGAATAGAAATATGTCATGTTTTATGAAAGGTTCAATAAGAATGTGTGTGTTTATGAAGGAAAAAAATGAATGTACTGTGCTTTGAAGAGTGACAGAAAGAAATTACTCCAGTAAGAATGACAGTTATTAAAAATATCAATCCTGGCTGTGATTGTTATATTTCTACCTGGTCCTCTGAAAATGAGTTTTATTTATTTATTTTTAAACAGATGGTCATTTTAATTTACCAGGTGAGTTGTCACAGCTATCACCTTTCTGGATTTCCTCCCAAATTAAAGCTATTCAGTGTAATAAAGGAAAGCAATACAGTCTGTTGAATTATGTTCACATGTCTCTCCTGAAAACTCTATAATGGAGGATCATATGGCTTCTTTTGACCTTAAGGTAGAGGGTGGTAAAATGAGTTGTTGGTATTGTCTGTATTATGTGTCTGGAGGCAGTAGCTAGAGCTGGTCTTATACAAAGATGAGGTATGCAGCTTTGTAGTAGGAGTAATCCTTTGTATTCAAATTAGGGGTACATCTGGAGGGAATGTATTTTCCCAATCCTACATAATGCAGATCAAAATAGCATTTGTTCCCATAGGGCCTGTGAAGAAATTCAGGGCCATTTCCCTCAGTTTTTGTGGATTAAAAAAAAAAAAAAACAACCTTCCAAGAAAAATTGTTTTTCAACTTTACAAATCTTTTTGCCATAGGCTGCCAGGTTACCTGAAATTCCTCTTTTAAAGATTACTTGCATATAATAAGGATCTTTAGTTAAAATGCAAACAGCCCTACTAGGCATAATACAATGACTATTATCCTCCAACACCTGTAAGGATTTCCCCTAATGGGATTACTAAAATAATAGACAAGAGACAAGGGAGGCTATGTATAAGTGGGAATGGCAGCATGAGTATTCTAGGAACTTGGCAGGGTGGGTCTGAGAAAGAAAGTTGCATGAGTTGGAAAAGGAAAGCCCAAATCAAACTTTCTCTATTTTATCTGTATCTGGCCTCTGTCCTGAATGTAGAAAAAAAAAAAAAAAAAAAAACTTAAAAATTGGATTATATAATAAGAGATGTACTAATGCTGCTTCAAGGACTTCAAGAGGAATGGGCTTAATATTTCAAGCCTGATCTCAGACTTCCTGAGACTTCATGGAGGAGGAGGAAGACTCCAAGATCAGTGGATGCAGAAACCCCTTCTTTGCCTATAAGTCTTCACCTGTTCTAACCAACTTTTATTCCTGACCAAGTAATCTGCTGATGGGTGCATACTTAGGAGGAAAACCAGGAAACCCACCAACCTCACAGCCAGTCCTGCTCATCCAATTCCTGCTCCCTCTCCAAAGTCTCCCATTCTCTGCCCTCCAGGAAGCCCCTTTTTAGTCAAGAGTCCCTGACTCCCCTCGCCCCCCAAAAATCTTAAAAATCCATGGATTAAATAACTATCTCAAGCAACCACATCTCCTGGATAAAAGCTATTTTTATAATAAAGTCTTATTCTAAGCAGAGCTGCCTACACTCACAGTTGAACAGGACAAAATTTCTTTAAATACAGCATTGCTTTGTCCCCACCCAGCTTAGGATAAGCAAAACAAACCTTAGGCAAAGTTGTCATGTCTGCAAAGCTCATCTTCCAGGTTTGCCCCTGATCACTCTTCCCTGTTTACTTGACTTCCAGCCAGCTTTTCTCTTTCATATATCAAATTCTCTTATGAAAGTCTCAACTTCCTTCGCATAAAGTGTGTACTTTGGAACAGCAAATAGTGCATTTCTTCCTCTTTGATGCCCCAGAATCTGTAATTTTCTCCCAGACCTTTTCCACCTGTTAGTCTGTTTATCATATTCTATTTGGTCCAGTTTAGTTGTCACTCTAAAGGAAGTCCTTTCTGTAATTCCCATATCTTTCTCTAGGATCATCAACCTAGAACATTATCATCTGCCTGCTCTGTCCCCACCAATATTATACCACAGACACAAGAAGAATAACCTGGAGTTTTGTTCTTACTCTTCTGTTTGCTGTAGTTATATTCTTTAGAGAATGATAATTAGTGTCTCTGGGCCTCAGTTATCTCATTTGTCAAATGGGTAAAAATGCTAACCTCATAACAATGTTGTGGAGATTAATACATTAACATATGTAAAGTACCTTCAGGTAAATAGTTGACAGGCCAGTCTTCAAGACAAATTCGTTCTTAAATGAAGAAAAATAATTTCCAGTCACTGCCTTTCATCAATGACAGGTTTCTTTTGCAGTATAGGGGATGTTAGACATACATTATATTTTTTAGATACTTTTACAGCTTTCTGATGTTTTTATCATATCATATTACTTCACCTAGAACTCAGTAGATGTCAAGAAAATTATGGATGTTTCCTGATTTCCACACATAGCTATTCATTCCTTTCTTTGTTCACTTATTGAACTTTGTTCACATTATTATTATTATTATTGCCATTCTTACAACGCTGTAGTATTAAAGTATTAACATGACAATATAACTCAACTCTACCTTAAACTGAGAGTTCTTAAGGAGAAGAATTGTGATTTAACCATTTTTGGATTTCCAGTGTCCATTTTCCCTGATGGGTACATAGATGTTTAATAAGTATTTATTAAATTGATGAATAAATTATTTAGTACCTCATGGGATGATTGAAAGGAAATGTGTCATATTATGCCAATTTTACTTGCATAAATAAAAGAATTTTTTTTCTTTTTTATGTATAACGTGCAGGGTTATTTCCTAAGTTAGAGCATAAAATCTTTCTTATGGAAGGAATGAAACAAAAATTCTATTTGAATAGCATAATGTAGTGCATAATATGAATTTTATAGACAGACTTTCTACCTTTTAATGTTTATGTTACCTAAGTAAGTTACTTGACTTTTCTGTCTTAGAATACTAATTTCTAAGATGAAAATAAAACTGATATTATAATATTATTAAAATATTGATAACATGTAACTTATACAATTACTATCTACAGTTATTGCATGAATAACGTTTTCAATCTCTTCACTCATATTCGTAGTTTATATTTTCTTAAAGTTTTATCCATTTCATTTAGATTATCAAACTAATTCACTAAAAATTATGTCAATTCCTTTGCATAAGCAAATGTAAATATGTATCAATATACCCTCTTCCTTATTCCTAACGTTTGATCCACTTTCCTTTATCTTTTATCATATTATCCAATGGTTGTCTACTTTATCTTTAAAATAACTAGCATTATTTTTTATTGATCAGACCATTTTTGGTTTAGTTTGATTTCCTTATATATCTACCAATTTCTTTCTTCTTACATTATGTGAGCTTTAATGTACTCTTTTAACTCCTTGGCTCATTTAATGTTAAGCATTTTTATTAATAAGAGTATTTTTGGCTAGTGTATTTTTGAGTCTTCCAATCCATGAACATGATCTATCTATCCATTTATTTAGGTCCATTTCTTTCAGCAATGTTTGTTTTTTCTGTGTATAAGTATTGTACATATTTTATTAAATTTTGATGCTAAAGTAGATAATTTTTTTTATAATTTTATTTCACAATTATTCTCTTTTTCTTCTTAATTTTTAGTTTAATATGTTGTATTAACAGAAAATACTGATATAATTTCTGCTTTGGAGAATTTCTTAGTGAATTAATGTATGGTCACTTTTACAAATATCCCTTGGATACTTTAAAAGGAAAGGTTCTCTTTGTTGGATACAAAGGTTAAGATATGGCTATAAATAAAGCTTTATGATTTCTTTATTCAATCTTTCCTTTTTTAATTTTTTATTTAGCTTGTTGATTTCTGAGAAAAATATGTTTATGTCCTCCATTACAATTGAGAAATATTAAACTAAGTTTGCTTAATTTGTCTTGATGCTGTATTATTTGCTGTCAAAGACTTTTATACTTGCTGTCAAAGATGTCATATATTCTTTTGTATGCTATTTATACCACTACTTCTGCTGTTCTTGTTGCCTTTTCTGATTCTGAGATTTCTATTTCATCTCTTTATTTTCAGCCTTTTAATTCATTTTGTATTAGGTATGTCTCCTGCAAACACCTTGTGGCTGTATAATTTATCTCCTACCAAATGTGATTAACTCTCCCTTTTTAATAGAATAATTTGTTGAACATTTTTTATAGGAAGTGACATGTTTAGAATTATTCCTGCATTTTATTTTTTATTTTATAAATATATTTTTATGACTTTTATTCACCATGTTTTTTGTCATTTCTTTGTCTTACTATTTGTACAGCTTATTGGAATAATTGTTTCCTCGATTATGTTTTTCTATCTATTGGTTTATAAGTTTATCTATTTTTTATTCTTTTTGTGACCATTTTAATTCTTTTTTTAATGTTTATTTATTTATTTTGAGAGAGAGAGTGAGTGAGCAGGGAAGGGGCAGAGAGAGAGGAAAAGAGAGAGAATCCCACGCAGAGTCTGTACCATCAGCGCAGAGCCTGATGCGGGGCTCAAACCAATGAATGGCAAGATCATGACCTGAGCTAAAACCAAGAGTCAGACACTTACTTGACTGAACTGCCCAGGTGCCCCCCCATTTTTATGCTTAATAAAAAAAGTAACTTATGTTCTATTCTACTATTAATAAGTGTGCAATTAATTTGGCTCCAACTATATCAGAAGCTTTATTCCGTCTGTAATTTCCTTCACTATTCTCCCAAAGTACTACCTGAGGGCATTTTGAATTTAAATTTGAAAATGTTACTAATTTGTTCATAATTCCATTAAGACTTGAATATTATTAACTACAAGTTTACTGATTTCTTGATGATTATCACTGTTTCTTGTCTTCCATCTCATCCTTCCTTAGAATTTCTTCCTTTTTCTGGAATAAATCCTCAAATAATAGTTTCAAAAAGGATCTAATGGTAATATATTAATTAGGAATGTCTTTGTCTGCTAGTAAGATACATATGTAACAATAGCTTAGACATATAGGGATTTGTGTCTTATAACTAAAAGATTGGATATAGGTGGATGATAGACTTGGTACGAGCTATATAATATTAGAACAATATCTCTACAACTTTTTTTTCCTCATGGTTACAGAATAGTTAATGCCTCAGGCCTCAATGCAAGCCTCCTAGTAGAAAAGACAGAAAAAGGAAATAATGGAATTTTCATCAAGAAATTAAAAAAAAAAATAGAACAACCTTTTTCATGAACTCTATGACAAAATCCCACTTGTAATTAGCCAGAATTATATAATGTGAGCTGCTTTAGCTGTAATTAGGCTATGGGAAAAGAGGATGCAAATGAAGTCTGGGTTCACCAAAAAACATTTGATCTAAAGGGCTAAATTTTAGAAGACTTATATGATTGAAAAAATTCTTTTTGTCTTCAATTTGATAATTTTTTGGGGGGAGGAGTTACAGTATTTTAGCTTCAAACTATCTTTTCAATACTTTGGAGACATTACTCTATTTTATTTTCTCCCACACAGTGGGAATTGTCAATGAGTAGACCATTGTTACTTTTATTATTGTTTTCTTATAAGTAAGTTGTCTTTTTGTTGATAGTAATGGTCATTCTAGAGGCTTTTGATCCTTTATTATTATTATTATTATTATTATTGAATGTTTTGGTTTGAATTTGAATTATATCCCCCCAAAATATATGTTCAAGTCCTAAACCCTAGTATCTTATTGGGTAATAGGGTCTTTGTAGATGTGGTCAAGTTAAGATGAGGTCATAAAAGATTAAGGGTGGGTCCTAATCCAATTACTGGTTTCCTTATAATACAGATAAATTTGGACACAGACAGATACAGGGAAAATACCATGTGATGAGGGAAGCAGAGATTAGAGTGATGTATCTATCCGCCAAATAACACTATGGACTGCCAGAAATCACCAGAAATTAGGAAAAGGCAAGGAAAAATCCTTTTCTGCAGACTTTAAAGAGAACAAGTCTTGGCCAATACCTTGGTTTAAGACTTTTAGCCTTCAGGAACATACATCAACATAATAAAGGCCATATATAAAAAAACCTACAGCTAACATTACACTCAGTAAAGAGAACTGAAAACTTTTCTTCTAAGATCAGGAAGCAGACAAGGATGTCCACTCTTCCCACTTTTATTCAACATAGTACTGAAAGCTCTAACCATAGCAATCAGATAAGGAAAAGAAATAGACATCCATATCAATAAGGAAGAAATTAACCTCATTATAAATAAGGAAGAAATTAACCTCATTATTTGCAGATGGCATGATAATATACATACAAAACTCTAAAGATTCCACCAAAAATGTGTTTATTACTAGAAGTAATAAATACATTCAGTTAGTTGTAAGGTATAAAATTAACACCTCCAAATGGTAGCATTTCTAGACACTAATAACAAAGTAGCAGAAAGAGAAATTACGAAAATAATTCCATTTATCATTGCACCAAAAAAAAAAAAATCCCTAGGAATAAACTTAACTGAAGAGGTGAAAGACAAGACCTGTACTTTATTACTTATTTTTAAAAAGTGTTTTATTTATTTATTTTTTTTGAGAGAGAGAGAGAGCAAGCAGGGTAGGGTCAGAGAGAGGGAGACACAGAATCCAAACACAGGCTCCAAGCTCTGAGCTAGCTGTCAGTACAGAGCCTGACGCAGGGCTGGAGTCCGAGAACCACGAGATCATGACCTGAGCCAAAGTCGGACGCTTAACTGACTGAGCCACCCAGGTGCCACAAGACCTGTACTTTAAAGACTATGAAATATTGATGAAAGAAATTGAAGAAAACAGAAATAGAAAGACATTCCACACTCATAAATTAGAAGAATATTTTTTAAATGGCCATTCTACCCAAAGAAATCAACAGATTCAATGCAATCCCTATCAAAATACCAATAGCATTTTTCACAGAGCTAACACAAATAACACTAAAATTTGTATGGAACCACAAAAGACCACGAATAGTCAAAGTAATTTTAAATAAGAAGACCAAAGCTAGAGGTATTACAATCCTCTATTTCAAGAAATACTACAAAACTGTAGTAATCAAAACAGTATAGTAATGGTACAAAAATAGAATATTGATTAAAAGAACAGAATAGAGAGCCCAGAAAAAAACCCAGAATTATATGGTCAATTAATCTTTGACAAAGGAGGCAAGAATATACAATGAGAAAAAGATAGTCTCTTCAACAAATGGTGCTGAGGCATGCTAAAGAATGAAGCTGGATCCCTTTCTTATACCATATACAAAAATAACTCAAAATGGATTGAAGACTTAAATGAGAGACCTGAACCATAAGAATTGTAGAAAAGAACATAGGCAGTAATTTCTTTGACATCGGCCATACCAACATTATTCTAGATATGTCTCCTGAGGCAAAAGAAACAAAAGCAAAAATAAACTATTGGGACTTCATCAAAATAAAATGCTTTTGCACAGCAAAGAAAACCACCAACAAAACAAGAAGGTAATCTACTTAATTGGGGAAGATATTTTCAAATAATACATCTGATAAGGGGTTAATATCCAAAACATATAAAAAGAACTTATACAACTCAATACCAAAAAAAAAAAAAACCCAAACAACAAACAAATAAACAAAACAAAAAGCCCAAATAATCGTTCCAATTTTAGTATATGTGCTGCTGAAGCGAGTGAGCACAAAATCCAAATAATCCAAAAAGCAGAATCAAACCTATAAACACAGAGAACTACTGATGGTTGCCAGAAGGAAGGAGGTAGGGAGATTGGTAAGATGGGTGAAGGGCAGTGGGAAATACAGTCTTCTTATTATGAAATGAATAAGTCATGAGAATAAAAGGTACAGCATAAGTAATATCTAGCCTATTGTCAAAGGCCATTCTTGTTTTATGGGTTTGTGCTTCATAAATAGATTTTCTTTTTGTTATATCAGTTAGAATTGCCAGCAGCATAGGGAGTGAACGTGCCTGCTCAATCTGTCATTTTGAGTCAGGGCACTGATGGTTTTAATCTACTTATTTACTTGAGTTTATATTTTTTCCCATCAGGTCGTTCAAGCCATATTGGTATTAAAAGATTTTCTGTGAGTTTTTTGACTTTGTCCAGGATGCAAGCATAATTTGTGGTTGCTTCTGAACATAAACAAGATATTTCTTCCTGCCACAGAAGTATTGATTGATTTTATGCAAGCTGAAATTTAAAAATTCTCATGTATATCAGAAATAGAGATTGTATAGTATTGGAATCATATTCCCAACCTAAGAATGATTCCTTAATATCCTTTAGTGTGCCCAGGTTTAAATTCTCTTTATGTTCCAAACTAGTCATGTATATCAATGCAAGCCCTTAAATTTAGGAGACAGCTAATCTGTCTTCTTTAGTAAAACTGCCAATTTAAAAAACTGCCAATGTTTTTCCAAATGCCACAAGTAGTCCACTTAGATTTTTCTGATTCCTCGAAACAGACTCTAAAATGTACAATTTTAATACCTCCAGTATTATTTCTTAAGGTATATTTAGTGCTAGAGAAAGTTTCTCAGTTTGCACTTACACAGCCAGATAATCTTAAATATGTGTAGCACAAAGTGTCTCAATGATGCTCTGCTTAATTACCAGGGGCCAACTGAAACAAATGTAAAATGAACATGAGACTAAGGATTTCAAAAGTAAAAAGAAGCAAGCAACATACAAGAGAATCTGAGCAGATTTTTTTCACTGTTATTTCATTTTGTTTGATTTTTTATTTTTTTAATGTTTTATTCATTTTTGAGAGAGAGGAGAGAGAGAGAGAGAGCGAGCAGGGGAGGGTCAGAGAGAGAGGGAGACACAGAATCCAAAGACAGGCTCCAGGCTCTGAGCTAGCTGTCAGCACAGGGCCCTCCGTGGGGCTCGAACCCACAGAAACGCGAGATCATGACCTGAGTTGAGGTGGGTCGCTTAACTGACTGAGCCACCCAGGCACCCCTGATTTGTTTTTAAAGAAAACAGTTTTTCAGGGATCTCCAACATATGAGCTCTAGGTAAATGCTTGATATCTCTTAAAATTTCAGAAGCAGAGCCTA
Source organism: Cryptoprocta ferox (assembly GCA_028646485.1). Lineage (NCBI taxonomy): Eukaryota > Metazoa > Chordata > Mammalia > Carnivora > Eupleridae > Cryptoprocta > Cryptoprocta ferox. The sequence goes on from CM053567.1 coordinate 122,184,820, forward strand.
AGAACAAAAGGAATTAATAAATTTATAGTGAGTTGATACTTCTTTTTATTTTTTATTTTCTTTGGTATTATTTTATATTATGTGATATTCTAGTTATTCAGAATATACAAAGAATATTATAAGAAATATCTATGTACCTACCACCCACATTCAACAAGTGTTAACATTCTAGCATATTTACTTCATATATTTTTGTCTTTTGAAAAAGATTTTTTTTAATGTTTATTTATTTTGGAGAGAGAGAGCATGAGCATGAGCAGGGGAGGGGCAGAGAGAGACGGAGACACAGAATCAGAATCCAAAGCAGGTTCCAGGTTCTGAGCTGTCAGCACAGAGCCCTACACAGGGCTTGAACTCATGAGCTGCGAGATCATGACCTGAGTCGAAATTAGATGCTTAACTGACTAAGCCACCCAGGCGCCCCCCTTTTGTCATTTAATGTGAAAAAGGTTAAGATACAATGTGAAGCCCTTATTTTGCTTCTTGCATTCTGATACCCTTCCTACCTAGAGATAGTCACTGTTCTGAGAGAGTCATTTCCTTCTATTTCCCAATTTCTCTTCCTATGCATTTCTATGGTTTTCTTTATTTTCTTTATTCTTTATTTTTTGCCTGCTTTTTCCCTATGATATGAAAATTTCTTATCTTCCTCCTAAATCAAACAAGGATCTTGACTTTACCTCCCTCCTCCCACCCAACCAATCTGTTCTTATTGACAAGTATTTTAGTTTTGTCTTTTTAGCCCCTTTATATTTATTAAAATCAATAGTTAAATAAATTTGTCAAATATTTTACCAATTTTTAATGCTTCCTGTTTTTTCACACTTCCTAATCTTTTTTTTTCTGGATTTAATCTTTTTTCTATAGTACATCTTTGAATATAGTACCTTTCTATAAATATGAATAGTAATTTTTTTTTTTTTACTTTCTGTTTCTGAAATTATATTATCCCTTCTCTCTTGAATATATCCTAGGTGAACAATTAGCTTACCTTAGCACTTTAATGGTAAAGTATTACTGTCTTCTGGTATGCTTTGTTGCTCCTGAGAAGTCTACCTTTAGTCTGATTATGGTTCCTATATTGGAATCTGTCTTTCTTCTGTGGTAGATTTCAAGTGTTTTTTTTTTCTTTATTTTTGATATCCTACTTTCACTAGGATGTATCTAGCTATAGATACAGTTTTAATTTTTTTGCTTAGCCCTCAAAGTTATCTGCCAAGATTAAGTCTCATAGTTTTATTAAATCTGGAAATATCATAATTTTGAATACTATTTTCCCTTCTTCTAAAACCAAAATAAATGTTTTATTACTGAAATTTAATGCAATGGCTGTCTTTATTAAATTTTTCTTACATGGTTAGGAATATTGATTTGCAGGCTAATATTGACAATGATTCTCCTTTTCAGCCCCACTCCTTCTGCCTAGAGACTTTATAGCTGCTTCTACCTGGTAATCTGTACCATACTGGTGAATTTGAGTGTGTGCAACACTGTGATGTTGTCCACACCTCAGAGTAGCCATTGAACCAGGAGACCACTGGCTCAGGTCTTGACAAAGAGACTTCCTCCTTCCTTCTCCTCAGGCCACAGTTGCAGGGGCAAGCCACAGCTTTTTTGAAATTTCTTCCATTTGAATAGAAATCTTTGGTTTCAGGCAGTGAACAGGGTTCTGTCCTCTATCTACAGGATGTGCATTTAGTTTCCATTATCCCAAAGTATCAAATTTCCTAAAGCATCAGCTTGCTTCTGGCCCCAAAGCCTTGTGGGCCTGTAAGTTCTACCTTATTTATCACTTTGTGTTTCAGTTTCATTTCTGATCAACAAAAATGTTTGTCATGCTTCTGAAAACAGCTAAGCTATGATAATTTTCACTTTTCATGTTAATTCTATCCCTATGTGTCAAAAAAGGAAGAGATCCTCAAACTATGTACTTATTGTGCTTATTTTGGCTGAGGTATTAGGGAAACAATTTTCAAGTTGTATAATGACTGAATTATATTTAAAAGATGTATTATAAATCTGTACATCTATATATGTACATACATATATTTTACATTTTCAAGGCTTATAACAAAGGCTTGAAGGGTTCAGTAGGTTAAGTGACTGACTCTTGATTTCAGCTGGGGTCATGATCTCATGGTTCGTGGGATTGAGGCCAGCAGCAGACTCTGTGCTGAGGGTGCAGAGCCTGCTGGAATTCTCTCTCTCCCTCTCAACCTGCTCCTTCCCTTCTCATGATCTCTCTCTCTCAAAATGGGTAAATAAATATAAAAAAGAAAAGTTACATTTAAAAAAAATCTTCAAATTAATATTTTTAAATTTCTCATATCCTTACATCATTATTTAAAAAATATACCAAGTAAAAAATATACCCAGAAGTAAGTGTGTTTGTCCATTCTTAAATGAGGAAATCTCTGTTTATTTTATGTCTTTTTGTGGTATTTGAATGCAAATCAACTGGGGGGAGACTCACAAGAAAATGTGAAGAAGTCCACTCATTTTCATATTCAGCAATTGCTTATTTTTATGACAATGAAAGTTTATCTTTCTCACTGAAATAAATAGTGCCATCTACTGGTTGAAGTTTTGTCATAGATACACTCAAGTAAAATGAGAGTTGGCAGGAACTCACATTTCACCTCATTTGATTTCCTGCTTTCACCTTCATAAAATGGCTCACTGAAGAGCTAGAAGTAGAACTCTGAAAAACACTTAGCTGTTCCAATTCAATAATAGTACCATCTTTATAATAACTGAGGCTATGGGAACTTGGAACTAGTCATATTTGAATGGGTAAACAAGAATTTTTTCGTAGCACATTAGCTTTCTCTAATTCTTTAAAATTATTTTCCTTAGTGAAAAAAATTTATATTGAAATGTAATAAATTAAATATACTGACTAGTCTTTAGTACTATTGTAACATAAGAGGGTGTCTGTGTGGCTCAGTCTGCCTAGTGGCGGACTCTTGATTTTGAGTCAGGTCATGATCCCGGAGTCATGGGATTGAGCCCCACATCTGGCTGGCACTTAGAGCGCAGACCCTACTTGGGATTATCTCCCTCCTTCTTCCCCTACCCCTCCTCTGTTCCAGCGCTCTCTCTCAAAAAGAAAAAAAGAAACACTTTAGCTTCTGGAATAAGGTGGCAGGACAGAATGATTGGTATATTTAGCATATTCATGATAAAATGACTTGCCCCTTCTCAAAGGCTAGGGATCAGGCTGCTTGGTATCTGTGTCAACTTGAGGCTCACTATAAATAAGAGGGAGTCAGCAGGCAGCAGGGAGCAGAAGAGAAACTAATAAATACTAATACAAAGAAAACAACTAAGTTAGATGGTAGTGACATCCCAAACAAAAGCTTGGTATACAGGTTAATGTGTTAGAGTTTTAAAAAACAATGATAATGTTCCTATAAAAATTATACCAGTAAATAGTCATTTACAAAACAGGTTTATTATGTCTCATTTGAATTTTATTTAAGCCAGGAGACTCAAATCCCACTTCCTGATAATTACAGGGGTCTGGCAGCCTCTAAAGATACTTATCATTATTTATTAAATCCTAAGATTATAGGAGACCTTAATATTTTAGTTCATTGATAATATAATTTCTAGTCAATATATCCCTTATTATAATCTCTAGATATAATCAGCTATCTAGAGTCTTAGCTTGATTGATTGGCAATCAGCAAAATAAATCTAATTAGAGAATTTTGAAGACCCAATATTTTTTAAGGTAAGTATTTTAAATCTCAGATTTCTAATAAGGCAAATCCTAATTTTATTTTCAAAATTATTTAAGACAGCAAAATTATGTACTAATTTTAAAGAAAAAATTTAAAAGCTTTTCTCTTAGTCCAAGATCAGCAGGATTGAGTGTCAAAATTTGCATGCTAAAATTATTAAAAACATCAGCTGCTTGCAAAGTTGAACCTTGATAATTTAGATCACTTAATCTTCATTAAAGACACGGATTGATAGTTAAAAAAGAAACCGATTTCATAAATTTGGATCTATTGGGGTAATGATAAAGTCCAGTTTGACGTATTGTTTAAAGTTCAGTAAAATCTGAGGTAAGCATTTGTAGAGAAGAACAGATATATTTAAATAATGTGATAACATCTCCATCAAATGCTAAAAACAAAACCAAACCTAAAACATATGAGTTTCTTGAAGGGATAGAAAATGAGGGTCAGAACAATCAGACTTGATTTTCTCATCCAAGAGAGAGAAATTTCCTCAGTATTAGAGACTGAGACTAGGCAGTAAGCACCAAAGAAGATTGCAGGGGGTTGGGGAGGGCATCTATCTGAGCCTTATACACCTGCAGTTCCTGCCCAGATATTTGCTACCTAAGCCAGGGAGCCCTCACAGACTACTTGAGGTTAAATGTTTGTCTACAAAAACATGAACTCAAGTGGTATAAGCTGTTGCTATCACTAGTGAAGATCAATAATCAGCATGATTGTCCTGATTTTTCATTAAAATCAGACACTTTCTATATGGCAGTGGAGCACTTTGGCTGACAGAATGGAAGTACCACAACTTCTGGAGATAAATGTAATAATTACAAACACTAGCGGAAATTATAAATGAAATGGTAAAGAGGGAAGCCTTTTCTCAAGTAATATGTGTAAATATGTCAGCTATGGAAAACCAATGAGAAATCTCTTAATTGATGCTTTCCAATTTTTCTTCAACTGAAATTAAAAGTTAACGGATCCAAATGTAGAGGTCTGATTCCTACAGGGCCCTATTAGCTTTCTTATCCTACATGATCACAATCTTCTGAGAAACACATCCAACTGCTCTATATGTTTAAAAATAAAATAGGGGCTCCTGGGTGGCTCAGTCAGTTAAGCATCTAACTTCAGCTCAGGTCATGGTCTCACAATTCATGGGTTTGAGCCCTGTATGGGGCTCTGTGCTGACAGCTCAGAGCCTGGAGCCTGCTTCAGATCCTGTGTCTCCATCTCTTTCTGCCTCTCCCCCACTCATGCTCTGTTTCTCTCTGTCTCAAAAATAAATAAACATAAAAAAATTAAAAATAAATAAATAAAAATAAAAATGCTTAAATTTCTCATTATAGAAGTATTAATTAAGCTAATTCTACAAATTTATAGTTTACTGTAATACTTTTTAAAAATCTTAAAATGACTGCAAAAGAAAAAAAAGTACAGAGGTGCCTGGGTGGCTCAGTCAGTTAAGCGTCGGGCTTCAGCTTAGGTCATGATCTCACAGTCTGTGAGTTGGAGGCCTACGTTGGGCTCTGTGCTGACAGCTCAGAGCCTGGAGCCTGCTTCTGATTCTGTGTCTTTCTCTCTCTCTGCCCCTCCCCTGCTTGCCCTCTGTCTCTCTGTCCCTCTCAAAAATAATAAACATTAAAAAATAAAAAAAAAGAAAAAAGTACATAGTAAACTAAAAGGGATGAAACATTCAGGTAATATACATTGGCCTCAGAGTATGTATACAGATGTATATTCCTTGTTCAGTAAGTCAATCAAAAAATATTTTCAAGTTCCTAGTGTTATGTCAAGGAATACTACTTGTCCAAGTGATTTTTGGTTAATTCTGCCTTGGAGCAGTACCACTCATTTCTCATGGTGATTAGGAGGACAACTACCAGAAGATGAACATAATTTAGGGATGTGTCCCAGTTTGGTTCTGGCTTCTGGATTTGGCCCAAATCTAACATTTAGATTCATCTTTGGTCTTATCTTTTGAAAGCCCAAGTAGATAAATGTCTGCTTCAGTGTTATTTCTGGAATAGTCAATAGGTGTCTGATCAAATAGATTACCATCTATCTTATGTCTAAGCAAGTAACATCAGTGATATGAACTTCAGATGCATTGTTAACGTCTTATTATTCACTTGCAAATATAGGTAACTTAGAGTGATATTTTAATACTAAAATTCTATTAGTTAAAGTATGAATATATATTATTATGGTAATAAAATGGAGTAATAATTAGTGATGGTTGTGCAAGCTGTGAATTATATTTACATAAAGCTTTTTAACAACTTTCAAACAGTGAAATAGGGAAGTAGATTAACCTTTATGAATGTTAACAGAAAATATATTACATAAATAAATTTTAGGAAGAATGCTGTGTTCTTTGGCACCAACAAACAGCTCTAAATAATTTAATTATCAATAAATCAAAACTAAAGACTAGGTCATATTATGTTTCTATCTTTGTATAATTGTTTAGGGACTAGTATATGCAACACTAAGTAAAACAAGTTCTTAGAACTGTATTTAATGTTCAATTATTTAAATCCCATATTGACCATAGTGTTTTGATAGAAGTCCTATTTGGTGGTTCTGTAGTCTTAGAAAAGATGATTTAACAGATGGATGCCAACTTGACCTCCTTTGTTTATCAGATGTGACAGGTGGCAACAGTATCATAAGCAGGAATCTAAGCAAAATGAACCAAAATATTCTTTACATCAATTTGTACCCCAAGTGCTCAGTGTGGTGACTGGAGGAAAACAGTCTTGGACTTCATGGTGATGAGACATTCTTGTTTCTGCACTATTAAGCCAAACGATTAATTATTAAAATAATTATATATTAAAATTTAAGAATTATTCTTCTATTCTAGATGTTCATTCTAAAAGATTATAGTCTGCTTTGGCCAAACACTGCTATTTGACACTTAGACATTTGACCTCTTTGTTAAAGTGTATGTATCATATATGTGTGTCATATCACGTATCATATATGTGTACACATATGCACACACACACATATATAATTATTTTTGGGAAAAATAATTTTTAACTATGATGGAAATATAGAATAATTGAAAATTCAGAAGAATTTTAAAAATACAGCACATTTGTACATTCCTACAAATGTATAGTATATAATTTTAGTTTTTTTCTCCATAAGTATAATTCACATGTACATGCACGTACACACACAAACACATTCACTATTTTGGGGTTAGTAGATAAAAATTCTAAAATGCTGAGGGGATACTTGTTTAATCCTTCAGGGTATTTTCCCTTTTTGTGAGTAATTCTTTTGCATTGTTAAAAAAATATATCTCTGTATTTGTTTACTAACTTGTCTGGAAAATTTATATATTTTTATATGAGTATCTCTTCACACAGCTACCCTCAATGGGGCAGAATGACAAATTTTCTTTTTTTTTATTTTTTAGAGAGTGAGTACAAGCGGGGCAGAGGGGCAGAGGGAGAAAGAGAGAATCTTAAGCAACCTCCATACTCAGCACTTTGTGTAGAGCCCAACATGGGGCTCAATCACACAACCCTGGGATCATGACCTGAGCTGAAATCAAGAGTCAGATGCTCAACGGCCTGAGCTTCCCAGGTGCCCCAGAATGACAAATTTTCAATGGCATGATAATGCAGTACTTCCCATGTGCATATTTTTATTGTAGGTGAAGAAGATATAGTATCTTATAATAAGTAAGTGTGTGAAAGAAAGTAGAAATGATTTTCTATAAATTAACAAAACTGACCTGGAAAAAGCTGGATAGATATTTGATCTTGTGAGTATTTCCTATTGTTCTGTATGATTAAGATGAAATACATTAAATTTGCATAAATATAAACATATTCATATACAGGAACAATTTAGTTTATATTTGGACTTCAATAATATATTCAATCAAACTTTGCTGCCATAAAATCAATTATGAATTAATATTAATGTTTTTCTTAAATATTTGATATTAACAGAAACATGGTTATTTCTCTTCTTTCAAGTTCAGTTTCTAAGCATTTTTTCTTCTGAAGTTAAGGTCTAGTAACTAACACAAAGATAGATGTAAGAGGTTCACATGAGAGTCATCTTGTTTTGTCCTCAGAGGCTAAAATTTAATGTTTACTCTCATTGTGGATATCACACCTAATCTACTTCATAATGACTTTTTTTTTTAACCAAGCTGTAATTATGTTCTCTGCATCAGTATCTAGTGATAACAGGTCAGGTATAATCACTACACTGGGAGTGGGGCAGCTCTGTAGATTTTTAAGGTGTGTTCCCCTTAATTTCTGCCCAAACATGCAGAAATCAATGGGTTCTGAGATATCTTAGTTTCAGTAGAACTCTGTAATTTTTAATGAACTTTGTATTTCCTCCGTGATTCCTCCTTGCTTGTGGGATTTGAGGTTTTTCAGCCAGACAACTTTTACAGAGATTTGTACAACTTTATATGTCAATTTATTTTTCATTTCAGTCAAAACTTTAAGTAGTACAACTATTTCTAGGGTTATTTAATACTATCTTTATTCTTCCAATTCTGAAAATCTCTAATTGTCTAGCCTCTTCTTTACATGTATACTTTAGGAATAGTAGTCATTAAATGGCATCTGAAAACAATAGCAGAAGAAAATACTTTATAGAAAAATCTTAAGTACTAAACAATAAAATAATTAGCCTGGATTGATTTACTTTGGATTTAATTGTTATATATCATTCAAATTAAATAGTTTAATTATTCTTATCTGATTGAATTCAATAAGAGAAGAAAGAAGTTAAGAACTCAAATGAATGGTAAAATCAACTTGCTAAGCTTGATGTAGTTTAAAAATAATAAATAGAGGGGCCCCTGGGTGGCTCAGTTGGTTAAGTGTCTGACTCTTGGTTTCTGCTCAGATCATGATCTTGTGGTTCGTGAGTGTGTGCCCCACATCTGGCAGTGCAGAGCCTGCTTGGAATTCTCTCTCCCTCCCTTTATCTTCCACTCCCCTGTTCATGCATGCTCTCTCGCTCTCTCTCACAAAATAAATAAGATAATTTAAATGTTATAGTACTATTATCTCTTGCTTCTGTAACAATTTTGTGATGGAGCTCAGAAAATATCTTATCTAATAGTTATTGGCTTTCAGATCTTATCAAAATTATCTAAATATCCTGGACTTCAGTTTCTTTATTTAAAAAATTTTTTTATATTTATTTATTTTTGAGAGACAGAGTGAGACAGAGAGTGAATGGAGGAGGGACAGAGAGCTAAGGAGACACAGAATCCAAGGTAGGCTCCAGATTCAGAGCAAACTTTCAGCACAGAGCCCGATGCAGGACTCAAACCCATGAACAGTGAGATCATGACCTGAGTTTAAGGCGGACGCTTAACCGACTGAGCCATCCAGGTGGCCCTCTACTTCTTCATTTTTTAAGTAAGAGATTAATAGAATTAAATGTTTAATGTATCTGGCAAAATCCTGGAACTTAGCAGATTTTTAGCAAAGATAGATTTTCTTACCAAAGTCACTATACTTACCTTGATAATATAAAGTATCCTTCTTAAAGATGGGTTGCTTTCCTGACTATTAAATGACATCAATAGAGATTCTAAGTATTGTATGAACAGTGACTAAAGAAATATGCGCTTTGAATTTATAAGTATAACACAGAGTAACATTCAGAATAATGTTATATAGTAAAAATATTAAATGCCTACCATACATTTCATGGGGATGGGGGGGATGTTTCAAACCTAAGATTTAAAGTATGGTCCTTTCTAAAAATTATACCATGATCTAGTAAAGAGAACTTACTGAAAGCAAATAATTGCAACTCAGTAAGCTGTGTTCTTCAAAAGTAGGTTGTGTAGCATATTTGAAAAGCAATAAAAATGGTTCAGTTAACGGTCCCAAAAATACTCAGAGAATTCAGAGAAGAGGCATTTTTGCTGTTTTATATAGCAAATGGAAGTTTCAAAGGGAATAACATTTCTTTCTTAGGAAATGGTGAAGGGTTTAGTGTGGCTACAACATATGGCTGAGTTGGACTCTCCAAAAAATTAAGCTCAATATGTTTTTGTGAACTTTATATATGTGTTTACAACTTTGAGGCTTTTTTTCTAAAGGTGCCCTTGATTTAGAGAAAAGATACACATTCAAGAAGCATTTAGGAGAAATAATGGCGTGAACTTTGGTATTAATTATTTTTGAACAATGAAAGAAAAATAGATCAGTGTGAATTTAAATTTCTGGTGACTAAACAGATAGTAAAATAAATAGAGTTATGAAATGATGCAAGAAGCAAATTGGAGGGATATGTGGAGCTTGAGCTATACAAGAAAATAACGTGTTGTCCAATATTCAGCAGCCACTTGTCAGTGAAGCTCCTGTGCTCATAAGACACTATAGCGATGGATACAAATCTTATATACTGTTTGTATCATCTGTCATTTTACTATGATTATATGTCATATATGTTCATTATGGAAAACATAAAATGTATACAATTAAAAAATAAAAGTTCCTCCAAATTCTATCATCTGTCAATAATTACAGGGATATTTAGGCATATATCCTTCCACAATTGGGGTTATAGTGTTTATTTCTTCTTCACTTAACTTTATTTGTAAGCATATTTCCATGACCTGACATATTAATTTAAAAATAGTTAAATGGCGCCTCCTGAGTAGTGCAGTCAGCTAAGACTTTGAGTCTTGATTCTGGCTCAGGTCTCAGGTATGGAATCGGGCCCCCTGTCAGGCTCTGAGCTGAGTGTGGAGTCTGCTCAGGAGTCTATTTCTCTCTCTCTCTCTCTCTGCCTCTCCCCCACTCACAAACTCTCTCTCTTTCTCAAAATAAATAAATAAACATTTAAAAAAATGAAATAAAAATAAAAATAGTTAAATGCTATACTGTATTATATAGACAGATCTTAGAATTATTTAATTAATTCCATATTACTAGATATTTTAGGTGTTTCAATTTGAGTAAAATATTGTTATGTTCACTGTCTCTGTCATAAATATCTGCATACATTTCTGAGTTTCCCCTATTAACAACATTTCTAGAAGTGAAGTTAATTTAACAAAATATATAAACATTTAAGGAGAAAAATGGAGAGTTTTCAATTGCCTTCCAGAAAGTTGGTCCCAATCTTCATCTACTTTCCCAAGCACTGAGTAAGACCATTTTCACTGGATTTAATTGTAATTGTAAAGTTGAATTTCATGTTTCCTAGTTGACTATCTTTGAAAACAAAATGCTTTTGACTAATCCTGAAAAGGGAAAATGCATGGCCATGTAGTAATAGCCTCTATTTTTATAATTATGTTAATACTAAAAACAGATTTCTCTTAGAAAACCCTTTTGAGCCAAGAAAAATGTTGCTATGGCTTAGATCTACTAACCCAGACTGAGGATATTTACTGGTTTATCATGTGGGTGTGAGTCAGTAAGAGAGTGAGAGATACAGAGATGATATACATGCATATAAAAAATACCATTTATTCAGGACACTATTATTTTAAAAATAAAAGGACAGACATGTAAAATATAATAATAATGTTAATAATTTAATTATACTTAACTTTGTTTTTCAAAGAAATTCCACAAATTGTTCAGTAGGCAAAAGCTGAAAAGATAAGTCTTTAAATACAAGAATTTTCATAATAATACCTGAATAGATTAAGAAACAAATGTTAAACCTGAAATTTGAATTTAAAGAGAGTTTAGAAATTTTATACTAAGCAACTAATAATACAAAATTTTGTGCCTTAAGTGAATTTATTCCCTTATCACATTGAATTTCGTACTATGTCTGCCTTTATGAAATTTACCTATTTTTTTAAATGTTTGTAATTGTGATATCTACCTTCGAGGAAGGACTGATGTAACTCTCCTGTATTTGTAACAGATATTTATCTTGAATTACAGGATTGTAAATCTTTTGTTATCAGGCTCCTGGATGACCCAAACCCTAGGGAAATGCTGATCATTTATACAAATTAGAGAAATTATAATCAGAAATAATAAAAAGGGTATGTACATGATGTAAGACTGTGTTGTCATTGATTCATTTCTCTTGAGACTTTTAATTTGTCAGGAAATTGTGAGTTTTTCTTTCTTTTTTTTTAGATTCCAGGTTCATTTATAAATCCAAATTAATGCCTTATCTGTTTTCATTCAAAACATCAAAATAAACACTGAGTAAGGAACTTTATGGCAAAACAATTTATTTTAGCTTTTTGTTACCTTTATGTGATTTTATTTTTAACTTTCATCCCCAAAGTTAAAGAGAAATCTAACCGGACCACTGAGTATGAATGAAAAGATTTAAAAATAATATAAAGGTTTAATAAAATAGAGTTATGATAGAAAGAGTCACAGTCCCAGTACATATCATTTATTGTGCATTATGCAGCATTATGAAGCCAAGCCAAATATACATATGTGTATATATACATACATATATATATATACACACACACATACACATGTTCAAAGAGTTTAACCAAAATTCAAAGTCACGTAGTTGATAGTGGATTTGAGGCTTGATTTTGAGTTTTTCTTACCCCAAAGGCCATGCAATAGCCATGAGGTGAGAGTAGGATTAACTCAGTGGTATCTGGGGGACTGGACTGAGAACAATGTTGATCCTAAATGAAAGGCTTGGAACTGCCAGGAATCAAGCATCACCCCAAGGTATCTAGCCCCTCACCATGTTAAGAGAAAGATGGAAAGGGTGAGAGAGCTGGTCCAAATACTCAGAGTACTTTCTTATAGACTTTCTTATTTAGTTAGGCTTTCTGGTCTACCTTTTACTGCACTGCCAATTTCTATCCAGTTTGATCTGCCCTCTGCCCCTGCTTTTGTACCTGATTCATACTTTCATTTGCCCCCATCAACTACATTCTGCACCCCCGCCCCCTTCTCTGGAATATCTTGAGTTACCTGGATTATAATACCAAGTCCTAGTGCTGTTCACAGGGTTTCAGAAGTTTGGCTAATTTTATAATACCCCTATTTTATATGAAGAATCTCCTATAAATGAGAATTTAGTTCTTGCTGCTTTCCCATGAGGAGACTCTCTTCTCCTAGGCATTGTTAATTAAAACAGGGATTCCTGGATTAAGAGTGGAGATAAAGCAATTTAGAAGCCCTCTCTGAATTCTGATCAACAACAGAATGGATTCCTTTTAGAATTATCCCTTAACATTTCAATTTCCCCACAGAATTTACATTTGTTTTGTCAGAAATCAAAGAATTGGGTGAAATTAAAATCAGTAAATATCTCTATGGTAATTAATGAAGGGGAAGCATAACATAGTCTGAAAATCAAAAGACCTAGTTTTTAGTCTTGCTATAGAGCAATCTTAATTTAGACATTCAACTTATGAAAGTTGTTAATATCATTTGAGAAATAAGAGGTAAGTGATCCCCAAAGTATTTAAGAGTCATAATATTATATAACAATATGATTCCAACTAACAAAAGGGGAATCTAAAGATTACAAGTATACAGGGGTGGGATTATTAACCTGGCCTCTAGTGAAGTAAGTGTACCAAGTTAATATAACAAGATGGTATACTTATAACTAGATCAATTTTATTTCATTTACCCCTGAAGTTTTAACTTGACATTATAAAAATGTTTTTGTAGTCTTAATAAGTGAGCATAGAAAATATTAAGAAATGCTAGCAAAGCTCTCTAAATTCTCTAGGTGGAAAAAATCTATGAATAGAAAATGCTTTAAGGAGTCTCAAACTTGAGTCCCATTTGGTCACACGTGATCTCATTCATGAGTTAAGCAGCTTATTTATTGATTCAAAGCATAAATTTGATTAAGCAAATTTAAAACAAAATTACTGTAAAATATAAATGTAAATAACAAACTAAAGTATGTTTTAGAATGTGTACTGCAAATAATTAAACAAAAAATAAACACTGAACATATATGTATAATGCTAGTTCATATTTTACCTTCAATTCATTAGCAATTGAAGAAAGGAAAATTTTAAATAAAAATACACTATTTTTCTCAGTTTGGAAAAGCTTTAAAACCCTGATAATATTAGGCCTTAGCAAGGATGTGAGAATTCTAATATTTTCATATTCTGTTGGAAGGAATGTAACTTTATAACACTTTTCTGGTAGACATTTTGATATGTATTATCCTGCCTGAATTGACATCCTATAGGAATTAAGAATTTCACTTTTAGAATATTATGCTAAAAAAATATATATTTTTGCTACAGTATTATCTATCATCTGAAAATTTTGGGGAAAGAAAACAAAGATCTAAAAATATGGGTTAGTTAAGTATTCATGATATATTAGAATACTAGAAATACAGAAAAAAAGCCTGATGATGGTTTTATATTTATTCATATTAAATATGAACAATATGAAATATTGTTAAATAAAAAGCAAGTTTATTATTATATATTATTGTCATTACTACTACAATTTTTAAAATTTTTTTTAATGTTTATTTTTGAGAGAGAGACAGACAGACAGAGCATGAGCAGGGGAGGTGCAGAGAGAGACAGAATCTGAAGGCTCCACTCTGTCAGCACAGAACCTGAGGTGGGGATTGAACTCAGGAACCACGAGATCATGACCTGAACCAAAATCAAGAGTCAGACACTTAACTGAGCCATCCAGGTGTCCTGCAACCTTGTAAGATTTTAAATCAAAGGACTCTGCTAAATCATGTCCGAATTTCTGAAACTGAGATAATAAAATGTATTGTTCTAAGCTGCTAACTTTGTGCTAATTTGTTACACTGAAATAGATATAAATACATTTGTGAGATAAATTAATAAGCCCAAATTTCCCCTTTGTAAAGTAAAAAATAAATAAATAAAAATAATTATATCATGGACTTTGGTCAGGATTAAATAAAACACCTGAATGACTGTCATATAGTAGGTGCTCAATAGATATTTGTCATTATAATGGGGTGGATAAAATTTTTTTCTGTACTTGATTTTGATCTGAAATGTCTGGAGCTGTCATCTCAGGGGAATGGAGATAAAGTCAAAAGTAGAATAATAGGCATCATACTCTCTGATTCCAAACTATACTACAAAGCTATAGTAATCAAAACAATATAGTATTCACACAAAAACAGACACATAGATCAATTGAATAAAATAGAGATTCTAGAAATAAACCCACATATATATGGTCAATTAATTTATGACAAAGGAGCCAAAAACATACAATGGGGAGGGAACAGTCTCTTCAATAAATGGTGTTGTGAAAACTGCACAGCCACATGCAAAAGAATGAAACTGGACCACTATCTTACACCACACACAAAAATTAACTCAAAATTGATTAAAAACTTGAATGTAAGATCTTAAACAATGAAAGAGTAGAAGAAAACATAGGCCATAACTTCCTCGACATCAGTCTTGGTGATGAGTTTTTGGATCTGACACCAAAAGCAAAGGGAGCTAAAGCAAACATCAACAAGTAAGACTACATCAAACTAAAAAGCTTCAGCACAGTGAAGGAAACCATCAGCAAAATGAAAAGTTGACCTACTAAATAAGAAAAGATATTTGCAAATCATACATCCCACAAGGGGTTAATATCCAAAATATACAAAGAATTTACACAGCTTAAAAACAATCAAAGAAAAAAAACCAGCCCAATTAAAAAATGGGCAGAAGACTTGAACAGACATTTTTCACAAGAAGACATACAGATGATTGATAGACACATAAAAACATGTTTACCATCATTAATCATTACGGTAATGCAAATCAAAACCATAAAGAGATATCACTTCATACATGTCAGATTAGCTATTATCTGAACTACATGAACATCAGGAATACACTTCATCTCATGAAGCCTCAATAATCAATGGGAGCAACTATATTCCTCACAGGTAGAACTGAATCGAATAAACTATGTAAGCACTTCGTGCAGTTTCTAATTCAGAGTTAGCACTCAATAAAAAGCAGTAAAGCTTCCCTTGTCTTCTTGAATACCTTTGGCAAAAAAAAAAAAAAAGGTTTTGTAATTATGGAACTCAAAATTTTCGAAAATATCTAACTGAGAATTGAGGCTATATTATTACGTATCTTTCATTATACACTAGAGCTGAAGTACCCCCTAGCCCTTTCTCCTTTGCCTTCTATTTTTTTACACCTAGCAATCATCCTTCCCCTATAAGATAGGGCCTCTTTGGGTCAGTTTGTCACCATCCAATATGATGTCAACTCATCTTAGCTGCAGGCACTTATTTAAAGAAAATAGACAAACACAGTAAGTCCCAGTTTGCAGACTATACATTAGTTCTGTGGTTTACCCTTGTGTGACAATAAACACATTGCCTTCAGGCTTAAGATTTCATATCTATAAAATTGGGATTATATCCATCTCAATGAATTTTTGAGAGAACTAAATAATATAAAATGCTATGTTCATAAAATAGTTGTTCAATGAATGAATGACATTGGTTGCTTAGTTGTTGGTGTCAATATTATTATAATGATTGCCATTATTATTTTTTATAGCCACAGTACTTAAAAAGGCCCAGAATAATGTTTGCATGTGATTGAATGAATGTATAGTCTTACTGCTGCTCAAGTAGTATCATTGGGTCTCTGAGGGTAAGCAATATTTTTTACTGGAAACATGAGTTTGTATATCGGTAGCATTCGTAGAACATATGGATGGTTTAGAATGGCATCCACTTATAGTTACTGATGACAATGTAACTCAGCCATGTAGCTGAGCGTAGTGGCGAGCCCTTAAAAATGCAGCTGGTTCAGCCTCTTTAAATAAAAAAAGACAAGGAAAAAGTGGAAAACAAATTTATTTATAGACCCTCCTACATAGACACAAGGTGCAGTTTTGTTTTTGTGACACACCAGCAATTCTTTAAATATTTATTGTCAACCTGGGAATTCATGTGTAGACTAAAGGCATATTTAGGCCTTTAATATGCCATCTCAGCCGGGCCTGCTTAAGGCTGCCCATCTGGAAGATGAAACTTTAGAGCCAATTTTAAAACATTTTTTAAGGACAGATAAAACTGTTTCTAGCTGGTTTTTACCATGACATATGAAAGTAATCCTAGGGCTTTTTTTATTTGAGAGTTAATGTTTAAACCAGAAAGATAATTTTTTTCCAGAACACCTGTAGCAAACTCTTGTATAGTCAAGCCTAATTTAAATTCAGTTCTATAAAGCCAACTGGAGAACAATGTATGAATCGAAGTGAAGAGAAGAGATTTATTTTCTTATTTTGGCACCAAAAGCAGTAAAAAGGTATAGTTAGAATTTTGTTCTCATTTCTTCTCTTTAGACGTAATGGATTGGTTTAATGTGTTGAGTCTCTGCCAACTGAGAAAAATTTCTCATAATTTTACCAAATAAATTCCAAATGAATGAGACAATGCTACATTTCTCTTTAAATTATTGTTTTATCAAATTTTAAAGTTTCTTTTAAAAAAGTTAAATGGGTATTATAGAATCTCAAATGTCATAGGACTCATCAGAACTAGTATATTCCTTTTAGTCTTTCACAAAGAGATCTCCTGTGATTTGAAGGGTTAGTCTTCCTTCCTTCCCCTATCCCGTACTTTCTTACTCCTTCCTTCTCTACCTCCAATTATCTCCTTTCTCACCCCCTTCCTTCGTTCCTGCTTCTTTTCCTTTTTTTCTTGGATTTTTATGAGCTAGTAATGTTGATGTTGAAGTGTGAACATTGTCTAAATATTTAACCCCCTTTCCTCTCTTAATAGTTCAAATTATATTTTTCCATAAGCTATGTCTAGATGATTTCTCTATAAAATTCTCAAAAAATGTTGTACAAAATTTAATATGAGGTAAAGAGACATTTATGGAAGGCGGGGAAGACGAGAGGGAGAAAGAGAATGAGAGCAGAAGCAAGAACAGAAACTAGATTGAGACAGATAGAGGCAGGGAGGGAAATGGACAAAGAGACAGAGATTGAGAGAGAGATCATAAAACTTCTAATAGGGACGTTTAGGTTACTAACAAAATCCCAACCACATCTCAGAGCACAATCATAATGTTTAAGTGCCCACCACCACCTTGATACTAATGAACAAAATAAGGCCCACTAACATGATTTTCAATAATATGAATTTTTAAAAAGCAGTTTGACTTGCTTCAAAGTCATCTTTTCAAGAATTCAGAAGAAACATGTGACATAGCTCTCTTTCAATCTTTGGGTTGTCACTTTCTTGAAGTTAATACTGGAATTAAGTAGCCAATATTATCTGATAAAATCCAGGGCAGTAATAGTAGATGACTGGAATGTTGCTCTGAATGTTATCTCTTTTTAAGTGAGGTCTGATGTTACTAGAATGAAGAACAGGAGCTGATTTTCCTGTTTGCAATATCAAGTTATAGATGTGTACAGCTTCCTTCTGTACTTGGCAGTTAGAATGATTACCCAGGAGAAGAGAGTAAATGGGTCTCCATTCAACTATTACCCCAGCTTTCACATAGTTTAAAAACATTGACCATCATCAGCAGAACTCCTCATAGGCCTCTGTGCCAATTCCTGAAATGCATTTGCAGTTGGAGAACCATATAGATGGGCAATTATTATCCTTACTGGAGAAGAAATTACTGGTAAAACTATTTTCTTGGAGTTCACCTGGCTAGATTCCTCTTTCACTGCATTTCTTGAAAGAAAATGTGTTTACAGTATGTCTCAAGTCTTTTACTCTCGTCATTGTTCTTATTCTTTTTTTTTTTTCATTTTAAAATATAAAATGGTGCACTGTTGTTCAATGTTTTCTAATGATTCTTTGGGCATTACTACAAAGCTGTATAAATTAGTGTCTCTCTATCTTAAAGTTGTGAACTGACAATTATAAGCTTTGTAGACTACTTTGGACTGCATCTCCTAGTACACAGGACAAGTTCATCCATTTCCTACAGGACAGTTTCTAAGGAGTTTTGTGAGTTTTCCTAGGTAGATCCAATTTACATGTACAAGAAATACACTTCTATAATGTTTAAGCTAGTCTTAAAGTTTTCTGCTTTATTCAGCTGATCCTGACTCTGATTCATCTGGTTATCAGGAATAAACACAAATAGTTTCTACCTTCCCAGGGAGGTTAACACTTGATTTGTGTCTTGAACTAGATTTTTAGCCAAATCGAGCTTGTGTTAGGAATAGGAAGATTGTCATGACTATGGAGATATAAAGAGGCATTTTAGGCAAAATAAACACTGTTCAAATGTACTACAAGTTCACTCAGACTCAAACCATTAAGGCTTGCTAAGAAAGCATCCTAAAAGGGATTGCGGTGGTATCTCTACACTCCTCGCTTCTCCGTCTTGCACTATATCACAGAAGACTGATCTCCACAACCTGAATCAACAACCTCCTTTGCCTTTGGGCTTTGGGTTTAGTCAATGGAAGAACCAGCAGAACATCAGAGCAAAGAAAGAGAGTAAGGTCAACATATTTATTTAGTCAGTTTTTTTTCCCCATATAGTTTGGCTACATTCAGGAGGCCCTCTCTCTTTAGGGTCTGTTGACCACTCTGTTTCTTTTGTCCCTATAAACCTAGGGATGGTAACAGCATCCTGTTAGTAACCCAAAGGATTTACACTCTTGTGATTTCCCTACATATTGATGATACTCTTATAAATGGTCTCTTTATTCAACATTCCTCAAACAACCTCAATTTCAATATGCATTTTGTTTCATTTCCTGATTGGACCCTAACCAATAAAGAGTTCTACTTGCTTTATTTTCCTAATGTAGAGCACTTATTAAAAACAATAAGGGCAAGCTACTCAGTAAAAGTACTTATATTTCAAAATACCTGGAGGGATTTTTGTAAACACAGCAAGAATTTTTTTGAAAATGACTGAAATCACCACAAGGAAATTGTGAGAATTCTTATCCTCTGGGTTCTTTCTCTGTTGGTGTGTGTCCAGGGCCAAATGTATGCTGTGAGGGAGTGTCGCATTATCATGTTGGAGGACTTATTGTTGAGTCTCTGTTAATCCCATTGTTCAGTTTGTTTCAAGAAATAAATCTTTTTCCCTCCAAGAAATAAATCTTAACCAAATAATTTCTACAGAGAGTTTCTTGCTCCCATCTTTTACTCTGTCTCCTAATCCATCTGTTCTGTAAATTGCTTGCTGTCTAAAACTTTCCTTGTTAACCCCTAAAATGCCTTTCTTCTTTTTGTTCAGAATGGTAGCCATAATTCTCTTTTGTCTCCTCTACCATGTTTACCATGTTGCTGGAGAGAACGGAAGGATTTTCTTCTCTCTTTCTCTCTCTTTTTTATTTTTTTTCATTTTAAGTAGGCTCCACACCCAACATGAGGCTCAAATTCATGACCCTGAGATCAAGAGTCCCATGCTTTACTAACTGAGGCAAACACGCACCCCAGCATTTTCTTCTCTTATTTTAGGGAGAGTCATTACATTCTTGCAATGAGTTGAAAAGAGATTTTCTATTACACTGCACTCCACAGTTCTCATGATCACCATTTGGAGGCTCCAAATGCTCTGACAGTAGCAGCAGAGATAAGTTAGGGTTATATTAATATAAATATACAATGGTGATGAAATACACTGGTTACATGTAGTGTCAAAGAAATATACTGGTTACCTGCAGCTAAAGATTAAAATAACCATAAGGAGTCATAGAAGATGAAGATAAAGAGATAGGAAGGTGCTTTTAGGAAAATCCCTGACTTACAGGTTACTTTTTTACTAAAGTTAAGCCATAGAGATTTAAGTCAGGAAACTTGTTGATGGAAGAGGAACTTCACACATTTACAGGAATTCATATAAAGCAATATACTAAACAAAAATGATGGACAATAATCCAAATAGTTATTGAAATATTGAGAATGTACTATGTGCCAGAAATGATGAGAAAATTTATCAACTTGACTCAGTTTCTTTTAATCCTTAAAACCACTTAAAAATTCCTTTTCTGAATCTTTTAACAGATGTTGGCTTTATTTCTCCATACTTTTATTTCAAGTTATTTTGATTTCTTTTGGAAAAACAAATCAGCACTGAAAGCCTTATTTCCTTTATTCTCTTCTCATGTTGTCAGCTAGTTCTTATTGTTGTCTCAGAATGGGTATGCCAGTACCAAACTACTGTGCATAAACAACAGTGTCCAGAGGTGGGACAAAGGAGGGAGGGGATCAAATCTTTGTGTGCCTTTTGAAGATCTAAAAAAAATCTTTTTCAGAATTTCCAGCCATCTTCTCGTGTCCCATTGACCTGCATTAGCTTACACGGTACTCCTTAATCAATCATTGTAAATAGGTAGTGGGACTACCAAAACTGGCTTAATCAATCCATAATTATCCAATAAACATAATTGGGTTATCAAGATTTCTGCCATGGGCAGGGACTAGCCTTCCCTGAAGCAAGCCCTCATATGCAGGAATACTGACAACTGGGGGGGTGTGCACAGGGGGGAGAGTTCCATTAGTGAGGCGAACGTGATAACCACTACACTACAAAAACAGGAGAGTTCCATTAGTAAGAAGAGGGGAAAATCATTATTAAGTGGACAATCACCAATATCTATGAAAGTGACTGAAAAATCAAAAAGACCATGAAAATGTTAAAGGACTATGCCTGAGAAAAGAAAATACTAGCAGAAGTGGCAAGATTTCAAGTAATAATTGGGTAGAGGGGAAAAAATGTTTTTCCTGGATAGTTCCCTAGAGCTCTCCATTTAAGTAGCATGTTATCTTTTTTGGTAGAAAGAAAGAAGATGGTGGCTAGGGAATATTTATGTCCCACATGAAAGAAGAATTGAATTTATTTTTTATTTAATTTCTTGTCAAGAAAGATATTCTGCAACTCATCCAACCATGGGTCAAAGTATAATCCAATTTTCTCACTGAGCTCATTGACAAATTCTTATCTTAACAAGATTAAGACTTTAAAGCAGAAACTTCTCTGATGTTTCAAAAGGCAATAGCTTTTTACTGATTTTCTTGCACATTTGACCATTTCTTGTCTTGTTAAGTTGCCATTTGCTCTTTAAAAACCTTTATCATTTGTACATTCTCAGTCTTTTTCCTTTTCGGGGGCAATGGTGCTTTCTATTCACACTTTAGCTGACTGAAAGGCCGGAGTGGCTGTCTTCTTGGATATGTGAAACTATATTATAAAAAATCTCTAAGATACTTTAAATATTATAAGGAAAATGTGTAGTGTAGAGCTGCCTAAAAGCACAACCATGGATCCTAAGTCTAAATACCTGAGTATAGTATAGGAGAGTATACTATAAGTACAAGATACATAGGAAGATCATACATGTTAGTTGAAAAGTTCATAAATAATAAAAGTAAAACAAATGAATCACCAAAGTAGTAACTAGTAAGTTATTATACATATGAGAGAGAGAAACTAAAAGGATTCCATTAAAAAACTGCTTTTTTTCTCCTTTTCCTGCTTCTGTTCTTGCTTGGAACACAATCCTGCTCTGCACACATGGCTTATATTTGGTAAGGAGGTATGTCCCCCTTGTAAAGGTCAAGGAGTTAATGATTTCTTTGGAGTCCTCCAGCACAAATAGAATACATCTAAGGAGTGATCAGGCAAGTCCTTCATGTATGTTTTCCAAGACCACAGACTCCAGACACCTTGACACTAAGACCCATGGCTCCAGGGCATATGTAACTTTTGGAGGACACCTGAGCATTCAATCTTGTTTCACCCAGTTCCTGGATGCCTAAGAGGACACGTCCATGAGACTACCATCCTCAATAAAAACCCCAGACTCCAGTGAAAAATGAAACCCACTCTCCTCTCCTTTCTGAATCTTCCAGATACTATGTTGGTATCTCCTCCCTATCTTCAATTAACTGTTTTTACTTCCTTTTAGTTCATGTTTGATTTCTATACTACTCAAAGCTAAGGACCCTCATGGTGGATCCTGTGTGACCCCCCTCTGCAGCCAGCCAGCATCATATACACCAAAAGACAGTTTGCAAATTGGGACCACTTAAACCAAAACATGGAATAAAGGTCAGGGGGTATACTATTATAAAGAAGTTGATATAGAGGGAAAGCAGTGACTGTTTATTATTCACAGGGATTGGTTATAGTATCAGAATTTTCTTAAATGATAAGGAATAGTTTAGTAGTTATCTCATATCAGTTTTAGATAACCAGTTCAAGTTTTGCTTATAATTTCCAGAGGCATAAGTAAGAAATTACCCAGGTTAAGTTAGTTGTGCAAAGTCAGCTAAATGAAGCTTTATTTGTACAACTAAACTGGTTTTGTCTACTTGAGAAATTCTCAAGGCTGGTCTCTGCTTTTTATTTTAACAGAGTATAGTATACTCTAAGTAGAGAAAGATACTATATACAAACATGAACTTATACTTTTATCCAAGAAAGTAAAATCTTGTCTCCTTCATTATCTTTGGGTAAGTGGCATATGGAAAGATCAACCTTCTCAAAGATTTCCCAGAAGCTTTTTTGGTATGTGTGAGTATCAGTCAATTTATAGATCCATCTCCAAATAAGGAAGCCTGGGTTCTCTGGAGACCTGGCCCAGTTCTAAAAGGAAAGCTTAAAGTAGCCTGTCTTCTTAGGATTAGAGGTTATCTAATATTAGCTTCTGTCTGATGAGAAACAAATTGCCTTAGCCATTAATCACTACATAACAGACTGACCTCAGGATGCAGAAAGGATTTTAAATTAGTGATAGTTGTATTTGAGGGAAATACACAATTGCATTTCATCCATATTAATAAAATTTTCAAACCTGATTAAATTATCCTTTTCAATTTTTTCAGAAGAATCTGGTTTTTAAATCTTTTGATTTTATTGAAAGTTTGAGAAAATGTGAATGATTGCGTGGACTGTAGTTACAGATGGTTCCCCACTTACGATGGTTAGACTTATGATTTTTCAACTTGACAGTGGTGCGGGAGAAATACGTATGCTGTAGAAACCAGTTTGAATTTTGATCTTTCTCTGGGCTGGTGATATGTGGTAGATACTCTCATGATGCTGGGCAACAGCAGTGAGCCAACCGCAGCTCCCATTCAGCCACTGGTCATGAGAGTAAACACTGATACAGTTAGAACCATTCTGTCTCCATTCAACCAATCTGTCTTTCTTTCAGTACAGTATTTAATAAATCACAAGAGATATTCAATACTTTATTATGAAATAGGCTTTGTATTGAATGCAATTGCCCAACTGTAGACTAGTATAAGTGTTCTAAATTGTTTAAGGTAGGCTAGGCTAAGCTATAATGTTCTATAGGTTAGGTGTATTAAATGCATGTTGACTTATGATATTTTCAACTTATGATAGGCTTACTCAGGAAGCAACCTCATCATAAGTAGAGGAAGATCTGTATTTTAATATCAGTAGGTGGTAAAAATATGAGTGCTACCCAAAATATAAGGAAATGTCTCTGTTCTTAATCAGAAATAACCCTTTTGCCTCAAAGAAAGTATATTTGTGAGAAAAATAGAGCCTAAAAAGATGATTTGGTCTGCTGGCTGGGACCTGAATATTGGTGAAAGATTATAATAATTCAGTTAAATGTATGCATCTGAGTAAGACTACCTGGGTTAAAATCCTAGCTCTATAATTTTTTGTCTGTATGGTTTTGAAAGATTTTTTAAAGTCTCTTTACTTTAGTTTCCTATCTGCAAAATGATAATGACAGAACTGAGTGACTGTGATCATTAAGTTAGAAATATAGATAAAGTACTTTGGGAGCACATGACTTAACATTAAGTATTATTACATCACATCCACCTTCAAGTCTAAGAATTTCCTTCCAACTCAGTTTTTGTAATTTCTAATAGAGATATTTTGATTCAGAAAGTATTTTACATTTCCTGCTTGGTATAGCCATGTATTTATTGTTTTACATGAAATAGAAAGCAGTGGATTAGCCCTATTCGAACAGTAAGTTCTATTAAGGTCCTGGTATAAGACAGATCCTGTGTTTGACAGTAAGCAGAAATGAGAGAAAACAGAAAAGAAACCAAACAAGCACTCTATGTGCATAGAGTTTACATTGAAGTTTGATCAATACAATCAATACACATGAAAGCAATAGGCAATGAACTAGAATTATAATTCATGAATATATTAGAGCTCTAATATTTTTCCTCCTCATTGAAACCATGCCCCGTAAGGTTAATGAGGTTGAAACTAGTAGAAAGTTTAAAGCTTGTTCCCAGAGAACTGTTCCCTTCTAATCTAATTGTGTCTTTTCAAATCCATTAGCTATCTCTACAGAAGCTTGAACTGGAAGTCAACTGATATGGTTTCAACCTACGAAGAAGCAAGACCTCCTTGCATTCTAAGACCTCATCCAGTTTATACTGGTTCAGCTCTCAGAGGATGCCTACAGCTCTTTCTCCTTTTCCTCAGATAAGATCTTCTTGTCAGGGGCTGGATTTTGCCTCTTTCTGATGTTAAGTCTCCACTCCAAAGTGAACATGGGATGCATACTACATATATGTTTGCTTAATACACATGCTCCATCTGTCCTCATGAATAGTCATAAGTACTCCTGCCATTTTCATCAATATGCATGTAATCTCCACCCCTATAATTATAGAAAACTTATTCCCTCTCCCTTGGGAGAGAGAGATTTGAGGCTTGCCTCATGTCTCTTCATTTGGCTGCCCCTCGAATAAACTCCTTCTTTGCTGCAAACTTGATTATCTTAGATTGGCTTTGCTGTGTATCAGGCAGATAGACTTGGGTTCAGTTATACTATGATCTAATAATTATCTATTAGTGTCTGTCTGCCCTTTGAGGGCTGGTATAAGGTCCTGCTTGTCAGAGGTCTAGGTATAGAACTGTGTACTCTGTAAGCAAAGTGTTTGAAAACAAAGGAAATATAGTAGTCAGAGAGATATTCACAGACACAGTGGAAAGAATGCTGGAGTAAAAGGAAAAGAACTGAGATTCCTGAGTTTCACTTTCTCACTAATTATCTCTAAAGCTGAGTCTCAGTTTCTCTACCTATGAAATGAAAGAATCAGCCTAGGTTAGTGACATTCTGATGTGTGTGTGTGTGTGTGTGTGTGTGTGTGTGTGTGTGTGTGTGTTTAATATGGTAAAAATATTCTTCATATGAAATCTTATGTGCTAAACAGGTAAGAACAGAAAACCACAGACAGCTTTCGTGTTGCAGAGAAGACCACCTGGATGAATCATTGTTTTAGCTGAGTCCTGAAGGACAAATGGAAGTTAACCAGGAGAAGAGTTTGAAAATGAGAGAAGACTGTTTCTAAGGCTAGGTAGAGCATAGAACTGAAATCCACTAACTCTGGTTGAATTCAAGACTGTGACGAGAGAGTGGAAAGAAATGGGGCCTAAGAAAGTAAGCAGTGCCAGATTATCAAGGTCCATAGAAATCATGTTAAGAGCTTTGTACTTTCTTCTTAAGGCAGTGGGTATCTATTAAAGGGATTTAAATACGACAGTTATCTCGAATTTGCTCTTCAGAAAAATTACTCTGATTATAGTGCAGAGAAGGAATTTGAGAGAAGTGAGATTAAGGCAAGGATGTCATTTAGAAGATTATTGCAGTAATGTTAGTAAGAGAAGATGGTCATTTAAACCAAACACTCCCCTGGTTCTCTTGCCTGTTTTCTACTCATCTATAGAATTGATACTAAAACCCTGGCTAAATATAATTCTTTGCCAACACCATACCCTGTTCTCAAGATGTTAAATGTGACTGGGGATGAATATACATCTAAGCTAACTGCTCTCCTTTTAAATTTATGAAAATAACTGCCAATAGGCTGTTAAAATGCTGCCTAGGAATCACATTCTTTAGCCTTCAGGTCTAATTCCCCTCTCATTGTCCCAAAGAAAATAATTTCCTTCTTTTTTCCCTTTCTCAAACTCTCAATACCTCCTTTCCCATTCTCATTCTCAGCTTATGATCTTTCTTCTTATGTTACCAAGAAACTGAAAGAGGGAATCTTCCAGATACTGCCACTGCATCTTACCTGCTACTGTCTTTTTTTTTCTACCTAGTACTAGAATTGTTCTCCATGGTCCTATCCAAAGCCAATCCCTCTGGTAGACCCCATATCTTCTCATTTCCTTTAGAACACAACTTTATTTATTTTTTTAAATTTATTTTAATGTTTATTATTTTTGAGACAGAGAAACAGAGAGCAAGCAGGGGAGGAGCAGAGAGAGAGGGGAGACACAGAATCTGAAGCAAGCTCCAGCCTCTGAGCTGCCAACACAGAGCCCCATGCAGGGCTCGAACCCACAGACCGCGAGATCATGACCTGTTGCTTGAAAACACATGCATTCTATCTGATACACATACATTTCTGTGAATTAGATATTATCTCTCTTTTTTTAAGCTTATTTATTTTGAGAGACAGAGAGAGCAGAGGAGGGGCAGAGAGAGGGAGAGAGAGAATCCAGGCAGGCTCTGAGCTGTCAGCACAGAGCCCAAGGTGGGGCTCAAACTTACGAACCATGAGATCATGACCTGAGCCAAAACAAAGAGCAGGACGCTTAACTGAGCCACCAGGTGCCCCTATTATCTCTATATAAGAGGAAAAACTATGCTTAGATGCCTACATGACTTTCCCAAAGTCATTCGTAAAGTAAGTGTTGCCACCAAGACATGATCCAGAGAGTCAAACTTTGGACTTCACGTTCAAAACTCCCTGTGAATAGGAGTTTGAAGATATTGGAATTCCATATTCTATGTGATGTATCCTTTTAAAGTGTGTGTGTGGGGGGAGTGTATTCTCTCACTGTAACCACAGCATTAGAACATTAAACAGATGGTCGTATTTCCTAAGAAAATACCAAAGAGCTGATTCTCATTCATTATTTAGCTTAATTTCCATTGAAGTATCCTAGCAACAAAATCAACTTTACTCTTTGATCTGTCTTAAATTTTAATTCTGTTCTTCACAGAAGAATGGACACTAATCTTACCAATATGGGTTTTGTGTTCTTTTTTTATCAGATATGCAAACAATAACAAAGAATCTGGTTTAATAACATCCAATTTTTTATGGAGTAGATTTATTTTATTATTCCTGAACTGATGTTAGCATTAGTGAAGAGGTCACTAAAATGAGCACAGAATAGGGAATTCAGGAAACCTGAGTTCATGCACTGATTCTTTCTTTCTAGTTTGTGACATCATGCAAGTTCTCTAGTGCACTGGAGCCCTTTCTCCTCAGTAAAGTGTGTATCACAGACATCTATCTTACAGGACTGTGGTGATGATTAAATGAGATAACAAATACCTGACATATAATGGACCCCAAACAAATCAGAGTATTTTTCCTATTTGCTTTTCAAAATTCTATAGGAATATAAATCTCTGTATTAGCAAAAAAAAAAAAAAATTCACAAACACCATTTTGTAGCACATTTATTTCAATAAATATTGATTTTAACAAATGATATGGTTCATCACAAGATGTACCCTTCCCCCAATCCTTTATAATTAAACATTTGTCCTGTAAACAGAAAGCATTGTAGTGTGTTTTAGATGTTGAGCCATGAGGAATGGCTCAGAAAACTCCTAGACAGAAAGAGAAGTCAGTCTGACATTCAAAAGTGTCCACATATAAAACAAAAATGGATTTGCAAAATTGCCTCCATTGGCATTATGTGGTGTGCCTTGCCCATTCTGTAGCTGAAAAAATCCACTACAAACCTTGCACTACAGAGAATTCAATTTGACATTGTTTAATATCCTATGGAGTAAATGGGAAATTTATTGCATCTGCTATCTTATCTCAGAATCGGAGTGTTTTTCTTTAAGAATTCTCAGAAGGGAGTCATTCTTTGATAATTGAACTCCCTGTGGTGTTGGTCAAGTGGAAACAGTACTCAGAGGCTTCAAAGAAATGAAAGCTTGGAAAACAGAACAGAAGCTTTTCTGGCAGTGATGAGAAGAGGCATCTCTTTGACCTTTTAAATAATGAAAACCAATAGTTTAGAGAGAGCTCAGGCAGAAAACTCTGAACAGAGTGTAGGGGAGCAAAATTTGCCACCCCAAATTGTTTCTGGTTAGCATGTGTATTTTTAGGTTGCTTTTTTTTTTTTTTTTTTGAGAGAGGGAGAGCATAAGCAGAAGAGAAAGGCAGAGGGAGAGAAAGAAAGAATCTTAAGCAGGCTATCTATACTCAGCACAGAGCTCTACGTAGAGCTCGATCCCATGGCCCTGGCATCATAACCGGAGCCAAAATCAATAGTCAGATGTTTAATCGTATGAGCCACCCAGGCCACACCTGTTTTTAAAAAACAGAAGGTGCAAGAACTTTTGACCTTTCCCCTAACTGCCTAAAATATTTAGATAGAGAACTTGCTCCAGAAAGGGAGCTATTATTATAAAGTGTGTGTGTTCCCAAATAAAATCAGAAATGTAAGGTAAATTACAACTGATACCACAGAAATATAAAGGATTCTAAGTGACTAGTATGAACAATTATGCACCAAAAAATTGGACAACCTAAAAAAAATGGGTACATTCCAGGAAACACACACTCCCAAGACTGAATCAAAAAGAAGTAGATCTAAGTAGACCAGTTACAAATAATGAAATCAAATCAATAATTTAAAAACTCCTTACAAAAATAACCCAGGACCAGATAGCTTCATAGCTGAATTCTACCAAACATTTAAAGGATAGTGAGTACTCATTCTTCTCCAATTATTCCAAAAAATGAAGAAGGAAAGTTTCCAAATTCATGTTTACAAGACCAGCATTACTCTGATACCAAAACCAGAAGAGGACACCACACACACACACACACACACACACACCCCGTACAGGCCTATATCCATGAAAAATATAGATGTACTAATTCTCAAAAAAAAATTAGTAAACCAAATTCAACAATATATTAAAAGGATTATACATCACAATCAAGGGAGGGGGATGCAAAGATGGTTCAACATAGGCAAATACATTAATGTGATACACCACATTAAAAACACAAAGGATAAAAATCATGTGATTTTCTCAATAGATGTAGGAAAATCATTTGACAAAGTTCAACATACATTTACATAAAAAGTCTCAACAAAGTGGGTATGGAAGGAATGTGCATCAACATGATATGGGCCATATATGAGAAACCTACACTTAGCCTCATAATAGTAAAAAGCTGAAAGATTTTCCTCTAAGATCAGGAACAAGACAAGGATTCCTACTCTCACTACTTTATTCAACATAGTATTGGAAGTCCTAGCCAAAGCAATTAGACAAGGAGAGGAAATAAAGTCATCTAAATTGGAAAGGATAAAGTAAAACTGTCACTATTTGCAGATGGCATGATTCTATATATAGAAAATACTAAAGACTCCACCAAAAAACTATTAGAATAAATGAATTCAGTAAAGTTGCAGGATACAAAATTAAAAGAAATCAGTTTCACTCCTAGACACTAATAATGAGCTATCAGAAAGAGAAATTAAGAAAATGATTTCATTTATAATTGCATCAACAAGAATAAAATACCTAGAAATAAATTTAATCAAACAGATGGAAGACTGTACTATAAAAACTATAAGTCATCAAGGAAAGAAATAGAAGATGACACAAATAAATAGAAAGATATCTATGCTTATGGATTAAAAAAAATAATACTGTTAAAATGTCTATAAGTACCCAAAGCAGTCTATGAATTCAACATAATCTGCATCAAAATACCAGTGAATTTTCACAGAACTAGAACAAGAACCCTAAAATTTATATGAAATCACACAAGAGCCTGAATAGCCAAACCAATCTTGAGAAGAACAGAGCTGGAGTTATCATGTTCCCTGATTTCAAACTATATTGCAAAGCTGAAGTGATAAAAACAGTAGGGTACTGGCACAAAAATAGACACACAGATCATTGGAATGGAATATAGAGCCCAGAAATAAATCCATACATATATGGTCAATTAAGCTATGACAAAGGAGCCAAGAATATACAGTGGAGAAAAGATAGTCTTTTCAATCAATAGTATTGCAAAAACTGAACAGCTACATGCAAAAGAATTAAACTGGACCACTATCTTATAGCATATAAGCATACAGCATATAAAAATAATTTCAAAATGGATTAAAGACTTGAATGTAAGACTTAAAGCCATAAAACCCCTAGAAGAAAACATTGGTGGTAAGCTTTTTGACATTGGTCTTAGCAATATCTTTTTTGGACCACTCCTCAGCCAAAAGCAACAAAAGTTAAACAAGTGGAATTATATCAAACAAAAAGCTTCTGCAC
The DNA here is from genome assembly GCA_028646485.1 of Cryptoprocta ferox. Taxonomy (NCBI): domain Eukaryota; kingdom Metazoa; phylum Chordata; class Mammalia; order Carnivora; family Eupleridae; genus Cryptoprocta; species Cryptoprocta ferox. Next base: position 122,215,796 of record CM053567.1, read on the forward strand.
AGCAAAGGAAACCATCAACAAAAGAAAAAGGCAATCTACTGAATGGGAGAAGGCTTCTGCAAATCATCTATCTGATAAGAGGCTAGATAATAGAAAAATAAAATATAAAAGAACTTAACACAACTTAATATCCAAAAAACAAACAATTGGATTTAGAAATAGGTTTCAAATAAGACATCCAGATGGCCAATGGGCGTATGAAAAGATGCTCAACATCATTAATCATCAGGAAAATGCAGTCAAAACCAATATCACTGCATACCTGCCATATTACCTACTATCAAAACAATAAAAATAACGTCTTGATGAATATGTAGAGAAATAGGAACTCCCATGCACAGTTGGTAGGAATGTAAATTGGTGCAATCACGATGGAAAACAGTATGGAAGTTTCTCAAAACATTAAAAATAAAACTATCTTTGCCTAATTTTCCTTAAAACCAAAACTGACTTGCACAGTTCTTCAAATGAAAAATAGCGTCATTTTAGTCCTTTCTATTCTTGAGAAGGAAAGCAGATACCTGCGTTTTACTTCCTGATTTTAATATGATGGTGGAGAGAAGAGAGTTTTAGAATAAAATAAAACCCACTGCTTGGGTTCTCAGCCTGGGTGTTAATTTAAAGAAAGTAAGTACAAATTTTGAAGAAAAAATGAGAATAGTAAGGCAATTTTAAACAATAATGTGTACCTAGTGCTAGAATGGAATCAGAGTCACCCAGAAGAGTTACACAATTTTCTTTTGCTGAATGAGTGTGAGAAAATCACATAAATCTCAATGGCTTTGTTTACCTGGGATTACAAATATATTTCATAAAGCTGCTACTACAATTAGGTTTTTCACAACTAAACCAGTTACCCATGATGTCAAAACATTAATCTTAAGTGCTTATTATATGTGGGGACATTTTGAGTCTTATTAGAAATATTCTAACAGAAACAAAGTTTTACTTTCATGGGTCTACTTATATTTTTCTCCTCTGTTTATATTCTTCTTTTTTAAGGCAGAAATAAGGCATGTGCTTCCACCTCTGTCATATAATAACATGTTACATTTCAGTACCCCTTTGGAATGCTGTGGTCCCGTCAGGAGCAGTGGTTTGGCATCCATGAAGGCCTGTAAGAGCCTGCACTGCTTGAAGAACAGTAAATTGTGCTTTTGTCCAATTATCTAAAAGTAGATGAGATATTTAGCAAATGATGTGAAGAAAGCTGCTGTTCCTAATAACCACAACTCCCAAGAGAAAGCCAGACCATGCTTTGGTGTCTATTGCTAAGGAATTTCATCAGTGTCAGAGCACTATCAATCAACCAACTTCAGAATAGCTATTGAATGATAAGACATCATCGTAAGCAACAGATACTTTTTACTGGGCTCACTATGAACAGCATCCCCTGTTAGGCAACAGGGCTACAAAATGGCTCAATAACCTCATATCTAGTTTCAAAAGTCCTCATGTATACCTGTAATGGTAAAGTCCCTGCCAGAAAAGTATGAAACTTTCTGAAAGGTTTTCTCTTTTCTTTATACATTTCTAAGTTGATTTTTTCAAGGCAGCCACTATCAACTTTATAGGAAAATTAAATAGCAAGAAATATATTCTTTATAAGTACCTTTCCAAGACTACTATATGTTGGTTTCATAAAGGGAAGCAACAAGGCTGGGACTTTAGATAGCCATTTCGCCACCATGAGATAGGAAATAGAATGAATATCCAGCAACAAAATAATAGTTCGTGGTATTTGCACTTACTGTATTTATGTCATCAAATTACATACATTCACCTGAAAATAATTAATCACTGTTTACATGTTAAGGTAAATGTATGACTCACATCAATTTGAACAGGGCAAAGAATAGCCATTAAAAATTGCACTGGACTAAAAACAGAGATATTTAACCACCCATTTAACACATGCCAGGAATAAGAGGCAGGGTGAACAGTCGTATTGTTCTTTATAATGCAAACTCAACACAAAAGCTAATTTTACTTTTCATCACCTAAAAAACAGTATTATGTTCCCTTGGCACACTGTCACATTGGCAGGCACTCACAAAACATTCAAATTGGCAGTTGGCCCCATCCGATTGTGGAGAGCACAATTTGTAGCAGCTAATAAGAAAAACCTGCAGCCAAACCCCCAGCTACCCGACAGGAAAACACAAGCCACATGTTTTTTTTTTTTTTTTTTTTTTTGGGTGGCATCAATCTAGTAATTATTTAACTTTTGTTAGTTAAGGTATTTCTTGAACTTGGAAAATAGGAATGAATTCTGTTCTATTCATAAATATTCCCAAGTGCTTTAAGATGATAGATAAATAGCAATAATAGCTAACACTTCTTGAGCATTTACCATGAGGGAAGTACTTTACATACTTTATCTCATTTCATCCTCATTACAAACCAATGAGGTAGGTAACCTCATTAAGCATATTAAGCTTAACTAACTTTCATTAGGTCTTATAGCTAATAAGTGATGGAGATATAAACTCAGTGCCCAACCTTTCAAAGTCTGCCTCTTCTGCCTCATAAAGCTGCTTCTATGAGTAGGAAATCAAGTAGATTACAACTAGAAAAAGTGATTCTATTCTAAGAATTCTGCTCCAGAATTTAGATTAGGTCCACTATTTTTAGAGAAGAAGTCCTTAAAACTCAAACAAGTTACCTAAAATGGATACATGGTTTCATCCATCTGGGACCAGTGAATCGATGCTCTGAGAAGAGGCATATATCTTAAGCAGGGAAGAGCAGAGATAAGAAGTGTCCTAAGAATGTCAACTCCTGACAGGACATTCAGAAAAGGATTGGTCTGGTTAGACAGAAGTCATGGACCTGAAGTAAAAGTTGAAGGTAAAGATATAGGAGATGATAATAGGAAGTAGCAGGTGAAACATGTCAGAAAGAGGAAGGTTAAAATCAACCTCAGGGTTTTCTTTGGAATATATACTTTTCATGGAACAGTTAAAGACATAACCTCACCACTTGGTATCCTATTCTTGGACAAGTTAAAAAAAAAAAAAGACTTGTAGAATTCCAATCCATTTTTTTGTTTTGGAATATGGAATTCATACTTGAAATGATTTCTGCTTTGAAATATTAAAATTTTATCAAAAGGAGAAAAAGAAAGCATGACATTTGGTAATTACTTACTAAGTTGATTAGTTAAAAAATCATTCAAATTATTCCAAATTATATGAAAATTAATATCTCATAGGTTTTCCTAAAACAAAATATGAAAAAGTCTAAAGAAAGCAATTTTTAAAAAAAAAATGTTTATTTAAGAGAGAGAGAATGCACTGCACATGCACTTGCACACAGAGAGAAGGGCAGAGAGAGAGAGGGAGAAAGAGAATCCCAAGCAGGCTCTGCATTGTCAGTACAGAGCCTGATTCGGGGTCTCAATCCCAGGAACTGTGAGATCATGACATAAGCCAAGGTCAAAAGTAGGCCACTTAACCGACTGACCCACCCAAGCTCCCCTAAAGCAATCTTTTCCATTTTAAACTCCTTTTATTCATATGAAGACAATGTATTATTTTCATATGGGAGCAGTATGACCATTTTATTATACAATGAAATGAATTGACTTATATCTCATTAGCATGTTTTGTAAATTAGCTTTCTGACCAACTCAACTTTTTTTTTTTACATAAATGTTGATATTCAGAGTGACAAAAGCTGGATCATATCTCCACTGCAGTATTATCTTTTTTTAAAATTTATTTTTGTAAAATGGCTTTTATTTTTTTTCTTCCCTTTTTTTTTTTTAACTTTATAGTTTATTGTCAGGTTGGTTTCCATATAACACCCAGTGCTCTTCCCCACAAGTGACCTCCACC
>CM053567.1:122220134-122302838 GCA_028646485.1 Cryptoprocta ferox
GGCTGCTCTCTCCGAGGCCCCACCTTGGTGGTTGCGGGGAGAAGTATGGCTCCGCTTCAAAGCTTTGCCGGAACCAAGAGTCGCAAGCCGCCCTTCTGAGTCTGATCTCCCTGTGCCGGGGGCGAGCCAAGTCCAAGCTCTGCCTCTCTTCCAAATCCCAGTCCGTGCAGTTCAACACCGTCACTGGGGATGAGATGCGTTCCCGCTGTCGGCCGGCCTCCCGGCCGGCCTGCACCGCCCTTTTCGCGGAGCCGTCACCGCAGCTGCCGCTTTTCAAGGCGCCTTTCTCGGTTCCGCTGCCGCAGCTTTTCGCACCGCAGCTGCCTTTATCTGTGTCGCAGCCGCTCCCGGTGCGGCTTGGAGTGGATGCCTCTGCCGCTGCGCCCAAGAAGGATTCGCCAGTCAGATGGGACGGATTTCTCTCCCGGCGCCTCGCCGTTATATATGGGGAGACGGGTGAGTTTTTCCTCCCTTAGAGATGGTTCTAGGTGCGTTTTCCGTCTCTCTTTCTCTTCCCCTGGTCTCTCCGGGGCACAGCGCGCTCTCCCTGTGTTGGGCTCGGGGGCTCCTTCCCCCTGCGCCACCGGGACCCGCCCGTCCACTAATTTCCCAGATCACAGTCACTCACTCAGGCATCTTTGAGGTTGTCTTCTTTCTGGCATTTCTTCTTTCCCCCACTTGCAAATCCAAGTTTTATCCCTTCAGTCCTTCTCAGTTCAATCCATACGGGTGTGCACGGATTACAGAGCTCCCTGCTTCTCCGCCATCTTGCCCGCTCCCTAAAATGGCTTTTAAAGTAGTTTATAATATATGGAAACCAACCTGACAATAAACTATAAAGTTTAAAAAAAATAATAAATAAAGTAGTTTATATTGAAACATATTATCAATCCAACTTTCTCACTACTTTAATTTTCAACATGAGAAAGTTCTTCGAATTATCTGTAAAGTTTCGATAATAGTGTTCTCCTATAATGAGTTAAAGATTATATACAATGAAACATGTTGGATATATGGGTACAAGTTTCCTATTCTGGATAAGAAAAATTAATCAATAGAATTGTATTCATTCTTCAAATTAAAACTATAACTTCATTTCTGTTGAGAAATGTAAAATATCACCACATGGTATAATGGAAAGAGCTTAGACTTTGATTTTATACAAATGCAGTTTCAAAATATGCCTGTCTCAGCTAACAGATGTATTGAGGAGTGAACTCAAGAGTATGTATTCATAAGGAACTATCCATTCTCCCACCTATGCTTCAAATTCTCTCATTGGGCTAGTTCTTTCCCTGCCTTTGGATTTTAATCTCTTTTAGTTACATTTCACAAAAGGAGTGTCATTTTAATATGAACATGCAATCCTTAAAATAATGAAAACACTTCTGTAGTGAAGAATTAATATCCAGAGAGAAGTATGGCCTTTTCTGCTGGTTCCTGGGAGATAAATTCTAAACCCTTGGAATTTCTCAGATGGTAGTAGTGTCTAATATTCATGGTGGGTCCCTGGACCACACCTGATAATTTATGTTAATGTGATGACTCAGTGTGGACAGGGCAATATTAATAGTCTTAAGATGAGGTCTGGCCACACCAGAAAAACAACCATGTGATGAAAAGGTTGGAACTTTTAGCCAGGTGAATTCCATCAGGGATGAGGGTGGAGATCCAGTTCAACCATGCAGGCCATGCTTCAATCAATCCTGCCTAAGCAATGAAGTTTCAGCATAGCATTTGGCCTAAAACAAGTCCTAGTAATTTTGCAAATAATCGTGGGCAAAGCAATGGAAAAAACTACTGGCCTTGGCATTGAGAAGCCAGATGGTTACCCAGGTCTCATGTTATCAAGAGCCATACTGAGAGATGTTAGCTGAAGCAGAATTAGAGACTACTAGGAGCAAGAACTTCAACCTGGGCCTCTCACACAGATATGCACCCTCTACATCAGAACCTATACATTCTTGCCTTAGCTTCCGTGTTATGGCTTTTCATGCCAACCAGGTCTCTAGAATGTTCAATGCATCTCTCCCTTTTTCACTTTCTCTCTCAGGATTTGGTCATTTTGTATTTATATGCTGAGTCCCACCACATTCCCATACCACCCATATAATTGCTTCCTTCTATCTTTAAATCCTCTAGCCCAACCACTTATTAACTTAAAAATTATGTATATCCCATAGAACAGATACTATCTGAGCTTCAGCTTTCTACCAGTGAATGAATTCTCTTAAGGCTGTTCACCCATACTCCTGGGATGTTGGCAGACTCTCTAATTGCCTGAGGATTAAGTGATACCCAGAGGTTTATGGAATGCTTGCTATAACAAAGATTATATTTAACAGTTTTATCTTCTTTCACATATTATATTTATCCCTGATGGTGCAAAAAAAAGTGTTAAATTTTTATTTAAATTCTAATCTCAGGTATATAATTTAAAAAATGACCAATCATGTGAACAGGCAGTTACCAGTAATTGAGAAAATGCAGATTACAATAATAACAACAACTATCACAACTCACCCATCAGACTGCTAGAAATGAAACAGTAATAATCTTACTACTGGCAGGGATGTAGGAAAAAAGGTGGAAATGTGAATTGTTGCAGGCTTTTTGGAAAGCCATCTGGCAGTGTCAATTAAAAATTTAAAGTGTACACGTCTGTAAACCCAGCAATCCCACTCCTGGGAAATTACCCCATAGAAAGAAGAGCATCAGTCAATAAGACTATATACACAAGGATGATTATTTCACATTTATCATGGCAAAGGACTGAGACAAAGAGAAGCTATTCAGTAAGAAAATAGATTATGACACATTTCTATCATAGGGTATTCTACCACCATATTTGGTGGAGCACTAGAGAGCCACCAAATAAACTATAAATACTTCAAGAAAAACATCAAGTTGCAGAAACATATTTATATAATAAAATCCCACTTTCATAAAACAGTGACTAAAGAAACCCCTCATATGTATGTATTATTTTGAGCATGAAGATGCCCATGGAAAGTTACATATGAAGTTTATAATGTGGATCATCTAGAATGGCACAAAAGGATAGAAAAGAAGAGGAAAGGAAGGGAGAATTTTAGGGAAAAAAAACTTGTAGAGATAAGTGCTCATAAAAAATAATATATTTGATAAGACCCAAATGCGTAATATTATGTGTGTATGTTTCTGTGTGTGCACATGTGTGGGTGTAGTGAGATGCACTAAAGGAAAAGATTGCTAAGTGGTAAATGTGGTTTTCTCGTGGTAGGGTGATTTCTGGTAATTTTTACTATGTCCATTTAGTTTTTTTAATTTTGACTCTTTAAAAGTTTATATAAGTTACATAATATATAAAACATTTACCTTGTGAAAAAAGGAATGTCCGTGATTATTAAAGCCATTTTTCCATATCTGTTCTGTACAAATTGAATGCTCCCACACCATTTTTTAAAAAAAAGTAATCGATAAACCTAAACTGATTTACTGATGGCCTATATATACACTGTGTTGTGGATTGCTCCCCTCCTCACTCTGGTTGTCAACAGTACTTGCTCATTTCCCTGGCCCTCTCTGCATGTTCCTGAACCTCTGGTTCTAGTTGCCAATCTGACAGATTGAATCTCCACCTCCCTAACTCTGGCTTCATCATCTGTAATGTGGCTTGCTACCTATACCAGCTGTAATTTTACATGATAAAGTTACCATCTAGCTGTCACTTTGAATTTCTAGACAAATTTTGTTATAATGAATACTATTATATTATTATTTTTCTCTGTAATGATATCTACCACCTCAGCAGTAGACTCATGTTTTTCATTCTTCCTGACATGGGCACTGCATTCAGCTAAGTGAATCGGAAGCATCTAGAGATGAGGAATAGTCTATGAATGAAAATTCACTGGTATTCTGGGGAAATAAGGAGTTCGCTCAAAAAAAAAAAAGTTCCGGTGGAAATATGGTTTTCATTATCAAGAATGCAATAAAAGGATTTCATGAGAAGATAAAAAGAAAGTTGGACTAGATTATCTTTTATTTCCTTTTCACATTGGAAGTTTTGTGAGTTCTGCTTACTGATTTACACATGTGGCTATTTATTTCAAAGGCTGGTTGGGTGAATTCATATCCTCTTTACAAGTATTGGAGTTTGGATCAGATGATCCATAAGCGATCACAGCATATATATCTCATTCGTCTCTCTGCTCCTCCTGTGTGTGTTTCATATCTCAAAAAAAAAAAATGCTTAAAAGCAAGCTGGGCAGGAAATATTTTTTGGTGGATCCCTCCTTATTTCTGGCTTTCATACTGCCCCACACCATTGAAGGTGACATCTGAATATGTGGCCACAGTGTATACTATAGGAAACACATATCTGTAATCATGAAAAGGGCTTCAGATCTTAATATTTTCATCATCTTTTTATTTTCAATGCCTAAAATCTGAGCCTATTCTTAGAAGTAAAACCTGCTGTTAATCTTCCTAATTATTCTTTTGGAAACCTCCCTTTCTTACTTAGCTTTTCAGAATCAAAGTAAACTCTCAATGCTAAGACAACATTGGGCAACGCATACAGTCCCCCCAAATTTCCTCCCAAAATGTCCTTACTCACTTCTTGAAAATTATCTTTGTTCCTTTCAACTCCCTTTACCCCCAAACTTATAATGTCTTTCCCTAAGGAAGTTGTAGGCCAGAAAGAAAAAGATGATTGCCAATACTCTTGTCCAATCTTTCCCTTTGAATGTTGCCTAAGTTGTCCTGAGTTTTTATCATGGATCATCATTCTCTGTATGTTTGTGTCTGTCTCTGTCTGTCTCTCTCAATCTCTTCCTTATAATACCCTTTACTATATTTTCACTCTCTCTCATTTCTGTACCTATTGTGGTTTCTTATGACTGAATCCTCCAAGAAGGGTTTTTGAGACTTTGGACCTAAGTGCAGGAACCATATTGTATTACATTTGACCCATTGCTTCCTAGGAGTTTTTCTTCTTCATTTCTTTTTAAAGTATCAGCTTAACTAGACAGTAATTTCCTTAGCAATTTCCAAATTGTTGTTCCTCTACAATCTCAGTACTATGCTCTCTAACAACACTTTCATAGTCTTTATCTACTAAATAAATAGTGACTCTACTTGAACAGTTATGCACATGATATAGTTCTTTGGAAGCAATTTGTATCAACTGTTTTATTCCAGTAGAATCACACTTTTAATTTCCTAACACTTAAATTAATATTATTAATAATATTATTAGTAATGGCCCATTAAATTCACTTAATCCATTAAGGGATAAGGATAAATACAATTTTATGGTTTATGTTGCTCTATAAGCTATGATTTAATGGAATACATTCTAGGTATTAGAAAACCGGTGAATTAGAAGAAGAGAAGAATTTTAAGTAGAAGTTTCCCATCAGGAGGGAAGATCATATCCTAAGAGAGAATATCCTGAAGATGTAAGATGTGAAGAAAAGGAAAAAAAAAAAGTTGAGGAAGTTCTGGATTTAATACAAAATTAAAATGTTTCTATTAGACTCTAGGGTTGAAACTTGAATAAAGAGAGGGTGTTACAAAATAGTTTATGTCAAAGATAGTCTATGAAGTTATGAAATCATAGGAAATGTGTCTAAGCAAGATTCTTTTAAAGAGTGGATGGATCTTATCACAAATCCATTAATTAAAATGAAATGTGAAGAACTTATAACTTTGAGGTGCTTACTGAGCATCATTTGCCCATGAGTAGCCAACTTTTACTACAATTTATCATTCTTTGCTCTTATAAAGTACTTAGACATACTTTTATTTTAACTTACAGCAGTATCCAATTATTTCTATATCTGGAAAAGCACATAGCATGAAAGACAATTTTCAAAGCCAAGAACATGAAATAGACACAGTTCAGTTTAAATGGAGGTGGCCTTTTTTTCTTCATCTCTATAGATGAAGAAATATATAAATATGGGTGGAAAGAGACTAGCTATAAGGGGGAGAATAAAAAAGTAATTTTGGAAAATTGCTGGGAAAACTATGTTGCTAAAAAGAAGTTTAAATAGGTAAAAAATCTTCTTTATAGAGTTTGAAAATCTCTCATGGGCATCATATACCTGTTCAGTTAATTCAGACTAGCTCACGGTGTTTAATTGTGTCTTTATCAGCCTTTTCCAATGGCTATTATAAAAAATCATTAAGATATATGTGCTTATGAAATTTTACAGAAATAAACAAGAGGACGGAAATCAAGCAAAAAAAAAAAAATTATAGACTAGAATAACCAACAGAGGACATCTAGTGGTGGTCAAGAGTAGCACCATGTTCTTTTGCAGTATGTTTTGTGTTTCATGATTACACAAGAGAAGTCAACTATAAGAAATTGTCAGATGCCTGCTTTCTATGTCACTCTCAGCTGAGAAAGAGGTGCCACAGAGAATCCAATTAATAAAATAAAATTTATAAACTACTGTTTGATTTCTATTTGAGAACTTGTCTTAAACCATTTAAAAATGTAGTCTGATAGACAACAAAATTGTAGTATAAACACAAAATTGCTTAGAGATTAGAACTTAATTGTTTCCACCACTAGAAGAAATGATAATTATGTGACATAAAAGAAGTGTTAGATAATGACAGTGGCAGTCATGTGTAAATCAACTTACACAATGTTATATGTCAATTATATCTCAATAAATATGTTTTTAAAATGTATAGTCTGGCTGGGAAGTTGTAAAGTAGAACTTATTATCACAGAATAAATAGTTCTATTACAAACAAACTTGCCTGTTCTTTAAGTGCCAGATTAATGTCAAGTATTTTTTTTAACAGCAAATGCACTCAATAATTTCATAAAACAGTGATGTCATTGTTATTATATATCATTGTGCCTATCATGAAGCTAGACACCATCCTGGGTACTGGGAATACAGAATGAATAGGACATAGCTGAGGTCATGGAAGGTAGAAGAAGCAGACGTGTAGAAAGAGAGGTGAAATGAAGTGTTGGAGGTCCTGAACCAAAGAAATATGGTGAGAACACAGGGGAAGGGCCACCTGTTTTACGTGCTGGAGAAGTGAAGTCAGGGAATGCTTCAACTGAAGAGGCATATTTTTTTTTTTTGTTTGCTATCTTAGCACTATGTGCTGTGTGGTCAGCCTTGTTGAATATCTCTTCATCTGTAGAACAGGGAAGGGGAGAGAGATGTATTATTGCCCCTCACTCTGGCAACATTCACCTTGCTGTCTGACCGTGGAAACTTGTCATTAAGTTTTCCATGCCTTCTTTAAACTAATTTAGCAAACTTTCACTGTATTCCAAATGCATAGGAAGAAAAGACTTTAAAAATATTTTTTTTAATGCTCATATATTTGGAAATGCAAAAAGCAGGAGTCTGGGATCCAGATGAATAGGGTTTTTGCCACAGCTCTTCCACCAACAGTAATGCATCGTGGTGAATCATTTTACCTCAGTCTTAATTAGATTTTATGTCAAATGAGTGGTTGGGATATGGTGCTGCCTCAAGTCCCTTCTACTTCTAAGCATCAAATCACACACACACACATACATGAACTCATCTGTGGACATCAAATACGTCCACAAATCCTTTTTTAGTTCATCTCCCAAATGCTGGAGCCAAATTCCCCTCCCCTTGAGTATGACTTAGTGACTGACTTCTAATGAATAGAATCTGGTGAGAGTGATAGTAGCTGACCTTCCAGATTAGGTCTTAAAAGGCGTTGCAGCTTTCAACCAGAACTCTCTCTTAGATCATTCATTCTGGGGCAAGCCAGTTGCCATGTCATAAAAACATTTATCCAGACTTATGAAGAAGCCCTTATGGTATGGAACTGAGTCCTCCAGCCAATAGCCATGTGAGTGAGCCACCTTGGAAGATCTTCTCTCCCCAGTCAAGCCTTGAGATGACTTCAGCAGCTCCAGTCAACATCCTGATTACGACCTCATTAGAGATCCTGAACCAGAATCATTCAGCTAAGCTGCACTAGAATTCTTGCCCCACACAAACTTTGAAATAATAAGCATTAACATTTTAAGCCTCTACATCTAGAAATAGATTACTAATACACCATCCTTCAAGCTATCTCCTTCTTGGCTCATGACCTAATCCAGAACTTGTGGTATTCAAACCTCAGCGGACAATTATGCAGATGCAGAATTATTATTTTCTCTTTAGAGGGTCGAGTATTTGTTTTTCTACCTCCATCCCTGCCATAAGATGGAAATCTTAATACTCACCCTCACTCTAGACCTTTTTCTGCCTGACAGTGTTATTGTTAAAAGGCCTAGTTGCCATATATAGTCTATATAGCTCTTTTAACTGCTATGTTCAGTCTTTATAAAGAAAGTAAACTTGAACAATCACTGAACATCACTTCCTCACAATCCTTTCTATTCTTTTCTGCAGCTTTGGCCAAAGTACACACTATCCCCCAAGCCAGGATAAGCTATTGTAGGTGACTATACTCACTGTAACTTAACTCCTTATTAGCAGGCAAAACTCAAAAATCCAAAACATAAAGAGGTTCAGGTTTTTGCTTTTTTCACATAGACACACGGACTCTTTTCAATGTAACCACAAGAAGCTTTAGTCTCCCAAAGTAATTATAAACACCAAAATTATTAACGGCTCTGGATTAACAAGACACAAATAATGCAGTAGAAAGAGCAACAGTTATAAGAATTTAGGAATATATTGAATGTGAAAGTCCTCAGTAAAGTACTTTACACATTGTAGGTGTGGTGGTTGGTTTTTTTTTTTTTTTTTTATATTGAGCCACCCATGAACACACACAAATCACCTAAGAATTGGTCGGATTCCTACATCGAAGAGACTTGTGACATTGTCAAATCTATCTGTTCTCTCAGCACAATGGAAGTGTAGCATGGTGTATGAAAACAACTCCAGAAAGCTGCATTTTTCAGAAACTACCACCTAGCTAACAAAACCAGGGGCAAGTTGCTTGTCTTCAAAGGCCAGTTTCCTTATCTAGAAAATGCATAAATGAGTTAGAGAATTTTAAAATAGCTTCATGGGTGCTAGTAATTATAAAATATCACTTGTGGTTAAATGGAGAAGGAAGAATTTTAAAAGTCAGAAAAGTAATCAGCATATATCTTTACCTACTCTATTAAGAAAATAATTTTTACTCTGCATTCATTTCATTTGAAACAGTTTAAGTGTGAAAATGTTCTTACATATCTGTTTTGATAAGTAGCCAGATGGCGTCTAAAGATACATTTTCTTTGTAGTTTAATGCAATTGAAATGAGTTCTCTAGTTACCTCTTGAAGCCTACGGAGCTTTAAAATCAATCATTTAGAATATGAAGATCCTAGTGAGGCTATTAAACTCGATGGCTTTTAAATGTTAAAATCACCAAAGCACCTTTAATTTTACTGGTAATGACATATACAACCTTTAATACTGGATATTAAGTATTCATATTAAATCATAATAAATATTCATGCTGAACCATAAGCCACCTGATATTGCAAATGGTCATTTATGTTGTCATTTATGTACCAGTGTCAGTTCTGATAGGATAATGTTTATAATTTATTAAGCAATATGTCACAAGAAAATGTCCAATTCCACACTATTTCCATATTAGTAGCAATGAATGTTGCCAGGGCATGGTGGAATATAAATTATTTCTCAGTTTGAACATGTTGCTACTACAATAAAATGCCCATGGCTAAAAAAAGTCATTAGCATGCACTATAGTACAAGTTTGTCACACATAATACACGCAGGCACACACACACGCGCGCGTGCACACACACACACACACAATTAGGATATTTGGTAGTGCAGACAAAAAGAAATAAAAAAATAAAAAGCAATAAACATCAAAGCTGAAGGTCCTCTGATTTATAGCAAGCACAGCAGGGATGGACGGAAGTCTTGCAATGAGATACATAGGGAAAGGTTAGCTCCTTTATAGCAAGCCAAATACTTTCTCTTTATCTACAAGGGAGCAAGGTTCAAAGCCGGGTCAGCGAGGGAAACTTGGAACTTAGGGGAACTAGAAAACAGAGATCTTTTGGAAAAAGCTAGTGCTTCCAATGGATGCTTTGTGACTAATAAAAATGGAAGGCCTCATTAATTTTATTTAACTGTTAGTCACCAGATGTTCTGAGCCATATGGAAAAAAAATTAATTTAATGTTTTCAGAGCTGTGATGTGTGTGTGGCGTGGGTAGGATGTGTGTTTGTGATAGTGTGGTATATGTGTGTGTGTGTGTGTGTGTGTGTGTGTGTAGGTGCAATACAAACAGATATTTAGATCCTCACAAAAGGAATTTGTTTTATCAGGCCTTTTATTTCAACAAGAGAGAAAGCAGCACTGTGATATTTGTGATAATATCACCCTAGCACTATACAATATTTTTTAGTTTATAATATATTTTTACAGGTACTATATTATCTAGTTTTTACAACAATGTTATTATTACTAGTTTATTACAGAAGAAGGTCCAGAGAGCACTGAGTCACAAAATTTCTAAGTGCAAGATCAGTGCTCGAAACCAGGAGATCCATACTCTCCACCAAATCCATAAGAAAATGTGGAGAAAAGGCATATAATTGAAATAATTTTCCTGGTGCTTGAGAAAACTGTATTAGGTTACTTCCTACCAACTTTCATTTAAATTATTCATCTTTAAATTAATTAATTAATTAATTTTAATTCATCTTATTAATCTTGTCCCCCCTCATTGTTACTCTCTAGAGATTGAAAATACAGCTTATATATTCACTCAATGAAATTCCTGGTAACTACTATATGTCTGGAATAGACACTGCTAATATGACTATGAGTAAAAAACCATACCTGACTTCAGGTTGCATTTGCTTAAAGTCTGCTAAAGGAAAGAATCAAATACTTTTGGTATTTGGGCATTCAGAATACCTCTAACTCTCCCCAAAGATGCCAGGAACAAAGGCAAATATGCTTAGAAGCCCTGGGTACCATGGGTATAAAACAGTCTGTGATGTCCTGTGTTTAAAACTAAAGTTTAATGTAGGTTCTTATTCACATTCTCATTTTCTTTCTCCCCCCTCCACTTTTTTAATTTCTTCTTTCTCTTTTACCTTTCCCAATACCAATCAACACCACTGTTCTATCTCCTATGTCCAAAGTAAGTATATGTTCAGTGATCCGGGCTTTAGGAGAACAAATCCCCCTGAGTGAAGCTCCTTCTTTGGAGGGCCTCTAGAGGTGACACCTGCATCTGCAAGAAATTTGATGTTTTTTTGTGGAGGAAGTCAGGGTCTCATACTGATGAAGATTGAGATTCCTTTCTAAGTCTGAATCTCTATTGTTGAATCTCTAAGTCTATTGTTTAAGAATGCCAAACTATAGGGACAATTGCATGTATGGGTACATTTCCATAGAGTGCACAGAAACCTTAGCTTGAAATCTGGGTAAGAAAGAGTCCAATGTGTTGATTTCAAACCCGAATCCTCGCCTGGCCAGGCTGGTTTAAAATTTAACCTCAACCATTTTACTGTAATGACTCTCATGGTTTTATCTGTTAGTAAGGCATTCCAAAGACTCCAACCATAAGCATCTATGCTAGTTACCTCAGAAACTCCCATTGTGCCATTGTCCACCCACTGCAGGTCTGTGGCTCTTATCCCTGTGTAGAACAAATAAATCTTTGGGAAACCATACAGCCATTCCTTTCTCAGAATCTACCCCATACTTGCAGGTACTGAAAAGGAGATTCACCATCTCCTAGTCTCAGAGGCTCACTCTTTTCCTGAAGGAGATTCTCCTTTCAAGTTTCCCTTTAATATGCCCCTTTCTCCTCACCTTCAGAAGCCTACCACAATCTCCTTGGAGGGTTTAGACTCCAAAAATTAAAAGCCAGGATATGATGTGCCCTGCATTCTTGCATGTCCTCCCCTCACATAAGGAAGCATGCAGTCTGCCAGTTGTTTGAAGGCAGGTTATGGAAATAAAGAAATATAGAAAAAAATGTAAATAATTATATAAGAAATAACCCTACTTCATTAGTCTTGGCAGAGATAGAGATGGACAGAGTCTGCACCTCAGAATGCTAGTGTGTCATGGTCTTGATGGGCTACGAACTGCATCGAGTGAGTTTGACAGGGAAAGGGAGTTCTAAGGTCACAGGCAGATTTTAGGCTGGTGGTTGTGTTGGTTGTTGGAGGGTGGAACAGTTTCCTTGATCCAGACCCAACTGTTTTCCCTTCGTATTTTAGTTATATCCAGAGCTGAGAGCCATGTTCAGAGAGTCACTTGGGTCATATCATGGCAAAGGACAGGGAGCCACAGTGAGGTGTGAGCTGACATCATGAGAGACTAAGAAGATAGAAAGAGCAATGTTTTTGATAATAGCCCATGGCATAAGTCATTGCACCTCCTATGACATCTGAAGTTCAGACTTAGGACAGGTCAGTAAACACAGGATAAAAGGACTGATTGATTGATTTAAATTTTGTGATTGTAATACCCTAAACTGATTTTATTGGAGGAAGAATGAAAATATCTGTAAAGTAGTGTTCATTTTAAATATTAGAGATGCTTCATTCTGAAATACTAAGTTTAAACAACATATTAAGCTACTTGTAAATCATCAAAGTCTTTAGAAGTAGCACCACCTCTTCACCCTTGTTTTCTCCTCTAGAGGAAAAACTAATCTCAAACTGTCAATTTTTAGCATTAGGCTGCCTAGCTTAACCATAACTTTTGCATCTTTAATCTTTCTTTGATTTTTGCTTGGTTTAATACATATCCTTGTAAAAGAGGAAAATGGGAGAGGCAAGTTATAATCCATTTGTGTTAAATTTTTTCCGTATGATTTTGTTAATTTCTTTCTTTCTTTCTTTCTTTCTTCCTTTCTTTCTTTCTTTCTTTTTTCTTTCTTTCATTTAAATCCAAGTTAGTTAACATATAGTGTAATAATGATTCAGGAATAGATTTAATGATTCATCACTTACATATAATATCCAGTGTTCATCCTGACAAGTGTCCTCCCTAAAGCCCCTTGCCCATTTAGCCCATCCCCCTACCCAAAACCTCTCCAGCAACCCTCAGTTTGTTCTCTGTATTTAAGAGTCTCTTATGGCTTGTCTCCCTTTCTCTTTTTATATTGTTTCCCTTCACTTATGTTCATCTGTTTTGTATCTTAAATTCCACATATGAGTGAAGTTATATGATATTTGTTTTTCTCTGACTGACTTGTTTCACTTAGCATAATACACTCTAGTTCCATCTGCAATGTTGCAAATAGCAAGATTTCATTCTTTTTGATTGCCAAGTAATATTCCAGTGTGTGTGTGTGTGTGTGTGTGTGTGTGTCTGTCTGTGTATACATACAAATATATATATCACATCTTCTTTATCCATTCATCAATCGATGGGACATTTGGGCTTTTTCCATATTTTGGCTATTGTCGATAGTGCTGCTATAAACATTGGGGTGCATGTGTCCCTTCAAAACAGTACCCCTGTATCCTTTGGATAAATATCTAATACCACAATTTCTGGGTCATAGGGTAGTTCTATTTTTAATTTTTTGAGGAATCTCCATATTGTTTTCTAGAGTGGCTTTAAAATTCATTTGGAGTTAGAAAAATAATAACATGAAATGGCAATTTCAAAATAACAGAAAAGCCAAAAACTTGCCTTTTTTTAAAATTTGTTCCCCCCAAAAGACATGAAATTGAGTGAACAGGCTATTCCCTAAGTAGAGTCTCCATATGTAGATGCTAAAGAGAAAGTTTAACCTCAGGAAAACCTAAAGATTTTAGTATATGCTGCCATAAATACTTCAGTTTTTCCACAAGGTGGTAATGCTTGGATGCTGCTTTACAAAGAAGGACATTTGTATGAAAATGGACTTTCAAATCTCTTCTCAAAATACATGTACCAATCAATGAGAGGTTTGACCAAATAAGGTTTAAGTTTATACGTAGTAGACTCCAAATAAATGACAAAAATTGAATGGCCTGATGAAGCTAAAATAACAAAGCTTTGACTTTTCTCTCAGTTCTCTTTCTGTTTACCGATTTCTTCAACTAATATGGGCAGCAAGCATTGGTGGTCTAGTGCTGGGTGTAGCTGCTTTCTAAATGATATGTGTAAGCTTAATGTATTAGTTAGCCAGAACTGCCATAACAAAATGCTACAGACTGGGTGGCTTTAACAACAAGAATCTATTTTCTCCCAGTTCTGGACTCTGGAAGGCCAAGATCAAGATGTCAAGGTTGGTTTCTGGTGAGGGCACTTTTCCTGACTCAGAGAAAACCACCTTCTCTCTGTGTTCTCACATGGCCTCTTCTCTGTGTGGGGCATGGGAAAAGAGCAATCTCTTATGTCTCTTCCTTTTCTTATAAAGACATCAGTCCTGAGGTGCCTGACTGGCCCAGTTGCTAGAGTACCCAATTCCCGATGTTGGGGTCATGAGTTTGAGCCTCATGCTGGGTGTACAGATTACTTAAAAATAAAATATTACCAAAAAAATGCATCAGTCTTATTGGACTTGGGCCCATCCTTATGACCTTAATTAACTTTCATTACTTCCCTAAAATCTCGATCTTCAGATATAGTTACATATGGGCTTAGGGCTCAACATATTAATTTTGAGGGAATGGACACAATTTTATTAAAATGTTTTTAGGCTTTGGGAATATCACTTCAGCTTTTACAGTGCTATTTTCTTAAGGAAACAGTAGTTAATTAAGCTACATAGAAAAATCTGGCTCTTGGTTTTGTGGTAACTTCTTGACCCTGTAGAATTTTAGGTTTATTTATTTTTAAGAGAGAGATAGAGAGGGAGGGACATAGAGAAAGGGGGATAGACAAACTGAAGTGGGCTCTGTGATGACAGCAGAGAGCCCAATGTGGGGTTCAAACTCACAAACCACAAGATCATGACCTGAGCTGAAGTAGGATGTTTAACTGACTAAGCCACCAGGCACCCCTAGAATTTTAAACAATACTCATGAAAGATTTAGAATTAGATTTATCTACCATTAGAAGTGACTTAAGCTTCACCAAGTCAAGTGGAAGGTGGTCTAGCTATAGATGCTAAAGAATGAACCAAAGCACACACTTGACCCTTTGACTTAGAAAAAAAGTAAATGAAGGAAGAAAGGCTTTCTCTACATATTTAAAAATTCTAATTTCTGAATAAAAGTAATTTGAATGACTTTTATTATATGAGAGCAAATATTTGATTATAATATGAAGGGGGGTTGCTGTGATTATGTAGGTGTCAGCAAATTGAAGGCTTTGAATTATTTGATGAATGGTGATAAATAGCATAATGTTGAGAGTATGGACTCAGGGACCAGATTGCTTGGATGAAAAATCTGCTCTCTACTTAACAGCTTGTATTAAATTACTTAGTTCTGTGTCCCTCAATTCCTTTATCTATAAAATAGGAGCCATAATTGTAAGTACTTGATAAATTTGAGGTGAGGATTCAATGAGTTAAAACATGTAAAATTCCTAACCTGCTCTCTGGCAATACTAACTGCTTAATAAATTTTAACTTCTATTACTGGTTGAGTATCATGTAAAAATGATGTTATGAGGAGTTCTATAGACCTCTTCATTGCAAATACAACCATAACTGGTGAAAATTGTTTTTTTAAATACCATTTAACGTCTCTAAATTATCCTAAGAGCATATAAAAATGAAAAAAAAAACATTCAGTTAAAAAAATCTATTAGATCTCTGTAAGAACAGTGTACATTTGAGCCATGACTTCCACTTGGTCATGGAAGTGACCAAGAAATGGAGATTCCTTTCCTCCAACTCCCAATCCAGGCTGTAGTGTCTCCCAGAGGGGGTCAGGCTTCCAGCATTTCTTATCCCCTTCACCTGTGTTTTATTTTATTTTTCTTAATGTTTGTTTATTTTTGAGAGAAAGACAGAACACAAGCAGGGGAGGGGCAGAGAGAGAGGAGGGCACAGAACCTGAAGCAGACTTCAGGCTCTGAGAAGTCACCACAGAGCCCAACATCGGGCTCAAGCCCACAGACCTTGAGATTATGACCTGAGTTGAAGTCAGACGCTTAACCGACTGAGCCACCCAGGTGCCCTCAGCTCTGTGTTTTAAAGGCTAAGTCCAGGCAAAAGCAGACAAGAGGTCAAGGTCCTTTCTGCTACTCAGCTCTCACTTATAGGTCAGAGGCTCTACCCCAGATGCAGCAGGTGAATACTGGGACTCCCATTGCTCTTGCTCCAGCAAACATGTAGGACAGAGATTTCACTACAATAAGATCCCCACTTAATACTCTACTCATAAAACAGTCATGCCACTCCAAGAGAAGTGGCCACTGACCCTGCTTCCAGCTCCAGAATAGTGGTGTAGGGATTTTGCTGAGGGGCAAGGCAGAATATAAAAGCAGAGAGTTCTGAAGCTGTCCCCACAGGAACTCAGTTTATTTGGAACAGAGTATGAGGAAGTTCAAATCTAAATATATCAGATTTTGATGATAAACAATTAAGAGGAGCCTGGTAGCTCCATGAGAACAATGAGTTAAACTATAGACAAATGGAAGTTTTCCAGAGATAACTAGGATAAAAATGGCTAAGGAGAGACCCATCTCACCCCAGGGTCAGAATAAACCACATAGGTTAACCTCAAAGACAACCCTGTAAAGGGGACTGAATTTAAATGGATCAGAGTATAGAGTAATTCATCCCAGGTACGTTGTCAAAAACAATAGAGCAAGTAGCATGAAATTGGTAGAAGCTAACAGCTGGATGTGATACCAACAGAGACTAATAACTTAACAAAGATATCAAAAAAAGAGACAGTAAAAAAGAGCCCTGCTAAAATCATGATCATCCCAGGATGATTGTGAGCATATCCAAAATTGCATTCTCGAAGCTGAATACTTGAGGGGAAACAGACTTCACTACAATGGTTCAGCCAAGTCACTAAAATATTAAGCAAGCAAACAACAAATGCCTCAAAAAATAAGGGGGGGAGATCAGTTTCCAGAATTGTTATATTATCTAAAAAGTTCACTTTTCAATAACAAAAAAAATTAAAAGACATGCAAGGGCTTTCCTTCACATTTATAATGTGATCTATAAGTAGGGGGGGAAAGCAGGCAACATCTGCCTTTGACAGGGTCCAAATGTCCAACCTAGCAACCAAAGACTTCAAGCAGCTGTTTTAATATGTTCAGAGAACTAAAGGAAACAATGCTTAAATAAGTTAAGAAAGGTATAATGACAAGTACATAACTAAAATGAAAATTTTGTTAGAAGTTGATAGATTTGAGCTGACAGAGAAGAATCAGCAAACTTGAAGAATAGAGGAAAAAGAGAATTAAAGAATTCAACAGGGTCTTAGAGAATTAAAGGATAGTATCAAGTGCACCACCATTTGTGCAATAAGAGTATCAGGGAAGAGAAGAGAGTGACGGAAGCAGACAATACTTAAAGAAATAATAGCTGAAAAATTCACAAGTTTAATGAAAAACATTAACCTACACATCCAAACATTCAATGACCTAATGCAAGAGATTTACATCCAGACATATCATCATGATTATGTTCAGAAGCAGAGAGAAAGAAAAAATCCTGAGAGCAATAAGAAAAAAAGACTCATCTCATACAAGGGAGCTCCTGAAAACTAAGAGCTAAGACGTCACACCAGAAACAATGGAGGTCAGAAAACAATGGGATAGCACATTCAAAAGGCTGAAAGAAAAAAAATAAAACTATTATTTAAGTATCTTATACCCAGCAAAACTATCATTCAGAAATGAAGGCAAAATAAAGTAATTTCCCTATAAACAAAAACTGAGAGAATCCATTTCCAATAGACTCATTCTACTATATAAATTCTTATAAAGACATGAACTATCAAAAATGACTTAAGAAATTGTAAAAATTTGATATACTCTATAATGAGTAAAAAGGTTGAATTAGTAATCAGACTTTCCATGAACAGAAACTCAAATCTAGATGATGTGGCTGATAAATTTTACCAAATATTTAAAGAAGAATTCTTTTCAAACTGTTCCAAACAATGGAAAAGGGAACACTTCCCTACTCATTCTATGATGCCAGTATTACCCTGATGCCTATACAAAGCCAACGGCATCACAAGAAAACTTCAGACCAAAACAGATATCCCCAACTTTTTGCTGGCTCTCATTATGCCAATTTGCTTTTGCAAAAGACCTAAATTAGTGCCTATTTTTGCTAACTAAAAGAAACCCAAAGAATTTTGTTTTTATGAAAAAAAGTGAAAAGCAAAAACAGCATTCAGCTTTTGTTTTGCAGCAAGCCCTTCCTCATGGATGCAGTACGCACCCAGAGCAGTAAGCGTGCCATCACCAAGCTCCCACCCAAGAACTACTATCAGCATCTTAAAGATATTATAGCTCTTGACTGTGTCTGTGAGCATCTGTCTGTGCTTTATCTCAACTTACTGTGTATCAGTTAGTAAGAGGTACCCTAAGGTATCAGAAAAGCCTAACAGAGGTTATTTTTCAGGTCTAAGAATGCTCAAAACTTTTTCTATATAAATTAATGGCAATTGCATATCTGCTTTATGCTATTTCAGCTTATGAAAGATTTCATAGGATGCTCTGCTTTCAGAAAGTGGGAGAAAGCTGCACTTCTTATGAATACAGGTGTAAAAATCCTCCACAAAATACTAGCAAACTAAACTCAACAAGACATGAAAAGAATTACATACCATGAACCAGTGGAATAATCCAAGGTTGGTTTAACTTTTAAAAATCAATTAATAAACCATATCAATAGAATAAAGGACAAAAACCACATGGTTCACTCAATAGACATGGAAAAACCA
Source organism: Cryptoprocta ferox (assembly GCA_028646485.1). Classification (NCBI taxonomy): domain Eukaryota; kingdom Metazoa; phylum Chordata; class Mammalia; order Carnivora; family Eupleridae; genus Cryptoprocta; species Cryptoprocta ferox. The sequence continues at coordinate 122,238,948 of CM053567.1, forward strand.
TTTGACAAAATTCAACACCCTCTTATGATAAGAACAATCAACAAACTAGGAATAAAAGGGAGCTTCCTCAACATCAAAAAGTCTCCAGTGCCTGGGAGGAGCCAGGGCCTACAGTATCCTCAGGGTGGAATGCCTGATTTAGACCAGGATTCCTGTAGGTCCATTTCTCTTCAGGGTATTTTCAGGGTATATTGTCCAACTCTGCCACCACCACCATAATGTATAAGGTTGACCATGTAATCATTCAAGGACCCTGGGGCCTAATTTTGGACAGGTGACCTGCTGATAGGACAACTCTCACTAGTCAGCATGGGATTTTTTTCATGGTGTCGCACAAGATTGAGCTGTTGGAATAGCACTAAATTGCCTAAATTGAGTAAGTCTCACTCACAGCACACTTTGGACAACTAGGGCTCACAGCTACCAAAGACCCACCATGATCTTTGAGCTTGAGCCATATATGTTGGCCTAAGTGTTAGCTCTCACTATTCTATTCCAACTGTTGTTTCCTGCAGTCTCCGTCTTGGGTTTACAGCACCCAAGGACAGTGGCAATAGCAGTAGATTTCCTTTACCAAGAGCTCCCTAGTTCTGGCACACAGAGCAGCTGTGCCATCCTCTCTGCAGGCTTTCTGCCACATATCAGGCTGTCCTTCAAGTGTGCCCACCCCATCTTTCAAGACGATTGCCTTACAAGGGCAGTCAACCTTTAGATTGATATTTTTTCTTGCTTATAATCAATGTGGTGACACATGCTCTCCCCAGTCAGCTATAAGCTATACCAGAAAAAGAATAAACATTTCTTGAATGACAGCTCTTGCTTATTCCAAAGACCCTTTTCCTGTGTTCCCCCATTGGTGGCACAGTGTGTAAGGCAGGATTGCAATCAATGATTGGAGAGATCACATTCTAGGATTATTGTGATTATTGTTCTAGAGAAGGCCTGGTTCTGCATTTATGCTATAAAATTATAAACGGTAATTTTAGCATGAAAGGAAACAAGTTTTTATTTCTACTTTCCTTGATATCCTGGGTAAGATTTGCATGTGCGCAATGAATCGGTGAAGCTCAGTAACAATCTTTGAGTCGTTGAAAGCCAGTATTCTCTAACAGCTCCACAGTGAGAAAAAACTTCCCTGGATTTCTCAATATTTTTATAAAGAAACCTAGCCTCTTGATTGTTCTCATAGGCTATGAGAATTATATCTCTAGCCATCTGTCTAGTTAATAGCTCTGATACAGCCTAGAGGAGGTCCCTATGTTAAGCCCCAGGGTACCAGGAAGACTGAAAGCTATATCCCTAAGTATTTAGATTTCAAGGAGGAATGAGGCACCAAAATATGGAAACATCCTTACATTGGAAAGGCTGAGACATAGGGACTGACTCTTGGAGAGATTTTTATTTATACACCAAAGGTTGGAGTTAAGATTCAATCCCATTACTTTTTGGAGGAACAGGAGGAGGGGAAAAGGTGGAAAGGAGGAGGAGGGGCAGGAAATTTCTTACCTCCCTTCATAAGCAGAAAAATATTATTTTTTCTTCATTTCTCATCTATGGAGTATCCAGCTCCTCATGCAGGACAGGGTGATCAGCTCTCATCGTGTCACCGCAGGGATCAGCCCTGGGGCAGAGGACCAAGAGTCTTGTCCACTTTTACCACAAATGCCCCTAGGAATTGTGTGCTAAGTGAATGGTTGAGAGGAAAGCATGAGATGAGGAGGATAAGCAATGTAGGGGGTAGATTAGAATTTTAAGTGACATATACAGGAAAGGGCTCACTGTGGTTGCATCTGAGTGAAGACCGAAGTGGGTAAGAGAGCCATGCATTCTGATATGTGGAGGGAAAACATTCCAGACACAGGGAAAAATGAAAGCAAATCCTCTGAAGCTTGAATATATCTGGCAGTTTTTGAGGAAAAGCAAGATCAGTATTGTTGGAAAAGAAAAGAAAGAAAAGGAAAATAGTAGAAAAGGGACCAGAAAGGTATCTGGGGCTAGAACTTCCCGGGCCTGTAGGCCATCCTCTTAAGATGTGGAAGAAACAGTATTTACTATTTATGGAAGTCATGAATAATACTGACAATTACCTCAGTAAAATTATTGCAACCAAACACAGTAATTATTATTATTACAGTGGTAATGGATTACAAATTAATTCATAATAAAAATAACAGCTTAGAAAGAAATATTGAAGAGCTATTGTAACTTTTATAAACTTAGTTATGGATGTTATATGTTTCTGCTACTGATGATCATATGATATGGGGACATGCCACAGGCAGCCATAAAAATGACTTGCACTTCATGAACAGAACAAAGTAGTTTCTAAAATTATGTAAAAATCATATGAAAAATCATGCCAAAAATAGAGGGGAAATATCACCATGTATAAGTTATGTGCTCTATTTTCTCATTATATGCAAGAGAGAGGGAGAGAGAGACTCTAAGAGAATTATCTTTTCCAGAATAGTAACTGCCTATGGGGAAAAAGATGTGTTGGTATGGGAATGGCTGTCATATTGTGTTTTGTATCTCTCCACACTACTTAAAATTTCTATTTCTATACTTTTGTATCTTTTTAACAATAGCAAGGGTTATGTGATTGGGAAATAATGATATTTTCCTATTTCATTATATTCTTTGTACCCACTATATTTTTAAGTGAATAAGTGTTACATTATAAAAAATATGCAGCCTTAGTATGAGTATTTTGTGAGCAATAACAAAACTAAACTTTTCAGAACATTTAAAATAAAGGCAAACATTTCAACAAACTAGTCTTTAGACAATCCTTCCTGACTTCCCAAGAAATGGCAGGATTGACAGAGCAAATGAGGATGGATCTAGAATTAAAGAGTGCTATGCATAGGGCACCTGGGTGGCTTAGTCAGTTAATAAGCATCCAACTCTTGATTTTGGCTCAGGTCATGATTTCAGGGCTCATGAGATCAAGCCTTGCATCAGGCTCTGTGCTATCAGTGCAGAGCCTGCTTGAGATTCTCTCTTTTCCTCCCCCCCCCTCTCCCTCACACACACACACACACACAAAATAAATATATTTTAAAAAGTACTATGCAGCAAATATCTTTCCTAAAACACATCTTCCTATAGCTCAAATTGCTGGAACAGAGAATGGTGTTTTAATGTATTCTAACAATATAATAGTATTTCAAGTGCCATAGTGATTTGTATTGCATGTACTCATTATTGCATCAGGAAAGAAATAGCTTAATGTCTGTGAGCTTCAGTTTCCCATCTGAAAATTGGGCATAATCATGCCTACCTTTCAGAACTATAGAGTCTCCAAAACATGTGAGTAAGGTAATTGACATACCACTTAACACGAGGTGCTTAACAGATTTTAAGCAAATTAAATGTCAGAGTTTAGATGATTACCTGAGTTAACAGCTTCTTAGTGACCATGCCAGAAATGGAATTACTAATTGAGTGCTTTCTGTTATGCCATGATTATGAGTCTAGGCATTGACTTCTGGACCTCTTATCTGCTCAAACTGGCCCATACTGGTTCATGAGGGCCAACTGTGAACAATACTTCTCAACTCTTCATTTGGCGACATTATAATGATAATTTAAAATTGATGGTGATGGGTATATTTATGCCACAAAAATCAACGAATGCTACAAATGAAGGATTTTGTTTATAAGAGAGCCAATTATTAAATATTCACCAGCATACCACTAATCTAGGCTTGTAGCTTGGGAACTAAGGGCACAGAAAGTATCCATTGTTTGGCTCAATATGATGAATGTGATGTAGACATCTCTTTGAGAGGCCACTAAGGTTTTCAAGTCACAAGTATCCATTTATAGTTAATATAGTGCACAATGTGTGTTTAATTACCTTGGGGCAATTTCTAAACTAGGCGATTCTTACTCTACAAGTCATTAGATGTCTTTTTTAAAAATCTTAGAGTACTTATTTTCTGACTGTTGCCTTTCCCCACATTTTTCTGAAGACAGAATAAAAGGCTTAAAATCAGGGCACTGATTTTTTTTTTCCTCTCTTTTCCGTTGCCAGTTCAGTGAATCTTCCTCCCCAGGCAGATTTAATCGTTCAGGCTTCTGTGCTCCCTAGCATTTTGCTCAAACTGTTAATATTGCACTTATCACATTGTATTACTGTCAGATTTTTCCTGTTTCTTTTCTGGGCAAGATCGTGAGCTGCTCAAAGATCTCTCATTCATGTTATTACCACTAGCAGCTATAATGCTACCTGGCTCACAGTAGGGCACTCAGTAACAATAAACTGAGTTCAGCTGAGCTGGCTTACAAGCAACTAGAAGCAGACAGTTTATTTGATAGGAATTCCTGAATTAAAAGAGGGCTACCATTTTGAAAGCTAATGACAAATTATTTTTCTGGGTCACAAAATTTTAAACAGTTCCTTCTACAATTAAATTAAAATCACACAACAGATGTAATAGAGAAGGAAAAGACAGAACAGTGAGATTTTTATCAAAAAGGTACAGAGACAGTGCACCTGAGCTCTTTCTGTGTTACCAAAAGCTTTAGTATTTTAGAACTACTGGCCTGAGGAGACTTTAGTTTTTTTTGTAAAATGAAGATAATCATACCAACCATACCTAAACCCCAAGGCTGATGTTAATTAAATCAGAAAATGTTTCTGAAAGTTCCTTATAAACTCTAACACACCAAACAAATACAAACTATTATTCTATCTGCTGAGACTTATTTTGTAGAAAATTTGGAAATTTCTAGCACTTCTATAACTCTGGACTCTTGTCACAGTTTCAGTATTGCTTTTAGAAGCCTGTCTCCCCATGCCAAGGTAAACACTTACCCAGAGTTACCATTGAATGAACCTGGTTTCCTACCTTACTTTTAGGTTTTGCTATTTAAAAAGCATCTGAATCTGATCTGTGGTACTAACTAGTTGGTACTGCCATCTAGTGACTTCCATTAACCAATCAACTAACTCCAAAAAAAACCTTAGCTATCCAGGTATTTAAACAAATCAATGAGTAAATATCCCATTTTCTGAAAGTGACATTTCTCTCATTTACATGAATTTTTGTGTGTGTGTGAGAAAGCTACTATTGAAAATAGTTTTAAAAATAACATGTTGCTAATACCTTGCTGCACAGCTGCTTTGCAGCATTATAGCATTATTTTATTAATTATATTGTAATTAATTTTGCACTGTCTTAACTATTTCTGGCAGATACTTAAACCTTGATATTCACATTAGTAGCATTTATTTTTCTGCCTCAAGAGAGGAAGAGATGCTTTGGTGCCATCATAGGTAGAATTATTCTGGATTTATTTACACATTGCCAGTATGTCTTGACACCCAATGACATTGATCAAACAGCTGGAATCTGAACAAACTGCCCTACATCCTATCTGATTTCTTCAACATGTCCACCTCTTGCCCAAGGAGCACTGACCTTAGAAATGGAGTGGGGCTTTGTGTCATGTCATGTGAAGTGCCATGTAAGGTCAATGTGTCATCAGTGGCATACATTATTATCCCAGGATTCAGCCTGTGATGTGGGGCCTGCTGCCTACATGTTACTTAAAGCATGTGGCTTAGGAAAAGATTCTGAGAGGGCTACTAATGAGGAAGCAAACCTCTGTTTGCCTCATAAATCTGGATCCTACTTTTTTTTTCAAATGTTTATTTTTGAGAGAGAGAGAGACAGACAGAGCATGAGCAGGGGTGGGTGTGGGGGGACAGAGAGAGATGGGGATACAGAATCCCCAAACGGGCTCTAAGCTGTCAGCACAGAGCCTGACATGGGGCTTGAACTAATGAGCCATGAGATCATGACCTGAGCCAAAGCTGGATGCTTCACCAACTGAGCCACCATGTGCCCCCAATCTGTACTCTACTTTTAATCACACTTTCCTTATAGCATGCTTTTTATCCAGTGATTGCTTGAAAACTTATCGCATATTTTTTCATTACCACCGATGTTTCTAAAGGTAGCATTGTATCATTTCTATGTTTTAAAAGGATAAATTAAAAAAATTAAAAAGAAAACCTGAATTACCCAAGTGATAAGAGATTGTGCTTTGTTTTGGTTTTGTTTTGTTTTGTTTATTACTCTGATTAGTCCAAGAAAATCAGATCCCTCTCTCTTGTGTGCTATTAGCACTGTGTCTTACTGTCTGAAAGTATTTTTTACCATAGTAATTAATTTTGGTTAAACATCTGAAACATCTGCAACCCCACTAGAATGAAGGCAATTTACGAGCAGGGATACACAGCATCTGCCTTGGCCATGTCTCCCTCCCCAGAGTCTAGCACAGTGTCTTCCTGTATAAGTAGGCACTCTCAGGGAAATTTATTGAATGTAAAATAAATGACCACATGTCTGAAGATTAGTCTTAAAATTATGTCTTCTGCACATAATTTCTATAGATTATAAACCATGCACAAAAAGTCTACCTCTACCATTTTTCTAAACCTTAGCTCTATTATCTTAGCTTTTTCCCTAATGAGCTATTAAACCTTGTCCTTGCCGATTGATCCCTTTGTACTCAATTTCCTCATTTGTGAAATCAGAACATTATAGGAAAAGAGTGATAAATTTTTTATCTCTTTCTTCTTTTAATTATGTTTTATTTTTTAGAGCTTATTGCCTTGGCCAGAACTAAAAGAACAAAATGAGAATGGAAGAAGGAGACCCTGGGTTTTTTTTAAGGCCTATATGAAAGGCCATTTGAAGTACACCAGTGTTTCCCAAAATGTGTTGTCTGAGTTCTTTTTGAGGAGTATCCTCCAAGATACTCCAAACTCTTAAAGTCTAAGATTAAAATGAACAAAACTGGATGGAGAAAAAGGATAGTTCCTTTTAAACAAGCTGCTATTTTAATTCTTTAAAACTAAATCTCGAATTATAATGCAGCAATAAAATCATCTGAGTGCAGGCAATTAGTTGAAAAGAAGAGATGATCACATAGCCTTCTGAGGTAATAATTTGCAGGAAAGCCCATAGATTCAATGTTTTAAGTACTCTTTTCATATTTGATCAATGTAATCTTCTTGTTCATTTTAATGATGATGTTAACATGAGGCTGTCTGAATCCTTTGATTTACTGCTAATTGTCAATTTCCAAGCCGTGCTCAGCAGATGCTCATGCCTGCATTCATAGATATAATTATGTGAACCATCATTTTAGCAGTCAAGGCCATAGATTTAAAATGTAAGTAAAATAGTAGCTTTGGGAAATAATTATTTTCAAAATCTAGGGTTTCTTTTTATGATTAACAAAAATCTAACAATGTATAGATGAATGCTTTGCCTTTATAGAACCATTCTTAATTTGTTTCTTCCATATGCTTTTTGGTATTTTCCAAATGTTCTTCAAAGGGCTCATAAACTTTAAGTGATGTTCTCTTTGTCAACTCTTCACACGGGAGGCCAGTTCTTCTCAGCAACCCCTCCAATCACTCACCACTTCCAGGAACTTAATGAGACTCAAATTCCTTCATAGAACAATGACCCTAGTCATTGCTCAATGGGCACATACACAAAGTAGCTATGGCTCAAAGGGAGAGGCCAAACTGCCAACAGCAAAGATTAAAAATGAGCCCCTGATGTAGAACCTTTCCCAAGGTGACCAGAAGGCTGAGACTGGCATCTTTTAATCAGGGAGGAAGCAACCATTTTTGTCACAGAAATGGATATGTATTTCTTATACAAATTTACTTTCCATGCTCAAAATGTCTCTGCTAAGACTGCAATTTGTGGAATTCGTCATTCATCATTACAGCTTCTCATATAATAGAACTTCTGACCAAGGAAATAATCTTATGGTGAAGGACATACAGCCATGTGTCTTGTCCATAGGATTACCTGCTATAGAAAAAAAAAAAAAAAAAAAAAAAAAAAAAAAAAAAAAAAAGAGGCAGAGCAAGATAGCAGCTTACGAAGTCCCAGACCTTGTTCTCCTCTAAAAACTAGGACTTAACCACTTCCAGAATAAAAAGAACTCTGGAAGAGTTCCACAGTCCAGGTTAGAAACTGCAGCAAACCTGTGGGGCAAAAGAAATGAGGATAACTATATAGAAGTGGGTGGAAAAAAGTTTCATTTTACTCACATTACCCCTTCTCTCAGGCACAGCTCAGGATAAGAAGAATCCTTTCAGCTTTGATTTCCCCCATGGGTAAAAGCAGAGCAGGAAGACACCAGCAGTCCTCCACGCTGCCAGGGACGAGATTCTTCTTGCTGCTAAGGAACCCCACAGTCTTCACCAGTAAGAACCCAGCTTCTGGAGCCACCAGGAGCTCAAATTGCCACATCTCTCTAGAGCCGGAGATATTGTATGCCATCCCTAACTGCCACCACCATGCATCACCTCTCATCTGACACTGCAAAGTATCCTAAGTACCAACCACCACATACCCCTGGACTTGGAACCCCCAAATCCAATTGCCCCAGTGCCCACATGTGCTTTTGGAACCAGGTGTTACCATGCCCCATTTCCCAGAATTGGTACCCTTACATTCTCCTAAATCCAGTACTCACAGGACCTGGTTGCCCCCTAGGTGGGTGCCCCTGCACACCCCATCCTAGATGGCACCCTCATGCCCACCCACAGATAAAACTCGTTCTCTACTGAAGCCAATATGTAAAGTCTATGAGGAAGTCACTGCTTCTTCAAGTGAGTAGACACCAATGCAAGGCTACAAGGAACACAAAAAATCAGGAAGAAAGTAACCCAGAAGGAAGACAATAAAATCCTACTAATAAACCCCCTAATGTGGAAATCTATGAATTTCCTGACAAATAATTCAAAATAATAATTTTAAAGAAGTTTAGTGAGCTTCCAAAGAATACAGACTCATTGAAACCAGAAAAATAATACACAAAGTTCAGCATAAAGCTAGAAATCGTAAAAAAAATTATTTTCTGATAAGGGTTCTCTTTCTGGCTTGCAGATAGCCACCTTCTCGTTGTGTCTTAACATGGCCCTTCTTCTGTGTATGTGCAGAGAGAAAAAAAAGCTCTCCCGCGCCTCTTCCTCCTCTTATAAAAACATCAGTCCTATAGATTAGGGTCCTACCCTTATGACCTCCTTAACGTTAATTACCTCCCTAAAGGCCCTATTTCCAAATAGAGTCAGATAGGAGGTTAAAACTTTAACATATAAATTTTAGGGGAACATAATTTCATGCCATAACATTCTTCCCCCAACCCTCCCATCCCCAACAAATTCAGGTACTTCTCACATGCAGAAAACATTCACCCTGAACTGATAGCTCCAAAAGGTCTTAATACAACCCAGCATCAATCCCAACTCAAAATATCATCTACATATCCTCTAAATCATGTATGGGGAAGACTTAAGTTGTGTTTTTTCCTGAGACACAATCCTCTCCAGCTGTGAACTCATGAAGCCAGATATACCCTGTACGTCCAAAATACAATGCTGGGACAAGCATAGGATATACATCCCCACTGCAAATAAGAAAAATAGGAAAGGAAAAAGGGGGGATGTGTCTCAGGAAAGCCCATAACCTAGCAAGACAAATTGCAGTAGATTTTCCCCCCCAATAGATCTTAAGGTTTGAGAATAATCATCAAGCTGGAGGCTCAGTGGTTTGTCCTCCAGCCCCACTGGGGCAGCAGTGTCACCTGCATGGCCTTGAGGCAGTGGCCCCACCTCACCTCATCTCTTTGTAGCACAGCCTGGCTGCTGACACCAAGGAAGTGGGCCCACCCTGTGAAACTAAGGAGAAAAAAGCCTTGTACACATGGGCTTGTGAATGTGAGTGGTAGCCTTGATCATCTCTGAAATGTCTTTATATAAGTCATGTTTCCCCTTTCCTACAGGATACAGCATGCTCACAGCTGGATAACTCTATTGTCCCATGTGTGAAACCCCTGAAGTCTAAAAGCCTTTCTTTATTTCAACTGATCTCTGTCCCTTTCAATTCAAACTAGTGGTGTTTGTATTGGTGTAATCTCATCTTTATTTATGACTTCTGCTGAGACTGTTGATTAAAATTATGTGCAATCTAGGGGCACATGGGTGGCTTAGTCAGTTAGGCATCTGGCTTTGCTCAGGTCATGATCTCATGCTTTGTGAATTAAAGCCCGCATTGGGCTCTGGGCTGACAGCTCAGAGCCTAAAGCCTGCTTTGGATTCTGTGTCTCCTCCTCTCTCTGCTCTTCCCCCTGCTCTGTCTCTCAAAAATAAAGAAACATTAAAAAAATTTTTTAATTATGTGCAATCTCTTTATGAGGTGATTGTCCAGCCACACTGGACAGTGATGTTCTCTCCAGAACATATTTTCTCATTTTTTGCCATATTTCTACAATGCAGAAAACTCAAAAGGCTCAGGACTAATAATATCAGGAAATAAAGTCACAAAGAAACGAAGAGATGGAAAATAATAAGAGATTATGAGACACAGAGAATCAACCTCTAATGAATTTTAAAAAAAGATATTGAAAACAATGTAAAAGGAGAAATATGGAAGAAGTAATGCTGAAAAAATTATTATTAAAAAAATCATGTAGAGGAAGTATAAAATCCCAAGCAGGATAAAAAAAATCCAAATCTAGATACACTGTGCTGCAACCACATAGAATATAAAAAATAAAGATAAAATATTAAAACCACTGAGAACAAAAAGTTACATTAGCTTTAGGGAAACAGCAGTTAGAGTAAAACTGATTCCTCAACATCAGCAAAGCAATCGGAGAATAAATAAATCTATATATCAATAATCATAATAAGCATAAGTGCAATGACTTTCCATCTGAAAGACTGGATATAAATTAAATAAATAAATAAATAAATAAATAAATAAATTCAGCTATGTGTTATTTATAAGAAATACCTACAACATAAGAACACAGGGAGTTTGAAATTAAAACACAATAGAAAAAAGTTGATATACCTATATTATTGTATGAGGGTTCTCCATAGAAACAGAACCATCAGGATATATAGAGAAGTAGATAGACATATGAGATTTATTATAGGAATGACTCATGCAGTTAGGGAGGTCAAGAAGTCCTATAGTCTGCTGTCTGCAAGCCCGATAACTGGGAAAACTGGTAGCATAATTCAGTCTCCGTGCAAAGGTGTGAGAAGCAGGAGTAGATGGGTTTCCCAGCTCAAGAAGAGAGAATAAGAATTCATCCTTCCTTTGCCACTTTGTTCCATTCTGGCTTCTAGTGGATTGAATGATGCCCATTCACAATGGTGAGGGTAGAACTTGTTATTGGTTTATTGAATCAAATGCTAATCTCTTCCAGACACAGCCAAAAATAATGTTTTACTAGCTATCTGAACCTCCTTTATCCTAGTCTAGTTGACACATAAAATTAACCATCATAATTACATAAAAACTGACACAGATATATGAGAATATAGACATTAAGATTGAAAGCAATGCCATATAAGAGAATATAGACGTTAAGATTGAAAGCAATGCCAAAGAATGAGTCACTGTAACAGAATTTTCAGTTTATCAGGCAAAAAAAAGGAAAAAAAGAAAAAAATTAAAATCATTATGCACCTAATAACCTAGCTTAAAAAACTGAAAAAAATCAATGAATCCATTGTAGTATTTGTACATTTTACCATCCTCACTCTTGATATATATGGACAGATATAGAACCTGTACACAACTATGGATTCTCACAGTATCTTCAAATTTATTTTTTGAAACATTTATAGAAACCAAGCAGATATGAGAATAACAACAGCAACAAAAAAAGGGTTAAACTTTTCAAATAACATATATAATACAAAACATGGGGGGAGGAGATTCTTATAATCTGTATGTTATAATCTATACAATACAAATCATGCAAGAGAGTGGTAGAAGTATAACCTTGTAAAAGTACTTTGAAAGTAATCTGGCATTATCTGATCAATTTGAAGATAAACATGTCTCATGACCCAGTTCCCCTCCTAGGTGTACTTTTATTCATATGTACCAGAAAACCCAGTTCCCCTCCTAGGTGTACTTTTATTCATATGTACCAGAAAACTTGTATAGAAATGTTTATAGTAGCATTATTTGTAATATCAAGAAAACTCGAAAGAACCCAAATATCAATTGACAAAAGAATAGAGTTTGGTATAGTTACACAATAGGATACTATAGAACAGTGAAATAAATAACTCATAATCATAAAAACCCACATGTATGAATATCAGAAACATTATTGTCCGTGACTAAAGAAATATAAAAAAAAACATACAGTATGACAAAGTTCATAACAAGCAAAATAAAGCATTATATTCTTTTAGGAGATACATATATGGAATAGAGCTAGAAAAAATTAAAATAATAAATATAAATTCCAGGTAAGAAATTTCTGGACTGAGGGTTTTACAGGGGTTGTGATATAGGAAGTAAGTATAAGGACCTTGATCAATATGGTGAATACTCTATTTCTTAGGCTGAGTGTTGGTTTTTCTGGGGTTTGTTTTATTATTAATCTTTATATTTCATACTTGTCAAATATAGACTTTTATGTACAAAATATTTCATAATTTTGACAGAATGCAATATATGCAACTGCCAATTAGCACATAAAAAGATGTTCAATGTCATTAGTCATTAAGGAAATGCAAGTCCAAAACACAGTGGGATGCTACTTCACAACTGTTTAGATGGCTATTATTAAAAAAGAAAGAAAGAAAAGAAAGAAGGAAAAGAAAGAAAGGAAAGGAAAGGAAAGGAAAGGAGAAAAGAAAAGAAAAGGAAAGAAAAAGAAAAGAAAAGAAAAGAGAAAGGGAAAAGAGCTAGTGTTGGTGACGATGTGGAGAAATTGGTACCTTCATGCATAGCTTGTGGGAATGTAAAATGTTACAGCCCCTGTAGAAAAAAGTTTGGCAGTTCCTCAAAAAGCTAAACATAGAATTACCATATAATTTAGTATTTTTACTCCTAGGTATAGGGACACCTAAAAGAATTGAAAGCAGAGACTCAAACATACAGTTGTACACCAATGTTCATAGTAGCCTTATTACAATAGCCCAAAGGTGGAGACAACCTAAGTGTTCACGAACAGAAGAATGCATAAACAAAATATGATATACACAATGGAATATTATTCAGTCATAAAAAGGAATAAATTTCTGATATATGTTATAACATAGATGAACTTGATATCATGCTAAGTGAAATAAGCCAGACAAAGAAGGACAAATATTACATGGATTCCACTTATATGAGTACCCAGAATAGGCAAATTCATAGAGACAGAAAATAGATGAGAAGCAAATAGGAACTGAGGGAAGGAGGAAATGGGGAGTTATTGTTTAATGGGTACAGAATCTCTAGGTTAATGAAAAAGTTGTTGCCACTGTTGGTGCTTATGGTTGTACAACATTGTAAACGTGCTAAATGCCACTGAATTGTACACTTAAAATTAGTTAAAATGGTAAATTTTATGTTATATACATTTAAACACAATGAAAGTTTCTTCATAAAAAAATAATTATTCAGATCCAAAATACTGACAAGGAACAATCTCCCAGACATATTATTAAGGTTAAAAAAGCAAGATATGGAATCGTGTATATAGACTATTGTACCACTCCTTGGGAAAAAAAGTGGGAGCTTCCTACACATGTGCACATACATGTACACAAATATATGTATATACAGAGATTTTCTGGAAAGACACCCAAGAAACTGATAACTATGGTTTTTCTATGAAGTGAGAGATAGGGTGGAAGAGTGATTTACATTAGATTTTTAAGTTACTTACCACATATGCATCACCCTATTAAAAATAAAATCGATTTGAAATTAGAGACTTTTAGTCAATAGAATAGTAGGTATTTCAGAAAAATTAAACTTTTAGAAATGCACATGATTGATTGGATGAAGAAAGACCAGAGTTAATAATACTATTTGACTGATTATTTTAATATTGTAAACATATGACAGTTGGCATCTAAACAAAAACCCTGTCATTGGAAAGGAAATTGAGAAATATCTTAAATATTGATTCAGTAGATTAAAGGATAAAGAAGAAATGAAAATACAGAGATAAATTTGGGGGTCTCATTGACTAAGAAATTAATTGCCAATCCCTTAATTATTATGAATACATAATAAAGAAAATTTTCTTCATGCATAGATTCATTCCTCAAACATTTATCAAGCATCTATGTTGTGCTTCTAGGCACTGGGCTACCACTGGGGACACAGAGTTGAGAAAACACAGCTCGTACTATGGAGACACAGTTTTGTGGGGAAGACAAATGTGACTAGAAAATTATAGTTGTAACAAAATAAACGCTGTGATACCTTAACAATCAATGTAGACAGAACACAGAGTAAGGGGGGGATGATAAGAGCTTTCAAAAAGGAGGTACAATCTGAACACCAATCTGAGGGAGGCTCTAGAAACACCCTAGACAAGGAGAGAAATACCAAGTAGAAGAAATGGGTTTGGCACTTTTCAGAAGCGATGAGAACTTCAGGGGTCTGGAGAGCAGAGTGTTAAGTGGATAAGGCTGTAGGAAAGTGTGAAGTCTCCCAGATTCCCAAAACCAACACATGTAAAATAATAGTCCAAGAGTTATTCGCAAAAACCTGCTGCTCTTGCTGACTGAATAATTTGGTTTTAGGCATGACAGTCCTAAGCATTTCCACTTGTGATTTATAGTTTTGATTATTTTGTGTTCTATGCCTTGCCAGCTTCCTCCTTAAGTTATATATATTTTTTTCTTCCCTGAGGCCTTAAAGTCCTACTTGTTAAGGTTGAGGAAAGGGGGAGGTGAATGATGAGTAAGAATAATCATGATTCTGTCTATGCTTCCAAGCAGGTTGAGGAAGAGGGAGGTTTTAGAGAAGATAGTGGGAACTTTTCAAAAATATATCCTTCAAGACCTCAGTCTTTCATAAGTGCTTATTAAGAGCTATCGGGGTGCTTGTCAAGGCACCTGTCTACGGTGGTGAGCATGTCCGTGGAGTTCTCATTCTGCTGCCTCAGTGACAAGGCAGCAAAATGACATTACTCAAATAATGAAATCAATACTCAGATGAAGCATCAGTAGGTGATTGAGAGAATTAACAGAGACATAGGAAAATACACTCGGTAGACGATCGCGATGTGTAGCAAAAGTATTTTTATTGTACCTGACATGAAAATGTTAATTTCTAAAATTCCCAGGCTTCTTTTTTCCCCCCCCACCCTCTTTTTTTCTTTCTCTGTGGTGCAAACAGCATGAACTGACACACAATAAAATCAGCAAACATATTTATGACAAAGACCTAGTTTTTACAAGTACCGTCTTATGGGCAATAACAATAAAAATAATATTGATAATGGATAATATTTGAGACTGTACAGTGTTCTAAGTGCTTATTGTGGTTTGGTTTTGCTTTTCTTCACTACAAACCTTCAAGGTAGGTATCATTGTTATACGTATTTTTAGAGATGAGAAAACTGAGACATGAAAAGGTTGAATACATTGCCCAAGGCCAGACAGCTAATAAGTGGGAGAGCTTAGATTTGAACTAGAACAGTCTGGCTCCAGGGCCTGAACTGTTAAGTGTGACACTATGAAATTCTTGACTGACATCTGTTACTCTGAGCTGTCACATGAGCCACTGGTATAACCTCGAGAACCTTATTACAGAGAACTTTAATTGGTAAACAAATTTGCAGCGATGGGGTCATACAGGATCTCTCACAGTGGCCAACATATTTATCTCCTAGATTGACCATGAAGATACCAGCTTTCAATATTCTTTTGTGACTTTATAAATTATTTGCCTTATACATATAAAATTTCTGAAGTTAAGATTTTTTTATGAGGATCTTGGATATGCTACATTTTTATATTAGAACTGAAGTATACTAGGTATTTTTTTATAAAGAAATAGGAAATAAAACTTGGAAAAAAATAATCCCCATGCTTATGCTTAGAAGGCACTATAAATTATATTATGTCTTATCAAATCATAATACCATAAAACCATAGAAACCAAAATTGAAAAATCTTAGTTCTCCTTATGCTTCTCCTTTCTGCAATTGCTGTCATTATTTTTGGTTCATGGTGTAAAGGCAGCGGTAATCTCAGAATTTTAAATTTGTGGAAATCCGGGAAATAACTGTATACATTTATGAATGATACATTTTCATTTTTTTACACTTTTCTTCTCAGTATTTTTTCTTTTCAAAAGGCCTTTATTCCTTTATGTTAGCTTGTTAGACACAAATGTCTTTCAGTGTTTCAAAAATGCCACATGTCATGACGACATTGTATAAATGGCACATTTGCTCCCGTGCCTGCATTTAGCAAAATACCCTCTTAGTGCAGTTCATGATTCTCACCAATGCAAACTGAGAAAGGGATGCTGTCATCAAAAGGTATTCATTATATTTCAAGAAGGCAATATTAAGTCAAAGGAAAGAGACCAATTTCATGACACTTTACACAAAGGAGAATGTCCTCGGAGATGGATGGCAGAGATTTGTAAAATGTATGCTATAATTAAAATTGTAACCACAGGTTCATGATTTTCTACAGATACCACAAGCTACATTAATTGACTAGGTGGAATTTCAAATTAGCAAAGTACTATAATCAAGATGAGGAGGATTATAATTAAATGTGCTTGCTGGTGAGGGTCACCAAGTGAGACAAAACCAGATTCCATTAGCTGCTATAGTCCCTCAAATGATTAAGAGCAAAATTATAATGTAGAAACTTAAGCTAAAATATTGTCTTTAAGTGATTTATTAGTTCAGAATCATAAAGGCATAAGGTGTGATGAACATAGATAAGTGTGTAAATATAAATTTTAAACCATCCTTAAAAGGAGAAACAGTGGAGAATTTTGATATATGTAAATATATACAATATAACTATAATTCACTATATATAATATATTTCATAAAATATATTTATCATTAATATATTTATATTTATATTAAAATATATATAATATTTTAAAGTTTTTTTCATTCTATGTATACTTAAATCCTAACCCACTCCTCCATTTGGAATGTCAATGAATGAAAAATGCCAGTATTCATGAGGATAAATACTCTTCCTTCTGTCATTTCACTTGTTTTGTTTTGTTTTTTTCTTCCCTTTTAGTAAGAGGAGAGTATGTTGGAGAAAAGCCAAAATGTTCAGAGCTATTCACACTATTTAATAGCTTTAAAGCTTCAAGTTTCAAGTAAATCTTTTCAAGAGCCTTTTGCTGAACTCATAATAGATGCTGATTCAAAGGAAGTGACAAAAGCTTGCCTAGTTGCCAAAAGTGTTTTTGTGGAAAACACAAAGAAAGCAAAGGAGGTGGAGATTAAAATAGTATTCTCCATTCCAAGGCTAAATACAGTTGACCCTTGAACAACATGTGTGTTAGAGGCACCATGGCTCTTCCCCAATAAAAAATCCACATATAATTTTTGACTCTCCAAAACCTTAAAAACTCATACCCTACCGTTGACTTGAAGCCTCACCAATAACATAAACAGTCAATTAACATACATTTTGTGTGTGAGATGTATCATACACTATGTTCGTACAATAAAGTAAGCTAGAGAAAAGAAAATGTTATTAATAAAAGTGTAAAGAAGAGAAAATACATTAAATTTTTTTAATGTTTTATTTATTTTTGAGAGAGAGAGAGAGACAGCATGAGCAGGGGAGGGTCGGAAAGAGAGGGAGACACAGAATCCGAAGACAGGCTCCAGGCTCTGAGCTAGATATCAGCACAGAGCCTGACCTGGGGCTCAAACGCATGAACCATGAGATCATGACCTGAGCCGAAGTCGGATGCTCAACTGACTGAGCCACCCAGGAGCCCTGAGAAAATACATTTTAGAATACTGGACTATACTAATCAAAAATATCTGCATATAAGTGGACCTGTGCAGTTCAAATCCATGTTGTTCAAGGGTGAACTGTAGTTACATTTGTAAGTCCAAGAGAAAAGATTTATGGAATACTTTTCTTTTTTATAGCTTCCTCCTTTCCTCAAAACAACTTAAATGCATTTTAAATGCTGTCTTCCTCTTAATTCAGCACTTTTTGTGATTGCTTTATATTTTTTCCTCTCTCATCCACTAGAAACTAAATTACATGAAGGTTTGGACAATCTCACTTTACTCACCATGGAACTGGATGTAGATAGCAAATGCTTTATCAGAAGACTGTTTCACTTTATGTCTGTTCAGCCTCACCTGTATTCTAGCCACAGGGGTCAATCAGCTTCCCCTTCTGCAAATTGTCAAGGCCTCACAGTGGCCAGTAACACACACTTTCCTTACCCAGGACTTTTCTGCACCAAGGTGCAGTTGGCCTCCATCTTGGAGGAAACTCTGTGATGAATTAGAAAAACTCTCACGAGAGGGAGGACTTGAGAGCTGCAAGGGGTAGACTGTACCCAACACTTCTGTACCACTTTTTATCCTTTCAGTTCTACCTCTTATTCCAGCCCCTGTTCCATTCAAAAACCAAACTGATGAAGATTTAACTTGCCAGTACTCACCTAGATTAGTACTACATATCTTGCCATTCCTGCATCAGGACCATTTTAATGCTACAGTATGAGTTTCCCAGGTGAACCCACTCAACCTAGCAGAAGCTACTGATGCATAAGCCAGAAGTGTGAGTTATTTGAACCTGTAGGGTAACCATTGGCTAATGGAAGGCAGAATTCCATAGAAGTATGTGTCTTCCTTTCATCCCTGGAGTGCAGAGTCCTGAGAAATATACATAAGTTTCCTCAAATTATCCCAGAGGATTAAGCATTGGTTACCAGCAATGATAAGCCACCTTGATAATGCTCTCTTATTTTACTCCACTAATTCCTCATTTCTGTCTTCTAGCCGGGCTCACTTCTAAATAAGTTACTGAATGCATACTTTCATCTCAGATTCTGACTTGGGGTCAACCCAGGCTAGGAATGAGATCAACATATATTCTTTGAATGAACAAACAAGTGAATATTGGTAATTTTCCAACTTCCCTAATCAGTTCATTTTTTCTTCTTTACTATCTCGTCTCAACCTTAAATGTTGGTATTATCCAGATTGAACTTTTATTCTCTTTCCTTCTATGCAAATAAAATATCCCTGAGCATTCTCAATACACCAAGGCCATAACTAATCTCCATTCTGACTTTTAGCTCTTGTCAGGTTCAGAAACTCCAGTACTATGCATGTGTCCATGTGCATATCAGCATATGAATGTTATAACTCTGTATAGTATTCCCTACTGTTTTTCCACTTGAATATCCCCACAAACATTTTAAACTCAATATATCCAAAGAAGAAATCATTATCTTTCTCCTAAAATCTACCCCTTTTCCTGGGTTTCTATCTACTCAACCCACAAGTCAGAAGTTTCAATTTTTTTTATTATGATCCATCACTATCATAACCAATTAGTTACAAAGTCCTATATACTAAGATATTTAAGAGATCCATTCTATCTCTTAAATATAATGTAAATTTCCCCCCAATTAACATTTCATTATTCCTTAAATTGAATGCTTATACTGCTGCAACAATGTCATAACCAGTTTCTCCAATTTCATTCTCACACCTTTATTTTGAAGATTTACTGATTTTCCTAAAATTCTTGTAATTTCCTTGTTTTAACTTCTTAGCAGTATCTCATGCCCGTTAGTTTAAAGCTGAAATTTCTTAACAAAGATCCTTTTGTCATACAGATCTTCCCTACTTCTCTCATTCTTTATCTTGTTGCCCCTACACATACATTTTGTATCAATCATACAGAGCTCCCAAACAAGCCACGCTCTTTTCTACCTCTGTGTCTTTATACATCAGGGGTGCTTTTTCTATAACAGCTTTTTTTCTCTGGTCCACCCATATGATTATCTTTCATTATTCAAGAAGTAACCCCAGTCATACTTCTTCTTAAAATCTTTCACCAATTTGCCTCACATATACTTAATCCCAAGGCTTAATTAAATATTATTCCTTTAAAAATTTTTAAGTTTATTTATTTTGAGACAGAGACAGTGTAAGTGGATGAGGGGAAGAGAGAGCAGTAGAGTAAAAGACTCCCAAGCAGGTTTCTCACTGCCAGCACAGAGCCCAATGCAGGGCTCAAACTCATGAAGTCATGAGATCATGACATGAAGGGAAACCAAGACTTGGATGCTTAACCGACTGAGTCACCCAGGCACCCCTGGATATTACTCCTTATCACACTCTTTTTTTAGTTCTTTACCATTCAATGTCTTCTTCTCTGATAGCATTATTACAAAGTATATTAGCTATTGATTTTCTTAATTTTCCTTTACACAATATGCATCTTTAGGTTAGGCACTTCTCAACTTTACATTTTTGATATACATTGGAGTGTTTGAATATAACTCCTCAATTAATGTTGCCAAATAACATAATCAATATCAATAGGGGCTATTAATTTTGTAATAAAATTTTCAAAAGTATACTCTAAGAAAGGCATTATTTCCCACCATTTTTGGAAAAGAAAAATGAAATATAGAGAAAGTGAGATACTCCCTCAAGTTCACAGCAAGGCAATAGCAAATACCAAATTTTGCAAACCTCTGTCTACATCATTATAAGGCCCATATCCTTACTCTATGCCACATCATCTTCCAAGGCCCAAATCAATTATATATGGAGAGGAAAGAGTCAGTATTATGAGAGGTAACTGAGGAAAAAAGAAAATCCAAGCTAAGCCACCATGAATCTCTTTTTATTTCTACTAATATTTTTGTTATTACTTTCCTGCTGGTTTATATTAGCTAGATGAGAAAGGAGATTTCTACTTATTTTAACAAGTCACATTAAGAGCAGAATCTTATACTGACAAAACCAAAAATTCATCAAACCCTACTTTGCCTTAGTTATTTTTTCCAAACTTTGGATGATCAATATATGACTTGACTTGAAAGGCAACTATTTCCTTTTAATATACACTATTCTTCATATTTGACAAATCAAAAAGAAATGAATCAAACAATTTGTTAAACAAAGAAAACTGGATCTTACACAAATAAAAACAAAGACATTTTTCATATTAGAATAGATCTCCTTTGTCAAGCTGTTAATGTAAGAAGAATAGCTTTTATTTCCTATTATTTTCTTTTAAGCAAGAATTTTGTTCTGGGCCAAAAGTGGTATTTGCTTTTGACATTCTTTTGTCTCCTCTTGTTTTCTAGATATATAGATATTTAAAACCCTTTGTCAGGCAATGTGAACAGTGGAGACATTCACCAAAAGAAAATGAAAAGGAATAATGTGACATTTATTTCCCTACTCTATGAATTTTCTTGGAATTATACTGGAAAAAATTCTTAACATATATATCATATTCTAGATGAAGATATGCATTCTGAAATGTTTAAGGGTGAAGTGTACTGATAAAGTGAATTATCTTGAAAGCATCAAAAAATTATTTGATATATTTATGGAGGATGAATAAGAAGATGGTTGGATATTTGATAAATAATAATAAGAAAATGTTAATTATAGAGTCTAGATTACAGGTATCCACTAAATAATCCTCTCAATTTTTTCTTTATTTTGGATAAAAGTTATTTTAAAATGTGAAAAAAAAATCAGTGAAAAAATATAACTGATTCTATGCACAATCTCTGGACTTAAAGTCAGTTTTCAGATCCAGAACTTATTAGTTGAAAGAAAATTCTGGGATCATGTGAGGAAATATCATATTTAAAAAAAAATTAATGTTTATTTTTGAGAGGGAGAGAGCAAGCAAGGGAGAGGAAGAGAGAGAGGGAGACACAGAATCTGTAGCAGGCTCCAGGCTCTGTCAGCACAGAGCCCGATGAGGGGCTAGATCATGACCTGAGCCAAAGTCAGACGCCCAACTGACTGAGTCACTCAGGTACCGCAGGAAACATCATATTAAACTATGACAAGTATGCTCACTAGTAATTTCCCCATCCTTCCCTAAAGAAAACTACAGCCATTTTCTTCATTAACCATATATTGATAGAAGAGAATTTCTCCAGATCTTGAAAGTTAAGTATATATTGATAAATTGGCATTGATATTTGAGGTCTAAAGTGCCATCTTCATCTCTCTAATAGAAAATGTAAAGATGTTATCTAGGTAATAAATGTTGTCTTAGAGTAGGTTCAACTCACAGTTGTGGTCACACCCAATAGTTATTTCTCATTCTCTAAATGTATAATTGTATTAGATACAGTTTGTAATTGGTAGAAGCCCCACATTAGTTCCTTGAACTGTGGCATAAGAGAAATAATAAGGAAAACACCAAGTGTAAGCTACTGAAACTGCCCCTTTACCTCTGACCAGAGAGAGTAAATATAATAAATCAAGAGCAATAACATAATACCAAATGAATCAAAGAGATTAGTGCCACACTTAAGGCATAAACTATGATGGGGTATGGGTCTTCATCATATTCCACTCAATTCAAAAGTCTGGTCCCTATAAAAATTAAATAAATCCAGAAAACTAGCCAAGTAGAAGCCCACATTGCAGCTTCTGTGTCAGATATGGCATCTATGCTAGAGCAAATTAACACAGCTCCAGTATATATTGTGTAGCCACTGATCTGATGAATGCATTCTTGTCCATCCTTACCAGTAAGGAGGATCAGAAACAGTTTACACTTATCTAGGATAGACAACAATATGCATGTATTATCTCATCCCAAGACTACTTAAATTTTCCTGTTCTTCTCCAAAGTATAGTTCAGAGTGACTTGAGCCATATAAACATTCCACAACTACTATATTTATGACATTGTATTAATTTGGTTAAAATGTAAATTGGTAGTTTAGGTAAGATAAATGTGCTCCAAAGGTTGAATAACACAACCTACAGACTCAAGGCCCTGCCCCATCAGTGAAGTTTTCAATCATCTGGTAGTCTGTGGCATGCTGTATTATTCCCCCAATATGAAGGAGGAATTTTTGTAACTATTTTCTATATGTTTATTTATTTATTTTGAGAGAGACAGAGAAGTGGGAGAAGGGAAAGGGCAGAGAGAGAGAGAGAGAGAGAGAGAGAGAGAGAGAGAGAATCCCAAGCAGGCTCCACACTGTCAACCCACAACCCAATGCTGGGCTTGAACTAAAAAACCATGAGATCATGACCTAAACAGAAATCAAGAGTCAGATGCTTAACTGATTGAGCCACCAGGTGCCCCAGGAGGAATTTTTTGTATCTCAGATTATCCAGCCCAGAGAGAGACATACAATGTCTGGTTCACATTTTCAGATTCTGAAAATAGCAGTTTGTGAAAACAGAGGAACAGTACTCTGACCTATTTATTGAGTGGCAAAGAAGGCTAGATTTGACTGGACCCCAGAAGAGGAAAGATCCCTCAGTAGTTTCAGGGTGTGATTCAAGTAGGTCTGACCCTGAGATAACCAGGATAAGAAAAGAATACATGTGGTGTTTATAGTAAGACCAAATATCAGAAGATTCTGAGGGTTCTGAAGAAGTGCTATGTTATCTACAACACAGAAAGGATAGTGTCTTCAAAAAATAGTGTTGGAAAAACTGGATAGGTGTAAAATAATGAAATTGGGCCCTTGACCCACACCATAGATAAAAACCAACTCAAAATAAAGACTTAAAATGTAAGACCTGAAACCATGAAACTACTAGAAGAAATAGGAGCAAAAAGCTTCATGACACTGCTCCCAGCAATGGTTTCATGGCTGTGACATGAAAAGCACAGGCAAAGAGAGCAAAAGTAGATAGCTGGACTTCCTCAAACTAAAAATCTTCTGCCCAGTGAAGGAAACAATTGACAAAATGAAAAGGCAACCTGTAGATTGGGAGAAAATATCTTCAAACTACATATCTGATAAAAGATTAATACCTATAATATATAAAGAATTTCTACAACTCAACAGCAAAAAACAACCCAATTTAAAAATGGGCATTTCTTCAAAGAAGACATACAAGTGGCCAACAGGTATATGAAAGGATGCTCAACATTACTAATCATCACAGAAATGCAAATCAAAACTACAATGAACTATTACTTTACACCTATGAGGATTACTATTATGAACACACACACATGCATACTCACAATAAATGTTTGAGAGGATGTGGAGAAATTGGAGCCATTGTACACTGTTGGTAGGAGTGCAAATTCATGCAGACACTATGGAAAAAAACTACCAATGTTCCTCAAAAAATTAAAAATAGGACTACTAGATGATCCAGCAATCCCACTTTGGAGTATTTGTCCAAAAGAGTTTAAATCAGGACCTCAAAGCTATATTAGCATTCATATGTTCATTGCTGCATCATAATAGCCAAGATATGAAAACAACTTAAATGTCCTTCAACAGACGAATGGATAAAGTGGTATATATGTACAATGGGATACTACTCAGTCTTTAAAAAAGAAGGAAATTCACAATATCCGACAATATGGATCAATCTAGAGGACATTATGCTAAGTGAAATAAGTCACAGAAAGACAAATACTGCATAATACCACTTAATATCAAGTATCTAAAATAGTCAAATTCATAGAATCACAACGAGTGGAATGGTGGTTGGGAGGGGTTGGGAGGGAAGTGGAGGAGAAATTAGTAGTTCTAATCAATGAGCATTACTTTCAGTTAAGCAAGATGAATAAGGTCTAGAGATCTACTTTACACCATTATACTTATAGTCAACAATAATGTATACTGAAAATTTTGTAAACAGGGTAGATTCATGTGTTTTATTTTTCCAGTAAAATAAAATTTAAGAAAATTATCAGATAAATGGCTGTTAAGTGGGTTTAATCCCATATTTGCCTAATTTCAAATTCTATGCCTTTTCCACTAAAAATACTGCTCCTCTGAAAATTATTTTGATTGCAGAAGAGTCTTACCCAAATCTGATCTGCATGGGATATGTGAATCGTAGAAAATGTTGAAAGAGATAACATAAATTTGGTCATGTATTTATCTATCTTCAATATATGAAAATATATCCAATGTACAAGAGCTTCCCACTCACTAGGGAAGATTTATTGTTGTTACTGTTTTGCTTTGTGTTTTAATTTTATGATGTCAAAGTATTTTGTCAAGTCTTAACAATTCTTGGACATTGTTTCCTTTAAAACTACCAAATTTCATAATTTTTTAATTTGCTATGATATCATTAAGCCCTATAATTTTGTTTACTCAGCAGGAAGGGGTACCCTAGACAAAGGAAATGCATTCTTTAGTCATTAATCATTACATATTTTACTATAAATGAAGAATTAGGATTCTATGTTAGTCATTGTTGTCTCATGAATTTATCTTATGAATAAGTTTTTGAAGGCCTTTTTAATAATTTCTCAACCTATAATACAGAGGACCAGCACCTGAGTGACAGAGGTACCATATAAACCAAACCTCCCTGCTGGTGTTTTCTATGAATTCTTTAACTTTCACTAATTCAAGCTGAATCTTATTTCATTGGTGATCCACTTAATTACCTCAATTGATAGGCATATAATTCTCCCCAAAGAATCAGCATTTGGCAACGGGAGGTGATCAAGTATAATTCATGTCTCTATTAAAGTGGGAGTGATTAAAATGAGAAATCAGAAACATTAATCAATATGGCTATTTATTTCAGACCATCAACTGAGATTTTCAATATGTATCCAAATCAATGGAAAAGTGGAATGAAAAGTTTTGTTAAAAATTCTTTATTATTGAAATACTGTGATTAGTAAAATCAAAGAAAACACAGAGTGAATGGGACTGAAAAATCACAGTATGTTAACAAACACATTAAAAAATATTCAAGTTCAAGGCTTATATTCACTCTTCTTGATGTGAAAGCACAGATAAAATCATGGACAGAGTCAGACTCATCAAAATGACTGGTGTTCTGGAATTTCCAGTATTCAAAATGACAGGGAAAATCACAGGACATTTGGAGTGAAGTGTTGGGTTTGCCACAGAATCATTAGCTTTATGATCTTGGTTGTAGCTCAACTTCTCTGAGGGTCAGTTTTTAAATCTCTAAATGGGGATAGAGTACTTATCTCTCAGGGATTTTTAAGGATTAAAAAAGATCATCCATATGTCTATTGTGACAGAGTTAATAGTTATATTTCACCCTAGCACACAGCTATATTCTATTTTCTAGACTCCCTCACAGTTAGGTGGGGCCATAGGATTAAATTCTGAGCAATGTGGTGTTGGTGGAAATGACATATGCCATTTCTAATAGAAGTTTCTAAAATGTCCTCTACAATCCAAGTTCTGTCTCCCATGTGCTGGCTAGATGATTTCGGGACATTGAAGAGCATGGAGTATTTATCAGACTTGGCCCCTAAATTACTGGACTTCCAGAAGACCCTCATTAGACAATGAAGTGAACATAAATTAAATATGATTATGGCTGTGGTTGTAGAGAAGTTAGCTAATACTGACAAATACTACAGAGATGCTGCATTGTTGTTGTTTCTTTTTCCATTATTAACTAGTAGCTTCTGAGTGGCACATAAAGTTAAAGGGAAACCTATCTAACAACACAAATACCATTTGATCTGACTTAATTAATTTATTTAATAAGATTAATTGAACACATATGTGCCATAAACAGCTCTAGAAACTAGGAATAGAAAGGTAAATACAACGTACGCCACACTCTCATGTAGCAAATATTCTAGTGAGTGAAACAACAAACAAGCAAATTTACACACACACACATACACACACTATATATAATATGTGTCATATATAAGTTGTATGAAGAAAAACATAACTGTATAAGAGAATATAGTATGATAGGGGACTATTTTAACAAGTCATTCTGAAAGTTTCTTTGGGATATAAACTGAAGCATGAATGTAGAGAATAAACCACTCCAAGCAGAAGAAATTGCAGATGCAAAGGCCTGGATGGAAATATGCTTGGCAAGTTTGAGAAATCTCAGGCAAGTAAAACTAGAGGCGAGAATAAGAGTTAGAGTGGTAGAAAATGAAGCCACAGACTTATTTATCATTTATATGTATCATTTATAATATGTATATTGATAATATATACAATGTATATATTTATAGTATATAATATATAGTTATCATATATACAGATAATATGTACAGATAGAACATTTATAATATGTATGTACAGTATCCTATATATGTATGTATGTATGTGTGTGTATCCAGATCATGTAGCAACAAGGCCATAACAAGGATTTTGGTTTTTTATTTTTAAGTTTATTTATTTTGAGAGAGAGAGCACAAGTGGGGGAGAGGCAGAGACAGAGAGGGAGAGAGAATCCCGAGCAGGCTCCACACTGTCAGCACAGTGCCTAATGCAGGGTTTGAACTCACAAACTGTGAGGTCATGACCTGAGCTGAAACCAAGAGTCAGACGCTTAACCAACTGAGCCACCGAGGTACCCCAGGGTTTTATTTGAAACCTGATGGGATGATGGAAGAGTTAAGACAGGAGATAATATGCCTTGCCATTTTTAAAAGCAACTAGCAACTTTGACTACTATGCAGAGAACAAACTGTAGAGTGCAAGAGTGGAACCATGAAGAACTGTCAGGAAGCCATTGGGATAATGCACATGAGAAGTAATGCTGCCTCTGAATAGTGTGTTTGTGGTATAGGTGTTGTGAAGTGGAGGGCTTGTAATACACTGTAAAGGTGCAGATTGCTGGAGTGTTGAAAAGATGTCAAGTGTGGCTCCAAGGTGTGATCTGAGAGACAGATCACAACAAATGGTGCCATTTGTTGAGAAGGAATATACCATTAAAAAGATAATTTTGGAGTGGTCACAGGGAAGAATCAAGGGTTTGGGACATAGTAAGTTTTACCAGTAAAATGTCTACTGTTTACTACCCCAATTGTCTTGATTAAGAAAATAAAGGACATTTGAAAAAATTAGGCTGCTCCAAAGACCTTTCCCCAGGGGCACCACAGACATCCAGGAGAAGGCCTACTTTTATCGCTACAGCAGCTTTGAAGGAGGACAGGATGTGAGTTCCTGATTTGGATGCATCCTATTCCCTACCTCACCTCCTCTTGGCTCAATTTATGTTCCAACCTTTGCTTCTGAAACTAGCTTTGTGTACTGTGACCTGACGGTTATCAACTCCTCTCTCGTGCCCAGCTGTACTGCCCTGAGCTTCCCTGAGGTCTCAGTGAGGGGCTGATATGAACGGTTCTGGATGTATAAAGAAACTAACACTCCACGGGACAACCCACAAACAAAAAAGGATGAGAACTAGTTGATAAATGTTTCCTCCTTCATCCAGGTGGGCAATTCTGAGGCTCTTTCCAGCAGTTCCTTAGAACTTTGTGGCAGGATCAAACTCTAAGAACCAGTACCAGTAACCTGTTTATACTCTTGGCCTTTTTACTTTCTCTGTTATACTATCTCCAGTCCCTTCGTCTATCTCCCTGGGATCATTTTCCAAATAAACCATCTTATGTGAAAAAAAAAAAAAAAAAAAAAGCAAATCTTCTGGATGGGACACTGGAATGAGATCGTTCACTCATCATATACATAAACGATAAAGGTCTCAGCATGTAATAATTTGTTTCATTAACCCTCTGCTATCATGTCTTTTTCAGGAATTGTTGTCAGATACTACCCTAAAAGCTTTGTGATGGACTGAACTAAATGAGGGAAACCATGTGGTGCGAACTATGAACAGAATCAAGAGACTCTTAAACCCTCCCTTGCATCCTCCTGGCTCCCGCCTTTCATTCCAGCCATTCTGGGGAAATCAGCACAGAGCAGATACAACTTGACAGCATCTTGCCCCAGCTACACCTCCTGCCTCTTGCTTTCTGTCTCAGGCCTCTCTAATTCAACCTTGAGGGACTCCATGTAGTAGTGGTCTGAGACTTCAGATGATCAGATCTGCCACATACTGTGTGAATTAGAATCAAGAAGAGCTAAATGGTGTTCTGAGACTCATTCCTTGTTAATTGAGTAACTGATTTTGAAATGCAATTTGATGTTGATACACAATAATTTCAGCACCCAGGTGTTTTTTCAGCAACAATTTCAGCTAATCAGAAGGAATTTTAGTTAATACTAATGTTTTCCATCTTTTGAGGGGTGCCTGGGTGGCTCAGTTGGTTGAGCATCTGACTTCAGCACAGGTCATGATCTTGCGGTTCATGAGTTCGAGCCCCGAGTTGGGCTCTGTGCTGACAGCTCAGAGCCTGGAGCCTGCTTCAGATTCTGTGTCTCCTTCTTTCTCTGCACCTCCCCTACTCACACTCTGTCTCTCTCTGTCTTAAATATAAATAAACATTAAAAAATTATTTAATAATGTTTTCCATATTTTGAGCCAATAATGGAGTGGGAAGTGTTATTTAAAGGAATATAGCTGAACTAAAGACCATTATGCTTTGCATATATACATATTACCAGTTAAAAAAATTTTTTAAGTGTTTATTTATTTTTGAGAGAGACAGAGCAGGAGCGGAGAGAGGGAGACACAGAATCCAAAGCAGATTATGACCTGTACCAAAGTCTAATGCTTAACCAACCAAGCCCTGCAGAAGCCCCAATACTACTAGTTTTAAACAGATGTAGATGTCTAGAGTAATAAAATACAAACTTATCTAAAAGAGTATCTGAATTCATAGTAGTGTTTGATTAGTATATATTTTCTCAATTAATGGGTAATAAATATACAACTATATCACAGAGAAATGGTGCATAGATTTTTTTTAAGAATGACTCATAATGCTCAGAAATATCAAGAGCTATTGTGCTAGAGGATGGAGTTTGCC
This sequence comes from Cryptoprocta ferox, assembly GCA_028646485.1. Classification (NCBI taxonomy): domain Eukaryota; kingdom Metazoa; phylum Chordata; class Mammalia; order Carnivora; family Eupleridae; genus Cryptoprocta; species Cryptoprocta ferox. The sequence continues at coordinate 122,268,652 of CM053567.1, forward strand.
AGAAATGTTACTCATGAATAATGTAACAAGTACAAATTGAAAATAACAGACTAATTCTTCCTGTTAAAAATAATGCAACAGATTTATCTTCACTTCTTAGAGCATTTACTTTATATAATTTGTAATTGTATTTACTTCCCCCTCTCTTTGAAATATGTATAAATCCCTTTAAAAAATAGACAGGACTTTTGCCAGCTTTAGGACACAGGGATGTGTTACTCAAAGATCTGAGAATCATCTCTTTGAAATGTAAACATCAAAGAAGATAATGCCCTCATATCCCAATTTCTGTGGGAGGGTAGGAGTCTAACCTCAGTGGCCTTGCTTTGAGTTACAAAACTACCTCCTACCTTATAGACATGAGAAGTTTATTTTTCCACTGGATAAAGTCAATTAGTTACCACAAGATGGCCACCCCAATTATGAGATGAATCTAGAATTAACTGTGTGACAAATAGTGCTGTCATGTCCCCTTACCTGAGAATTAGTTATCATTTATCTTGAGAATGTGCAATGGGCTCATTCTATAAAAGGGTGAGTGAGATTTTGGTCTTTGTAATCTCTCAGTGAGTTGCCTGAGATATGCATCATATTCTTATGTTTATTCTATCATAAAACTGTTTTCTTTGCTGCCTTTGTGGAAAGGTTTTACAGTTTGGGAGATTTTGTTTTTAATTATATTTTCCCAATAGTATAGAAGAAAATTACTCTTTCAATGGACCCAACATTTATCAGGCCAACACTGAAATGAGCAATACAGCATGTTCTATTACAGAATTACTGCCCTTGCTCCCTCATCTCTGAGGCGTCTTAAACAAACTTGAACCCTATAATCACTGTTCACATGTGTAATGGGTAGCTCTGTGTTACCCGTGGACCTTCAACCTCCTCTTTTGAGTATAGTGAGGCTGTTAAAAACATTTCCTCACATGATCACTGTTTCATTTTTCCTTCTTCTGACCTTTTTTGGTCCTTGTAACTTCTTCAGATTTCCTCCATTGAAGCTGGCTTCAGTCTGAGCATTCATTCTAAACAGCTATTCTCAGCACCTGCTTGTCCCTTCTCATTATCTTTTACTGCAGTTCCAAATTACAGCCAAGGTTTGGAAATTCTCACCCTCATGCTTCAGAATTAACTTCGTTTCAGAGTTTTCCCTTTACTCCATTTTGAGATTAAGAGTAACTTATACACTGAAAGAGATGCTATATGCATGTATTAGCATTTTTCTTCCAAGGATGGTAGAAGGTCCAAGGTAATTCCACTCTGCCTGGGGCAATCTTTTTTTTTTTTTTATCAATAAGCCAGGACTACATTTCGATTGGCAATTATCAGTGCATCTGCTGACTTAGTCTCTTGAGTTCTAGCCATCCTGTTTCCAAACTGTCACCAGTACTGTGATATCCTAGGCGTGAAATGTCAGTAGCACTGATAGAAGGATCTTACACAGCACACAGGATGGTAGGTGATGTTCATTAGCGATGACCCTGTACTTGTTTCCCAAGTGTGATTCTCAGACAAAAGTAACACCCAGAAAATCAGCTTGTTTAATTGGACTGTTCTGTTAGGCAGTGACTCAATCACAAAAGGAAGAAATAACATGGGCTCTTTCAGAATTCATTGACATCTCAGTCACACCACTCCACAATGATTTAAATGGTGCTTAGGGCTCTATTATGCTCAAAAAATACCTCTTAATTTTGACAGGAGTCCCTGTTGACAGCCTCATCAGGAACACTACATACCCTTTTCTGCTATTAGCAATAATTTTAACAGAGTTACCCCATCACATATGTCTTTTCACTTTAAGACACTATATCTAAAGTTATAGTTCATCTTTTGCTTTTCCATAATACAGAAAAAATCCATACAAAGATTACTACAATATTTTGAACTTTTTATCAATGATTCTTTGACTAGTGATTACAACTCCATGGCTCCTTATAATATACTCTGGTACAGAGCAAGGGGAAGCCATCATTTTCTGTTACCTGGAGATTTTTAGGACAGCCATACACCAGGAGGGATGACCAGGCTCTTAACAAGGATGCTACCTAATCAATATCTGGATTCACTGAACCACTTTGAAGTCAACACAACAAAACTGTTGTAGGAAATCATCCCTTGTGGAGGAATTAGAACTCTTGTGCAATGTTGGTGGGAATGTAAAATGGTACAGCTGTGGAAAACATTATAGAAGTTCCTCAAAATATTAGAAATAGAACTACCACATGACCCAAAAATTCCACTTCTTGTTATTTATACAGAAAAACTGAAGAAAAAAATTGATATCTGCACTGCCATGCTCATTGTAGAATTGTTCACAATAGCCAAGTTGTGGAAGTAACCTAAATGTCCACCCGTAAATGAATGGATAAACAAAATGTAGTGTATACATACATTGGGATATTATTCAGCCATAAAATAAGGAAATCCTGTCATATGCTATAAGATGAATGAATCTTGAGGATGTCATGTTAGGTGAAATAAACCAGTCATAGCAGGACAAGTACTCTGTGATTCCACTTATATGAGATATCTAAAGGAGTCAAACTCATTGAAGCAGAAGGTAGAATGGTGTTGCCAAGAGCTGGGAGGGAAGAGAAATGGAAAGTTGCTATTCAATGTGTATAAAGTTTCGGTTACCAAAGATGAAAAAGTTTTAGAGATCTGCTTTGCAACATTGTTCTTATAATTAAAAATATGGTGATGTACAGGTGATGTATACTTTCAATTTTTGGTAAGAGGTTAGAGCTCAATTGGTTTTTACCGCAATAGGAAGGGAAGGAAGGAAGGAAGGAAAGAAGAAAAGAAGGAAGGAAGGAAGGAAGGAAGGAAGGAAAGAAGGAAGGAAGGAAGGAAGGAGAGAGAGAGAAAGGAATGAATGAACAAATGAATGAAGGGAGAGAGAGAGAGAGACAGACTGGCTTCTCTTTGTGGCTAGTATAGTCAAAGCATAATTATCATAATGATGAGGTTTGAGTTATGACTGCTACTCTCACACACAATATAGTAATGTAACTACCAATGATGGCACATTTCTCACCTCTGTTCATGTTCTATTACCATCAGAGTGGCCATAAATGGCAACTCTCACACTAAATAAATGTATTTTATGGTATACTTTAGTTGTTAAATTTGTATGATCAACCCTGATATGTCTACATTTAACTGGACTTTTGTGTAACATGATGACTCAATCATGAAGGGAAAAATAACATGGGGATTTTCACAGTGGATATAGATAGCAGTTTCTATAAAAGACATTAGCAGGTCTCAAGTCAATTAAAATACATTCCTGTTAACTTGTACTAAGTTGGGGTTTGATTGTTTGTTTGGTTTGTTTTTAATTTACAGGTTGATTTTCTGGGAAAAAAAATCATTGATCTTTACAAATTCCAGTGTGTAGGTTGTACCAAAGTTTGAATTTTGGAATGGGTACTAGCCAAATATGGTGTTACTCTGGCTTCAGCTGAATATGAAGTCATGTGTGACCAATGGATATGTGATTATGTATAAGACCTTCATGCATAGTCATTTTAATATCATTAATAATATGAATAAGATGCAATGGACACTATGGGACATCACTGAGGCATTCATTCTTCCTGATGGCAGGAGAATGGACTGATGAAGTTCATCGCTGAGTCCTTCCCCGTGAGTTGGCCTCCTACTGAAGAAAGCTGCCTTACCCAAGCTTTCACCCCCTCCCTGATCCTTCCCCAGAGATCCTGGCCTATGACAGAAGTTATATTGTTTTCGGATTATTATTTTTCCCACTTATGAACATTTTTAAATATATAGAAAGACTGAAAAAACATTATAGTAACACCATTTATCTATCACTAGCTTCTACCAATTACATTTCACTATACTTGATTTATCAGATGTTTATCTATCCATCTATCTATCTTGGATTTAGTATGAATATCTGAATATTTAATTTAAAATACTGGTAATCAATGTAAAATTGCAGTGGAAATCTACCTCACCAAAACCAGGCTACATGTTATTAAGATATTTTTAACTGTCTTATCTTGCACTCATATAGAATGTTCAACCAAGATAGAATGAAAACCATTACATATTCAAAGGCTGCTTAAACAAAAGAGGAAGCCTCGTTACATACTTTGCAGATATACTGAAAACTAATGGTCATTTGCAAAGCTTTCTTTTGCTGAAACCTGGGAAAGAAATCAAACCAATGCATCATGAGGTGTATTTCTTACATGCTACCTGATGGACAGACCCTCCTATCATTCCATCATTCCTCTCCAGGAATACTTGCCAGTGAGAGACAGAAAACTGAGTGACAGATAGAAGTTCAAGAACAATTTTATTATCCTGAAAGACAGTCATATTTTTCTATTACCAAAGTTCTCATCCCAAGTTTAAGGGCAAATTTTTCATAAGAGGTTTTGTGAAGCAGAAAATACCTGTGTAAATATTAGATATAAAAATATAAGTGAGATTCACAGTTGCAAAACTGCTTCTGAAAAAATTCAGGAGGCATCTTGTTCAGTGTTGATACAGAGCTTCAGTTTGTGGGGCCACATCATTAGCATTGCTTTATCCTCACCCTCTAGTCCAGAAGTTAAAGAGATGGGAAAGTTGGTTACAGTTGGCCAGGGGTGTTTGGGGGGGGCGGTATTAATAACTTGGTCTCATTATTACATCAGCTGTACCCTAGATTGTATGAGTTAAACAAAGGAAGTTGCTCCTCCACTAATCTCAGTTGAAAATGAAAGTCTATTTAGTCTAACATGCAATATAACTACCATAGGAGAAAATATACCAGCTGCCAATGCTGAAAAAATATTTCTGCTCTATAAATGTCAAGTTTCAAAATGCAATTACTAAAATTATTTTAAAAATCAAATAGCTAACTTTATTTAGTAACATTTCAGATTTGTTTTGCACATGACATGTTTTTCTATATTATGATAATCCATCTTGCCCGACTGTTGATTTTAACATTTGAACATTCAACATTCAGTCAAAATGTGTATTCACTACATCTCCAGTGAATTTGATAGACTGTTTTTCCTTTGTTAAGGTGCCAGATTATTTTTATGTTAAAAAAATATTGTCTATATTTTTACATTTAAAAATTATATAATATTCCTAGAGAATTCCTTCCATTTCAGAATCTTCAAGTACTTTTGAAAGCAGTATTAAACTTCATTCTCACAATTATCTCTTTTGGAATTGGTGTAAGCTTCCATTAAATTAGAAAGAAAAAAAAACAGATTTTGTTTTATTATTTAGAATATATACATGGATTTCAGAGCTTTTATGGAGTGATTTTTGGTTTCAAAATTTTTACTAAAATAATGTGTTTCTACTTTTTGTGGACTGCATTATCTTATATAAAGCTCTATTTTTATATTTTGTTAGTATGACAAAAAGTCAAAAATTAAATTTTGAAAGTATGGCTTTACTAATTAAATATCTGATACTCATTAAGAGTGGTCAGAAGAGAAAAAGTGAGCTGCAGAGCATGTGTGAAAGAAATGGGGCATCTGTGCAGTGGGAAGGATGCCGCTGTGAGGGTTAGGTGCACAATGAGCCCAGACTCACCCCCATATCAGAAGCAGGTGCACATTTGAGCAGTAGCTTATGTCCCTTTTTAAGGCTGTTATTAAAAACATCTGGACAAATATTTCATGAATCTCAGGAAATAAACTGGAAGATATTGGTTGATAGGAGTAAATAATACAGAGGGCAAAGGGTATTTGACTAAAGTATGGACATAGGGAAATTTGCCAGTTTAAACAGGAAACAGAGAAAGGAAAGGTCAAGCTTCCTGACATGAAGCAAGACTCTGTTTATCAAAATGAGGCTCATCTTCCAAACGAAAAATGGGATTAGCAGGTAAAGAGCTAGCAGACCTTAAGTGTAACCATTTTATTGACCTAAGGGTAGGTCACAAGTTCTAACTTTCAAAGGAGTTTGATAGGTGACTTTCAAAGGAGTTGTTCATACTGAGGTTTGTAAAAATGGCTTAAAGAAAGTGTTTGCATTTCATTATAATGTGGGTGCCCACACAGAGGATTCAATATACAAAATGTTCTTTTGCTTTAAGTAGTTAATGGAGGAAGACTACTTTTACTCTTGCCATAATGGAGATGTAACCTCTTTTCTAAGTAAGGTATATTGGCTCTTTAAAAACAATAAAAATAATAATACGGACTTTTTTCTACTCTGTACAAAAGAACCTGAACTTCTAATATCTTATTAGGAACTACACAAGCAAGTGGAATTCTTTGAGTTCTATATTGTGGTACAATAACACTTTCTCTTAATAGCTTTCTTGTAGTAAGCCTTGGCTCACAATTTGTTTTAGAAGAGGTAATGACTTCAGCTGAAGTTTCACCAATAACCTTGCTCAGCTCCATGACTGGAGTGTGAAAAGGCTGGGGCATTTCTAGCAGCCCAAATGTCAAATGTGGGGGTCACTTTCTTGGTAGCACAAATCTCATGACATCACTAAGCCCTCAAGAGGAAAATGCTTCTCTGTGGGGAATATTCACCATTGTCAGAGCAGATGTTATTAGGAATGCTAAGAGTATTTAGTCCCAGAGATTATGGCTTGCCTGAACAAAACACATGTTAGCTTTTGTTGGTTCCACATTTTGACAATTTTCTCACTTTGTTACAGCTATTTTAATTCGTTCACTTTTCAAATGCTATGCCTGCCTCTGCCACCACATTCTTTGAAGTAAGAAAGACAAAGAGAATAAATACAATTCTCTTAAACACTGATAAATCCAGGAATGGATGCACAGTTTAGACATTGCTTGCCCAAGAGGTATGATTTGGGAGATAGGGGCAAAACCTCTCCCAAACTCCGCCTTAAATCATTGCCTTATTGTCTGAAAGTATACCCACTTAAGGCTTCATTGGACAGAAGAATTCAAACAGATCTTGTAGTATATGTGTGTCTTTCAAAAGGAAATTGTGTGAACCTTTAATATTCAACCACAAAACCTGTTCCAAGAAAGGTCAATGTTTTTGTTTCAGATAAGCTGTTTATTTCCATGTTTGAAAGAACTGAGCCAAAAAACAGAATGAAAAATGGAATGAATCCCTAGGCCTTCCTGTGAGTTGGGTTTATTCCAAGTATTTTCTTACATTGCAAAACATCAGACATAGTAATACTCAAGCATGATCACATAAACACATCATTCAGCAAAAATATTAAAAAAATTATATGTCATTACAAAGAACCCTAATCTACTACTTCAGTTCATTAATGAAGACCTGTGAAGGCTTTTAAATTCCTTTTCTATGAATACAATATAGAAATATAGGAATAGCAGGATTTATTATCCAGTGCTTTACCTCTCCTTGAATATCTGTAGGCAAACATTGAACTTACAACTAGATTTACTTGCCAGTGAATTTATTCTAAATATACCAGCCCAAAGACTGTGTGCCCTTGGTATGTCTATATGTGTGTGTATTTACATGCTCCTATGTGCACATTTGCATGCCTGTGGAAAATTCTGCATTGAGAATGGTATATATCTACATTTCATTATTTACTGAGTTACGCTGATAATTCTAGATGTCCTATCAGAATGAACTTTTGCTACTTCACAATCACACTTCACATCTTCTCTGTCATCCATTTGTGAAAAACCCAAAATGACTTAAGGTAAACCTTAAGGAAAATTAAGAAATCATGTCATAATTAAACCAAGGGTTTAAAATCTAGTCCGCATGCTCCGTGTTAACTTTTTTTTCTTTCTTTCTTTCTTTCTTTCTTTTTTTTTTGCTATTTAATTCACATAGGAATTTTCTCCTTAACGTGAAGTACTCACTATGTATCTGCTGCTCAGCGTAAAATAATTTGTTCTCTTAACTCTGTGAATGTGAGGATATGAGCGGTAGAGGAAGCCTGGATGAAACTTGGTTTGAATGTAAGCTCTGTCTCTATCAGCCATGGGAGCTTGGCCAAAATAACTAACTTCTTTGTGTTTCAGTTTCCCTATCTCTAAAATGTGGAAAATAAGATCTACCTCATAGTGTCATATAAATATTAAATGACAGAATATATGCATCTTGCTTAGCACAGTACCTAGGACACACTGGGAAACAATATTAGCACGCAGCGGTTAAGGGTGTTCCCTTAGGAGCCAGACTCTGCCACTCCTAGCTTAGTGATTCAGGGTAAGTTACTTGATACTCTGTGCCACACTTTTCTCATCTGTAATAGTGAGGGTATAATAATAACACCTGACATATTGGTTGGATTAAATAAAACACTTAAAATACTTTTATAATAGTGTCAATAAAAGTTAGCTGCTAATACCATATCAGTGGTTAGTATTAATATCTGTTATAAAAGTGCAATTTTATTTTTAAGAGTAAAAAATATTTTAAAAAATAGAAGCAAAATCAAAATATCCTTTGGAAATGGCATATGCCCCACGACGTTAACTTCACTAACCTCAACTCTAGCCTTGTCTCCACAGAGAGGGGACTGGCCAAAGTTTAACCACAGGGAGAGAAAACAAGAGTTGCTGTGTGGCAGGCACTGCTTCTCTCCTTGGTACCTCCTTCAGACCTTCTTCAAAGAAACAATAATGCAGACAAAAGGACGAGACTAGTTCTGCCCTGTGGGAAGGAGGCACTTTCCTGTGTCTCAGCTCTCATCTTCATTGTGGACCCATTTCACTCTTTGCAGATAAGTTTTAATCCAGTTCCAGGCTTGCCCTTTCTCCTGGTCTCTGCCCCCAAATTTCCCCAACCCAAGGCTGGCAGCCAGAATGCCTCACCCTGTAGTTATTACTCAGCCAAAGGTTTTCTGCCAAAATGAAAAACAACTGACTGCTACAGCGAGTGAGAATGTCCCTGTCCATGTTACACCCTGAAGTTGGACAAAGGAGGTCAGGCAATTCAGGTTTGGAAACTAAAGTTGCAAAATGAGTACAAGTGAGTAATTTATACACAAAGGCAGGAGTACCGTTTGTAGACAAAAGTAAAAAATGGTATAATGAAACAATTACCTGTAATGGAAGGAATTAATTTGAGATTTTTAATCCAGAAAAATCAATTTTATATATACCATGTGATCAACATATGCACAGAAAATCTCCAGAAGGATATGCATAGATCAACATGGTAACTGTAACTGTCTCTGGGTAGTAAAGTCATAAATTATTTCCTCTAAATCTCTGTTTCTATGTTTTCCAAAACGTGTGATTCTTTTATAATATAAATTAAAATTAAATTAGTATTAGTGATAGCCAGCCTCCAAGACAGTCCCCAGTGATCCCCACCTCCTGCAGTACATCACTTTCAAGGTGAGGTTATAACAGATGCTGGTTTCTGTCTTGGGTTCTCCCCCCACTCCTGCCAATTACTTGTTCTGATGAAAGCCATTGCCATGTCACAAATTCATGACCTACTTGGCAAGGGATGCCGACCTCTAGCTAACAGCCAGTAAAGAACTGAGGCCTGTTAACAACCCCATGAATAAGCTTAGAAGTGGATCTTCAGCCTCAGCAGAGCCAAGAGATATCTGGTGCTCCTACAGAAAGTTCCATACAACTATGGAAAGTTGTAACTTCACAAGAGACCCTGAACCAGAACCAGCTAGGTTCTTCACCCTCTCAGATTCTTGAACCTGAGAAACTAGGTGATAATAAATATTTGTTATTTTTAAGCAGTTATATTTAGGGGTAATTTATTACTCAGAAACAGTTAACTAAATTTTCTATAATATTGAAGATAAAGACAAATAAACTGATGTGAAAAATGTATTTTTTCTTTAAGGTGGATTGCATACTTTTCCAAGGAGTAAAGAGGGGGCTAAGCGTTATTAACCTTTATCCATAAAGACTTCCAAAGTGAAATATCTGATTGATATGAGGACTTCAGAACTCCTTCCTCAATTTTGTTCAGATCTGTGAAGAGGGAATATTTCCTATCACATGTTATATCTGGACTGATAGAAAACCTGAGGTAAAGTGCATCTAAGTGTGAGAAAGAACCCTTAAGGCTAAAGTAATTTTGTACCAACTTGGGAATTTTATAAAAATAGCCCATGGCTATAATTTTATTAAAAACTAGACTAAAGGAGCAAATCCTAATGGAAAGCATTGAGTTATTAGTTTCCTGCTCTGACAGCACAAAGAAATCATTCTAGATCTAGAAGGGCCCTGGGGCTTTTTGCTGACTAAATTGTACCTATGAAGAGGCTGACTGAACATGGCACTTTATACAATACTGATATTTTACCAAAATTTGTATGAAAGGTGAAGGCTTGGTTTTTTGTTTTGTTTTGTTTTGTTTTGTTTTGTTTTTTTCTTAATGATACTTATTCATTGGGGAAATAATAGAACTAATCTTCCAGGTCTTTTTTTTTTGGCTCTATCCTAGATCCCTTTCCAAATAGGCCCCCAGCTTCCTTTTAAAGTATACAACAGATGAGATGATTTGTGTCTTTCAATTTATTCTTACTTGTTTGGCCATTTCTAGCTCCCCATCTCTTGAGAAAACATGCACGCGCGCGCACACACACACACACACACACACAGAAATTTAGAAAAACCAAATCTTTTCATTCCATATGATTGACCATGCACAAATGTAACGAGGATGCCTGGAAGCTATCCTTGTCAGATGGCTGTGCAAGCACATAACACCCCCACGGTCACTCAGATAGCAGCATCAGAGCCACTGCAGGTGCCTTGTCAAAATTTCACCTGTCAAAGCCCACGACAAAGGCATTGTCTTCTTGAATTTTTCTCTTGAATGCTTAATCTGAATTTTTTAAAAATTCTTCTTCCCCAATTTCTTCATCAGTACATTTTTTTCTTTAATTTTTTTAATGTTTACTTTATTTTCGAGGGGTGGGGGATGGGCATAGAGAGGATGACACAGAATTTGAAGCATGCTCCAGGTTCTGAGCTGTCAGCATAGAGCCTGACATGGGGCTCGAACCCATAAACCATGAGATCATGACCTGAGCTGACGTCGGACACTTAACTGACTGAGCCACCCAGGCCCCTCATCATCAGTACATTTCTTACACTGTTCTTTTGTTCTGCCTTTTACTAATGTTGTTTGTATATTTGTCTTTATTACACACAGAGAGATTGCCAGTAATTGCTCTAAACACTGGCAATACAATGATAAGTGATACATGGTTCCTCAGTCAGAGCTAAGAGGACCCCACAGGGATCATCACAATCCTCAAGAAAAAACCTTCTCTTTCCCTATCCCATTTTAAAATACTGCCTGTGTCACCCCATAACAGCCAAAGAGATCAGAGTCTATCTAGAAGGAGACTATAATTAGAACCCATTATTCACCATTATTCAGCATTATTTCTCCTTGCAAAAAAAAAAAAAAAATCAGACTACCTTCATATTTACAACCTTGTTCCTTAGACACAGGAACTCCTAGTCTTCCAGCCTTTCCTTCTGCATTGCCCCTTAGCCACCCAACCTCTCAGAGGGCTGCCTTTCACCTGCACTGTGTCTTCTAGGATGGCATCTACAAAAGAGCTTGCATCGTCAAGTTCTTTGAATGTCCCTGTAGCTTTCTGCTTCCTTGAAACCAGGCTATGCCTCAAGGACACTACCTTCCCTGAAGGCCTTGGATGTGGAAAATGTTTGTTCTCCATCTTCCCACATCACACTAGGCCTAAGTGGGGTTGGCAGCCTCTTTCCTTCCCATCATGGCTTCCAGATCAATGTTCTTACCATTAAAGAAAAAAAAAACCCACATACTTTAAGTACATGTCATCATTATATCAACTTTCATTTCGATAGGTGTCTACTACTATCCACCTGCTCACTCTCTATTCATTGATGATTTTAACACTTGGCTTCAAGTGCTTATTCCTACAGAATTCCTGCAATTGCTCATGGTGAGTTTAACACCTATGTAGATGATTTGTTCACACTTCTAGCTCTTCAAATCCTCTACTCTTTTCATATCCAAGTTTTATACTTCACTCTCAGCCACTTATGTCCATGGTTTATATCCTTAACCAGAGGGCTGGCCTATGACCTACAGCTATGTCCAGCCTACTATCTTTTTTTGTCCAGCCTGCAAAATAAGGATGGATTTTATATTTATAAGTGGAACACATCCATGTTTACTTATTTATATATTGTCTATGACTGTTTTCCTATTACAATGACAGAGTGAGTAGTTGAGACAGAGACTCCATAGCCTGCAAAAATGAAAATGTTTATCATCTGGCCCTTTGCTTAAATGTTTGTTGACTCTTGCCCTACATTTTCTCGTTACTAATAACTACAACACCTTCAAAATCTCATTTTCAAAAGTCCCTCTCTTTGACAGCTCCCTCATCTCTTTCTGGTTTGCTTGAGTAATCTTTAACCACCCAACCTACTGATGGCTGTCATCACTTTTTCTCCACCTCATTTCTCTCATTTCTCAGGTTGGATTCCAAATAATCAGTACACTTTCTCCCCTGCACATAGCCTCAGTTTCCATGAGGCTATCATTCCAATCATATGGAATGAAAAGATTTCTATCATTCTCGCCTCTTATGACTGTAACCAAATCCTTGGTTAAGTTCAACTGTCTGCCTATTCTGTGCTTGTCCCTGAGCAGATGAATGTGGCTGCAGCCATAGCAGCAGCAGTGGCAGCAGTGGGGCCTTGATAAATATACATCTGATATCCCCAGTGGCCATCTAGCCCCCTTCATACTCCAGAGGAGTATCTATGAAAACAGGCATCCTGTTACACCAGTCAAATACCCATGAAGGATTATTCAGAGCTCTCATATATTAACAAGTGATACATTACCATGTTAGTCTTGCTTTCCTTTCAACTCTATTTTATCATGGCTTTACCTTGACTTCATCTTTTACAGCCCCAAAGACTTTTTAGTTCCAGTTTGATTGCAGCTATGTTTTCACGTATGTTTTCTGTGCATATTTACTCCATATCCTTTCGATAGCATCTTCAGTTTATTTCCAAGTGGATAGTGACCAAAATAATGACTCATATGTATATCTGAAAATTTCCAGGATGTTGGAAAAGGATACTGAAAAAGAGGGGTAGGATGTTTAAATTGGGAGGGAATCAGATTACAGAAATTGTGGCATATATAATTCGGAAGATGAATATATTTCAATGTTATCATTGTAGCTTGGTGTGTATTTGTATAAACTGATTTGGAGGTAATATCAAAAGCTTAAATTTGAGTCTACATTAAGTGCACTTCCTCACCCATTATGGGAAAACTGGCTATTTAGCTTCTGGAAGACATTTAAGATTTCAGTTTTCTCATATGTATAGTGAGAGCATTTGCTTAGCTACTTCTAAGGGCCCTTCCTATGTTAAAATTCTATTATTCTGAGATCTACTCCTATTCTTCTCCTCATATTCCATTGAAGTAAAAGTCCCTTTGGTCTCATAGCCAACTTCATCTCTTATTGAACAAGAATGGTTCTGTGTTCTCAAGTCAGATCTAAATAGCTCTTAAAGAGAAATCAAAAAAATTTTTGAGACTCTTGAGTCCTGATTGACTGAGACCTTTACATCCTAACAATAGCTATTTGATATAGTCAGTGGATAAAGCAAAGGCTCTTCTATTGATGTGTCTAAGTGTCTGTGAGTTCAGCCAACCAAAAAAATCCATTTGGTTGAGTAGTCTTAGTACTGAACAAGGTTTCATCCCAAAGGAATACATCTTATTGTAAGATAAAATAAAATGTTAGATAATATTTTTAAAAAATCTTTGTGGATCCAAACATTTCAGCTGATAACTTGGCAGGGGGTGGGGAAGTAGTTTAGATAGATTTATGTTTTTTAAAAGTGAATTCTATAAGATCTCAAACAAAAGCAGCAATCCCTGAGGTAATAAACCACATCAATGGTGCAATAAAAATAATACAGATATTAGTTCTATATTTCACAAGAATCCTCATAGTGCAAGAAATGGAAATATATATTTTAAGTGAACTTACATATATTGAGGCAAAACTTTTTATCTTACTAGCTATGAAAGCATAAGATAAAATCAAGTCATTATTCTGAACTATTAGTCAAATGCCTCAGGAAAAACTGAAACTTTACGGCCAAGGGAGTTCAATGTTTCAGGCAGGAAATGTATAAATGAGGCCAAATAAAATCCCAAACAGAATTTTTAAATATCTATATGATGAAGAGTTATGTTTATAAGGATTTTGACGTTTTCAAAGCATCTGAATATCACTTTTTAATGGTTAGTTGATATTATTAGCATCTAGCCCCATGTCTTGCTCCAAAAGTCCAAAAGGCATATCGCAAAGATCATGAAAATTTAAACTGTCCTTAATGAACTATATAAAATTAATTTCTCCCAAAACACTAAAAAAATTGTTTTAATGAATTTCTCCTTTTTTTGTCACACTCTTTTTTATTCTTAAACATCTTTCCTCTGAAGTTTTTCTAATCTTATTTCCCCTGGCAGATTAATCATTAGCATTCTGTTTTTTCTTTAAACAGAAAACTGGTATACTTTAAAATGTATGTTTTAATCACTTGCGTATCTGTCTCCTTTACAATGCTGTTTTGTTCACTTCTGTGTCCCTAATATCAAGCATGGAGCCTGACATACATTAGAACCTAATGAATAATGTTGAACTAGCCTCTCTCTCTCTCTCAAAAATAAATAAATATTAAAAATTTTTTAAATGTGTTGGATCACTAATAGTTTAACCCAATGATCTGAGAGACAACTTTCTTACCAAGTTGAATATGTATCCTATCAACACAGCTATCTAAGAGTTTTTGTTTGAAAATTAGTCTTGGACATGGGTCAGTGCATGTGTCGCTGATGTTTAGGGAAAGTGGACTGGTTCTTCTCTTGTTTCGAAAGCAGAGGAGTAAACTTTTTAATGAATTGGACACTGAGGAAATTCCCATTTGACCTCAAGAATCATAGTATGCCATGGACATGTCATTTCTCCAACGCAAAATAAGAAACCTCTTCCCTTAGATAACCACAAATCTTATTCTCTCATGTCGACTAGATATCTGAACTTATGTCACCTTACCAGAGAGGCCTTTTCTGATCAATCTTTTTGAAAATAAGACCCCATTCAATTTTTTTCTGGGCTGCAGGGGTGGTGGTACAATATTTGCAAATAAGTCAATGTGATAGAACACATCAGTAAGAGATCATTTCAATAGATGCAGAAAAAGCATTTGACAAAGTACAACATCCATTCGTGATAAAAACCCTCAACAAAGTAGGTTTAGAGGGAACATATCTCAACATAATAAAGGCCATATATGAAAATCCCAAAGCTAACATCATACTCAATGGGAAAAAACAAAACTTTTCACCTAAGGTCAGGAACAAGACAGGGATATCCACTCTCACTACTTTTATGAAACATAGTACTAGAAGTCCTAGCTAGTACAGACAACAAAAAGAAGTAAAAGGCATCCAAATTGGGAAGGAAGACGTAAAACTTTCACTATTTGCAGATGACCTGATACTGTACTATATAGAGAAAATCTGAAAGTCTCAACCAGAATACTGCTAGAAATGATAAACTAATTCAGTAAATTTTCAGGATACAAAATCAGTGTACAGAAATTTGTTGCATTTCTATAAAACAATAATGAAACAACATAAAGAGAAATTAAGAAAACAACCCTATTTATAATTGAACCAAAAATGATAAGATACCTAGGAACAAACCTAATCAAAGAAGTAAAAGACCTGTACTCTGAAAACTCTAAGACACTGATGAAATAAACTGAAGATGACACAAACAAATGGAAAGATATCCCATGCTCATTAACTAGAAGAACTAATATTGTTCAAATTTCTATATTACCCAAAGCAATCTATACATTTAATGCAATCCCTATCAAAATACCAAAACCATTTTTCAAAGAATTAGAACAAACAATCCTAAAATTTGTATGGAAACCACAGAAGATCCCAAATGGCCAAGGCAATCTTGGGAAAAGAAAAAAAAAAGCCAAGCTGGAGGCATCACAATTCCTGACTTCAAATTATATTACAGAGCTATAATAATCAAAACAATATCATACTGGCACAAAAATAGCACATAGATCAATAGAACAGAGTAGGAAACCCAGAAATAAACCCACAATTATTTGGTCAATTAATCTTCGACAGAGGAAACTATATCCAATGAGATAAAAACAGTCTTTCCAGGTGTGGAGTTTGGTGAGTTCCTTATAGATTTTGGATACTAGCCCTTTATCTGATATGTCATTTGCAACTATCTTTTCCCATTCTGTCAGTTGCCTATTAGTTTTATTGATTGTTTCCTTTACCATGCAAATGCTTTTCATCTTAATGAGGTCTCAATAGTTCATTTTTGCTCTTGATTCCCTTGCCTTTGGGGATGTGTCAAGTAAGAAATTGCTGCAGTTGAGGTCAAGGAGGTGTTTCCTGCTTTCTCCTCTAGGGTCTTGATAGTTTCCTGTTTCACATTCAGGTCCTTCATCCATTTTGAGTTTATTATAAGTGGAACAGGAAAAACTTAACAGAGGACCATGGGGAGGGGAAGGGGAAAAAATAGTTGGGGAGAGGGAGGGAGGCAAACCATTAGAGACTCTTGAATACTGAGAACAAACTGAGGGCTGATGAGGGTGGGGGAGAGGTGAAGGGAGGTGATAGGCATGGAGGAGGACACTTGTTGGGATGAGCACTGGGTGTTATATGGAAACCAACTTGACAATAAACTATAAAAGGAAAAAAATTTTTTTAATTTAAAAAAGACAGTCTTTTCAACAAATGGTGGAGAAAAATGGACAGCAACATGTAAAAGAATGAAGCGGAACAATTTTCTTCAACCATACACAAAAATAAATTCAAAATGGATTAAAGACCTAAATGTGAGATCTGAAACCATAAAAATTCTAGAAGACATAGGCATATCACATAGGCAGTAACTTCTCTGACATTGGCTGTAACATTTTTTTTCTAAGTAGGTCTCTTGAGGCAATGAAAAGAAAAACAAAAATAAACTATTGGGATTACATCAAAATAAAAAGCTTCTGCACAGCAAAGGAAACAATCAACAAAACTCAAAGGCAACCTATCTCTATGGGAGAAGATATTTGCATATGACATATCTGATAAATGGTTAGGATCCAAAATATGTAAAGAACTTATACAACTCAACAGCCAAAAATCAAATAATCCAATTTAAAAATGGGCAGAGGACATGAACAAACATTTCTACAAAGACATCCAGACACATGAAAAGATGCTCATTATCACTTACCATCAGGGAAATGCAAATCAAAACTACAATGAGATATCACCTCATACTTGTCAGAATTGCTAAAATCAACAACACAAAATATAACAGATGTTAGAGAGGATGTGGAGAAAATGGAACACTGTTCATGGGAAGGCAAACTGGTATAGTCACTGTGGAAAACAGTATGGAGTCTCCTCAGAAAGTTAAAAATAGAACTACCCTATGATCTAGCAAACACACTACTGGGTATTTAACCAAAGAACACAGAAACACTAATTGGAAGGGATACAACATACATTTTTATAGCTGCATTATTTAACCATAGCCAAGATATGGAAGCAGCCCAAGTATCCACTAATGGATGAATGGATAAAAAAGAAGTGGTATATGTACACACACACACACACACACACACACACACACGGAATACTAGTTAGCCATAAAAAAAGAATGAAATCCTCCCATTTGCAATGACATGGATGAAGCTAGAGGGTTTTATGCCAAGTGAAATAAGTCAGTCAGAGAAAGGCAAGTATCATATAATTTCACTCATATGTGGAATTTAAGAAACAAAACAAATAAGCAAGGGGAAAAAATAAAGAGAGGAAGAAAAACTAAGAAACACACCCTTGACTATATAGAGAATAGTCTGATAATTACCAGAGGGGAGTTTGGTTTGGGGGGGAAATGAAATAGGTGATGGGGATGAAGGAGTACACTTGTGGAGATGAGCGCTGAGTGATGTATGGAAATGTTGAATTACTAAATTGTACACCTGAAATGAATATAACACTGTATCTTCACTAGCTATAATCAAAATAAAACTTAATTTTTTTTTGTTTTTGTTTTTTGAGAAAAAGAGAGCACGAGTGGCAGAGAAAGAGGGGGAGAGAAGTGATCTCTGCTCTGACGGCAGCGAGCCCGATGCAGGGCTTGAACTCATGAACTGTGAGATCATGACCTGTGCCAAAGTCAGACACTCAACCAACTAGCCACCCAAGTGGCCTTAAAATCAAAACCTAAAAAAGAAGAATAAATGGAATAATTTAGAATAAAATAAATAAGTTAAATAGGACCCCATTCTGGTTTTCTTCCTTTATCCCTTCACCCTGCTTTTCCTGCACCTATTATTACCTGATATACTATATGCTTACTTTTTTCATTTCTTGTTACTGCGTATGTACTATGTTCATATAATGTGTATGTGCTATCCACATTTCACACATTTAATACTTTTTTCAGTAACAAGTGACCAATATCATAGATACATCAGAGATCCTACTTTGAGTAAAATTTAGGCTAAAGATTTAAAATTTAATAAGGATATTGTAGGCCATATGGTATGATTTATTTCACTTTATAAGTATGAATAACAATAGGTAATTAAGTACACACTTCATGCTCAAAGCACTGAGTGAAATGAATGCTTTATATGCATAAACTCATGATACTTATGGCAAATCTAGAAAGTGGATCTTACTATATTTTATTGATTTAAAGATATACTTTTTTCACATTTCTGATTTTTTATCTATATACTATCAAAATTGAAATCAGAATAATTATTACTTCACACATTTTAGATTTTATGTGACTTTGGAAAATATAAAAAGGAAAGGAATTGAAGAGAATGTCTTTGTTTAAATAAAATAATAAATTACTATGTTTACTACTGTGTAACTTTTCACAAAAATCTCAAAGTTGAAAAAATAAATGTGCCAATGACATAGTTTGTAGGGTTTTTTTTTTAAGTTATTTATTTTGAGAGAGAGAGAGAGAGAGAGAGCAACTGAGCATGAGCAGGGGAGAGACATAGAGAGAGGGAGAGAGAGAATCCCAACCAGCCTCCATGCTGTCAGCAAAGAGACCAATGTAGGGCTTGACCCCAAGAATTGCGAGATCATGACCTGAGCTGAAATCAAGAGTCAGATGCTCAACCAACTGAGCCACCCAGGCATCCCATCATAGTTTGTAGTTTTTTCTGACTTTTCAGGAAAAAGAGTGTTCATGATTCTCCAAAAAGAAAAACCATATTCCACACTACCTGTATCACATACAATATGTGAAACACCATTTGTCCTGTGCTGATATGAAACTCAGCTATGCAGAAGAGTGACTCAAACAACCAGATCATGGATCCTGAGTGTATTATCCAAGGTGAGAAAGTCAAATCTATGGACATAGACAAGGATAATTTCTAAGTAGAAGGCCAAAGTTAAATTTCTGAAATCCAAAGCAGGTAAGGGTAAAATACAGGGAGTTGCTGTCTAAATAGCTCCCCGAGGCAGAAAATATGGTTAGAATCAAAGATTGAGTTCAGTGTGGAGATGACCAGAATGGGCAAGGGGTCAAAGCAGAGTCTGCCAATATACACCTTGGCCTGAATTCAGAGTTTAAATCAAACTAAAAACAGGAGAAATTAGTCCTAACAGGAGAGGAGTTTAAATTTGGGTGTTGAAAACAAGCAATAAAGCAAAAGAACTAAGCATGAGTTATTTTTAATTGTAGAACACAGCTGCGTGCCCCACAACTCCTGCTTTTTGGAACAGATAGGACTCTGAGATACAGTCCACTCTATGGGGAGGCAACACTGGTGATTTCACTTGGGTGGGTCCTCCTGGGGCACTAATAATTTTAAGAGCCAATATATACCTAATGAAACAGATAAAATTCAAAATCCAATGAGACACTCTTGTGGATAGTGAGCATAATCTTTGGTGAATATCTTTTTATAAAGAGATATTCATGTTAACACACGTTAACATGATGCACAACAGCCTTCTCCTTGGATCCCCACAGGACCCAAATGACAGATTACCATGTGCACCATAATCCAAGGGGGATGAAATTTTGTCAAGGCTTTTCTCATAACAGCCTTGCATTTCTCATAACAGCCTTGCATTTATCACACAGCACTAGGGGAAGGCCATTTGTATCTATAACCTCCAATGCTTTGTAGCTTAGTCATTCAATTTCCAAATAGAGCTGCCTCAAAAAAAAAAAAGGCTAACCTTACAATGTTTAAGTGATAAGGTTAAAATTATACACTTAGATTTATTAATTCATGAATATGAACACTTTCTTCTAACACAAAAATATCTTAATGGACATAGTCTACACTGGGCAACCCCTATCAGAGCACAAATAGATGTTTATGAAAAACTGCTCTTAGTTTTTATGTTTTGTATTAAAAAAAGAGAATTTAATGATTAATTCCTGCATCTATACAACAATGATGATTGATGCAGAAAATTCAGCCTCTAATGGGAACATTTTAGCCTGACATATCTCTATTCACTAGATAAATGTGGCTTATCTGCACTACTTTAAGAGGACAACACTGAGTCAGAATGAAGATTGCTGCTGCAGCATTTGAAATGTTCACGATAGTTTTAAACTATTGTTTGGGATATCACTAGTTACTGACTGTAGCTAACTTTTATTAAATGCTTAATACTCACGAGTGTTCTTTTAAGTTTACTTATGTATTTTGAGAGAGAGAGAGAAAGCACACACACATGAGTGAGGGAGGAGCAGACAGAGGGGGAAAGAGAAATTCCAAACAGTTTCTGTATGGTTAGCATGGAGCCTGATATGGGGCTTCAACCCATGAACCATGAGATCATGACCTGAGCCAAAATGAAGAGTGGGATGCTTAACCCACTGAGCCACCCAGGTGCCCCCACCAATGTTTTTTTTAAGACGTTGATATATTTTGTCTTGTTTAACCCATACAACAACCTTCTGGAGTGGTATTACTTTTAATCATTTTACAGATAAGGAAACAAGGATTTATGGAAGTTAAGTAATTTATCCAAGGTGACACTATTACATGGGACCAACAGAAAACTGCCTCTTTTAGGGAAAGGAGTATGGGGACTTGGAGAGAGAGTTGGGAGTGGAATTAGGAATAAAAAAATAAGTTGGTCTATCTGGATTAAAGTAGTGAAATGCATATGCAATATCTGTGCTTAAGCCTTTTATAGAAGTAACCCCCAAAGTGATATAAATATATTTTTTCTTTTTTTTCACATGTAACTGAAAAATTTGCAAGCACCGAAATCTTGAACTGAGGTTAACAAAGCAATTATTTTCAGAAAAGTTATAACTGGAGTAAGAGTGAAATTTTGCCCTGAGAAAATGACACACATTCATTGTACCATGTAGTAAGCAATTGTGAAAGGGGAGAGAATTGTCAGCTCAGTGGACTAATGAAGAGACTGAAACAGCCAGAAAGCAAGCTATACTCATTTACAGTTTTCTATTTCTAGAGGTAGAGGTGGTCTTGTCAAGGAGAAGACGAATTAGGCTACTTTGACAGCCTGTCATTCAACATGTAGATTTTGAAACTCCCTTTGTATTAATTTATGCTCACCAGAAAGGGTTCTGATTGTAATTTTACTTCCTAAGCATCTCATGTAATGAGTAGGATTCCACTGATGCAAGCACTCTAGTTTGCTTACCATGGCATTTCTTACTGTAAATGAATAAATCAAAATTAATTGTGGTGTATCCATTTCTTCAAACTTGAATAACATAAGTCCACTCAGGAAAAATAGATTGGTCCCTAGTGCACTGATAAGACAGCAGAAAAATAATAGACTTAAACTCCAAATATGATAAATTCACCAAATGAATGTATTTGTATCTATGTAACAGGGCTCTTCAACCCAGTGACCTCTGCACAGCTTAACAGCCATTGTGCAACTATGCTGGGAGAAAAATCAATCCAGGGATGAGTTCTTTTAAAAACCAGTTGTCTGGGGGGACACTTGGGTGGCTCAGTTGGTTGGGTGGCTCAGTTGATTAAGCGTCCAACTTCAGCTGAGGTCACAATCTTATGGTTCATAGGTTCAAGCTCTGCGATGGGCTTTGTGCTGACAGCTCAGAGTCTGGAGCCTGCCTTGAATTTTCCATCTCTGTCTCTCTCTGCCCCTCCCCCTCTTGTGCTCTGTATCTCTCTGCCTCTCAAATAAATAAAAACATTTAAAAAATAATTAAAAAATAAAACCAGTTCTTGCTGCCAAGACAATACCCACCATAATCTAATGTTCCATACATCTTTTAAGAATTCAAAAGGAAATAACTGTAAACAGAACTTAAATAATACAAAACAGAAAACCCTGATAACATCTAATGTATGAAACAAACTTTTCTTTTAGCCAATATTAGGCATACATTGATGTATTGGTAAATTAGTAGCTACTGAAACTTAAATAATTGTGCTCTTAAGAAAAGAACTATTACCTGGTGCCACAATCTTGGGTTCTGACACCATTCTCCAATAAAACAAACCAGGGCTCTTTGGAGAAATGGCTGACTCTAGAGCTGGGGCCAGGAGCATTTTCAGGTGCCAGAAAGTAAGACAGTGCTCAAAGAATAGAAGGATGGGGTCTGTCAAAGGAACCGAGGTGAAAGAGCTCCTAATGGCCAAACCTGGAACAATTTAAGCAACAAAATAAATACCTAGTATTATACATTATAAATGATGTAATAAGTAAACAAATTAGAAAGAAGAGACAAGTCTTTTTTTTTAAGTTTATTTATTTATTTTGAGAGAGAGAGAGAGAGAAAATGGGTGAGCGGCAGACAGAAAGGGAGAAAGAAAATCACACGCAGGCTCCGTGCTGTCAGCACAGAGCTCGATGCAGGGTTCAATCCCACGAACAATGAGCCAAAATCAAGTAGATGCTTATTCTACTGAACCACCTAGGCACCCCAAGACCACCCTTCCTTACAGAAGAATCTCTTGTAATTTATGTGGATTCTCACTTTTCCAGCAAGTGGAGCTTAAATCGCCCCCGCCCCACATTTGAGTGTGGGCTACAAGGGTGACTTGCTTCCAAAGAAGAGAGCAACTACAGCA
Source organism: Cryptoprocta ferox (assembly GCA_028646485.1). Lineage (NCBI taxonomy): Eukaryota > Metazoa > Chordata > Mammalia > Carnivora > Eupleridae > Cryptoprocta > Cryptoprocta ferox. The sequence goes on from CM053567.1 coordinate 122,291,745, forward strand.
GAGAGATGGAAGAACTTTACAATAGGGAAAACTGGCAAGCATTACCTTGGCCAGGTAATTATGATTAACATCATATTAATAAATGATGGTGATGGCACATAGCCTTACTATGATGTGATGAGAATTCACCTCCATGGTCTTTTTCCCAAAACCTATAACCCCAGGCTAACCATGAGAAAGACATTAGACAAACCTAATCTATAAAATATTCCCACCAAACTGTCAAGTTCAGAAAAAACTAGAAAAGATGGAGAATCTGAGGAGACTGACACGTGATGACTAAAGGTAATGTGGTGTCCTGCAGGGGATCCTGGAATAGATAATGAATATTAGGGGGGAAAATAGTGAAACCCAGATAAAGTCTAGGGTTCAGATAATAGTAATATACCAATGTTGTTTCCTTAGTGTGACAAAGGTATCACGGTAATATAAAATGTTAACAATCGGAGAAACTGGAGGAAGGGTATATATATTAGAATTCCCTGTACTATCTTTGCAACTTCTCTGTCAATCAAAAAGTATTCTAACATTAGAAGTTTATTTTTAAAAAGAGAACTATTGCTTTCTTTGTGCTGTGCCATTCTTAAAAGGTATACAATGAACAATCTTGTATCGGATGCATTCTGACATTTCTAATTGTTCTGCTGTGGTAAAGTCACCTTGAAAAGACTGCATTCACATTGAGCAACCTAGCAATTCAATTATATGACAACAAACCATCTGCACTTGGGATGTTGCGAGACACAAGCTCTCTGACCTCAATTATAATAGCAGGATCCTTTTTTGATCTGACTCCTTAGTTTTTAGTAAAGGCTAAAGCCTGGTAGTAAAAATAAATAAAATGAAGAAAAATAAGATCAATAAAACAATCATGTCATTACAGGTACTCAGCTGAATCTGGAAGAAAATGAACAAGGAATGTTTTTGAAAAGTTGCCCCATGAGAAGGGAGATTATGATGGGAAGCTATTTATTCATTAAATAACCTATTCAGTAAAAATGTATTGCTTGCCTATGATGAGCTAGCTAATCCAGAAACAGGGAGAAAGGACAGAGCTCCTGTGATTCTCATGGAAGTCACAATCTAGGGGGAAAGACTGACAAGGAAAGGGAGAATTTAAATACACTGGGAAGTGCTAGAACCTTTTTCCTTCAATGTCTGTACTTTACAAAATATGCTGGATGCTGTCTCAACTTACCACCTCCCTGCACCATCAGTGGTTACAAATTCAGGGGCCATTCCAGATTTCGAGAAAATATAATTTTCATATTAAAAGCTACCTCAAAAAACGTTATCCTTTTTTGAATAAAGCCATTACTTAATGGTAATGTCTCTCTCTCATTCAAATATTCCACCTGCTACCACCATCCAAGCTTTTATTATTGAACCATTTCATGCCAACTTATGAATAACTCACCCTAGTGAACTAATAGTATAGACTTATCCTTGAAAGGAGACTTATGATTCCTAAAGATGTATAAATGCAACCTCTCAGTAAGTGAAGAATGTGTTTTTACCAGTGCCATGCAGATTTCTTAACTCCTTTGGCTAGCAGTCTGTGCAAAACATGTTACCTGATGACTACCTGACCTGACCAGTAAGCCATGGCACCATTTGGGATTTCTTTTTTAATCAATTTTATTGAGAAATAATATATGCTTGCTGTAAGTGTACATTTCAGTAAGTTTTGACAAATGAATATAACCACCACAATGATATCATTGAGAAAGATATTAAATTTTCTCATCATTCCAAAATTTTCTTCATCCTCTCCCCTCAACCCAACCCAGCCCAATCATTGTCTTGATTCACATACTCTGGGAAGCAGGTGTCAAGATAGGATTAGCCATGAATGAGATTTAGGGGAAACAATGTGAAGGATATAGGAGAGAGGACTCAGGTGTGGAGAGCCTGCAGAACATTGCAGATCTGACACCTGTAAAAGAAAAGAGGAAGGCTTGAAGAGGGGGTAAAAAGAGATTCTTAGACTGCAAAGTGCAATTCCAAGAAAGCTTAGGTCAGGCAGAGGTGTCCTCAGGCAATCTCCCATTGAAGAAGGCCTGTGTCTCTTAGGAATGGACCTGAATCCGGATCTCCTCTGTGATCAGTCATTGACTGGGTGGTAATATTTCATGTACGATGTGACACAGTTTGTTTATCTGCTGACCTGCTCCTGTATCCTGTCAGTTGTGGCATTACTTCTAGTTTGGGGCTATTATAAATAAAGCTGCTATGAAAATTTCTGTACAATTGTTTGTGTAAACATATGCTTTCTTTTTTCCCTAAATATTTATTTTATTTATTTTGAGAGACAGAGAGTAAGCAGGGGAGGGGCAAAGAGAGAGGAGAGAGAGAGAGAATCCCAAGGAGGTTCCATGCTGTTACCACAGAGCCCAGTGCAAGGCTCGAACTCACGAACGATGAGATCATGACCAGAGCCAAAATCAAGAGTCAGACCCTTAACCAACCAAGCCACCCAGGCGCCCCCATATACTTTCATTTCTGCTAGTTAAACACACAAGAATAGGATTGCTGGGTCCTATGGTATGTGTAGTTTAACTTTAGAAGAATTGGCCAATTTTTTTATATCTGAGTCATATATTTTACAAGATGTCCAGTTTCCAGTTGCTCACATCCTCTCCAACACATGGTATTGTCAGTCTTTTCCAGGTTAGCCCTTCTAGCGAGTGTGTAAAGATGTCTCATTGTGGTTCTAATTTGCCTTTCCCTGATGACCAGTGATGAGAAGCATCTGTTCATATGTTGATTGGACAACCCTCAGTTTCCCTAGAGTTTCATCCCATTAGAGCATCTGTTCAAAATCATTTCAATCAGGCGCAGGTGTAAATGAGGTTACTGGGTGTAATCTGTAAAGTATAGCTCCTGAAGTGTCAGCGTTCCCTACTGAGGGAAGAATAGTAAAATAATCTAAAAAAATAATAAATTCAAGAAGGTTCTAAACCATGTAAGGCATTGCTGTTAAACATATACACACACACATATTTTTATATGTATTTATATACCTATATTTTTTTCCTTCATTTAACCTCATGTCTCCAAGCTAACACACTTTTCCAGTTTATAATTGCATGCAGCTGCTAAAAACAATTCCAATAACAGGGACTTAAAATGCATATTCTTCTTACAAACAGAAGTAAACACTTAATGACATTGGTTCACGAATATTTGTGTGAAGTACCTGAGATTCTCCTCACCTTTTTTTCAAGATCCAAAGATGGATGCGCTGACCTCAGCCATTCCATCCCATTTCTGGGAGGCAGAAAGGGGAAGGGGAGAGGGAGAACAGTATGGCTCCCAGCTGGGTCAGCCCTTTAAGAGTTGTCCTGGAAGCCCCACCCACTGACTTGTGATTGTATCTTATTAGCCACCTACTTGTAGAGAAGTTTGGAAATGTGATTTTAAACTGGGAAGATTACTGTGGCCAAAAATAAACGAGGGTTCTGTTACTCAGTAAGGACAGAGTTGAGACTGAGCAAGCAGCTGGGAATCTGCAGTCTTCTTCCCCTCACACTTGAGGGTCCTAAAAAAATTACCTTAAATTACTATTCTCTATTTAATCACTTTTAATTCACACTTAATACATCTAGCTTCTGTCATGTCACTTATTATTTTAAGTTAATAAGTTAATAATAATAAGTTAAATAATAAGTTAAATTGTTTATATTTAATTTTTTTCAGTATATTATATCCTTGTTTCTGGAGTATTTATCTATAATTAAATCCCTTCTTTTAAAAATGTCTTCCTTGCTTTATAGAAAACTAGGCTGATTACTCACCCACTGTCAAGCTGCTCCTCAGCCTCCTATCTTAACTCTTTGCCCATCTTCCCTTCTTATTTCTATACATTCTCTCTGGCAATATCATTCGTACCTATGGCATCAATTTGAACATAACCTACCTTCCCCCTGTTGATTCTTCTCAGCCTCAGACTTGAATTGCAAATCACCTACGAGATACCTCCTTGAATTGCCACAATCTGCTAGATTCTTTTATCTGGAAATCTTACAGGAAAATCAATTCTAGATTTTCAACTTGAATTTGTCTCCCTCCCTTTTACCCCAAATCTCCCATATTTTCTATCCCAGAAAATGTTATAGAATGAATAAGGATAAGGAGCAAAAAGACACATCCAAAAATTTATAAATCCTCTATTATGACTCAGAATCAATGCTAAAATATTTTTATGCCCCATCTCATTTCATTTTCACCATAACCCTGTAAGAAAAGTACTTTATTATATGCATTTTATAGTTGCAGAAACTGAGACTTGGAAAAAAATAATGATAAAGACCAGAGAGCTAATAAATGGTATTCTTTCTTAGTCTTGAGTCCAAAATCATTACAGTAGGCTGTTTCTCTCTCTTTCCGCTCCCCCCTCATTAAGATATTTAATATAACTTTTCTATATACCTACCTGCCTAGGGAAAGTGACTTCTATCTCAATATTCACAAAATTCAGCAAAGTGTGTGAACTTATAAATAAGATTAAATATTCATATCCCACAGCCATTTATTTTAATGCAGGATCTTAGCATTTCTTGTCCATACTAATACAGATACTTTTAAAAGTCTTCTTACCAGTGTTACCAGATTTTCTTTTCTTCATTCTGACAAAAAGAGATACTTGCAAACCTAAATTCTGACCATGTCAGTACTTGGATTATATTCCTCCAGTTTAACATTTTATTATACACAGAATAAAGGCCAGATAACCTGTCATGGCTGAGCCCGTGTCTCTTTCTCCCTGTCACCTCACATTTGTCCTACGCTTCAGCCATGAGGTAATACCTGATGATTCACTATGTTTGCATATCCTTTCCCCATCAGCCTGTCTTGACAACTCCTTTTCATTCTTTGGCATTTGGATTGCATATCATACTCTCTTGGAGACTTCCTGGTTCTTCCAGACATATGTATTTCTTTCTCTGTCTCTCTGTCTCTCTCTCTCTCATAAACCATGGTACTCTACCACATGTCCCAATACCTAAACAAGAATGAAACAATCAACTCTGACCTCTTTAAGGTAACTGTGCCTCTCTAAATCTCTGTGAGTTTAGTGCCTGAAACAGTACCTGTTACTAGAAGCTCACAGTCAAGTATGAGACATGTTAAAAAAATATGTAATAAAGTAAACTATGTCCTACCACAGGATGGACTTAAGATATATTAATATAGATATTATTTTTCTGTATCTTGTGTTATGCTATTTCTTCTCCTTCCTCACGATAAGCAAAAATAATGAATTAGGTTAGCTTAGGTTTTGTAAGATGTTAGTGACATGAAAGAGACTAACTAGTATTAGGTTCTTTATACAGCCCGTGAAAAGCAAGGAATATGTTTTACATGTACAGGATTTCCTCTTTTCTCATTCTACAACACATGGTATACCTGCTCCTGATTCTCATAATATTAGTCCATTTTGCTGAAGTAACAACAGCTCCAAGTTTCAATGAGTTACTACCACAAATGTTTCTTGCCCATTAATGTTAAATTTAACTGTTTCTACTCCAGGCTTGGCACTATTCGGTGGGTATTCTCATTCCAGGACCCAGGATAAAATAGTCACCATCTGAGACTTGTTAAAATAGCATGAGAGCAAGCTGCTCCACATAATTGGATCCCATGATTCTGCCACATATACTCACATGTACCTCAGCAAGTCACATGGTCAAGGCTGCTGTTGGAGTAGAAGTGCTGGGAGGCAGTAAAAGTCAAATGGCAATGGCAATGAGATTTAATTCTCTTACAGGAGAGGAAATGATTGCTAACAATAAGGCAATCTCCCTCACTCAGTTATTTGCTTTTTAATTTTTGTTTGTTTATTTTTTGTAGACAGCACACAGCAGTGGAAAGAGGGCTTATCAGAAGTCAAGAGGCAAAAACCATCTGTCTCAGCTCTTGTCCATCTCATTCAACTTCACTGAGATTCGGTTGCCTCATTTATGAAATGAAAGTATTGGGCTAGATCATCTGACAGGTACCTTCTAGTCTGGATTATGTAACTAAATTATTTTATTTTATTTTTTATTTCATTTCATTTCATTTCATTTTAATTTAATTTTATTTAATGTTATTTTATTTTATTTTATTTTAGGGAGAGAGCATACATATAAGTGGGGTAGAGGAGCAAAGCAGAGGGGGGGAGAGAGAGTGAAAGAGAGGGAGAGGGAGAGAGAGAAAGGGAGACAATATCAAATAGGCTTCATGCTCAGCACAGAGCCCAACACAGGGTTTGATCCCATGACCCTGGGATCATGACCTGAGCTGAAATCAAGAGTTGGATGCTCAACCAATCGAGCCACCCAGGTGGCCCTATGTGACCAAATATTTTAGATGGAGTGTAAAGCAAACATAAGAAGGTTATGAAGAAACACTACTTCCCAGTAAGCCACTCAAGTTTTGTGTCACATTATATCATTCTAACCATTCTCAATTTTTAAGGCCTGGTTCAAACATATTACACCACAGATGTAAATCCTTTTATACTTTATCATGGGATTGTTATTTTTTTTCTGTTCCATGTTAGAACAACTACTTTGCTTAATCTCCCAACTGACAAATAAACATGTAAGTTATAGGTGCTCATATCTGTTAAGAGCCCTTCCAGTTGCAAATAACAGGTATTATAATTAAAATCATTGTACACAATAGATGATTTATTAATTAACATACCTACAAAGTCTAGAGGAGGGCAGGCTTCAGGTATGCCTGATTTGATGACCAAATGATTTCACCAAGAATCTTTATCCCAAGACTGACTCCTCTTGTGGTCACAAGATAGTTGCCAGCTGCAACTGAAAAAAATGGATGCTTTTCCTTCTAGTACAAAAGGAGAATGCTAACCATCCCAGTTGTGGATGAAACGTTCTGGGCTGTCCTCTGAGTGAATCAACTTTTGTCCAATTCCCTGAACCAGTCACCACTCAGAAAGAGAATATAATTTGCTCTTTGGTTTCCGCCTACTCAGATCCTCATGTCTTTACTCAATGGAGAAGGGGGAAAGGGAATGCTGGAGGTGTAGCTGATCAAGCCCATAACAAAAGTCAAAGATTTAATGAGGATATTTTAATTACTGCTTTGTAATTAAAATATTTAATGAGGATATTTGCTTTGTAAACTTTATCAATACTGATGAATATATCACTATCATATAAACAGAGATGAATATAGTAAAAAATCCACCACATTAACACATCCATGAACATATTTTTATGCTTCTAATAAGAAATATGATAACTAATTCTAATATGGATTTTGTAAACTTTCAGGTTTTTTTTTACTAAAAGTACCTATTTGAGTAGAGCTAAATTATCTAATTTATCAAGCACCTAAAAGTCTTTCTGGGGGAAAAAATGTTTCTCTGCAAATGACTAAATATTTGTGGGGGGAAAATATAAATCCACTCTATTACCCCCAGAAATGTCTGTTATTCTTTTAGCTTGCATCTAAGGTCTTAACGACATCATAGCCTATTTTACTTGATTATCCCTTTTATTGACATAAACAGAATATTCTTCTATATGTGGAAATAATAGGAGACCACTATATTTAAGAGGGAGGAGTCCAAGATTAAAACACACACATCACAAATGCCAATATCTTTCTGGTTTCTTCTTATTTCATTAAATAACTTCCTTTTACTTCCAGAGGTTTCCTCAGGAGAGTAGACCGTATGAATAGTATGTGGAAGAAACTATACAGGAAGGATGTTTTTGGCTTCTGGAGAATCAGGTCTTACAGATGTGGCTTGAGTCTTTTGTATGAAAAATTGGGAATTCCTAGAGCATTGGCCACACTTATTCCAAAGGAAATGCCAAAATGTATTTCACACACAAATGTAAGTGATATTTGGATTATCTGCTTTTGTTCCTCTCCAATAGCTTGGAAAATTGAGTCAACTGCATGTGAACTTCTTATTCACAGCTAGACAGAATATAGCCTCCTCTGAATTATTCATGCTAATTATAGAGAAGGAAAAAAAGTCATGAATAAATTAAATCCACAGATGAACAAAAATATCTGTAATTCCATGGCATATTGCATTTATCACTGAGATAGAATACTTAATGGTATATTTATAATATTTTGTCTATTAGACTTGGAATTTTGGGGGCACCCAGTGATTAGCAATTGAAGCACACACTAGAACCACAGAAATCAACAAATCACCATTGGTCATCTGAAAGAATTTAGTGTTTTATGGAAGACAGATAAGAATACTAAGGTTTACAAAACAGTGAGACAATTGCATATGGACACAAGGGCCAAGAAAGAGGGAGCTTGCAAGACAATTGGACACAAGGGCGGAGAAAGAGGGAGCTTGCAAGAATAGATATTTCAAGAATAGATAACATATAAACTGAATGTTAAAGAATGAGTTATCTAGCTATTGAGGAAGGAATAATGAAATAAGGAGACCTCAGAGCTCACAAAACACGAAAAATTTCCATTGAGTTTTGTCTGGCTCTAGGTAGAGTGGAAGTTTAGGGGTTTGGCTGTTGCCACAGCCTTAACTGGTATCACAAGAAGTTACAGCAGTGAAGGGGCGTTTGGGTGTCTCAGTCAGGTAAGTGGCCAAGTCTTGATTTCAACTCAGGTCATGATCTCAGGGTTCATGATCGAGCCAGGTGTTAGATTCTGTGCTGACAGTGTGGAGCCTGCTTGGGATTCTCTCCATCACTCTCTGGCCCTCCCCAACTCACTCTCTAAATAAATAAATAAATAAATAAATAAATAAATAAATAAATATTTTTTAAAAAGTTATGGCAGTTAAGATTAAGGTATTATGCAAAGAACCAAAGCATCTGAAGACTTACTTTTTAAAGTGTAGATTACTGGATGCCACACCTGATCGATAAATAGGAGTACTAGAATTGGTCCCAAGGATCTGCATTGTTAACAAATTATCCAGATATTTTAAATGTTCACTAAAATTTGACAATTACTGTTCTATGACATTGGATACACATTGTAATAACCTAGGAAGTCTTAAAAGATGCCAAATGCCTGGACCCATCAAGACATTATAACTCAGTAACCATTTTTTTTTCATGGTTTCCCACATGATTCTAATGTACTGCCAAGTTGGAAAATCACTTGTCTGAAGGAATGATCAGTGCATTGTTATTCTTACCTTTTTGCTGACACATCTCCACAATGACATTTGAGACCAAAAAGTCATAGTCCATTTCTCTAGATACTAAAACTACTAGTTTCTACTAGTAGTAATTTCTAGTAGTGCCATAGTAATGACAATCTTGTTTTTGCATTTGCGTTTGCCAAAACTTTGAAACAAACCTTGCAATCTAGTACAACCACCTAATTATGTCTTTATCCAAAACACAATCAGGATAACTGAAAGAATATTAGGGAAAACAAAATCTTTAAGGAGAAAGTATTGAGATTAAATAAATGATCCAAGAGCTCTATTTCAGGTGGCTCTAGAACAACCTTGGTTTTATTAATATATTTTGACAATGATATGTCTTTCTACACATGTGAATATGTCAACTAATCATTGTGGGGTTTCAAGTGTAAGTCAAGTGGGTTTACCAGCCAACTTTGAGACCACTTTTCCTTATTTGTTATAAGATAATTTAAGAAAAACATGGTGTTTTTTCCCCCAGTTTTATTGAGATATAATTGAAATAACATTGTATTACTTTAAGGTGTACAACATAATGATTGGATATATGGATATATTCTGAAATGACTACCAAAATACATTTAGTTAAAATTGATCACCTCATATAGTTACAATTTATTTTTCTTGTGATGAGAAATTTTAAGGTCTACTCTCTTAGCAACTTTCAAATATATAATACAATATTGTTCACTATTGTTGTCATGTTGAACATTATACCCCAGAATTTCTTTATTTTATAACTAGAAATTTGTACTTTTTGATCACCTCCACCCCTTTCCTCCACCCCTGGCAACCACCAATCTGTTCTCTTTTTCTATGAGTTCATTATTTTTAGATTCCACATACACAGTATTCATCTTTCTCTCTCTGACTTATTTCATTTAGCATAATGCCCTCAAGGTCACTCCATGTTGTCAAAAATAGCAGGATTCCCTTCATTTTTATGGCTAAATAATATTTTCTTATTATAAATATAAGTACTATAAAATAAATATTATATAATATTTAATAATATTTTTGTGTTTTTACACACACACACTAACAAAGTATATATATATAACTATATATATAGTTGTCTGCATGTCTTGGCTATTGTAAATAACACTGCAGTGAACATTGGGATGTAGCTATGTCTTCAAGGTAGTGATTTCATTTCCCTCAGACATATACCCAGAAGTGAAATTGCTGGACTATATGGTATTTCTATTTTTAATTTTTGGAGGAACCTCCATACTGTTTTTCATAGTGGCTGCACCAATTTATATTCCCACCAACAGCACACAAAGTTTCCCTTTACTCCATATCCTCATCAACACTTGTTATACCTTGTCTTTTTGATGATAGTCATTCTAACAGGTGTGAGGTGATGTCTCATTTTGGTTTTGATTTACATCTCCTTGATGCTTAGTGATGTTGAGTACCTTTTCATGTACCTCTTGGTCATTTGTATGTCTTCTTGGGAAAAATGTCCATTCAGTTCCTCTGACCATTTTTTATTGGATTGTTTTTTGCTATTGAGTTGTACAAGTGCTTTATAAATTTTGCATACTGACCCCTTATTAGATATATGACTTGCAAATATTTTTACCATTCTTGCCTTTCATTCTGTTGATGGTTTCCTTTGCTGTGTGGAGGTATTTTTCTCTCACTTTTTTATTTGCTTGTTTTTCCTAATACCTATTGGAGGCAATAACTCCCTACTTTCCTTAGATAAAACCATTAAAGGAAGGTACTATTTATTATTTATTTATTTATTTATTTATTGCATGGCTCTTTTCAGTTTATTGCATGAAGGAGTTACACTAGTCCTAGTTAAAAGAAGACCCCAAGTGGTTACATTATACAAGCTGTGAGGTTTTTAAACTTGTGGGAATCAAAGTGATGCTGGCTTCATAGAATGAGTTTGGAAGTTTTCCTTCTATTTCTAT
>CM053567.1:122303338-122402430 GCA_028646485.1 Cryptoprocta ferox
AAAGTAGAAGTGGATATGGAAAAAATTGCCGCCGAAATTGCACAGGCGGAGGAACAGGCTCGCAAAAGGCAGGAGGAAAGAGAGAAAGAGGCAGCGGAGCAAGCCGAACGGAGTCAGAGCAGCATGGTTCCTGAGGAAGAGCAAGCTGCCAGTAAGGCCGAAGACAAGAAGGACGACGAGGGCGTCCCAATGGAGACAGAAAAGCGACACTTTGAAGAAGCGACGGAGAGCCAACAGAATGGTGAAGAAGGCACATCTACTCCTGAGGACAAGGAGAGCGGGCAAGAGGGAGTGGACAGTACGGCTGAGGAAGGGACCAGCGATAGTAACACTGGCTCAGAGAGCAACAGTGCAACCGTGGAGGAACCAGCAACAGACCCCACACCGGAAGACGAGAAGAAAGAATAAATGTTGCCTTGTTTTATGTGTTCTAAATACTTTTTTAAATGAAAAAAAAAAATGTTTTTTGAGTTAAAAAAAAATAAATAAATAAAATAAAATGAAGTAAGTAAAGGGAAATGGGATAATGTAATGTGCCTAGGATTTCCCTAGAATAAAAATGGCTCTTCGAAGAGAAAGTTTTATGCCCCACATATTTTCTTAACAACCAGTTCAAATTGCTATGTGAAAGATGAAGAATGAACGAGCTGCCCCTCAGCTGCCCTGTTGGTTCAATACCTGTATGCCCTACATCTCAGCACCTACCACGTCTCATTCTTACTGGTGACCATCCCACCTGGACCATGAACCAGAAACAGAAGGACTGTGGGGAATTTATGACTAATTTAATTCACAGATACTAAATCATTTGTTTTGTACAATGTCAATTTTTTTACAGAAAAAAAGGAGACATTAAGTAATTATAAATCTAAGCAATAGTAATAACAATTATGCACATACATATAATGCTTCACCATTTATAAATTAATTTTATAACCATTTCTCATATGATCATCAGTACAAATCACCGAAGCAAACATATCAGTTATTATCGTCTTTACTTGATAGCAAAGGGAACTCTGACTTAGAGAAAGTTTAACTTGCTATACTTAAATGTTAAACTATAGGTACATCAAATCATACATAGAGGAACTGCTCATTCACCTCTTAGAGATTCCATTTATAAACTACATGGCGATCCTCTGATGGATTAGAACCCATGTTTTATGCTATATAAGGTACCTCATACTTTTGCCATATTTAGTGATATGAAGGAAAAGAATTCAGTGATCAAACTAGAACTTCAATAATAGCAATGTCTGCTTTAGTGGGTTTTACTGTTTAAGGTGTAACTTACTTTTTTTTAGTGTAACTAAAAAAAATAAAGTATAAAACAATAAAGAACTCAAAATACTTAAGTAGGAATATTTAGTATGCATTATAAGGTCAAACCTTAAGCTCACTATTAAGTAGCCATGGAATTTGTTGTTAACACTGTTATCAGGAATTTTCCATAAACCTATTAAGCTTCATCCAGAACTAGTACAATAGGTGATACATTTCCTTTTAACAAAGGAAAACAAGAAACATGTTTTACTATTGTTCTGACCAAATATTCTGCTAGTAAATGTCAAAAAATGGGAATACTTGTTTGGGAAGATGGAAGGGCATCCCCTTGAAAGAAGAGATTGGATAATTATACTAGAAATTCTGCTCCTAAATTCCTTTTTATAAACCCCACTTAAGCACCCCTCCCCCTTAGAAGACAGATAAAATGGTAATATTCTTATCCTTTTCTGTATTGGTCTTTATACATTTTGTAAACATAGGTAGAAGCTTATGTTTCACATCTGTATTTCAAAAATAATGATCTGCTTTGAAAGGTGAATCCAATGTTATTTAAACATGCGTACAAATTTTGAAGTTTAGTCATGACTGTCCCATTGGGAACATTTTTCCCCAAAAGCCACAGGCCTTTGGGTCATGGATAGCTTTCCTTTCTTTTCCTTCCTGCCCTTGTCAAGATCCAACCATACCAGCGGGGAATAAAATCAGCAGGACACTTGGCAGCCAGCTTCAAAAAGGCCACCTCTTCACTAATGAGGCATTGAAAAGAGAGAGCCACAGACTCTAATAAAATTCTGCTCTGAAATCTGTGATGCTTCCAGGTACATCTTCCACAAGCATCAGATGAAAGTAAGGAAATATATAAAATCATGAAAAATAATATAATAGAAATGTTATAGCCAAGTGTAACCACAACATAGAGATGCAGCTTTGAAATGTATTTAGCTTGATACAATTCATATTCAAATATTTTAAGACAGTTGAAATTTTATATCATGCTGAGCATTATTTTCATTTTCCAAGAAGTTGTCTTGAAAATCAAATGAAAAGCATTTTCTGGCCTAAAGATTTATTACTAGCAAGATAAAAGCATTTCCTTAACTGAAATAGAAATCCGAATGATCTGAGGTCCCACCAAAAGATGCAGAATGACTTGTTCCTGACAAAGGCCTTGGTGAGACTCTACTGTGAACGTAGAGACCAGAGTGGAAAGAGGATCAAAATTCTGTGCTGTCAGGTGAGTACCTTCCTGCGGGGAGAACACAGATCAATTACATCAAAACTAAAATTAAATCATACATAGACCTGTGGCAACCCTGGTGTAGAGAAGGTAATAAAGAACATTCTTTTATGGTCTTTTCTCTAGCATAATTTCATGATTATATATTTATTCTACAACTCTAGTTAAATAGAAATTATTAGCCAGGTGGTTTAAAATTTCAAACCTTGGGTCCAGATGGTTGAAATGTGGGGCAGAGAATTTTTTGTGTTGTCATCATGAAGGTTCAGATACACGGACTCATCCAGAGGATTAGTGGAGCTGACCGAGAACCCACCTGCACAGCCTCCCCAGAAAGGTTTCATCATCTGGCTTTCGAGCAAAGATAGCACTCACAATTGTCCTCACTTTGTTGTCTAGTCAAAACCACATGGTCTTCTAGGAAGGTCATTAGGAGAGAATTCCTACAAGAAAAAGAAATGAATTTTATAGAGGAAATGTTGCAACACACTAGGAACATAATGCTGGAGTGGTTCTCAGAGCTAAGCTAAATACATCTTTCCTGGAGCACTGCACACAGACTTCTAAAAGGGACTATGTGGGTATTTGAAATACTCAGAAAAAAATCCAAAACATTATTTTAAACAGGGTCCCAGAATTTTATAGAATATTACTGAAAGAAAAACTGGAGAAAGCTGAATGAGGTATAAGGGTGAGATAAATAGTTTTATTCATTTTCATATTTGGATGGTTGTTTCATGTTTGGATATTGGATGGTTGTGTAGGAAAATGTCTTTGTTTATATGAAATGCATACTAAAGTACACAGCTTAATGAGACATTAGTTGAACAAGTTAGTCTCAAATGGTTGAAGAAAATAAGAGTTGTCTTAAACTTGCCACCACTTTTTTATAAATTTGTCAGTTTTAGATTGCTTTAAAAATTATATATATGCATATCTATATATGTGTGTGTGTATCTCTCTCCATGACCTAGCCTAGATCTACCATCACAGCAATTTTACTCATTAATCCCCTTCATAAATCCTGTACCCTAGTTTGTTTCTTACTGACTATTCTAATATAACATGTTGTAGACTTTCACACTGATATGACTTTGCTCTGTTACCTCCTCCCTAAAAGCTGTTCAAAAAAAAAATCTGCCTGTCACATTTTACTCATCCTTGAAAGCATCTCCTAAATGACATCTCCTCCATGAAACCTACTATCAGAAACCTACTGGTCTAATGCCTCATATATAGTATGTGTTCAAAATACATCTAGTGAAAAGAATTTAATCACCTATGACTGGAATAGTTAAATATAAGACCATAGAAATTGTATATGAGCTGGGCCTTTCAAGATCAGCAGAAAGCAGCAGTCTAAAGGTAAAGACTTAACTTATTCCACAAACAGGGAATAAAGAAGAAGATTTTAAAAGGAGGTATAAAGTGGTTATTTGAAGGTAGACTTGGGAATATCCTTTAATGATGTATGAGAAGGAGCGTGAAAAGATTCAGATCATGGTAATTGGCAGAACAGAAACTCAGCCCTGCTGTATTTAGGGACTGGGTATTAATTTCGAAGGCTAACGAAGCCAAGGAGAAATGAAGAGATTTTCACATGAAAGCTGTTAAACAAAGCAGGATGAGATCCGTTTTCAATAAGAAGAATGTGTCCCGATTTTATTATACTCAATTGCCTGAAGTGGCACAGTGTTGGGTCACAGGCAAAGATTAGTGATAATCCTAAAACACTGCAATGGGAAGAACAGCCAAAAAAGAATCACATATTATGGCTGTATATTTCCTAAACCATTTTCCTGGAAAATGATGCTCTAAATTAAGGATAAATTATTAGTCATAGTCATGGGAAACCAAACATATAACTGCGAAAGAGACAAAGTGTTCCAGCCTCTCCTTGAATTTCCTAATAAAACCTAAAAAGCAATAACACATGATGCCAATGTATCCAGAATATTTAATCAGAGGACTACCAATGCAGACATTGCTGATTGCTGCTTAATATGAAATCCAGCTTTTAAGAGAGGACTTCCTCATGGAAAAAAAGAGTGATTTCAGTTTTTGAAGGAAAATATTGGAATACTGCCATTTTGTAAGACTCAGCAGTTTGGCAGATGAAGGTCTCACAAAACAAAAAGAAGCTATTTCATCATGAAACGAAATTACCAGCATGAAACATCTGTCATGTCACCCTTAACCCTGCACTCTTTCTATGATGTTTTAGGAGGTTTGGTATTTCTATTAAGCTGTGGATCACCTTGTTTTTTAATACTCTCACTCCACTAACAATTTCACCACAATACCAAAGAAACAAATCTCACAAGAGCCTTACAAAGGAATGCATTTTTATAAGGCTTTCCTGAGTACAATATGTTGAAATTGCTGTCCAAAAGCTTGGCACTTCTCCATTAATTTACGCCATCCTATTTTCCTGTTTCTAGCCTTTCCCGCAGACTGATACCCTGTTTTCCTTGCTAGTTCTTTTTTCTTACGGCAGTCTCCAGAGACTAGTGTGACTTGAGTAGAAGACTCTCAACGTATCTTCTGACCCTAAGATTCTGTCATCTAGGACTATCGCGTCACAGGGCTCCGGTCCCTTTAGCCTTTCCCTTACAATGCCCCGTATTAAATTCATTTAGCCAAAAAAAAAAAAAAATAATAATAATAATAATAATAATAATCGTGTGGCCGTTTTCTGCAAGTTGCCATTCCCTTGGGGTACTGGCTCATTTGCACTCTAGGAACAAATGATAATGGCTTACAATGACCATGACAATAAGCACCAGCCCACGGGGTGTAGGGCTTAGAATAAAGCAGGGGGGTGCCTAATGTGAAAGGGGCAGTGGTGCTCAGCAGTGGTGGGCAGGGGCACCAATGACAAATGCAATGACTCTGTCACGCCTGTCCACGAATCTGTGGTGTGCTTTCTGTTGTACTGATCTGCAGTGAGCTTTAAGAAATGCCTCTTCCACGCACAAGTTCGTGTTCTCTCAGCTTTCGATTTGGAGATGACTAGATGTTATGGAGGAAGACCCAGAGGAAGAAAACTACATATGAAGTGTATGAAGAAGGCAAATATTAATCGATTTTAGTCTATTTGAGGGAGTATACCAAGCCTGAGAGATTAATATTGTCGTCGGGAGGGTTGCTGTGAACACTCAACAAATTACAGTAAATCTCTTTCTGTATAAACTATTTCCTGGATTCTGAGTGGTATAGTAGATATGTTTCCTATTTATAAAGCTGACGATGGCATTTCACCTTCTCAAATTCTTATATAAGGACAGAATAGCATTCTTTGATCTATACATTGGAATATTCTGAGGCCAGATGTGTCTATCCAGAGAAAGAAGTCACAAATCATGTGGCTGCAAGCAGTCTTTCGAAAGAAGAGCAAACCGACTTGAAAGCAAATTTTACCATTTTAAATAACCAATTAGAAGCTAGTACTGGAAATTAGCTGTTTGGTTCAGACAAATTATGTGTTCTATAAAGCAATGATAGTTTTGTTATGTTGGGAGAAAAAATATCTTTGGAAAATTGGTTCTTTGATATTTAGAATTGGATATTAAAAGAAGGTGAAGGAAAAAAATATGGTCTACAATTCATAGAGCTGAGCACACTGTAGTGAAATTTGCTGTACTTCCAATTATTAGCAAGTTTTTATTTTTAGTTACTCCCAACAATATTAGCTAAGACGGTAAATAATAGTTTATTTGTAGCAAGTGTTTCAAAGTTAATGAGAATTATTAAAGATAATTTTTATCACACGCCTTCCCTGCAAAGCCAGTAGATTAATAACTAAATAGGGACGTTACCCACAGCTTGGCTGCCAGGAAGAATTATATAAACTAATTAACAAAGACCTTGGAGGACAGTGGTCTCATTTACAATCTTGATAAAAAGGTGGGGAGAAAAGATACCACAAAGGAAAAGATAGATTCTTCTATGTATTAACTATCCTTTCTTTATAATAAAATATATCATAACTGAAATAAAAAGTGAATGAAATATTTTCAGGAAAAGACATAATATTGAAAAGAAAAAAATTGAGCACATGTAAGGAAAAATTAGTAAACAAATAAATGGAAAAATTAAAATTGGAACTTAAAAATTTGAGAACATATTATATCCAGTAAGTGTGTAAAATGAAAAATAAGGTAATTATTTATACTGCTGATATATATACATAAATTGATAAACATTTTAGAAGTCATTTTTACTATGTGTTCCAAAAATTACATAAATCTTAGTATCCTTTGATACTAAGGATACTAATCTCACTCCGAGGGAATATTCCTAAGGATTATCTAAAAGAAAAATATCTATATTCATTGCAGAATTATTTATTGTAGACCCCTCCCCACATCAAATCCTAGATATTTAGCAACAGGAAATGATTAATTAAATTTTGGCCTATCAACCTGATATTAGGCAGTAATGAAAATATGTATGAGAATTCTGTAGCAACATATGATAAATATTAAGTGAAAATAGCTGTCAAAAAAACTGCAAAGCTGTCAAAAATAAAAAGGAATGTGTAAAAAGAAAAAAATCATTACAAGTAGAAATACTGCTAATTCTGTATCTAATTTTTATCTATAGTTTGTTCTCACTTATCTGGGGAGAGGTGAAAGATTGCTCGAGTTTCTGTTGGAATTCAGTAATTTCAAAATAGTAAAATATAAGCTCTTCTAACTAAACTTGCACTGCAATTTATCTCCAAAACAACATCCTTCCATTGTATATGTGCTGTGAAATTATATTCAATAAAACATTTGGTCAGTGCTGTTAATTCAGGCAGACGAGTTTTTGACAGGATGTTTTACTGAACTAAATGACAATATTTTGGATAGAAGACCAAGGGCTTGGGATCTGCTGCAGGTCAAGGACAGCAAAAAAGGCAATACAGACAGGATCAGAACTGTTCTAATCAGAAATCATCTCAAAGTGCTTAGCGAGGAAAAATTGATATGAATACCAGAACTTTCCTCCATATCCTTTGTAATTTACCTTAATAATTTTATTCTATATAATATCTTTTATAATTTTACATTTATGATTAGGTACAAAAATTGCTGCATGAATTCATTAGAATGCAAGCTCAGTCTCCCTGCATAGATCCTTTGATTGTTTATATAAAGTCTCAAGTTAATGATTTGTCTAAATAGTATACATAAACATCCAAACCAAGTATTAGAGCAAGGGTCAAATGCTAAAAGCCTTCAGGCTTAACCTGGTTTATAGATTTATGTTTGGGTGGGATGACGAAAATTTGAATTGGAATATCTTATGGTGAAGCAACCAGTCAGGACCAATCTGTACATTTTTATTACCTTCCCGGTTCCCAGAGGCATTGGAGGTGACACATTTGACACCTATTTTAGAGTTTTAGGATTCAGAACTAGTGGGAAAATGAACTAGTGATCTAAAAAGTCTTGTGAATAGGTCCATCATGGGAATGCTCCAGGGCATTCATGGGTAACTCAATTTTTCCTGGAGCTGTTGGCTGCTGAGTGTGATTTTCTCAAAGCTATGTGGTTGCCGAGGCCAGGAAGGTGGGATTGCCTCACCTCTATCTTTTATTTCCTCAGCCCAAGAGGCTGAGATATTTTGGGATCAAACCATTAGGGCAAGGTTGGAATCAGTCAGCCTTTCTTAGTTGAGAAAGCAGCTGTGAATCTCTCATCCTCTTTCTCTACCTCCTACTGAGAGAGGCCACTCTCACAACTCTTAATTGACTGTTAGGTAGTAATATTCAAACATGATGACGTGGCATTATGGATAGTATATGGAAAACCCTCTGCCCCTGTTTAAAAGAAAAATACGGTAATTTGGCACATATTGCAATTAGGCATGCATTTCATTTAACACCTTTCACCCGAGAATCTCAGAGGTTTATAGAAATTACTAGTTAACTTTTTATCCTTAGAGTCTGCATACCACATATAAAAATTATAAATGGAATTTCAAGATGTAACAGGAAAGGATAGAATAATAAAATGAAGTAAAATACATTGTCCTTTCAGAGGCTTTAAATCTGCCCAATAGTAGGAAACATTGCATTTAATAGATAAAGGCATCGGGGGGAAAGATTTATAATAAAGAAGGTTTTCACACTCTAACATTTTTTCACAACTAGATTCAAATAATACTTAATTACATCTGTGTACTAAGAGTGGCTCTTACTCAGGCATCTTTAACTTTTTGGTGACATCTACTGTCCAAAATGGGAAATGCTATGGACTCATTCCATACTCAGTATCTAGAATTTATTTCTTTTTTTTTTTTATTTTTGTATTTACAATGCTACAACTTCTTTGATACTTCCATTTAATATAAGTAGACCTTATTTAAAAAATTTAAAGGATATTTAAATAATTTTTATATGCATTGGTTCATGGAGCAATAGAAATATTGGTCTGTGCTGGCAAATCCTAATTTTTGGTATACAGTTTAAAGATGTCATTTCAATTTAAAGACTTTACTAAACCTCTGTACAAATATTAGAAAAAATATTAAAGTGAATATTTAAATGCATTTTCTTATATTTAAAGAAAACCACTTCTGAGGGCTGTTTACAATATTATTAATATTATAATAGTAATATATACAGTAGAATCCCAATTTAAAAAAAAATTATGTTCTATTTATTTTTGAGACAGAGAAAAACAGAGCATGAGCAAGGGAGGGGCAGAGAGAGAGGACGACACAGAATCTGAAGCAGGCCCCAGGCTCTGAGCTGTCAGCACAAAGCCCAGCCTGACACAGAGCTCAAATTCACAAACCATGAGATCATGACCTGAGCCCAAGTCGGATGCTTAACTGACTGAGCCACCCTGGTGCCCCAGTAGAACTCCAATTTTAAAGGAAACCAAAGGGGGCGCCTGGGTGGCTCAGTTAGTTGGGTGGCCAATTTCAGTTCAGGTCATGATCTCATGGTTTGTGAGTTCAAGCCCCACATTGGGCTCTGTGCTGACAGCTCAGAGCCTGAAGCCTGCCTCAGATTCTTTGTCTCCCTCTCTCTCTGCTCCTCCCCTATTTGTGCTCTGTCTCTCTCTCAAAAATAAATAAACATTAAAAAAATAAAATAAAATAAAGGAAATCAAAGTTCCTAATCACTTTTCACCCTGACTTTCTATTTCTCATTCTAACTATAAAAAATAAGTTATCTGTTACTTACCTGGAAATAAGTATCATTTATACTCCTAATTATGCTCCACCTGTTTCCTAGTTGATGGTTTGCAAAGGCTTAAACACTTCGTTTCATAAGTCATGATCATAACTAGAAAATTTTTTCAGAGGCATTTGGTAATGCAACAACAAGGTAAATAATTTTTTATTGAGTATCTATTATACACAGGCATTGTGCTAGAAGCTTTCAAAAATGTAACAAATGATAAAATAGTATAATTCCCAAAGAAAACTCAAAATAGGAGGCTCTCAGGTTCTATAACACAACCTACTCCATCCACTCCAGTAAGAAGGGAGAAGATATTTCCCTAACTGACCATGGTTCTCCCATTCTTAGAAGAAAAAAAAAAAAAAAACCTGCTCTTTTTAACCTATCCATTGTGATCCAGTGGAAAGACAGTCATTCTAAGTTTACTACAGGGTAAAAACCAGATATGGTAGAAGTGAACAAACCTACAGTCTCCTATAACATAACATTAACAGGTTTAAAGTATTAAGTAATTCTGTCTCCATTGTGATTTGTCTTCCAGTTCTCAATATCCTTTTTTAAATTAGTTACCCCAAGGCCCAATGATCTGATTGGAGAAAAAAAGCATGTCAATTAATTAATTAACTTGTCATTATGTTTATAATTATGATAATTTAATAAGTACATATATAATAATTAATTAATTATTATGTATTTTTTTGGCAAGTTTGGCTTTGCCTGTACACAATAAAATATATGCTATTTCTCAAGGGTTTACAGCCTAGGAAAGGTAGGCATCAACCATTCAAATCAAAATAGAATGCCCTAAGAGATGAACGAGACACACAGCAATGAGATGAGGATTCAGAAAAAGGCAAGCTGAGGGAATCAGAGAAGGATTTATGGCAAAAGTGATGCATTTGATCAACTATGAGGTGTGCATCTTCAGTGTGGCAGTGTGGGTAGTCTAGGAAAGGAGGAATAAGAGAGCTGGTCTTCACAGAGGCAGGAAGGCCTGGACACATGCCTAACACTGAACGGCTCAGGATGTCTGCTCATTGTGAGCAAGTAGGAAACAAACAGAAGCTGAGCTGTCTCACAAAGGGCCCTGTCTTGCAAACTAGGGTTTGGATATTTTTACCAGGACAGTGGAGTTCCTTACTCCAGATCCTTTGGTCATAGAAGGAGAATATCTTCAAATCTGAGTTTCAAGTCAACTTCCTTTTAGCTTCATCTCAAAGCTGTTGCTCTGGGTTGGGTTTTTCCCAGCTTCATTATTTCTTTATTTTTGATTTCTTCCTGACTTTAAGGTTTCTGACAAGTTATTATCTCTAGATCTTTCACATCTGATCAGTTTCTGCTCTTTTTTTAAGTTTATTTACTATTTTGTGAAAGAGAGAAAGAGAGAGCACAAGTGGGGGTGGGCAGAGAGAGAGAGAGAGAGAGAGAGAGAATACCCAAGCAGGCTACACACTGTCAGCCCAGAGCCCAACATGGAGCTGGAACCCATGAACCGTGGGCTCATGACCTGAACCAGAATCAAGAGTCAGACGCTTAACCAACTGAGCGACCCAGGCACCCCTACACTTTTGATTTAAAAAAAATGTTTGTTTTCCCTATTTCCTCTAAAAATTACAAATAACAAGCAACCACCATTTTGCCCTGGAAAATCCTTTTTATGCTTCACTAAAAATTGTTAAATACTTTTGATTTTCCTCTCTAAATATGTTTTCTCATGTTTGGCCCTAGACTTTCCCTTGGCACCTGTAGTAAGTAAAGGAGTATTCTGGGAACACATCCATCATCTCCCCTGACAACAGGAAGTGGGAAAGTAACATTATAGAAAAAGGCAGGTACAGGAGAGAGTTTCACTCAATTTACTTGCTCTCACCCACCTTCCAAAACACCCTCGGTTTAGTTTCTGTTAAAGTTCAGAATAATTCTTCCTGTCACCTGTCAATAAGACACATAAACAACATATCTGAAATGCCTAATACATAAGTGCAAAGTATTCAGAGCTAATTAAATTCAGTTGACATGACTGCAAATCATAAATATATGCATATTATTTGAAATTCTGCCTAGAATTTAATTTTCACCCTAATTCTAGAAATAACTAAATATTTTTCTACTAGATTGAGTTGGGGGCTCTCAATTCTACCCTAAGCAAGTTCAGTTTTGAGTTCTAGTCTATGAGTTCATAATTTTTTTTTAACATTTATCATTATTCTTCCACGATCTTTGCATATTGGTAAAATTAAATCATCATTTTTTATTTTAGTTCATAGTCAGTCTAACATCACACAAACTATAGAAGAAAAATAGGACAAGTTCAACTGACATAAAGAACTATAAAGGTATTTCACATTTCTATACTAATTTTTTAAATGTCTTCATGAATTAGGCAACTTAATTTCAGCTCGAACTTAAAGTTCTCTCTACAATCCACTTATAACCACCCCATCTCTCTCTCTCTCTCTTCCTCTGTGTGTGTGTGTGTGTGTGTGTGTGTGTCTATCTAAACTGCACTAAACTGGTTCTCCTCATGTGCCTGACTCTCCCTTAGACAACATTGTCAGGACTGCCACTTACCAACAGCGCAGGTTACACCTAAATGAAGTGATTTAAGAATAACTAGGTTATTTGTTGTCCAAATCCGGACACTTTTGAGAATGAAAAAGGATTTTTACATCATTCTCAAAAGTATATAATTTTTTTCTAAAATTAAAAATTAAATGTGTATAAACTAAAAATTTTAAAACTTCTTTATATTCACTATCTGAATATTAGAAGGGAACAAACAAAATAAATATTCTTGGTACATATTAATATTTTTAATGTTTTTTAATGTTTATTTATTTACTTTTGAAAGAGAGAGAGATAGAGATAAAGCACATGAGTGGCAAAGGGGCAGAGAGAGAGAAGGAGACACAGAATCTGAAGCAGGCTCCAGGCTCTGAGCTGTGAGCACAGAGCAATGCGTGGCTCAAACCCACAAAACATGAGATCATGACAGGAGTTGAAATCACATGCTCAACTGACTGAACCACCCAGGTGCGATTTCAGTGATATTGTCTCTAATATAATATCCTCTGAATTTTTCTGAAAAGTGTATTTTAATACAATTTTATTATTTTTACATTTTCAAATTATAAATGTTTTGCTGAAATCTTTTTAAATGATATCTAATGGTTAAAAAAGTTGAAATTGTTGGAATATTCACTGTACTCTTCTTTGTAGGTATAATTTAAAAAATGCTTTCTCTGCAGATGCTGAGCTACTTGAAAATTTTCAGGGTAAATTCTGCTAAATGGCAACATTGTCATATATTCTTATATTGCTCCCAATAGATTTTTCTTCAAGATAATAATAAATGCAACAGGAGTTAATAATGGCAAAGCTTTAAGTCTTATTTGGAACACTGTCTGATAAACCAAACTACCAAAGTAGATAACTATGATAACATTTTAGATTGAATGCCTCTCAAACTAATGGTGTTATCAAATGAAGGCAGTGGGAAATCAGAGGCTATCCAGATAGGACCTTGTTCAGTGTTTTTAAGAAAAGTGTAATGTTTCCAGTCAGAGATGGGACCTGAAAGCTGGAATCAGTGTTCCAGGTAATAAAACCAAGAAAATTGAACCTTTTGATGTTGTTTAGAAGCACGGTTCCACAATCAAAGTCTTGATTTTTATTTCAAGGGACACCAAATCTGTCCCTATTACTGCTTTAAATTAAAAATGTTCAGGGGCACCTGGGTGGCTCACTTGGTTAAGCTTGTGACTTTGGCTCAGGTCATGACCTCACGGTTCTTGAGTTTGAGCCCCACATCCGGCTCTCTGCCGACAGCTTGGAGCCTGTAGCATGCTTTGGATTCTATATCTCCCTCTCTCTCTCTGCCTCTCCTCCTCTCATGCTCTGTCTCTCTTTATCTCAAAAATAAATAAACATTAAAAATTTTTAATAAATAAATAAATAATAAAAATGTTCAAAGACATCTTACCCTATGACCAACCTAAGTGCCCTACAACAGTATTACATTACAATGTAATTCACAGTTTGTTAAAAATAAGTTGAAAAGCTATAATTGAAATATTTAATAAATAGTGATTTTTTTAAAAACCTTCAACTTTTGCAACTTTTTGAGATTTACAATGAATGTAACAGCTTACAAACAGGAAGACACTGAAATGAATCCTTACGAATGCAAGGGACAAATCAAACACATTAAGTGATGGGAATTCCACCGACATAAAAATTCAATTTTGAAATTTTATAATTGCACTTCAAAATGCCTCAGTTTGTGAGGAAAATTTATGATGAAACTAAATTGGGAGAAATATTTAAAAAACTATTTGATCAGTTTTGTCTAGTGAGAGTATTTGGTGAAGAAAGGTACCATGAAAAGGGGTCCAAAAGAATATCTGTGAGTGGATTTAGGTAGAAATATCTACATATTTCAGGATGAACAAAATTAGAATTCAAAATACCCTTCATGTAACAGAATTTGTTCTAAACTTACCAAGTACACAATTCTGTGCATTATACTATCGGGGTCTGCCATGCAGCGATCATGTGACTTTGAATGTTACCCTCTAAAATACACTTTTCCTCTTCTGTAGAGTAGGCATAGTAATAGTATGTACTGCACAGGTCTTTGCGAGGCCTAAATACATTATGGATATAATGGGCTTATCAGAGTGCCTAGCATAAAGTATGTGCTCAGTAAGTAGCTGCTATTGTCTTGGTACTATCATCATCACCATCAGCATCATCTCTTTTCCTTTAACTCTAAAGAGGAAGAAGGTTTGGATCAAGTTGTAGACTTATATTTAAACAGCATATATATCTTTATGCCATAGTGAGAATATATGTGGGTAAGAACCACTTACTGATCAGATTATAATTTAGAGCTATGGAAAGCACAGATAAGTTTTGACCTTCCTTTTTAAATTAAAATCCTAATTATTTCAATTTCCTTTTGAAATGCCAGATGTGTGTCTTCTTACTATAGGGGATAGAGAGATAATTGGTGTTATCTATATTTATGATGAGATTTAGCTTCAACAGATACTAGTTCTGCCATCTAACTACTTCAGAAATAGTAACTAAAGATGAATTGCTCTAGAACTCAATGCAGAAACTTTGGAAGACATTTTCTAGAATGTGTTTGACTTATAATCAACAACAATTGCAAAAATATCCATTTCTTTACATGTATGTGCATTTTGCTACAATGTTATCCTAGAAGGTCCATCAGGAAGCTATACTGCTTAAAATCCAGTATTCCAGACTGAAATTATTGAGATTTCCATGATCAAATGGGCCATTAAGGATATCTGCTTTAGGAACCATTTTTTATAGTGCAAAAAGGAATCTTTGTAAAAAAATTTAGACATTAATTTTGTATCCTTATTTGCACTGATCACCAGGAAGCTTTGATCTGAACCTGAGGCCTATCATTATTCATTTAAAAAACCAGGGGCGCCTGGGTGGCTTAATTGGTTAAGGATCCAACTTCAGCTCAGGTCATTATCTCGTGGGTTGTTGAGTTCGAGCCCTGCATATGTGCTGACAGCTCAGAGCCTGGAACCTGCTTTGGATTCTGTGACTCCCTCCCTCCGCCCCTCCCCTCCTTTCTCTCTCTCTCTCTCTCTCTCTCTCTCTCTCTCTCTCTCAAAAACAAATAAACATAAAAAAATATTTTAAATAATTAAAAAAACAAAAGATGAGTTGTGATAAGGATGTGGAGAAAAGTGAATCCTTGTACACTGTTGATGGACATGTTAGCTGGCACAGTCATTATGGAAAACAGTATGGAGTTTCTTTAAAAAATTAAAAACATTACAACCATGTGCACTCTCACTTCTGGGTACAGATGCAAAGCAATTGAAACCAGAATCTTGAAGAGATACCAATATTCATATATTCATTGAAGTTATTCATTCATTCACAAGAGTCAAGATGTATAAACAAATGTCCATTAACAAATGAGTAGATAAAGAAAATGTGGTATATACATACAATGGAATATTATTCAGCCTTCAAAAATAAAGAAATCCTGACATTTGCAGCAACATGGATAGACCTGGACGTTATGCTAAGTGAATTAAGCCAAATAAAAAAAGACAAATATTGCACGATCTCATTTATATGTGGAATCTAAAATAGACAAACTTACAGAAGTAGAGAACAGAATGATGGCTGTCAGGGTACGGAGCAGAGGGAAATGAGGAGATATTGGCCAAGGTTTCAGTTATATAAGATAATTAAGTTCTAGAGATTTATTATGCAGCACACAATGCCTACAGCTAACAATACTATATTGTATACTTAAAATTTTCTAAGAGGTAGATCTATGTTAAGTGTCCTTTCCACCACCACCACTACCACCACCACCACGATGATAATAATAATAAATAATAATAATAAATAATGGAGGTGGGAGGAAACTTTTTGAGGTGATGGATATGTCTACGGTAGTGATGGTTTTGTGGGTATATACATATCCCCAATCTCATCGAGCTGTATATATTAAATCTATATGGGTATTTACATGTCAAGAAAAAATCTGGACCATCTAATGATTATGTGTTGTTATTAGTGTGTAACAGGGAAGAAATAGCTTCTGTAGAAACAAATAATTTGATAAGTGAGCCATGGAATACAATTATATTAAAGTAAATTGAAGATGCAATCATATTTTTAACTCTGTATTTAGGCATTTAATTATTTTTCTAGCAGTTAAATAACAACTGGAGTTGCTTTCTGAAGAAACAAATACAAATAATATCATCTTTTGTTAATAAAGGCTCTGCAGCTATCCTTCATCTGAAAATAAATATATCCATAGGTTCTTCCACTAAAAAAATAACTGTACAAGATCATAAGTGTACATATTGTCATTATTGTTTGATTTTACCTTTAATTGTATTTATTTGAATATATAATACAAATATAAATATAGTATGAATTTTGAATGTTCCAAAATTTAAAGAGGTAAAAATGTATACATGAAAAGTTGTCCTTACTCCTTACCTTTCAGCTACTCACCACTCCCTACCACTGCCAAATCAGGAAAAACTATTATTATCTTTTTTTTATTCTTCCAGAAGTCTTCAGAAAATGTACAATCATGTGCATATACTTCTTTCTTTCTTTCTCTCTCTCTCTCTCTCTCTCTCTTTTGCAGAAAGGAGCAAGCCATATCCATGATTTTTAAATATATAGAGAGAGACTTAGTTTCATATCACTACGTACAGATGCCCTACATTCTTATTATAGCTGCTTAGTATTACATTCTTTTATGGACCGTAATTTGTTTAATCCAAACTGCACTAAAAACAGTAGGGTTGTTTTCGATCTTCTGCCATTTCAAACAGAACAACAATGAACAACCATGTAAGCATATTATTTTTTCACAATATAAATATTTGAAATTTTGAAAGACTTTTCCAAAAACTTTATATAAATATTATCAATTTATATTCCCATTAATATGCTATGCTATTTTTATATGTGCCAATATGATTGGTTAAGAACAATATCATAGTGATAGTACTGTCTTACTGTTAGTGAAATTAGGCATCTTTTCATGATTAATATCCATTTGTATTTTCTACTAATTGTCTTTTTATATCATTTTCCCTTTTTCTATTGTATAGATGATCCTTTCCTTACTGATTTTTAAAATTTCTTTTTATATTAGATAAACTATGGGCAGTGGGTGGCTCAGTCAGTTTAGCATTCGACTTCGGCTCAGGTCATGTTCTCACAGTTCGTGAATTTGAGGTCCACATCAGGTTCTGGGCTGACAGCTCAGAGCCTCGAGCTTGTTTCTGATTCTGTGTGTGTCTCTCTCTCTGCTCCTCCACTGTTCATGGTCTGTCTTTCTCTTTCTCTCTCAAAAATGAATAAACTTTAAAAAAATTTCAAAAACAATAAAAACTAGACCATTAAATGTAACAGGTTGCAGATATTTCTTCCAACGGGTCATTTTTCTTCAAGGTGTTTACTTGAAAAAATTTTATTGTTGCTTTTGTTTTATGTCCATGAGTTTATCAATCTTTTACTTTATACATTCTAAGTCTTATATCATACTTAGGTAGACTTCCTCTCTGAGATTACATAAAAAATTCATAATTTCTTTCAGCGCCTATTGATTACAGCCCTGTTGTAGAGTCTTCACTAGTTCTGGAACACTTTCAAACTACTTTTAAGTCTGGGATTTTACCTGTCAACTGGTTTTACTGAAGAAGAAATTTGTGTTAAATTTTCTTCTCATCATTGCCTTCTTGTGATTTCTTAGAAGAGAAGAGGGAAAATACTGACAGTAGGTTTCTATTTTTAAACTGAAAGACCTTGTTTTTCTTCTCTTTTTTTACCCAATTTATTTCTGTAAGTCAAGTCAAATTCTTTGTAGAATGACACTACACATGCATAAACACAATTATTTTGATATATAATTAGTGAAGTTTTTGTTGTTGTGTACCACTCAGTTTCCTTTGATTGAAATACATGTTATTTTTTTAAATTATTTCGATTTAAGATACTGTCCTTGTACGATTAAGTTGTAGGACAACAATTTGTAAATTTATGCACAAACGTTTGCATACAATTAATTTCAGGAGCTTCAGAGATCTTCAGAACTCCTAATGCCTATCATGACCTATTTTGAAATTCAGAGATAGGCTGAATATAAGTCTCAGACTCAAAATACACAATCATTTATGATAAAGGAAAAAAACTTTCTTTTGTTGTTACCACTCAAGTGTGGACATTAGGGGCACCTGGGTGGCTCTGTCAGTTAAGCTCTGGTCATGATCTCATGGTTCATGGGTTCGAGCCCCATGTCAGGCTCTGTGCTGACAGCTCAGAGCCTGGAGCCTGCTTTGAATTCTGTGTTTCCTTCTCTTTCTGACCCTCCCCAACTTGCACTCTGTCTCTCTGTCTCTCAAAAATGGATAAATATTAGAAAAAAATTTTTAATGTGAAGACTAATATGTTAAACAAGATGAGACTTACTTTAACAATCCATAACAAATGCTATTAAAATGGTTACTTATTTTAAAATGATCATGGAATATATGATTCAACATAAAATCTTACTGTTTCAAAACATGAATGTGAATGGACTTAGTAAGTATATACTAAACACAGTTTTGAACAAATTATTGATTTTTCTTCAAAATCTTTGCTTCAAGTAGCAAATCTATTGGCAACTAAATTCCTTTATAGAAAAAGTCTAGTCAGTCTGCTGAGAATATAAATTAGTTAATGTTGTAGAAAGTAAAATTTAGATACAAAATATAACAGGATGTTGAAATGACACTTCATCTGCTTCAGTTTTAGGTCAGGCTTGAAGACAAAACAGAACCATTAATGCCACCTACCCTCTGGTTTAGGGTAGCTTGCTAAATCATCTATGTAAGACTTACAAAGTAGGCAGCCAAAAAATATTTTTGCACTTGTTGGCTTAATATCTAATTTAAGATTATGTAAGAAGTTAAAGAAATCTAATAAAAGAAAGAGAGAATTACTTTAGGTCAAATTATCCAAAAACAGTGCAACCCCACCCCCCCTCACCCCCACACCTTGGGTAGGGAAGAAATTGCTTCTTCCTCTCCCCAAGGCTACTGGAGGGAACAACCAAGCTACTACTGAGAGAATCAAATGTTTGTCTACTATAGTTTGGAAAATGTAAATATCTGGTATTTGCCTCCCACTTGAGAAATTCCAAAGTGAAAGTCTGAATCTGGGTCTGCAGAATGAAGAGGAAAGACTATGTTTCTCAGTAATGGTAGGTCAGAAAGACATGATTCCTTTCTATGTTTAGACGTAGGTCCTAAAGGAAAGAGGCACACAAGGATCATTTGAGAGAAACACTCCTCTTCAAGAGGGTTTGCTCCCAGGAACAAGGAGCTTTAACAAGAAGAGGTTGAAGGTGTGCTCTCCGATGAAGAAGCAGTTGGAGACAGGGGCATGTAGGGAACAACTACTGGAGAAACTTTCCTCACAGCATAAGAGGTGGATTTTTGTGTTTTTTTTCCCAAAGGGAGAATATCTAAGAAACACACAAAAATATTTCAGGAGAAAAAGAATGAACACTGAGAATCTGTCATACTCAGAGGGCACCAAAGACCAAGTTACAGCTACTTCTCATAAGTAAGATCTGTTTCATGTCTCCTTTGCTCTCTCCAGAACCAGCTCAGGAACTTGCAGTGGCAGCCTATGGGCAAGGTGATGATGAGAAGGATTGGAACAGATGGAGAAATGGAGAAGAGGCCATACTCTCTTCCCCTGCTGTGATGATTAATTTTATGTGTCCACTTGACTGGGCTAAGGAATGCCCAGATAGCTGGTAAGCATTATTTCTGGGTGTATCCATGAGATTGTTTCCAGAACAGATTAGCATTTGAAACAGACTAAGTAAAGATCCTCACCAACTCAGGTGGGCATCATCCCATCCACTGAGGGCTTGAATAGAACAAAAAGCCAGAGAAAGGATGAATTTGTTCTTTGCTTGATCTGGGACATCTGCCTCTTGCCTTTGGACATCAGAGCTCCTGGTTCTCAGACCTTTAGACTCAGACTTATACTAGTCTGACTGGACTTATACTATTGAGCTCCTCAATCTCCAGACCTTTGCACTCAGACTGATTTGTATCAGTGGTTTTCCTGGTTCTTCAGCTTGCAGGTGGCAGATGGTGCGATCTAAGCCTCCATGATTACATGTGCCAATTCCTATAATAAATCTTCTCATCTCTATCTATATTAACATCTACATCTACATCTCTATTCATTCTATTTTCCTGAAGAATTCTGACTAATACACCTGCCAAAGGATTCCTGAGTCGAAGTAGTATGTTAGGAGCATGAAAAAGGCTTTAATCTGAATGAAGCACAGAAATTGGATCACTAATGGGGCGCCTGAGTGGCTCAGTTGGTTGAGCATCCAACTTCGGCTCAGTTCATGATCTCACGGTTCGTGGGTTCGAGCCCCGCATCGAGCTCTGTGCCAACCACTAACTCAGAGCCTGGAGCCTGCTTCAGATTCTGTGTCTCTTTCTCTCTCTGACCCTCTCCTGTTCATCCTATGTCTTTCTCTGTCTCTCAAAAATAAATGTAAAAAATTAAAAAAAAAAAAGAAATTAGATCACTAAAAGAGGTAGAACATCTCATTTGCAATACTGAGTTCTTATGGATGATTACATTTAGTGAAATCAACAGAAGCTTCTTTCCAAAACATAGGATATAGTATATATGTGTTTTGTTTAATTCCTCTTCACCCAGTTGGTAAGGGAGACATTCCTACCCTATGGTTATGAAGATGGCTGAACACACAATATCTGATACTGGACAGATAAGATTGATGACAGTTTAGTAGTCATCACATATACTCAACAACTGAGGGGAGAGGACATCACACACCATGCAGGGCACATGGGGGTTGCACTTGGGACAGTTTAGCAAGCATCCTACAGGAGGATGTAATTGGTTTGTTTGAATAATTCTTTGGGCTGGCATGGAACTAGCAGCTGGCCAGCTGCTCAGGGATAAGCAGCCACTGTGCCTGGTTCCTGTTATAGGAGGGTTGCTTGACTAGGGGTCGATATCTGCTAGAGCAGAGGGGGAGGGGAACTTGTTAGCCTGTTCAAAGCTCTCCCAGTTTTACAGATATCAAGGTAACATTAATATTGAGTCTTAATTTCAGCCTTACACCACAATGTAAAAGGACCAGAGAAAAAAATCATTGTATAAGGATCTTTAATGCCTTCTCTTTGCCCTTAGGACCAAAGTTCTATAGCAAGAGATTTGAGACTCTAGATGCTGGTCCCTGGTTATCTCTCTAGTCTCTTTCAGACCTTTCGGCTCCTGTACTCTATATTTCAGACATTCCAAAATATTAGTAAGACACTAAATATACAGAGTGACATCCTGAGATTTGTTTTTCATTGAGAAGGTCTCTCTAGCTGTAATAAATTGAATGGTTGGGAGTAAGGCATGGCCAGAAACAGGTAGACAATTAAGAGGCTGTTAGTGTGTCTAGAAGAGTGAAATGCAGCAGAAGAAATTCTGGGAATAGAGAGATACAGATGTGTCTCAAAACACATTAAGTAGAAAACAACAACAACTAAGTTTTCTGGATTTAGCAACCAGATAAATGATCATGTCTTTCATTATAGCAGGGAAAGTCAGGTAAGCACAATTCGAAACTGAAATGCTCTATTTATAAAATTATGATAAATTAATCACATGGTACAAGGATGAGAGTCATTTATATGTATTAAAATAGAAGATTTTTTCCACTTCCTGTGTTTATAGGTTATTAAAAGCTAAAGCACAGTGAAATCAATATGTAGGTAACATGAATCAATCAACAAACATTTTCAACATACCTAATAGAAAAGATAGCACTCTCAAAGAATTTTTACTAGTTGGGTATATTGAGACCAAAGTCATAAAAGAACTAGTAGTACATTGTGGTATTTGCTAAGCACCAAATGGACAAAACAGAAAATAAGTCTTAAAAGTATTCAAAAATGTCTATTAATCCTAGTGGAAACTTTCAAAAGACAAAATTTATTTATTTTAATTTATTGTCAAGTTAGCTAACCTATAGTGTATACAGTGTGCTCTTGGCTTCAGGAGTAGATTCCCATGATTCATCACTTACATATAATATCCAGTTCTCATCCCAACAAGAGCCCTCCTCAATGAGAATCACCCATTTTCCCCACCCCCCTGACCCCCCACCTCCATCAATCTTCAGTTTGTTCTGTGCATTTATGAGTCTCTTGTGGTTAGCCTCCCTCTCTATTTGTATCTTATTTTTCCTTCCCGTCTCTTATGATCTTCTGTTAAGTTTCTCAAATTTCACATATGAGTGAAGTCATACAATATCTATCTGTCTCTGACCAACTTATTTCACTTAGAATAATACCCTCCAGTTCCACCCATGTTGTTGCAAAAAGCAAGATTTCATTTTTTTCATCACCAAGTAGTATTCCATTATATATATTCCATTATATATATGTATCACATCTTTATCTATTCATAAGTTGATGGACATTTGGGCCGGGCTCTTTCCATAAGTGTTGATAGTGTTGCTATAAACATTGGGGTACATGTACCCCTATGAATCAGCACTCCTGTATCCTTTGGATAAATTTCTAGTTATGCTATTCCTGGGTCATAGAGTAGTTCTATTTTTAATTTTTTGAGGATGCTTTACACTGTTTTCCAGAATGGCTGCACCAATTTGCATTCCACCAACAGTGCAAGAGGGTTCTCCTTCTTCCACGTCCTCTCCCACATCTGTTGTTTCCTGAGTTGTTAATTTTAGCCTCTCTGACCAGTGTGAGGTGGTATCTCAATATGGTTTTGATTTGTATTTCCCTGATGATGAGTGATGTTGAACATCATTTCATGTCAAAACACAAAATTTAAAATGTCATTTTTTAATCTATAAATTCTGCTTATCTGAATTTATACTAGGAAAATAGTGAAGAGATTATGAATATATTTGCATAGAATGGTGCTCTTTGAGTTTTAACAGTGAAAACTTAGCTAATAGCTTACCACTATTAACATCAAAACCATATTAGTTATATAATAATGGTACAGCTATGCAATAGAATATTATGCCATCATTAAAAAATAATAAATTAGAACTGAAAGTATTATGAAATAAAAGACATAGATAATATATTATTACATTAAAAAACCAGGTTATGGGAGAGTATAATGGCATGGTAATATCTCTATCTATAACTGTCTGTATACGGAATTCCAAAAAACCCAATAGATTAAAAACAGCTAACCTTTGAGGATGTGAAATTGCAGAGGTATTTTCGTTCCTCTCTACTATTTGAAATTTTAGAATGATAAGATGAACAGATAAAACATATTATGAAATGACTTCCATCGATGTCTTATGAGGGGCTTTCTGGACCACTCTTTTTCAGAAAGAGAAGGACAAGTGGCATGGAAACTCTTCTATGGTTGCATCCTTACTCCTACCACCAAATGCCTTCCATTTCCCAGCACCAGGAATTTAAACTATTATACTTACCACTTTGATAGGTTTGCTGTTTGATCAATTGATGACTATTTACTGTTTAATTTTCTAATTTCAAATAATAATAAATACAAGGTTATCTGGCCACTTTAGAAACCCAAATACAGGGCTTTTCTATTTCTATCAAGGTAAAACATTCTCTGGACAATGCAAATTCAAAATTATAAAACCATGTTTCATTTCTTCTTTGCTTTCTACATCAATTCTTTAACAAAGCCACTCATATTCTCCCACTCCTTTCTGTTCTTTATAATAGGTGTCAGTAAGCTTTTTCTATAAAGGGCAAGATAGTAAATACTTTAGCAAAGCAACACACTTAGATCTTAAATGCACTTTGCTAAGTGAAAGAAGTCATACATAAAAAGGCTCATTCTGTACACTTTCATTTATATGGAACTCTGAAAAAGGCAAAACAATAGGGACAAAAAAGCAGATTACTGGTTGCCAGTGATAAAGGAGTAATGGGAGGCATTGAAGAAATAAGCAATAAAAGGGAACTTGGGGGTGAGAAAACTATTCTATATGGAACTGTAGTGGTAGATACATGACTCATTGCATTTGTCAAAATTCAAAGAACTGTACATTACATAGAGTGCACTTTACCACATGTTAATTTTAAAAAATCTGGGATACCTGGTGACTCAGTCAGTCAAGCATCCAGCTTCAGCTTAAGTCATGATCTCATGGTTCATGAGTTCAAACCCTGTGTCAGGCTCTGTGCTGACAGCTCAGAGCCTGAAGCCTGCTTCGAATTCTGTGTCTTCTTCTCTCTCTGCCCCTCTTGTACTCGCACTCTGTCTCTCTCTCTGTCTCAAAAATAAATAAACATTTGAAAAACTCTTTTTAATCAAATAGGATGTAGTGAAGGATGGAATGCAGACTGTAGTAAATCTAGCTGTATTACAAATGAATCAAATAATTCCAGAAAAGAGCTGGTCTAAGTAACTTTGGCAGTTACTTTTTTTATTATTTGCTTTTATATGTTTATTTATTTTTGAGAGAGTGAGAGAGAGAGAGACAGACAGACAGAGTGTGAACGGGGAAGGGGCAGAGAAGAGAGAGGGAGACACAGACTCCAAAGCAGACTTTAGGCTCCGAGCTATCAGTGCAGAGCCCAATGCGGGGCTCAAACCCAACAACCACAAGATCTACTGAGCCACCCAGGCACCCCTGGCAAACAGTTATTTAACCAGATAGTTTAAAGTTACAGACAAAAAGAAATGTATACAAGCCCCCTGCTCTAGCTTAGGGGTTGGCAAGCTATTTCAGTAAAGGGCCAGGTAGTCAGTTTGTTAGGCTTTGCCCACCATACGTCTCTGTCACAACTAGTCCACCCTGCCATTGGAATGCAGAAGCAGCTGTAGACAACACAATATGAGCATGGCTATGTTCTAATAAAACTATTTATAAAAATAGGTGTCTGGTCAGATTGGGCTTATGAGCTGTAGTTTGACAATCCCTGCCACAGTTGATAAATTTGTTACTCACAGGGGAATAAGCCAGGAATTCTGAAAATTATCTATTTTTATACTAGGGCTGAACTAATAAGTAAATACATTGTAGAAATGGAAAATTGGGTTTCTCACTATTGGAGAAAGAAGTTACAAATAAGGAAAGGATA
This sequence comes from Cryptoprocta ferox, assembly GCA_028646485.1. NCBI lineage: Eukaryota > Metazoa > Chordata > Mammalia > Carnivora > Eupleridae > Cryptoprocta > Cryptoprocta ferox. The sequence goes on from CM053567.1 coordinate 122,328,729, forward strand.
GATGCTAGAATGAACCATCTGGTACCATATCGGAGATGGAGGTATTAAAAGGATTCATGGGTTTTTTCTACAAATATTAGACAGAAATAAATAGACATGCTTATAGGCATGAACTAGGGTACATACAAATATTTCCTAGTTCAATCCAGTAAAGGTACTAGGAGAAATGCTACTTCTGAATAAATGAACTTGGTTTCCAAATACTATTTCTTAATAAAAGGAAAGTTGGTTTATTCCAGGGCTTGGCAGAGAAAACACAAGATGATCCTGGAATAAAAGATCATTGCATACTGAAAGGACACAGGACAAAACCTCAAAAAAGCTCCCAATAGCCAAAATTAGGACAATTTGAGAAACAAAAAAAAAGTAATGACAGTATTGGATTGTAACCCAAAGAATGAAATCAATATCCATACTGACATAAATAAATGAATGAATGAATGAATGAATGAATACAGGAGAAGGGACAAGTCTTCCTTACAAAAGATTTCTAATTAAAAATATAGAAGGGATAAGGAAAATAGCAAATCACCATAAAACACCCAGTAATAATTGCCTCAAGCAGGATCCAGTGATGAATGCTAAAATTAATGGGTACAATTTAAGCAGAAATAGGATTTTGCATAGTCGCAAGGTCTCTCTCCCCAAATATTTAGTAAAAATAGCAACTTCACAATGGAAAAACCTGGCAGATGTCGTGATTAAGGTTAACATCGCCAGTAATAAGACATATCAACATCATTTATCCCTGATATGATGCTTAACGCATTAATTAAGGCACATCATCCCTGAGATATTCTTCTCAATAATGTATAGCCTCAATATGATCAAGAAAAAAATCCCAATGGATTAAATTCTATAAAATAACTTACCTATACTCTTCAAAAGTGTCAAGATTGTAAAAAACAAGGAAATACTGAGAAACCATAACAGATTGGAATGAACTGAAGACTCATGGCAACTATATTCCTAAGTGCAATCCACTTGTCATTATGAGGTTAAGGGAAAAGGAGGTTATATAACCCCTTTAGGGTCCAGTTCTAAAGCAGTTAGATAGAAGAACATCAAACGTAATGGTCCACCTCCCCTAGTATTGCATGGCAGAAGCCTCAGGCCTCTATGAGAAGCCCAACATTTGACTTAACACCCAACTTGGCACAGAACCAATAACAACATCAATGCAGGGAGGTCTGAGGTAGATAAGTCTAAATAAATACCATAGGTCTCCATGTGCTGTATATATGGATAGAGAAGTGTCCACATGATCTGAGATACAGAGTACTGAGAGGACCAATGGGCCAACAAAGGTTTGGAGGTCATGTCTAACATGCTCCAGGATTTCAAAACTGCAGGTATATGACTAGAACCATTAACTTTCAGGTAGGTACCAGCATCAGTCAGGGACTACATAAGACATCAGACTTTGCAGAAAACCAGCAAGGATTCATGTAACTCAATATGCCTCCCACCACCACCCCTACATCTCTCCTATGCCCACAGGTCAAGTAACTTTCCTCAAAATTCATAAATTACCTGGAATTAGAGTGGGGGGAGGGGAAGGAGAAAAGGAAATTTTAAAGACTGAAAACTAACACCAAAAAGCCTGAAACAAGCCAAAGAGATTATTTGTGCTGGAAGATATTCAAAGATGATTACTTTTTATTCTAAAGTGAGTTTATAGAAAATAAGTCACATTTTATTTGCATATGTGAGAAGCAATTACTCAATTAGTGAATTTACAATACCTGTTTACTTTTATGAATTATTGCACCAAAAATTCTATGGAAACTGGAACTGTATCTTTCTTTTTTTTATCATTGTATGCCTAGCATGGTAATATATATTTGACAAATATTTGTCATATGAATTAATTAATTAATTAATTAAGTCACTGCCCTGGAGCTCAAAATGTGGAATGGCAAGCAGACATGTAAATAGATACTTAAAATGAACCTAAATAGAAGATAAAATACTACCCAACTATCTCTGCCTATTATGGGGAAAAAAGACTTCAGAGAAGGAAGATATAGATCTTAAAGAATTCAAGGGGGTTTGATAACGATCTCCTGAACTACAAAGAAACTTAGAAACTTTCTTGAGGTTAAAACCATTGATTTTATACTTAATATTTTCTCTGTGCCCCAGCATAATAACAGGCATTCAAATGTATTGATTTGACTTGAGTTTCAGCTTACAATCCATTAGTTAAAAGAAATGGCCATTGCCCAAAATATATTTCCAATTGATAATGTTAGATGGAATGCTTTTTTTTTAAGCTAAATTGATCACTACAGGGGTCTTGTGTAGTTAATGAGGTTTATTTATGAAACTATCTAGCATGAGATTAAATCAAATAATCAAACATACAAGTACATTTACTCTCACCAGAATCTGACCATACTGGTACCCTGATCACACTTGCAGCCTCCAAAACACTGATAAATTTCTGTTCTATGGTATTTTGTATGAGTACAATCCAAACTAAGACAGTTGAATTATTTGCCTTTTTTATTAAATTGTACAGGTTCTTTATATATTCTGGATATGAGACTTATATTAGATATATGATTTGCTAATATTTTCTCCCATTATGTGAGTTGTCTTTCACCTTTTTGATTTTTTTCCTCTGAAACATAAACATTTTCAATTTTGGTATCATCTATGTACCTTTTATTTTTTGGTTACTTGTGCTTTTGATGTTGTATCTAAGAAACCATTGGCTAACCCAAGGTCACAAAGACTTATGCCTATGTTGACTTCTAAGAGTTTTATAGTTATAGCTCTGTGATCCAAGTTTGAGTTAATTTTTATATATGGCATGAGGTAGGAGCCCAACATCATCCTTTTGCATGTGGATATCCAGTTGTCCCATTTGTTGTAAAGACTATTCTTTCCTATATCAAATTCTCTTGGCACACTGGTTGAAAAGTAATTTACCTCAAATGTAAGAATTTATTTTGTAGTCTCAATTCTATTCCATTGATCTAGGGTTGAATTTATAATGCTTTTGCTAGTACCTGACTTCACTATGCTTATTTTCTTACCAAACTAATTTAAAATTAAATCCAATCCTCAAAATCAGCAGAGATTGCTTATTTCCCTATTTTTGGCACTAGAGCCCAGAGACAGTATTGAGTCAGTTCAAAGAAGCTCATTGTGGTCTTTTCTCTTTATATGCATTCTCTTTCACTTCTCTTTGGACATCTAGCCATCTAAAGACAAATTGCTTTATCCAGTGGTCAAATTGGTTATAGTTGCTTTCATTGTTTTTTTGACTTCCTACTCTTTCCCCTCCTCCTCTATCCCCACTTCCCTTTCTTTTTCCTCCTCCTCCTCCTTCTTTGGCTACCTTTGTTCATGTGACTTCTTCATCAAGTCAATTATAAGGTAGTCAACAATATTTTAAAAATTGATTATTTGATATTGTGGGCCAACTCAATTTATAATGTATAATGTATAAAGAGAATAGAATTGTGTAGAAATAGCATCTTTTAATGCTTTCAATTCCAATTTAAATCTAACAATGGGAGATATGTATCTGTATACCTCTGATCAGAACAAATACAGGTTAATTTTGGTCAATGTGACTGCATAAATGCCCAGGCTGTTGAAGTACAGATGCTTTTATGTTAGGTTTAAGACTATTGTTGTTAAGGGGCTCCTGGGTGGCTCAGTCGGTTAAGTATCCAACTTCAGCTCAGGTCATGAACTCACAGTTTGTGGGTTTGAACCCCGTGTGGGGCACTGTGCTGACAGCTCAGAGCCTGAAGCCTGCTTCACATTCTGTGTCTCCCTCTCTCTCTGTCCCTCCCCTACTTGCACTCTGTCTCTCTCTCTCTCAAAAATAAATAAAGATTTAAAAATTTTTTTAAAAAAGATTGTTGTTAAAAACTGGGGTGTCTGGGTGGCTCAATCAGCTAAGCTTCTGACTCTTGATGTTGGTTCAAGTCATGATCTTTTGATTTGTAGGTTTGAGCCCTCCATTGGGATCCGAGCTGAGAGTGCAGAATCTGCTTAGGATTCTCCCTCTCTCTCTCTCTTTCTCACTCTCTGCCCCTCCCCCACTCATTAATAGGCACTCTCTCTCTCTCTCTTTCTCTTTCTCAAAATAAATAAATGAACATTAAAAAATAGCTCTTCAGTCTCCTTTATGACATGTGGATTCCAAACTGTTCAAGGTGAGACAGACTTGATAACTCACATTCCCAGCTGATAGCTACTTAATAAATATAAGCTTTTGCAAATCTATCTGTGTTCATGTCTTTTGGTATCACTAAATATATATCAATACTATAAAGAGAAGGGGGGAAGCAAAATTTGCTGGGAAAGATATAAATTTTAAGTCAAACATAATTAAAAAACAGCTGGAAAGGCCTGAATAATTATTATTGTGATTATTAAGGATCATCAGTGAAGAATACTTAATGTCCCATTATCATTCTTTAAATACTTGTAATTCTAATGGATTTCAAAGCTCCTAAAAAAAATTATGAGTTAATTCATTAGCCCAACAAATATTTAATGAGTACCTCCTATATAGATGTTATTGGGTAAAATATATGGGAATTACAAAGATAAATGGGGTCCAGTACTTCTTATGAAATAGCGGATAGTCTGGTAGAAAAGAAAAATTCACACTTAAAAAACCATAGTAAAAGTGATCTAGATTATTTAAAAGGCGCAATAAAAAATTAAGGCAATTGAGACAGTAGAATTGTGACTGAAGCAAGTAAGAGACTATGGGAAACAATTCATGGAAGAAGTAATATAATATGAAAATTTAATCTAGAATTCATTCCACCTCCTTCTAAAATATCACTCTTGTAAGTCAAAAGAGTTGTTCTCACTTATTCCAACATTTCCCCCTCCTTCCTTTTCTCTTTTACTCTCCTTCTGTCCCTTCCATCCTTCTTCTTTTCACTTCTTCCACATTTCTTATTTGCCAGGAACCAATTTGGAGGAGAGAAGGAGAGCAATGGTGTGCAGGCATTAGATCCAGCTGATTGAATATTTGTAGTAATGGTGATATCTCTGTGTTGATATGAATATCATCAGCTTTAAGTCATTATAGCTTCAGCATCACAGTACTTCATTGAAGACTCATGATTTTTAAAAGCATCAGTTATACAAACTGAAAACACATCGTGAGTTGAAATTTTATAGCTCTCTTAAACTTATCATTTCAATGGAACTTTTGAAACATTAACTAGTGTTTGATAAAAGGTTGACAGAAAAATATAAATTAAACTTCTAAATACACAGGATTTTTTTAATCTGCAGAAAGCATGGTAATTGCTAAATTATAATTTTGACCTATAACATTAGATTGAATAAACTAAAATGGAAATAGATCAATTAATCCATACTTTAAGGATAAAGAAAGTAAATGTAGAGATATAAAACTTTAAAAATACTTAAGTAGTATTTCTAAACAAACAAAAATGAAATTATTTATACATATAATGTGAACAACTAGAGAATGACTTAATATCTTTAACATCTTCAATCTAAAAAAAAAGTAAAACCCTGCCTCTTATCTACAACAAGAAACTTATTGATAATATTCATTCTAAATATTCTATATATTCTTCTTTATAAAAGTGAGGTATGGAGAAATTATAAAACAGTAAATTATTTATGCTGTTGTATGTTATTAGAATAAAGTATTTGGAACTGACCACACTGAGGCAAAAGAATAAGATATTGTGTCATACTTGCCAGTAAATCCTAAAGGATCCTTCTAAGCTACAGAGCATTTCCATAAGCATTAACTGTATGTTACAATTAATATACTTACTTAGTTGGACCTTTTTAAGAGTGTGTGTGTGTGTGTGTGTGTAGGGTGGATTAAAAGTAAAAAGAAAGATAAATGCTTGTGTTGAAAATAATGTTTAAGATACGATAAGTTGATTGTCCAAAGGCTCATTTATCCAAAGAATAATTTTTATATGTTTATATGTTTTTGTTATATATATACATTATATATAATATAATATAATATAATAAATATAATTTACTTTTTTTGGATTGAAAACATTAAAGGTATTAAGTCATTCTCTAGTTGTTCACATTATAAATAATTTCCTTTTTGTTTGTTTAGAAATACTGCTTAAGTATTTTTAAAGTTTTATATTGCTACATTTGCTTTCTTTATCCTTAAAGTATGAATTAATTATGTATTATATACAGACACACACATACATAGCCAAATATTTTTAAATTTCATCTAGAAAATATTTTATCTGTCAATACTTCTTGCTCACATCTATGAAGAACAATCCCTTTTTTGCTTAACAGCTTATTTTTTACAATGAACATACACCTTTACAAATTATGTTTGTAGTTTTTTTCAAGCAAAATTAAAGTATTCTAACTATGTTATTAAACTCCAAAATCCCATGTAAAGCAGATGGGAGCCCTGGGTTAACAATGCATTGTAGACTGCCTTGACATTTATTTCCTTGAAATAGGAAACTCAAGGAACCAATAAATAGGAACTCCTATACTCTTGCTTCCTGTCTCTTACCTCTCCTGGTATCTTGCTTTATCACTAAATTGTGTTTTATCATATGTATTCTTCCCCTCTAACCACAAAAACACTCAAGTCTTTCCCATCCTAAAAATTCTGATTCTCTTAAATTCTATTCAACATATATCCCTGTATCTCTACCAAATGTTTCAGAAAATATAGTGTATTTTCCCTTTTCTTATTATATCCATTGAGACAGAGACTGTTAGCTGCCTATCCAGTATCCATGTTGCTGTTCTTCCCGTCTAACTGAATCCTCATCAATATGTCCAGTTGGAATACTTTATTTCCCAAGTTTTTCTGGCAGCTAGTGTTGTCCAATGGACCCTAAGCAGAAATTAGGTGAACTTCAAACAAAATGTCTTAACAAATGTTAATATTTAGAATGTTGATATTTTCCAGGGCACCTGGGTGGCTCAGTCGATTAAGCGTCCAACTTCAGTTCAGGTCATGATCTCACAGCTCATTAGTTGGAGCCTCATTAGTTGGAGCCCTGCGTCAGGCTCTGTGCTGACAGCTCAGAGCCTGGAGCCTGATTCAGATTCTGTGTCTCCCTCTCTTTCTCTCCCCCTTCCCCCACTCATGCTGGCTCTCTCTCTCTCTCTCTCTCTCTCTCTCTCTCTCTCTCTTTCTCTCTCAAAAAGAAATCAATATTTAAAGAAAAAATTTTTAAAGAATGTTGATATTTTACCCCTAATCCTTTCTTCCTTCCTCCTTTCTAGAATACACATGTCATGTCTGGAGTTCCAGCCACCATCTGGGACAATGAAAAAAACCTCAGGAAGCAATGTCTAAATGGTAGAGTAGAAAGATAAAACAGCCTGTGAACCAGGTAACTGGAGTTTTCATACCACCTCTGGGATATTCTTCCTGACTTCTTTCATGAAAGAAAAAAATAAATACCTAACTTTTGTTTTGTTTTTTTTATTACTTTTTTTTTTAGTTGCCAGTTCTTTTTATAATTACACTTTAGCTTCTTGTATTTATTGATGTAGTATTAAATGCATACATTTAAACTTATATGGGGGTGCCTGAGTGGCTCAGTCGGTTGAGCATCCGACTTCGGCTCAGGTCATAATTTGATGGTTTGCGAGTTCAAGCCCCGCATCAGGCTCTGTGCTGACAGCTCAGAGCCTGGAGCCTGCTTCAGATTCTGTGTCTCCCTCTCTCTCTGTCCCTCCTTCCCTCACTCTTACTCTGTCTCTCTCAAAAATAAATAAACATTAAAAATTTTTTTAAAGCATTTATGTATGTAGTAGACTATAAAAGTTTTGATGATATTATTTAAAGTAATACTTTAGTTTAAAAATATAAACAATATTTTAACATCATGTAGTTCAGTCTATATATTATGCTGATCTTAATTAGTTGGTATTATGTATGTATACATTTATATAGATGTAAGAATATATTTTAAAATGATTGTATGAAAGCTTAGTTTTCTGATTCTTATAAATCAGCTTAGGAATCTTTTACATAAACAGAAATTATTCACTAATTATTTTTAAGGTCTCAAATCAAATAAAGATCACAGAAATTAATCTCAATTTAACATTAAAGAATAATATAATTACTCACGATATTTAAAATTCATCAGACAAATATATTTAAAATTTTTATTTATATATAAATCATTGTTTTTATTTGAGCCTAACCTAATCTTAACTGATATACCTATCAACCTCTGAATTTTTTTTTCTCATCTCTTTTGCTAACACAGTTCCTCCCGTAAAGGCCATTAGTTAACTCAAGTTGCCAAATACAGTATTTAAAAGCTAAATTGAGTGGCCACAAGTCAGTTGTCTCCTCCCTTTATAACATATACCAAAACCTTCTTTTAATGCTATTCTCATTTTTTTTCTTCATTATTCACCCTTGGATTTTCTCTTATTTCTGAGATCAATCTCTCTTTTTTATTGATTTCTCTCTTCTAATTCCCTATTCAATATTTAGCTCCCTTATATTTCATGCTCAATCATCTCTTCTCAGTCTATCTCATTCAATGCCCAAACTCACTCTTACTAATATGACAGTGCTACCAAAATATGTGTCTCAAACCTGACATTTCCCTTGAGGTCTACACTCATGTTTCAGAGCACATGCTGTCCCACAAGAATATCTGGTCAACAATTTAAATGAATGTAACACTTATTATCATTCCGTCAGAGACAGTCACCTTTCAGACTCCATTCTACTCCATGGTCTAGGCAGAAACACCAGAAATAGTACCACAAGATCCTCACAAAGAAGTGAGAACATAAAAATCTTGTGCATATGAGTAAGGATTCTTCTTGTTTCAAGTAAGAAAATCCATATCTATTCAGTTTAAGTAAATAAAGGAATATTTTGGCTCATATATTTCTAGAATAAATTAGCTGCCTACATGGTTCAATACAGTTGTATAATCATTGTCTTCAAGAACATATTTTCCCTTTTCTTTCTTGATCGCTTACTTTTGTTTTCAATTTTGCTGGCTTATTTCTCAATTATATTCATTGAGCAGCAAATATAGGTAACAAAATATAAAAGCTTATATAATACAAAGTTTAAGAACTTGAATGGGAAGAAAATCTCTTCTCCAATAATTCAAGAAAAAAAAAACAAGAAATGATTCTCATTGGTTTGAGTTAGACCATATGGTCCCTAAAAGGTCATTAAAATTCTTACTACTTGTTTTAGACCCAAGTAAGTGCAACCCCTGATCTGGGTCTCAAATCTCAGTCCTCCCTTAACAACTCCCCAGGTCCCATCACTTTAGACTATCTTTTTTCAAAGTTTTTATAGTCACCTTCTGGGGGCTAAAATCAGCCAGAATCCACAATGTCAGGGTACCTGGAGCCTAGACTAGGATATGCATAGGTCAGATTTCTTAGAAGTGCTCTTTGTCTCTGTACATCATTCACTGAGGTCAGCCAGATGCCTGAAGAGTTCTAAGAATCAATCATAACCTATAGAGTTGTCCTGGGGCCCTGAAGTCATGTTCTGGAGCCAGGCCTTCATTCCAAGAAAGTGTTGTGGTGACTATATCACTCTCGCTAATGAGCACAGGATTTCTCTCATGATGCCACAAAAGATTTTGCCCACAGAATGGTTCAGATACACTGATTTGGGTGACTTAAATACATCAGAGACAAAACATTTGTACTATGACCTGAAAGTCACTTTTACCTTGTTTTCTGTGTTTTCCTTACATTTTTTTCATTCATTGCTTTAGTTTACATAGTTTTTAAGTAGCTTATCTTTCAGTTCACTAATCCTTCTGCTCAATGTAATCTGCTAAAACTCTAAATATTGAGTTCTTAAATTTAGTTATTATAATTTTCTGTTTGAGAATATCTGTTTCTTCTTTATAGATTCTAGTTTTTTGAAGAACTCTCCATTTTGTCATCTATTTTCTCAAAAACATAAGTAATGGTTATTTAAAATCTGATAACTCCAATATATGGATATCTTTAGATATATTAAATATATTTCTGTTGCCTATTTATTCTCTTATTTGCATTACCTAGGATTTCCAGTATTATGTTGAAAAGGAGTGGTGAGAAGGGACATCCTTGCCTTTTTCCTAATTTTAGTGGAAGAGCTTCTGGTTTTTTACCATTAAATATCATGTAAGCTGTAGGATTCTGTAGATAATTTTTATTAAGTTGAAGAAGCTCCCCTCTATTTCTAGTTTGATGAAATTTCTTATCATCAGTGAGTATTAGGTTTTGTCAAATGCTTTTTTTTTTTTTGCACCTATTGATATGATTATGTGATTATTCTTTTTAGCTTATTGATGTGATTGATTATAGTAATTGATTTTGGGGTGTTAAAATAGCCTTGCATAGCTGGAATAAATGCCACTTGGTCATGGTATATAATTTCTTTTATACATTGTTGGATTTAATTTGCTAATATTTTGTTGAAGACTTTGCATCTATGTTCATGAGAAGTATTCATCTACAGGGTTTATTTCTAGTAATGTCATTGTCATATTTTTCTATTTAGGGTAATTCTAGCCTCACAGAATGAGATAGGAAGTATTCTCCCTCTGTTTATATATTCTGAAAGAAATTGTAGAGAAATTGGCACAAATTCTTTCTTAAGTGTTTGTTAGAATTCACTAGTGAACCCATCTGGGCCTCATGTTTTCTATTTTTGAAGAATGTTAAATATTTATTTGATTTCTTTAGTAGACATAGGACAATTTACATTTACCATTTCTTCTTGAGTTTTGGCAGATTGTGTCTTTGAAGGAATTGGTCCATTTTATCTAATTTATCAAATTTGTGGGCACTGAGTTGTTCATAGTATCCCTTTTTTAATCTTTTTAACATCCATGGGATCTGTAGTGATGTCCCTTCTCTCATTTCTGTATTAGCATTTATTGCTTCCCACTTTTTCAAACAAACTCTCCACTTAAAACAACAATCTCTGGGATTGTTGTTTTAAGGTCCTTCTATCTCAGACCAGGCTAATGCTTTCTTAGAGCCTCCTTATCTCAATGATCTTTAAATTTGGAGTGCCCTTCAGGTCTTCTGACCTCCTATCTTTTATCCACACTTATCCTAAAAATAACATCTTTTAATCTCAATTTAAATGCCATGTATTTGCAAATGGCTCCAACATGCCCTCTGGCCTTGAATCTTTCACTAAACTTCAGATTTTTCTGTCTGACTCTTGACTAGACAATTCTGCCTGATTGTCTAATAGGCTTCTCAAACTCAACATTTTCTAAAGGGATTTCTTTATTTAAGTAGAAGCAGCAGTCTGCCCATGCCCCACCCCCACTCCCCATAAAAGAGTTTTTCCCAGTTTTCCACCTTGTGGCATATTTCCTATTCTTTATAGTTTCTTAGACCAAAACACTGGAATAATTCTTTACACTTCTTTTCCTCCCACCTCATATTAGCAAATTCTGTTGGCACTATCTCCTTTCTTTCTTTTTCTTTCTTTCTTTCTCTCTTTCTCTCTTTCTTTCTTTCTTTTCTTTCCTTCCTTCTTTTTCTATTGGCACTATCTTCTAAATAAACCCAGGTGTCAGAAACTCATCAAGCATCTCTACCACATTTGTGCATTCATGCTGGGGCCGCATCGACCTTACTAGATGACAGTCACAGTGAGGAAATGGCAGACGTTTGAACAGCTCCTGCTATGAGAGGCAAAACTGGTATCTCCTTTTACTACTACTGCTCATGTTAAAATAAGCTTGTTGTCATTAATTAGGCCTTACAGCATTCCAAATCAGACCGATATTCCCCACACAGTTACCCCATAAGAAAAAACATTTTCTTGTCCCTGCATAAGAGATTTTGGATCAAAATACTATAAATGTTTGACAAAAGGCTCTTCTAATGAGCCTTGCAGACCCGAAACTGCAAGGGTTTTTGACTTGCAGTCAAAGGGGTTAAAATCGAAGGGGTTAAAATCACAAAAATTGCATTTGAGTCTGGCCTGGAGAAAAGGAGCCTAATTTGGAGATAAGAAATAAATACAAGGTCAAAAACATAGTCCATTTGAGTCTGGCCCAAAGAGAATTGGAGCCTAAATTGGAGATTAGAAGTAGAAGACAAGGTCAGAACATGGTCCCTTCCCAAGGTCTACATTCTACCTTGTGCTGACTTCAGTTATGAGGATGGATAAAATATGGGATACCCAGGTCCAAGGCCAACACACATAGGGCCCCCATTGTGCTTGCATCAAAGAAAGAGCTTTCTCAAACAACTTGTTAAGAAGCATTCTTTTTCTTGTGGTTTGTGAGCCTAATGAAATGGCTCCTGATCTATCTGTGTATAGCTTGACCTATGTTTTAATCTTAGCTTTACTGGCTTAAATGATATGTATATTATCCTGTTTTTTGCTGAAGACATCCTGTTATGTTCTTGGTTGTGGGATTTGCTCAACCTCACTGAAAGTGCGTTACCTGACTTGGTTGTAACTTGTTAATCAAAAACAAAGTCATAGTTATTGGCCAGAAAACCAACCCGTACAAAATAAAATAGGTTTGTTACTTTCTTAATCTTGGGGACTGACACAAGAATGCATGAGATAGTTCTCTGTATACTTTCGATGATTAGAGCATCTTATCATAAAAAATTAGTCACTATAAAAAATTTCTATTTTCTGATGCCATGTTATCACTTGACTTATAAATAAAGACACAAAAACAGACAGAGCAGAGATGCCTGCCTGGTGATCAAGAAAGAAACTCGTGGCTCTCTCATCACTCTCTCTTGTGCTGACACCATCCATCCTTTCAGGGACCCCGGACCTGCTGGAGCTGGGCTCCGGCACAGTCACAATCATTGATCATTGGGACTACTGCAATAAGCACCTAACGTAGGCTCCCTACCACTATTCTTTGCCCCCTCTGTTCTATTTTCAACACAGCAGCTAGAGTGATCATTCAAACATAAGCCAGATCATGTTGCTATTCTTCTTATACTATACAAAGCAATCACAGTTTATTCAGAGAAACATCCAAGGCCCATACAATAGTCTCCTGTTTGTATCACACCTTGACCAAGCCCCTAACCCATTCCCCCCTCCAACCTGGATTCCCTTTGTTCACCTCTTTACTCACTCCATTCTAGATTCTTTTTTTCAAGTCAAAATCCAAATTTCTCACCAGGGTCTGTCTCTATGTTCCCCCTGAGTTTGTCTTATAGTGTTCTCTTTCTTGATTCCCTCACTTGGCTTGCCATATTGGCCTTCTTGCTCTTTCTCAAACAATAACAGAAAGTTGCACAGTACTCATTATGAGTTAATTCTCTCTCTCTCTTCCTTCCTGCTTTCTTCCCATTTCACATCCCTCTCTTTTCCCTTTCTCTCGTCCTTTACTTCATGAATGTTACTATGTACCAAATAACAAGTTTACATATAAACTTAATAAAGTAATAGAAATATTTGATTTTCAAAAAAAGTCTCTCCAAACATGGAATTACAAAAATAATTCTTTGGTATGAGATAGTGACAGATTTTGTTCCCCATAAATAAAATATAGGGTCAGCTTCCTGCTCTGCCTGGACTGCTCTTTCACCAGATAGCTGCAAGTTTTACTTCTAATCCCTTCAGGTCTCTGCTCAAATACTACTTGATCAGCAAGGCTGTTTTTGATGATCCTGTGCAAAATAACAACCCCGTCATCACTCTTTACCTTTCTCTATAGCAATCAATACCATCTGAATATGTATTTGTTTATTTCCTGTCCCTTGTTTGTCTCCTGTCATGGGTCTGAAAAAGTGGTGCTTCAGCTGATACATGAGTAAGAATAGACAGCAAATAATGGGAAAAAGCACATTCAGGGAGAAGGGTCAGAAAGTATAAGACCCTGGATCTAGAAAAGGCAGATGGAGGAAATACCTGTATTTTAAAAGGAATATGTCAGTCATAAAAGGATTTTTCATTTTATCTCAAGCACAATGAAAGATATAAGGAGTAAGATGATATGATTAGATGATTAGATTTTTATTTTGATAAGGTGCCTTTAGCTAGTAAGAAGAGGAGATGGTTTCAAGGGAGGCTAAGCAGGTATAGGAAAGCCAGTGAGTGGCTCTTAGAATGACTGAGGCAGGTGTGACATGTGGCAGCTTCCGATATTTGTCTTCTATAAGTATTAACTAGGAATCTGTTGTAGCCTCTGGGTCCAAATTTCTCCTTCTACTAATTTTAAGATAGTCATATTTTTCCTTGGTTTGATAGTATCCATATATAATATCTTAAAGTACAGAATTAACATTTCCACAAATATATGATTTTTTTCTTCTTTAAGTATACAAGATTAAAACGGCTAAAACAATGTTTGTTTGTTTGTTTGTTTGTTTGTTTCAATCAACTGAGATTTTGGATATGGGGTGTAGGCAGGAAATTTGTCCCAGGATCCCTTTAAGAACATGATCTGCCATTACAAAGAGAAACCAATACAAACAGAAAGGGAAAATATAGCATAGATTTTAAATTGCATGCATTTTGCTATGAATGTATTCAAGTCTGCAGTCCACAAAGGGAACAATTTTCTCTTACAGGATAATGATGTCCATGAGATGGACCTGTAATGGGATATTTCTGTGGTGAAACAAATATTTGTAAATGTTCCCATTCATTTTTTTTCTACAAATGAAAGTGACAAAATAATATCCCTATGTCCTTGATCATTCCATTTCTCATGGTTTAACTGGCAGTTCCTGTAATATGCACAGATTCTACTTGCTGCTTTCAACCTTGCATGTGCCTCTGTCAGCTATCTGAATTTGACCTTAGTCTGTCATGTTTTAAAACCATAAAATGGGCTACAGAATGTCTACGAGGGAGGAACTACTTTATAATAACTGAACCAGTAACTGCCTCAACTAGTAAATGATCCCATATGGTTAGGTTCTTAGCATGTGATCTTAAGTCAAGATTGTTTTCATTTAGCAAGAGATTAGTTGAATTTTTGCCTTATCTCTTGTCTATTTTTACATGTTAAAAGTATCACTACACATAAAAGGTCCATTATAGATAACAGTTAAGGCATGAAAAATTCTGAGAAATCAAGTTTTTGCTTTACTGAGTCTGTGTGTGTGTGTGTGTGTGTGTGTGTGTGAAATGTCTTTACCAGTTATAGATAGTCTTTGATTCCATACTTAAAAATGAAACTTGGGCACTTGGGTGCTTCAGTTGGTTAAGCATCCAACTCTTAGTTTTGGCTCATGTCATCATCTTGTGGTTCATAGGTTCGAGCCCACCTCAAGTTCTCTGCTCATAGTGAAGAGCCTGCATGGGATTCTCTCTCTCTCCCTCTCTCTGCCCTTCCCCACTGTCTCTCTCTCTTTCTCTCTCTCTCACGAAATAAGTAAATAAACTTTTAAAAAAAGAAACTTAAATTTCATACAGTCATGGAAAAGTTAACTGTGGACTTAAACTCAGTGTACATATTATCAAGCTGTGAAAAGTTAGAACACAACATCATTTGCCTTAATTGCCAAAACTACACTGACCAGAATTTAGTATTTTTTATTATTTTTTGTGAAAATTTTTTTAAACTTTTAAGTTTATTTATTTATTTTTGAGAGAGAGACAGAGAGAATGAGTGGGGGAGGGGCAGAGAGAGAGGGAGAGAGAGAATCCCAAGCAGGCTCTGCATCATCAGCACAAAGCCTGAGGTGGGGCTTGAACTCACAAACCGTGAAATCATGACCTGAACCAAAATCAAGAGTCGGACACTTAACCGACTGAACCACCCAGGTGCCCCTAGTCTTTTTAAAATGGAAATTAGATAATATATTTAAAAATTATGCTGTGTGTTATCCCAAGGGAGATGAAAGGGTACCTACTCCCTCAACTGCTCATCCAGAGCTATTTATCCAATAGTTACCTGCTTTATCATAATGGTTTTCAGGTAAAATTTTATTTGAAGAATGCATTCTACAGATTTAAATAATCCAGAGTTATTTAGAAGATTAGATGAGATCATTTATATAAAGGAAAGTTGCACAGTACTAAGTAATGTTAACTCTCTCTTCCTTCTTTTTTCCTTCCCATTTCACATCCCTCTCTTTCCCCCTTTCTCTCATCCTTTACTTATGGATGCTGGCATATCCCACATAGTAAGTTTTATATAAATGGAATAGAGAAATAGAAATATTTGATATTGAAAAAAACTCCCTAAACATAGCAAAAATCCTTTGCTATGAGATAGTTTACAGATTACATTCCCCATAAATAATATACAGAAAAGATTTCTGATCACTTAATCTTTCTAATTCCTTGCTTTATAAAAATCAGTGGTTACTAGATCAGGCTTCCATGTCAAAATATCACAACAGAATTATGAATATGCAATCTTGATCTTAAATTTTCTTTTAATCATAAAAAAATATTTCTTGACAAGGGATACCATGGATGACAAATTACTCAGAAGAAGGATAGGATATAAATACAGTGCATGTGTCAGTTCTTTTACTTGTCAGCATTCATTTTCCTCAATATTACTTTTGTTGCCTTATGATTTGTGGTGTCCACCAACTATTATGGAAGATAAGAGAGCACAGATCCTCTCCTTTCTTCTTGTATTAGTCAGGGATCGACATGTGACTTAAGGTAAGCCACTGGAAGCTCACCCTGGCACTTAGACTTTGGGTGTCTGACATAAGAACATGTCATGACAGTTAGATATCAGGGCATCTCAATAGCCATGATGAGGTCCCAGCAAGGCTGGTGATGGCACCTAGACCTGACCCATCCTGCAGTGTAACCATGGTGATTCTTGCTGATTAATCTTCATGTCCCTTGGATCCTGTTCATTCACCCTGTCTCATCCCTCAGATCCCAGGTGAATCTGTGGGGTCCCATTTCATTCCAATAAACCGTCCTTTTTCACACTTTTTTTCCCCCTGTGAGATAACCATACTTAGTTTCTGTTGTTTGGCATTAAGACCCTTGATAAAGAAATTGGGACTAAGAGTAGGGTTAACATTAAGTGACTCTAAAATATGGTCTTAGCTAAGCCAAAGAGGCTGAGTAGAGGCCAAAGAGACACCTTTATTCAGTGGTTAGAAGTTGGCAGTTTTTGTCATATGGTAGTGAAAGTAATAATTGTACTTGTCCTTCTGTACCCTGAGAACCAGATCATGTACATATTGAGATTTTAGTATTAAGGGCCTTTGGAGGAAAGAATGTTAACTATTTTTTATGGCTTTCAATAAATTCCTACATAAAAGAGATAA
The DNA here is from genome assembly GCA_028646485.1 of Cryptoprocta ferox. NCBI lineage: Eukaryota > Metazoa > Chordata > Mammalia > Carnivora > Eupleridae > Cryptoprocta > Cryptoprocta ferox. Next base: position 122,345,946 of record CM053567.1, read on the forward strand.
GATAGTTTTGACAGTGGCATCAGAAAGCAGAGAGAAGAAAATAAGACCTTGCTTAGAGAAATAATACCTTTGATTTCTATTCTGTTGCCTGAGAATCTAGTACCTGGAAACCTGGAAAGACTGGAAAAGCAGTTGTCTACTGTAAGTCAGAGTGCCAGCGGAGGAAAGGGGAGAGCAATTTAGGATGTAGTTATGACTCAGGAGAATAATGTTGCTTCCTGTCCCTCATGAAGACCTCTGCTAATTAGCTTCTATTGGTAAGAAAAGAAAAAGACTAATCACGCCCCTTGAGAAGCCACTCACACACAGCCTGCTTGTGTGTGATTTTAATAGCACTTTCTTGCCTCAGCTTATTGATTCATATTGTCCCAAAATGACAAAGGAAGGAAGAAAGAAAAGAAGGAAGGAAGGAAGGAAGGAAGGAAGGAAGGAAGGAAGGAAGGAAGGAAGGAAGAAAGAAAGAAAGAAAGAAAGAAAGAAAGAAAGAAAGAAAGAAAGAAAGAAAGAAAGAGGGAAAAAAGAGTGGGAGAAAGAACAGATGAAGGAAGATAGAAAGAATCACTTTGTGGGTTTATTATACCAAAGATCAGATTGGTTTGCTGGACCCTGACCCCCAGGTTTTCTGAGCAAGGGAGGGAAATGGAGGCTTATTACCAAAGAAATTTTGAAAGCTAGAACTGGACTTCAAGATTACAACTTATCCAGATCTCTGACTTTGGTTGCTGGCCTATGAAACAAATAACCTGGAAGACTCTAAACTCTAATTGAGCTTTATTGCCAAATAAATTCCAAGCCTGTGATTTCCTAGACCCTGAATATAATCCCTAAGCTCCTTAACTCACAGCAGTTGGAGATGAGCCTCTAAGCAGCATAGGGAAACAGGTGATATACTGTTGGTTTGTAACATTGTCAGAAGCTCCCTGGGTGTAATCTGAAACTGGACCCCATGCATGGAGGGCAGGGAGAGACCAAAGGAAGAGACATGCCACTCAGGTGGCAGTTTTAATAAACAAAGGGAACTTACATACATGAGATTTGATTTGGCCAGCACAAGTGGATCCCTGCAGCCACCCACCAAATCTTATAGTTTATATAGAGGCCTTAACTAGCTTCAGTCATATATACCATGCAGATTTTCTCAACACCACATCACTATCACCAGATCAAGGCTAAGTCCTTGGAGCAGCTTCTGGGAGTTGCAAAAGCAAGCAGAACTCACATTTCAAGGACAAGGGAGTGGGTAAATAGCTTCTGATCATGTTTATTCCTTATGGAATATTGGTAGCATTTCAGAATAACAAGGTCAAAGACAGGATATTTATTAGGGTTTGGTTCTTGTTTATTTTACCTGGAAATAGTTCAGTGTAAGCGCCATATGGGGATTGGGCCAAGTTTGTTATTAATAGTTTAGGATCAGCAGACCTAGCAAGGGGAAAGTTTTGAAGCAAGCCTTGAAGAGTAAACAGTCTAATGACCACAACTTGAATGATCTATTGAGACATTCTGGGAAGAGCAAGTTAAAAAAAGTCTTTTCTCACTTCATCTTCTAGGCAAGACTCTCCTGGAATAATGCAGATAGTCTGTCAAATATAAGTCAAATTAATGTAGATGGTAAGCTGTGTGATATATAGGATTTTGATTCCCACCAAAGCTCCTAGAATTTTAGTCAGTAACTAGATCAGTCTGGGTTGTATTATTTAAGATGAGGTATATGCATTCCATGTCAGCTTGAGCATGTTGAGAGTATGTGTGGCTATTAGGTACCATAAGGAGCAGACAAAGGTGGGCATTTGTGTCTGTCTCCAGAATCCATTCTCCTTTTACCAATAGTGCCTGATTTCCATTTGGGATCCATGTAGCTGTAGGGAAACCGACTCCTCTCCCCAAGTTCTGTGGAGGATATGACAATAAGTGATTAGCACATTTTATTTCCCTTACAGTGATAGACAGGTCCTCATGCAGATTGGTTAAGATGTATGATCTAAATTACTTTCATCAGACTAGATCTTGGAACACTTGTGGAGAATGCTGCATCAAAAGCATTCTCTCAGGGTCTGATAGTGGATGTGAGCTATGACAAGAGCTGCTGCCATTTTGCTAGCCTGAGGGAAGCTAGTGTAAGGACAATGACAACAACTCAGAGAAAAGGACAATGCAGAAGGAATCCCTAAGGAATATAAAGCATACCTTTGACTCTTGGATTTCCCCCAAATTCTCAGTGCTTTAGATACCCTTATCAGTATTACTAAGGACAAAGAAACAACATCCAAATCAGTAGTTTTGCTTTGCTTTCCTCTTCCTCGCCTTCCTTTGGTTCCCTCCCTCAGCATGAGAAGGACTTTCTACTTCTTCCTATCTAATGGGAACTTCCCTGACATCAGAACTTCCTTTACAATCTACTGATTCTCTTATGTAAAATGCTATGATATGAGTCATATACAGGTGTCTTGATATGTGAAAGGAAAGTATTAGAAATCAAAAAAACTTTTCTTTCTCTAAGTGTGTTCAAGGCAATTATTTTCACAGGTGCTCAAAAATATCTAATCTGACATTCAAAACTAAATAATGATTTATTTATTGCTATCTACTCTCACCCCCAAACAATTGAAGCCTGATCAATGTAGACATACTTAAGACAATATCATTTATGGGGATTAAAACTAGATATTTTCATTTTGAAAATATCTCTGTTATGGACATAAACCAAAGTCACACTACATGATCAGGAAATGTAAATCTTCTCCTTCCCAGTTGTGACAATCAAAAATGTCTCCAGACATTATCAAAGTTGCTCCAGTAGAGAACCATAACCACTGTTCTCAGGTCTCAGGTTAAATGTCATAACTCCTCTGGCACATGCCCACACACATATACTTGTGCTATTTGTCATAGCACTCATTCTAATTTCTAATAAAAATTATTTGTGGTGATTATTTGTTTACTCTCAATTGCATCCACTAGACTGTAAATTCACTAACAGAAGAGACTAAGTTTTCCTTTCTTTTTAAATCACTATTTACTAAGAAAATCTTTTCTATAAAAATAATTATGTGTTAATATTTATTAGCAAACATATGCTTACTAAATGAATTAATTAAGAGTTAGCTAAATAGAGGCAACTGGATGGCTCAGTCAGTTAAGCATCCAACTCTTTATTTCAGCTCAGGTCATTATCTCATAGTCATGAGATTGAGCCCTGCATCGCCTTTGAACTGGGCATGGAGCATGCTTAAGATTCTCTCTCTCCTTCTCCCTCTGCTCCTCCCCTGCTGGTGAATGCTTTCACTCTCTTTATCAAAAAAGAAAAAAAAAGAAAGAAAAAAAAACAAAGCAAGCAAGCAAGCAAGAAAGAAAAAGTAAGCTAAATAAAAAACACAAAGGCATTAAATGTCTGGTAGTTTCAAACCTGAACTCACTCCCTTCTCTTATTTAGGGAACAATGTATAATTATTAAGAGACAAAGAGAGAGGAAAGGAAAGAAGAAAAGGAAGGACAAGGGAAGAAATAGAGGGAGGGGCAAAACAAGAGCATCAGTGAAGGTCTTGGGCCCATAGAAGTCAGTGTTGCTAGAATAAATAACATTATTGAGAAGCTAGACTGCTAGTCTATATGCATAGTAGTCCTATATGCAAGAATGAATATGGTTGCATATTGAAACAGGTATGTTTGGAAGAGTCTGACTTTCCTAGGGTTGGAAACCTGTTGAATCAAATATAAAACTTTCTCCAGGTTCTCCTGCCTTCTTATTCCTGTTATTCACAGCTATTATCTCTGAAGTTTTGACTCTATCAATAGCATTTCCTATACCCTTAGCATTTCCTATATCTCTCTAACTTTCCTCTAATTGTAAAAATTATTAAACAAAGGCTGATATCATCACACTGTTTCAGAAAATATGTATTGTTGTCTGGACTTCCATGTAGATCAGCTCTGGACAGTTCTCAGAATATCAAGAGATGCTTCAGAACTTGTCCACAAAGACACAATAGCTTCTGTGAGCCATGTTATAGTTTCTAGTCAATAAGTGAAATTAAACCCTTGAAAATAACATTTAGAGAATGGCAAATGTGGAGGCATCACATTTACTGATTTCAAACTATATTACAAAGCTATAATAATCAAAACAGTACAGTACTGGCATAAAAACAGGCACCTAGACCAATGGAACAGAATTGAGAGTCCAGAAAGAAATCCACACATTTATGGTCAAATAATCTTTGACAAGGGCACCAAAAATACACAATAGGGAGTGGATAGTTCTTTCAATAAATGGTTTTGGGAAAACTGGATGCAAATGAATGAAATTGGACCCTTATACTACACACAAAAATTAACTTTAAATGGAGTATAGATTTAAATGTAATATCTATATTGTTAAACTCCTAAAAGAAAACAGGAGAAAACTGCTTGACGTTGGTCTTGGCAATGGTTTTTGTATATGACACCAAATATATGAGCAAAACAAAGTAAGCAAGTAGGACTACATCAAACTAAAAAGCTTCTGCACAACAAAGGAAACAATCAACAAAGTTGAACGGCAACCTACAGAATGGAAGAAAATATTTGCAAAATGTGTCTGATCAGAGGTTAACATCCAAAATATATAAAGACCTCACACAATTCAAGAGCAGAAAAACCCAAATCATCTGATTTTAAAAATGGGTAAAGGACCTGAATACATGTTTATTCAAAGAAGACATGCAAATCGTTAATAGGAATATGAAGAGGTGCTCACAACATCACTAAACATCACTGAAATACAAATCAAAACAACAATAAGATAATACCTCACACCTGTTAGGATGGCTATTATCAAAAATATAAGTTATAACAAGTTTTGGAGAGGGTGTGGAGAAAAAGAAACACTTATACACTGCTGGTGCAATATAAATTGGTACAGCCCTTATGAAAATGGTATTGAAGTATCACAAAAAATGTAAAATAGAACTACTATATGATCTAGCAATCCCACAATTTTTACAATGGGTAAATACACAAAGGAAATAAGATCACTATCTTAAAGACATATCTACAATCCCATGTTCATTGACACATTATTCACAATGCAATAACATGGGTCAACCTGGAGGACATTATTCTAAGTGAAATAAGCCAGACACAAAGTTAAATACTGTGTGATCTCACTTATGTGTGAAACCTAAGGAATTTGAATTCTTAGAGAGTAGAATGGGGGTTGTGAGGGGGAGGGAATGGGAGAGATGTTGGTTAAAGGGTACAAATTTTCAGTTGTAAGATGAATAAGTTCTGAGGGCACCTGGGTAGCTCAGTCAGTTAAGCATCTGACTCTTCATTTTGGCTCAGGTTGTGATCTCGGGGTTGTGGGATTAAGCCCCATGTGGGGCTCTACACTGAGCATGGAGCCTGCTTAAGATTTTCTTTCCCTCTTCCTCTGCCCCTCTCCCACTCGTGTTCCCTCTCTCTTTTTCTCAAAAATAAAAAATATAAATATAAATAAATAAATAAATAAATAAAAAGATGAATAAGTTCTGACATCTAATATATAGCATGGTGATCATAGTTAATAATACTACATTGTATGCTTGACATTTACTGAGAGTAGATCTTAAGTGTTCCAGATTTTGCCATAAAAAATATATGAGGTGATGGATATGTTAATTACCTTGATTGTGATAATCATTTCACAATGTATATGTATACCAAGTCATGGTGTATACTTTAAATATATACATTTTTTATTTTGGCAATTACATTTCAATAAAGTTCGGGGGACAAAATTAAAAACTGACAAATGTAATGTATGCTGAAAGCAGAGAACTTTGGGTATACATACAAGAAATGCAGAATAAAACTATCTATTTAAAAAAATCCAGAGATAACCTCTCCTTCTTTGTGTATATGACTATACTTTCAAGAGATGTTTTATTATTATAAGTGCCTAAACATTTCATGTTTTTTTACTTGCTTCCAGATTACTGCTTATATTCCTGTCAAATTCAAATCTTTGTTGTTTTTTAAATATAGAATGATGCCTGATGATTAAATCCCAGACAAATGAGCCAATAAGGAATGTAAATACTATATATGGTACCTTTAAAAAGTCTAGAAAAAAATTAAGATACTTTTATAATGTTATTCTCAGATACAGTGGTATGGAGTTGAACATTAAAAAGGACTCAGAACCAAACAAGAAATCCCAAAGAACTGAGCTGCTTTCAAGTCTGTTAACTCAGGCTTTTAAATTCAAATTATGGATTAGACAAATTTCCACACCTACACTGCCACATCCAGTATTTCCTTACTCTCTCACACTACCCCCTCCAGCTGCATAATTCCCACAAATAACACTTTTATTTTTTTAAGTTTTTAAAGTTTATTTTTATTTATTTTGAGACAGAGCATGTGAGCGCATTTATGGGGGGGGGGGAGGGGCAGAAAGACATGGAGACAGAGAATCCCAAGCTGACTCTATGCTGTCAGCACAGAGCCCAATGCCGGACTTATCTCATAAAGCATGAAATTATGACCTGAGCTGAAATCAAGAATTGGGCACTTAACAAACTGAGCCACCCAGGCTACCCTCCCACAGATAATGCTTTTAAAATGGCTTATTTTCCTTCATCTACTTAAGGCCTTGTATATTGTTGATAAAATCTATTGTAATGGAAAAGCTGGATCATCCAAGATTCTATTCTGATTTCCAAACTGGAGATCTCTTGAGTTTAATTAATTGAAGCTGGTGTCAAACATTTTATTTGATTGTTAACCTGAGGATAACTCAACTTCATCTCCATTAGAAAACACTCAGGTTCATGAAAGAATCATATTTCAGGTCAATGAATAATTCTTCCTTGAGATTACTCAAAGTAATTTGATATTAGGACGTTATTATTCATTTTCAAGGGTTGAAATAGTTTGTTAACCTTCTTTTTACGGTTTCATATTTTTACTTATTTTTTAAAAAAATTTTTATTTATATTTTGAGAGACAGAGACAGAGTGTGAGCAGGGGAGGGACAGAGAGAGAGGGAGACACAGAATCGGAAGCAGGCTGCAGGCTCTGAGCTGTCAGCACAGAGCCTGAAATGGGGCTCGAACCTATGAACCATGAGATCATAACCTGAGCTGAAGTTGGACGCTTAACCAACTGAGCCACCCAGGTGCCCCTATTTTTACATATTTTAACCCCCTGTTGCTGTTGTTGTGCTTAAATACCCCCTTCTCATTATATTTGAGACTTCTACAATCAAAGGCTCCTTTGGTTATAATTGTCTCTTTCCTCTATTTGAAAATGAATAAGTCCTTTTATCTAGCTTGTACATGAAATTTCGCACATAAGTAATTATCCCCCTCCTACAGGTATGTTGTTGTTTTTTGTTAAGGTTTAATATTAATTAAAAGATTACTGGCTTCATTTCCATAAGCCATTTACTCTAAGTAGTCAATTATGAAAGTAAACTCGTAATGCAAATACCATTAAACTCTATTGATAAGAAACTGAACACATCAAAGATTAGGTACAACAGGATCTTTGTAGAGCAATGCTTTTATCTGTTTATTCTTTTGCAAATATATTTACATTAGCCATCTTATTTAAATTTTGTTCTCAGCCATTAGATTTTTGAGTTTTCTTTTTGGCCACTAGAGGTCTACCACACCTGTCTTCAGAACATGTTGGCCTTTGTCAGAATTATACTGTGTTTCTGGACCTGCCTGGATATAGTTATCATTTATCCACCTTTTCATTCATCGATTCATTGAATTTCTTGGCATGTGCTTATCACTGCTCTGTGCAGTCATGGTGCTACTTTCAAAAGAGGAGGAAGTTGTGAGTTTCTTCATCTGCCTCTTTCCCTATCTTCCCTTATATACAAGGCTGTCAGCCTCTGCCTCCCCATGCTCTTGTTCTGTCAGGCACCTTTCATCCTTTATACCTTTGACCTTTGCATCTCTTGCTTGTTCTCACCCAATAGCATTTCAGTTTGGGAATGAGTCCCCCATTCTAAAATCCTTCTTCATTCTGGTCTATCTCTAACTGCTCCTCTAGTTCTTACTACCCATTCATGGATGAGTTCTCATAGGTCATCTGTACTCCCACGGTCACTTCCCATTCTCCTCTTGCTACAGTTGGGCTCCATCAAAGCTGCCCTAAAAAAACAATGACATCTTGATGCATCCTCTTTTTCCCCACATGGAATCATTTATGGACTCCTGGGATCCTACTACTATAACTGTTCCAGAATCTGACTGCTTTCTTCCTTGTTTCACCCTCAGTCAGGCCCTAATCATTTCTCATCTAAACTACACCCACAACCTCTAACTGGCCTCATGGCATCTGTCTTGTTCACTCCCAAATTTTCTATCTTTCTCCAGAGTGATCTTACTAAAGCATATCAAACAGTGTCTCTGCCCTGCTAAGACCCTTCTACTAGTCCCTGAACCTTCAGGAGAAGCCCAAATCCTTGAGAATACAAAGGTGTCCTGTCCAGCCTCTGATTTCCTCCTTCCTACACCTCTTACCACCTCTTTACCCAGAACTTCACCACACAAACTTCCAGTTTTCTTGTCCTTTGATCACCATTGATTTTTGCAGCCCTCTTTTCTTCTCTGTTGAATTTCATTCTTTAGAATATTTTCTTCAAGAGCCCATGGGCAATCAACACATAGTCTTTGTAAATCCTGGGAGTGGCTTTATTTCATCTTCACTTTGCGTGATAACTTCTCTGAGAAGACAGTTCTAGCCTGCTGCTTTTTTTCCCATTCTTCTTTGAAGATAACATTCTAATGTTTTCCATCATATTATTGCTACTGAGAACTCTGTTGCTATCCAGTTGTTATTCCTTGGTAAATAACCCATTTTTCTTTACTACTTGATTTTTTAAATATTTAGTTTTTCCTTGTTGCTCAGCTATTTCTTTCTCATTTATGTGTGTGATTTATTAATTAGAACACAGTATAGTTTTTACATCTGAGGGCCTCATTTACTTTATTCTGGAAAAATCTGAGCTTTTATCTTTCCCCCATTCTTTCCATTCCTCCTTCCTTTCACTCTACCTAAACATACGTAGAAGTTGATCCTTTATCCTTCCCATCTCTTACTTTCTCCTGCTGCATTTTCATCTCTGCATCGTTCACTCTGCTGTATTCTGAGCAAGCATCTCACATCTATCTTCCAATCCACTTTCTTTGTTCCTCTGCTATTATTTAAACTCATCTCTCCAAGGATCCTTCTCAAAACTTAAACCTGAATTAATTTTTCTTTCTCTGCATCCCATGGATCCATGTACAAGTCAAGACATAATACATTTTATATTATATTTTAATTATCTACTATTTCTATCTTTCCAGTTTCAAACTCTAATTTTTTTTGCAAGCATATCTTTATATGCTCTGAACTTGATGTTGTGTCTGAAGCATAAGAGGCATTTTGTAAACATTGATTAAACGTTTCTCACCTTTAGCCTCAATATACATACAAGTTGGGAGCTACTGATAGTCTATTTTCACTCTCCATCTTCTTACCAAGTAGATTCTGTAAGGGTAAGGGCAGTAATTATTTTGTCCATTATTTTATCCCTAAAACATAACAAGCACCCAAATGTGCTTTCTTCAAGATGTGTTTCTCATTATTTGAAGAAAACTAAAGGAGTGATTTGTGATTTGAAAACATTTGCAACACTGCTAGAGTTGAGGGGCCATTAAAATATTGCCATTTTAAGAGCATGCCTGGGTAGCTCAGTTGGTTAAGCGTCCAACTTCAGCTCACGTTATGATCTCACAGTTTGTGGGTTTTAACCCCACATTGGGCTATGTGCTGACAGCTCAGAGCCTGGAGCCTGCTTCGGATTCTCTGTCTCCTTCTCTCTGCCCCTCCCCTGCTCACTCTGTGTCTCTCAAATTGAATAAACATTAAAAAATAAATAAAAATAAAAATAAATAAATAAAAGCCTAGCCTTCTCCTAACTTTTCCATGACAACTGATGGGTTAGGTCCCAGTTTTATACTTTGAGCAATTCTTTCTATTCCAAGCACTTTGACTGACTTTTCATCTCTATGTGTTTGCCAAAAGCAAAATTAACATTTCTGAATATCTGACATATATTACTTTTAACCAAAGTCATTTTTTTCAACAGAGGAAAACTATAAATATCATTAGGGGACAATGCTTTTCTCCCATTCCCAGTGTTTTCTTTTGTTTGTTGAAACCTCTCTCTATCCTTTCGCCAAACCTCAACTGCCCCACCTCCTACCCCCACCTCCAAGAAGGAAAACATGTCATTTATGAATTTGGTAGGGAAAAGTGTATGAATAGCTCAGTTCCTCCCTCTTTTCTTATTCTGGGGCGTGGGGATTCTTCTCTGCTTCTCTGGGAACCCATTCTGCTCCTGTTGGGAAATATTGGCTACAGTCCAGTTCTGCTTTGTGGAAACGTGTGTAATTTGATTATTCAATATTAGGCAAGTGATTTGCCTACAGATATAAACATGTTCTCTCAGTAATCCTTTTAGTAATATGGTCATATTTTGTTCTCTGTCTGCTGAAACTTAGTTTTGTTTATCAGTTGGTTTAGACCTAGACTAGTCAGGAGGAACTATTTATTGGCATCCCCTTGAAGATACCAACACATTACAACAGAAGGTTGGTTGCATTATTGTAACCCAAAGCACTCCTTTCTGTCACCGCCAGAAAATAGCAATGTATTCATTCAATCATTCATTCAACAAATACTTATTGTGCATCTATAATGTGCTAGCCCCTGAAAGTACATCAGTGAACATAACATTCAAAATCCCTAGTGTCATGAAGTTCACATTCTAGTGGAAGAGGCAGGGGAGAAATAAAAATAACAAGTAAGTGCTACCATTGGGGGGGGGGGAATGGGGGCGGAAAGAAGATTAAAGGATTGGAAGTGTCCAGTTGGGGTGTGGGTAAGATAGGGAGAAAGGGCAGCCTCGTTGAGAACATAACATTTGAAACATTGCACAAAGAGTTGAAAAAAAGTGAGAGTAGGCCATGGAAATATCTGGGGGAAGAGGAAACAGCTCTGAGCCAGGAAGAGTGAGGAGGTCAGTGGGGCTGGAGAAGTTCTAAAAGGAAGGACAGGGAGGTCACCAAGTAAGGTCAAAGAGGTGATGCAGGAAAGGAAGCAGGTCATGCCGAGCAGTGGAGGCTGTAGTAAGGATTTGAGCTTTCAGAGTAATGTGGGCTACCATTGCAGGATTTCAGCAGAGGAGCAACCTTACCTGACTTGTGTTTCAAAGGACTGCTCATGCGGCTGGGTTGGTAATGAACCTGGTGTGTGTGTCGCAGCGGGAGCAGTACAGAAGCAGCAAAACCAGCTGGGAGATTATAGCTACAATCAAAGTGAGAGGCGATGTGTCCTGGAAAAGGGGGAAGAAATGGTAATAAATTGTCAGATTTTGGATATATTTTTCAGGTTGAGCCAAGCAGAATTCCTGATGCACTGGCAGTTGGATATGATAACCTGTGCTATTAACGACTTTCCAGGGAAATTGTCTTTTAGAAAATACTAAATAAGCCTGGTAAAGTCCATCAGTGATCTCTGCCTCTGTGGGGATCATATTTTCATAATTTAAAGTGGAGTTTTGGCAGTTCAAGTTACTCCCAGTGTTACCAGGAAATGAAGTCTGGGCCAGAAGGACTCATTTAGATATATCACTTGGTAGAGAAACTAAATTAAAATCTTTGCTCTCCAGTATTAATAAACACTCTTTAGATTATGCCATGTGTATATATAAAGCATATAGTTTTAAAAGGAAAATTTATTGATAAGTTGATATCCAGCCTCATATCCAGAGTAACTGCTAACGGGACAGCTCCTATGTGTCACACTTGGAGTCCACTAAAAGGAACAATGCCTCTGACATTTTGTGAATTTCTGTTTAATTTTAATATTTATATGTTATCCAAAGTACCAGGAAAATGCATCATGCCCTTCTTTTTATAGCCTTTGGCATAGAAAACAAAACAAGGATCCAGCCACTAAATAAAGAACATATTAAAAGATTGTTTTTTAAAAACTTACAGGCCATTTAAGTAAAATACAAGTTGAACTCAATGCATGAATGACAGTTCCAACAGTTCCAATGAGATTATGAAATAAAACTTCCACAGACTTTTCTTCAAAGACTATCAACTTGCTCATACTCTGCTATGTAAGGGAAAGTTGTAAAACTGTCAATTTACCAATGTAAGTAACAAAGTATTTAATCAGCCATCTATCTTTGTCTTCATTATTACTCAGATATAACAAGGAAACAAGTCAAAAGGCAGCATTGTCTCCCAGTAGTATCATGGATTTGTGTTGGGAACAAAAGGAAAATGCTAATTTTACCTATTTGCATAAGCTTATCAAAATTAGAACATGAAGAAAAGTAACCTACAGTCACAAATGTGCGCAAATAGTGTGTTCTCTCCTGTTAACACTGCCATCATGCCAATTCAACATGTGGTTCCCTTTCATCTGCTACCGTTCTGTATTTGAAGAAACATCCAAGCATCAAGGCACAAATAACCTTTACTCCTATCTTCAGGGGCAAAGGTAACAAAGTGGATGTCAGCATCTTCCTAGCCGAACAGGAAGAATGTCAGGGACCCGCTTTTACAACAAAGTAATCGGTATTTTTTCATTCAGAGATTCTATTGTTTTTTCCACTGCCATCTGTAACAAAACAGGGAAATGAACTTTTAAAAAAAATCAATGTTAAATGTAAACAAATCATTTGGGCTCCACTTGGCTCCATAGTGTTTTATGTTTACTTTACAGATGTAACCTTTCCAGACATTGGCCAATTCCAGTGTGATAAATAAAATTATCTTTAAAATTGGACTATGACGTCACCACAAACATGGTATGATAGAAACAAAGATAGAGTCAGTGTCCATTTATCCAGAATGACAGGAAAATGGATAATTGACTGGTCTCATTAGGTAAGAATTATCGTACATAAATTACCAATTTTCCAAGAAATAGAGTAAAAATAGAATATATTTAAACTATCCTGTGTCTAAGTTAGTCCATTTGGTTCACAATAATAACTATGCCATACTAATAATTACAAATATTAATTTAGGCTCTTAGATACTGGGTTGAGTCACTGTTAGCTTTCTATTTGACCTAAAAGTTGTTAATTTCAACAAATTCTTTCCATATGATTACATCATTATTATTTGTCTTTCTCATAAGAGGTATACAGATGTACATTTTTATAACTCCTATAATATTTTTTTATTTTCAGTTTTTAAAGTTTATTTATTTATTTGAGAGAGAGAGAGCTCATGGGCAGGGGGAGGGACAGAGAGAGGGAGAGGGAGAATACCAAGCAGGCTCTGCTATGTCAGTGCAGGGTCAGATGTGGGGCTCAATCTAACAAACCGTGAGACTGTGACCTGAGCCAAAATCAAGTCAGACACTTAACCGGCTGAGCCACCCAGGAACCCTAGGTATATGAACTTTTTAAATATTTTATTTCAGAGAAACAGGAAGAAAGGACAGAAAACCACTATAATGATAAGCCTCATATAGGAATAATAGAGAAAAAGGCAAATGTTTTTTATGTTACTTTTAATTATCACATAATATAAACAAAAATCATGATTTAAGATATTTAAATATTATGGTTGAAGTTGCAAAAAAATGACTTAAGCTGTATACCCTTGTTCTACACTTATTTTTATATTGTAACATAAATAAGCTTTCTAATCAGAAAGATTGGAGCACAATAAATCTGAATACAAAATATCCTGGAAATATTTTATCCTGCTTTTGATACTGATCAGGAAATACCTTATGCTTTTCAAATCCAAAGATCAATCTTACCTTTCTTTTGTGCGTATTAAAGTTTAAAAATCTGTATTCAACATGGAATGGTGTTTTAATATGAACCAAAAGCTCTATGCTCATCTGGGATTTTACTAGCTTCCTAAGCAGCAAGAACATCCTCAGTTTTTATTCTTATTCTTGAAAGGTCTATAGTTCTCTAGGAATGCAGGCATTTGGGGGGACAACATAACCCAGCGAACTCTAGCAGGAAGAAAAGGCTGAGGAGATTCAGCACCTGATACATGCCTGCCCACTAGGTATCACAGGCACGAACATGGGGAAGATTTCAGTGTTCTTTCTGACCCTCTTCCTCAGCATTCACCATCTTCTAGTTGCTGTGCTAACAGCTGAACCTATGTCTTTGAGAGGCACACCCTTGTATACTGAGTTAACTAGCCTGCAAGTGCCTGGTATGTTAGGTCCCCCATCAAACAGACGACGAGATCTATCTGTAGCCAATGACTGATTCCTAGAAGGATACAAAATCCCAGCTCCTTCGCCTCTAGATAGATAATCTCTAAAATTTAATTTATACTCCAGAGCTCCCCATGGGATCTGACTGCATCTGGAGCTACACTTGAAATCACACTACTGCTTGGATTCTTTCCTTCTTTCCCCTCACTTGTTTCTCCAGGGAGTGCTTATTTATAGATCACCCACACCTGATTCTTTAAAGTTCTACCTCAGGTACAGCTTCATCTACAACAGATGTAAAGCTCAGTATCCAAGAATCACAACAGTATCTCAGTTTAGGCAAATAGGTATCCAGGACAGAAAGTAGATGCACAAATAGGGAATTCGGGGCAGGTGCCATTCAGAATGAGGATCTGGAAGCAAAAGGCAGCTTCAGGGAATTCTAATGGCCACTATCAAAAAAGATTGATATTCAAGGGCAGAACTCAATTCTCCTGAGGGAGATTGGGACTTTGGCAGGTTATAAAAATAAACATATGGGAAGAGAGATCAATATAGGTGTGTAATAAGGCATGGAAAACGTAAATTCTTTCATCCCTTTTTTTGTCATTTCATCATTCTTTCCTCTCTGCCACCTCTATAATGGATACATAACTCTATTATTGTAATTATCATCCAATGTTATTTTTGATGTTTCACCTTTTTTTCTTTATAGATTATGATGAGGCTGGGTATGTCTTATCATATTATCCCTAAAATCTGTCATGACGTCAAAAGCACCTATCATGAGTTGACAGTTCAATGGATCCTAGAACAGTTCAGAATCCCAGTTACATGACAAGGGTGAAGATCAAAAGCAGATTGGAGCTGCTCAAATAGATCCCATTCAAGCTGGGCTGCAAAATAAGATCAAGGCTAGTAGTTGAGGACTAAGAGGCACACCTAAGGGGATAGGAAAAGGTGTTAACTATCATGGGGCAAAGAACCAGACTGGGTTGGAAAAGCATTTCTTTCTAGGTTCTTGCCTTTCATAGCCCCAAATTGAGGAACTATATAAATATCTGATTTTGTTCTTCTACACGTGAAAGATCAGATTTCTTTTATACATATACACACAGTATATACATAAACTATCAGGATCCTATCAAGTAAACAGTTATCTTTTTTTCCCTTTTTTTCCTTTTTCTTCTGCAATTTGGTGTTATTACATTTGTTTGATGGTTAAAGAAATAAAGTTTAAATCCTATTTGCTATCACTTCTCGGCCTTTTGGCTAACATCAAGTGTAAATCCTATTTACTACCCAGTTCTATTAAAGAATTTATTAAAGAAATAAATTCCAGTTACCAACTTAAATAATGATCATAAATTATTTGTGTATTCTATTTGGGATGTTTATTCCCTATACCTTTAGGAAATAGATTTTTTTTTGTATTAAGAATCCTATTTGTGTTTTGGTAGCTTTATTCATAAGATTATAACCAGTTTATCAACATACTAAAAAAGTAAACCCCATTGAATTGCATTTAGACTATACCTCGGTTCAACAAGTGTGGAAACAAAATAATTATAGTTCACTCAGATTTCTGTTTTACAAACTCACTGCATGTAGGAAGGATGATAGGGTAAGACCTCAACTGTTCATTTTGTGGTGTAATTGTCAATTCGAAAGATAGACTCTGAGAGAGATTTAGTTTTCTTTTTCTCACTGTCATGATTCCCATTCTCAGCATTACAACTTCTCAATGTTAATATAGTACAGGGGTGCCTGAGTGGCTGAGTTGGTTGAGCATCAGACTTTTGATCTTGGCTCAGGTCATGATCTCATGGTCGGTGGATTCAAGGCCAGCGCTGGGCTCTGCACTGACAGCATGGAGCCTGCTTGGGATTCTCTCTCTCCCTCTCTATTTGCCCCTCCCCCAGGTGCAAGGACATGCTCTCTTGTTCAAATAAAATTGAAAAAATAAAATTTCAATAAAATTTAAAACAAAGAGAAAGTTGGAAAATAAATAAATAAATAAATGAATAAAAGATATAGTACAAACAAGTAATATGTAATACATGGACTCTCATTCCCATGATTCAAAAATGATTCATCTTGAAATACTTGAAGCTTGACGTATGTTCTGAGAGAACAACTATATCCAATCTGTGCTTTAACCATTTCTCCCCTTTCTCCCAGCCAAAAGGGGGCTCATCTTCCATCCTGAATAGGTTCCACCTTTTCTTTCATATTTGGGAAGTGCTAGTGAGTTGGAATCTTCCCATGGTGCTAGCTTTAGCTCACTCCTAACACTCATGCCATGTCCATACTTGTTGATCCTTCTCTTCTCAGTATCTTAGCATTTGGTCTTCCTCTCCTCCACCATAATGAGTGTACTAGTTCAGTGTTTTATTGTCTTTCTTTGGAGTTATTTCCATAGCCTTCTTACCAGAATTCTCACTGACAAGCTACGCCTGATACAGCCACCAAACTTAACTTCCTAAAATACAAGTTATATCATGTTATAGCCACTGAAAGACTTTCAGTCCTTCCCCATTGCTTCTTTTTTTTTTAATTTTATTTAGTTTTGAGAGAGAGAGAGACAGAGAATGAGAGAGAGAACAAGTGGGGGTGGGGAGGCAGAGAGAGAGGGAGACACAGAATCCAAAGCAGATTCCAGGTTCCAAGCTGTCAGCACAGAGCCTGATGTAGGGCTTGAACTCTCCTACTGTTAGATCATGATCTGAGCCAAAGTTGGTTGCTTAATCGACTGAGCCACCTAGGTGCCCCCCCCCACCATTGTTTTCTGTTAGAATAAGCATGTTGCAACATTTCTTAGTAGTTTAATTTATTGCTTTTCCTGAGTGCTGCTCTCACAATAGACCACTTGCCCAGGCAGTATCTAAGACAGCAAACATTTCTACCCCTCTTTGGCTTTATTTACTCGCACAACCCTCTCTACCAATCAGATTCCTATTCATCCCTCAGTGCCCTTTCAAATGCGATCTTCTTCATTAAACACTCTCCTCTGAGTTTTCTAACCAGAATTCATTACACATTTCATGGGCATCCTAAATTTTAATCATCTTAAGTGTCAGGACAGTGTCTTAATCCATCCTGTCTTGATTACCAAATACTTAAAGCAATCTGACCTATAAAACATTTTCAGTTAATGTTTCTTTGAGTTAAAGAGTTTTCCGAATCTTGGTCTTGGGAAATTACGAGATCCAACTCATAGTTTCCAGTCTGATCTTCTTTAAATTTAAACTTCAGACTACTGTTAGAATGACTTATCTAAGATGTATATGACCTTGTCATTCCAAACATTAAAATGTTTCAACAACCCATTGTCATTCATTCAAATGATCCAATAAACATTCTTGAAGGACCTAGTATATGATAGGCACTGGGAATAAAAAAGTAAACCAATGGACATCATCCCTGCCTTCATGGAGATTACAGTCTACTGCAAGATCCAGTTAAAACATACACACTTGTGAGGTGCCTGGGAGGCTCAGCCAGTGAAGCGTCTGACTCTTGATTCCAGCTCAGGTCACAATCTCATGGTTGAGTTCATGAGATTGAGCCCTGTCAGGCCCCATCACGCTCCACGGGCTGTAGAAGACAGATTGTGATCAGAGCCTGCTTGGGATTTTCTCTCTGCCCCTCCCCTGCTTGCGCACACACACTCTCTTTCTCTTTCTTTCTTTCTTTCTCTCTCAATATAAATAAATAAACCTAAAATTCACACACATACACACACACACTTGTACACACAAAGTATAAATTAGCCTAACTACTTAGAAGAAAGTACAAGAGGTACAAAAGAGAACAAAAAAAGATCTGAACCAACTGTATTTATTTTTCAATCTTCAGTGTCTGCAAAATTACCAGAGTTACTGACAAAGGTTATTACAGTGTGCTGAATGAAAGAGAATTCTTCCTGTTTTGTTGTTACACAGCAACAAACAAATGTGGGTAAAACTGTCAAGAGGCCTATTTATCTTACTCAGTTTATCCTTTTAGTTCATCAGAGGTGAAAAATCTTCATTAGCACTGCTCATATGGATACAAATAAATAGATTTTCTATGCAAAAAGTCCTTATGTTTTTATGTAAATTTCAAATTTTAAATACATGAGGAAAGTAGAAAAAAGGTAAAACAGAGATAAATAACAAGATAGAAAGAGAATAATTAAAATGAGTGGGGGAAAATGTATGCAGAACTGTAAAGAAAAGAAGAAAATTAGAGTAGACATACAAGAGTCTTCTACTTATCTCCACACATATTAAAATCTTTACCCGGTACCTGGGATTCTTTCACGTTCCTCTGCCAACACTGAAGAGTTAAATTAAATTCCATGTTGTAAAATTGTTCAAGCAACATGATTTTTGATATTTTGTTTTGTTTTGTTTTTTTTGACTATAGATACCATATAACCATGTCTTTAGCTTTCTTTAAAGATTAGATAAATATCTAGGGAAGTGTTTAACCAAAAAATTTTTGTAAACCATATAGTCACTACTGAAACTACTCAAGTCCACTTTGTAGTGTGAAAAAAAAAATCCATAGACTGCACACATAAACAAATGGGTATGTCTGTGTTTTATTGAACCTTTAGTTGGAAAAACAGGCATACAAACTGTGGCTATAATTTGCCACCCCTTATCTTAGAGAAGATTTGTTATACTGAATACATACACACACACACTTCTGTGAAAAAGGCCATGTGTATATTTGGGTTATATAATGTGCCTTTTATATGAATAAGGGTATACATTATTCTAGGGTTTAGTCTGTAATAAATTATATATAAAATATGATACATATTTTAATTATATTGTAATCTGCATCTTTCACTTTTTCTGAGATATTATCTGATTCATATATCTTCATATATATTCATATATATATAAGAATATATATATATAATGTTTCCTTTTTATGATCCTCAAATTTCAGTAGTCTATTATTTTTTAATAATTATTTTTTGTAATAATGTGACCTCAATACACATAGTAAGTTTGAAATATTTATATGTGCATGTGTTTTATTCAAACTAATCACTTCCCTCCCACGATAATATAACTCTATAACTCCAACTATTAATGTTATTTTTCAGAAACAGGCCCAGCCATCTAATCCTTTAAATTTATTGTTGTTATCATTGAGAGTTATATCCAAAAGATAGAACAGTAGCAATCTTTTTCCTTATAGAAATGTACTGCTGAGTGATTATCGATACCCCCTTTCTAAGAGACAGTGTAGACACTCCCAGGAGAATTATTTTAATAGGAAATGTTTTATGCCTTTTTTCCAGATAGAAAATTTTAAGAGAAAATATGCACTTAATTGTGTGAAGGGCAATGTCTGACCCATTTTCTTAGGGTTTTTGGTTTCCCACAACTCAGCAGATGATCACTTTATGTTTTTTTACTCAGTTCAATTTGCAGTTTCCATGAGTTAGTTACCATGGCCCTTTCACTGGTTTACATGGCAGGACTAGAGGCTAAGCAAAGAAACTTTAATGGTATGAAAGTTGACCGGATATTTACAGAAACTAAGCCAAAATTATGCTCTGCAGAAAAAGGAAAGGGAGTTCTGTTTTCCCATTTACAGAAACAGGCACGAAGCCAAATTAATTTCTTCTAAAATTGAAGTTTGTGTTACATGGTCATTAAGTCTGAGCTCACAGAAATGAAGTTGACAGCTAAATTATAGGCAAAAGTCACTGTTAAGTACTAATCTCATAGCCTTTACTCACCAATCTATGTAGGAGGCTATTTCTGTGTTTGATGTGTTAATCTGATCCTGCCGGCTCTACCCAGGTGGAACTCCAGATGAAGACTGAGAAATCAATGGAGGAATTGTACACAGACAGGAAGGTAGGAAAGCAGGGTGGGGCTTAGGGCCCCTGGAAAGACAGCAGGTTTGAATTGGGTCTTTGATAGAACATCAATTAAGCCTGACCAGCATGACAGCCAACAACATTCTTGTCCTGAGTTTGTAGATTGTGAGCTATGTGTCCTCTAACCACAAAATGAAGGAGTACAGGCAGCCTGTTCTTTAGGTATGGCAAATAACTGGCTCATCAAGTTAAATGTTATATCTCTCTCTACGTATATATATGATCAGCACAGCCTGGTAATCTCTAAATTTAGCAATCAGACTAAACGTATTACTATCATTGCAGTTTTAAAATCTCCTTTCCGCTTGCATTCTTAGCAGGAACATCAGATTTAGCAAAGCCAGCTAAATTTGAATTTTAGATAGATAATGAAAAATACTCCCTGTAATAGTTGGGACATAGTTATACTAAGAGATAATTCTTTTTTTTTTTTTTTTTGGTCTGAAATTTAAATTTAACCAGGTATCTTGCATTTTATCTGGCAGATCTAATTCATAGTAAAGCATGGAAGATAGAAATGCATTTTGGTATGCATATTATTGTATGGAGGAATTGGCACTAAGTCTTTCATACTATGGTTTATTGTAGAATGAACAAAATCAGTTTATTGTTCTTATATAGACACGCATAAACGATTCAGAATTATTGGGAAAGTCCCATCTGAAATAGTAAAATATTTTAATGATACAATTTGAGAAAGGAATCTGACAGAATCTAATCAATCTCCAGGCAGTCAAAAATATTTATTCAAAGAATTATGCAATAAATTGTCCATTGTCATACAGTTGGCATGGTTGTTAATTAATTCTAATTAAGGCTAATAGAGTAGTTACTTTATTCCCTTGAAGTAAATGGATAATTGTCATTTAAAGCCCCTTTTGAGGGTTGGACCCCAACATAGAAAATAAGAACTAACAACAGATGATTAGACAAAGATCAAAAGAAAAAACTCTCTCCTTGAAATGAACACAAGACAATAATAACAATAGTAGCTAACATTTTATTGAACGCATGCTATTGTTCACATATTTTGCATCATCTCTTTTTGCCTTTTAATCCTCACAGTATTCCTGTGAGAAAGATATTCCTACTGTTTCTGTTTCATAGATAAGGGAAATTGGGGTTTAAGACTAATTAAGATGATTCACACAGAGGCAGGACAATCTCAATCCACATTTCACTAATAGCATAAAATTCCATGTTCCTAGCCATTAAGTAATATCAACCCTTACAAGCAAAACACCTATCTGATATATATTTGAAAATTAAAAATAGGTTAGAATAAAATAATAAATAACCTAAGGTTGAAAGACTCAGAAATCAAGCATAAGAAATTAATCAAAAAGACAAATTAAGAATCTGTCTGTCTGTTTTCTATTAGAGATTACTCTGACTACAAGGTAGCTAGAATATTGTGCTAGGTAAGGGAAGGAAGCTCCTGTACATTTTATTAAAGCTTCCAAGTGAATCAGATACATCCTCCTAGTGGAGACCATTGGTTTGAACAGATGCACCCTACTAATAGATACAAGTGATTCATTAGCCCACCATATGTTGGTAATATTAATTGAGACATAGGGTTGAATGTGATAGGGATGGCACTGTTGTCATTAATTACCACTATGAAATTTGGCCTCCAATTTGGGTGGCTACCAAGTATTCATTGGGCATGGATAGAGCACATGTTAGCAAAACATCCTTTTGCAAAGTAAACACTTAATTAAAGTTGCTAATGGCTTAGATGGCTATACAGTGTAAGGAGGAAATAAAAATTTGAATATACAAAAGGATCAAGATAGCAAAGAAATAAACATCTAAATTTAGCAGTATACCTTTTATAAAGTGTTTAATTGCTTTGAAATTAAAACTTTAGTGCCTTGTATGATTTTAGCTTCCAAAACTTAGAAAGTCACAAAATAACACCCTTCCCATCCATTTCTCGGTTCAAAACCAACTGAAAGACACAGAGATTACAGAGATAGATATTAAAATTTAGGTGTTTTTATTACAAATTCTTGACTGGAAGGCATGACTGTATTAGACTTACGGCCACAAGAAGCCTCCTCCACTTCACTCCTGAATTAGACAAATTCTCCCAGCAAGAAATAGGCTGCTCTGGATAATCATAATTCTGACCTTGCAGGTTGATAACATGATGACGTAGAGAATTCATACTTCCTGCAGGCAAGCTGGATCCACAAAGTAAAGAGAGGAGAAAGGACAGAGTGACACATTCTAAGCTATTTTTCCAAGCTCACTCCATAGACAAGCCCCTCCTCAAATGCTTTTAGGGGCTTAGAAAAGTCCAGAAGTGTTAATCAAGCTGAAAAGGAATGGAAAATCTCCTAAAACACGGACCTTTCTCCATCCTATGCAATTTGAAGACTCAGTTGCTGAAGTTACTCAGCAACTTCTAAGAATTTCAAAGACTTCTGGAAATTCTGGAATCAGGATTTTATAATACTTTGAATGTTGTAATAAAAATAGTCACTATACTTAACGCTTATCATATGCCAGGCACTGTCCTAAACACTTTACATATGTAGGTATACATATGTATGTATACATATATATTAATTTAATCCTTCCAATTACCTGTGAGGGAGATTCTACTATGATCCACATTTTACAATTGAGGAAACTGAGTTACAGAGAAGTTGAGAATAATCTTCCATACTTTTGCTAGTGGTTCCTTTACTGTAAGTCCCCTTACCTTCCACCTGTGCTAGATCAGAAACACAGGAAAATTTAGCACACCTATCTGTATTTTTTCTTCAGGAGACAAGCCTTCATTTGGATCCTGCCCCCAAATATGGTATTCTATGTAGGATTGGAGAAATCTAAGGCTTTCTCTAAATTGAACAATTTCTTTCTCTTGTCTTTGTATCCATTTCCCCATAAATGTTCCAAGTGCTAAAACTTCCCTCAGTAGAGAGGCTATATATCTGCCTTCTTTCTAGTCTTTCTGCATTAGCCAATCTAATGTTTTTAAATTTCTTCTTCTTCTCCATAAACATTTGCTCTGCAAGTCTCTCAAGTGAACTGAACACAGCAGGGAATATAAAGCCAGCCCTCCTCTGTCTACAGTGCATGACCCCAATCCCAGTGTGGTTAACATTAAGGCCCAGTTACTTGGGAAGTAACCCACCTGTCCTTCCACTGGGTTTGAGGCTCTAAATGCATACATCAATTTGCTTCCTGAACTTTTCTTTCTCTCTGCCCTACTTTGGTTTGTTCAAGTCTCTATTGTTTGGACTTTGCTATCTGCTATCCCTATTTTATTAAGGATTTCCTGACACCAACTTTGGTCTTTGGTTTTTCCTTCTTGGTTTGGACCATTCTTGTCTGCATAACGCTCAGACAAATAACCCGGTCTTTCCTTCTAGATCAGTGCTTTTCAACTGCAGTCCTCAAACTACTAGTAAGCATAGCTAGAATTTTAAAATGTAAAATATATGGGTGCCTGAGTGGCTCAGTTGGTTAAGTGTCTGACTCTTGATCTCTGTTCAGATCATGATCTTGTCATGATCTTGTCATTGTCATAAGATCAATCCCCATGTCAGGCTCCATGCTAAGTATGGAGCCTGCTTGGGATTCTCTCTCTCTCTCTCTCTCTCTCTCTCTGCCCCTCCCTGGCTCATGTACTCATGCTCTCTCTTTCAAAATAAAATAAATAAACTTAAAAAAATAAAATAAAATGTAAAATACAACTAAATGGAATAATGTAAACAGAATGCAGTTCTCAGTATAATTATGAAGTTTTTGGACTTTTTTTTTTTCCAGTTGGTGTGTATATGTGTGTGTTACAGACAGAAAGCCCAGTGTGAAGTAGGCTGGCCTGTCAAGACCATATTTAGGCAGAGGAGAACAGCTGTATGATGAAGAACAGAAGAAAGTCCAGGGAAATATTCTTTTTACACTTTGGAAAGAAATGGAAATCATGGAGGCACATGTCCCAAAATATAGTTGAGGGTATAAAGGCAAGGCTACTGAGATATAAAGATACTGAATTGCAGAAGAAGAAATGTAGGTCCAAAAGGCCTCTAATTTCATGTAAAAGGATTTAGGTCATCTGTTAGAAGCACTGAGTAGGAGTAGGGGATTTTGAAAAAGTCTGAGGTAACTAACTTCCAAACTATTAGCAATTTAAGAAGTCATCAGGGGCTGAATTTTTAAAAGTCTTGCTGAATAAGAGAGAATGCTCATTTGAAAATAGTACAGATCTTCATCAGCACTAGCAACTTTGGGAAAAAATAAAAACTGAGAAAGTGGTAGCTCAAGATTGGCAACAAGAGAATGTGGCAAAAAAAAAAAGCTGAGGTATAGTGAGGGAGTTAGCATGCTGGATGGCAGATGCCATTATCAAAAGCTTGCTTTATGCTAGGGATAATAGCACTGAAAAAATTGTCCATCGGGTGCAGGCTGGGTATCTGTCCATGATGAGATGAAAGAGGGGATCCTAGGAAGATAATCAGAGCATTTCTTGAGATTGATATATTCATTACATATTAATAAATAGAATGGATGAGGCAAATCAGGTACCGGTTTGAGTATTCTTATGTAAATTTCTGAGCTCTGGTCTTCCTAAGTAAGTTGACTATCAAATGTCAGACTTAGAATTCCAAACCAGCTTAGGTGATGGAGGAGGATGGGTGGTTGGAGGTGGGAGTAATTCTGAAACATAAATTCCTCTCCCTCATTCTATAGTAGTTCATGAATCTTCTTTCTGCTTTCTGCTATTTATAATAGATTGATAATTGACTAATAAAATTCTTTTTAATGAATTCAAAGTGACATTGATTAAATCTTGAAAATCATCTCAAAATGAAAAAAAAATCAGCTTGTTCATTATTATTGTTTTGTGTTCCAATTACCTATTGCTGTGTGAAAAACTTCAAAACTTATAAACTTAAAATTATTTACTTTGTTCCTAAATATGCAGTTTAGGCAAGGCTCAGTGGTGGCATCTTAATTGACTCTGCTCTACTCAGCCTCAGTTGGAGTGGCTCCAAGGGTGGGATCTGGAATCATCTAAAGACTTGGTTACTCTCATGTTTGTCAGTCAGTGCTGGCTGTTGACTGGGACCGTAGCTGGGATTGTCTACCAAAGCATCCACACATGGCCTCTTCATGTGGCCTGAGCCTCCTCCCAACATGGTGGCTGGATTCTTAGGGCAAGTATCCTGAGAGAGAGAGAGAGAGAGAGAGAGAGAGAGAGAGAGAGAACATATCAGGGAGAAGCTGTAGCACTTTTCATGACTGAACCTCAGAAACATCACTTCTACTGCAGTATGCTCACTGAGGCAGTCACAGATATCCACCCCAAGTTCCAGGGAGAAGAGAAGAGAAGGAGGCAAGTTAAATCACTTGTACCACATTTTTAAAAATCTGAGCATTCATAAAGGATCACCAAGTTTCCAAGAAAAGAGAAATAGATTCTTCTTCTTGATGGGGGATGGCAAATTGCTAGAACATCTGGTCCTGGGCATATTGCTTTGGCCATTTTTGGAAAAGTTTGCCAAATTTAGCAAACTTCTTTTCAAAAATAGTAAAGTATGAAAAGTAAGACTCAATTTCATTTAGTTACAAAGAAAAGAAAATCTGAAAGCTTTTTCAAGTGGAAGCAGAGAACTTCAAGTGGAAGTAGGAATTGTTACCCTTCTGCAAACCAGATTTTTCCTGAGGTTTTGCATCAATGGGAATTTTACTCTAGCTGACAAAGGTGTAGTTTGACCCTAGAACTTTATGAGTGCATCTCGGAGCAGAATCTGAGGAGTAAGTAAAATGCTCTTCACTTGTGGCTTATTTTAGAAATAAGTAACGGATGAATCACTAAATAGCTTATGGTTATGTTTTTATTGATTTATGACTCAGCATGTGCTCCTATCTTTCAGGCAAAAATAATGTCCTTTCCATGTAGGTGATTTGCTCTGTTAGACCTCATGGGGTAAAAGAGTTCTTTGCTTTATGTTTTACTCTGACAAGGTAATGGCTCTTGTCCTGCTCTTGAGAAGTGACTAAGATGCTCAGTTGGGAGAAAGCATTAACTTTTCAAGCTATATAAATTCCATTTATAAAATTACGTCTACTCAGGCATTATTATCTGAAAGAGTTAATGCTCTTTCTCAGCATAAAAATTTACTGCTAAGATCCAGGCCTCCCAGTATACACGGGGTGCCACAAAAGGGAGATCATAGATCCATTCTGGGAAGTTGTGCTAAGGATCAGGGAAAGGGGGCAGATGACTTCTAAAGTGCTTAAGCATTTTTCTTCACTGTCAGAAGCTCAGGATGATCTCCTATATTTCATGGCTTTGTAGTTTTATTCACACCATTTCCTCCCTTCTGAGAGAATCCTTCTTCCACCTCAATCATCATCAACTCCAGCAATCCACCAAAAGCCTCTCCATGCTTCTCCAACATTGTAATTACTATAAGTCTATCAACATCAGCCCAATGTCAGATTTACTTATTTTTAAATTCAGTATCACATTTTATACATTGTCTCTTTTTTATTAATTTTGGCACTTAATACAGTATGTTGAATTATTATTTTGTGGGGGTTGGAAGACTGTTTTTAATGATAGATTCATAATATAGATGTTTTACAATTGTAGCACACTGACAGAAGAACTTTTCATTCATAGTACTTTTACATGTGATTTTGGCAATGGTTATAGGCTTTTTTATATCAAAAGTATTGTCACAGGGGAATCATAAAATTGGAATACAAAGGAAAGTTTGGTAGTTGTGTCTTGAATTATTCTCTATTTCCTCTCCTACTGGAGACACTGATAACCTTTGTTCCTTT
Source organism: Cryptoprocta ferox (assembly GCA_028646485.1). Lineage (NCBI taxonomy): Eukaryota > Metazoa > Chordata > Mammalia > Carnivora > Eupleridae > Cryptoprocta > Cryptoprocta ferox. The sequence goes on from CM053567.1 coordinate 122,372,881, forward strand.
AGTGCCCAACATAAGGTCTGCCAGATAGAACCAGAATTTCCAGAGCTAGCCAGCTTTATGTTAGAATCTGCAAGGGCACTTTTTAAAAATGCCATCCCCTGGAACTCATCCCATACCAATTAAATAGAATCTCTGGGGGAAGAACCCAGGTATCAGGGCATTAGGATTTTTTTAAAAGTTTTCCTGCATAATCCAGTGGTCAGCCAAGGTGAAGAACCACCAACATAGAGGCTATCCAATGATGTCTTTCTGAGGCTTGTCTATTGAGTACTGACTTCCCACTATAGATCCTTGAGGTATCCGCATTCTACAAAAATGTAAGTACTTTCCTTCTTCCTCAGCTAGAATAAGTAGGAACTTCACATACAAATGCATTTAAACTCTACACAAAGTGTTTCCTACCAAAATTACTTATATCAAAGAGTACAAAAATTTAAGTAATAATATAACCTGTCACATAAAAGAAATTTAAAATATTCCAGATGTTATCATGGCCAACATGAGGCTAATTATAAGACATAAATATCTACGCATAGTTTTCAAACTATGTTCAGGGGAAATATTTAAGCCAAATTCCATGTTTCGTATATTTTTGAAATATTAAATATTCCATAACCACAACTTAACATATTGGTGATTACTAACACATTAAGATATGTTTGTAGTTAAAATTAGTTTTGTGGTGCTTCTGCCATACCTATGCATGTATACATACACACACACACACACACACACTTTCTTGGAAATCATACCTACCCAGATCTGCTCACATAAAGCTCTGCAAGAGAGTTCATTACTAAAGCATATGTGTGCTACTCTCAACCATATGCTGACAAGATTTAGGAATACTGGCTTAGAAAATGTACTTCTTCTAGCCAAAAAAAGAAAAAGAAAAAAAAATCAGTTGTAAAACAAGCAAGTGACACTCTATCGCATTGCAATAATATGTCATCGATAATTTTATACTTTTACGTTTTAGGTAAAATGACTTTCACCTTTATTATAGGGAATGCAAGCATTATTAAATACTATTGGTGATACAATTTTGACAGAAACATGCCCAAATACTGCTTTTTCAAGCTTCCGGATCAATTCAATAGAGAAGTGTCTGATGTTTTATAGTGGTTTGTTATTTTTAACAATGATCATGTACCCTTTTACAATCACTTATTTTTATGAATCCGTTATATGAAACTAAAAGTATATTAAGTAAATTGTATGTCGATGCTGATAAAGTACAGCAATTGTCATCTGTAAACATAGATTTTATTAGCAAATGTGTCTTAATAAATGAGCTACATTAATTTTAGTAATTAAGTTTCTTGTAAGCAAATGCATATATGAACTTACATATTACCATTTAGTAACAAAATAAAATTTATATAAAATTTATATAAGTATTTCAGATTAATTTTCTTAGCGAGGTAGAAGATTAAAATACTTTAAAAGAAAAACACTTGAAAATCCACTGATTTAAGAGACTGGGATTAATTGTCTCTCAAATTTTTCCTCTCCTTTCCATCCTCATCATGGCAGCTTTGCTTCTCTTCAACATTATCTCTCACCCACACTATTCCGATAACCCTTAAAGTACTCACCTTGTCTCCAGTACGACCACCAGCATTCCTGCTTTCCATTGCCAGCTGAGTAATCTTTCTAGAACCTTGATGTGATCATGTCACTCTACTGATTATCAACCTTCAGTGTTTCTCCACTGCCTAAAGTCAGGCCTGAACTCAGGATGGCATACAAGACCATTCAAGTTTCCTTTTCTAGACTGCCCTCCGACCCGACCCCAGCATTCATCATATTCCTCCGGCTGGCCTTCACTTCATAGAACTCCTCTACCACCCTGGTTGACATAGGCTGTTCGTCTGCCTGGAATGTATTTAGTCCTCCTCTTTCTTCCTTAGGAAGAAATGCAAACTCATGCTTCAAAACTCTAATTAAGTGGGGCACCTGGGTATCTCAGTCAGTTAAACTTCCGACTTCAGCTCAGGTCATGATCTCGTGGTTCGTGAGTTCGAGCCCCATGTCGGGCTCTGTGCTGACAGCTCAGAGCCTGGAGCTTATTTCAGATTCTGTGTCTCCCTCTCTCTCTGCTCTTCCTCTGCCCATGCTCTGTCTCCCTCAAAAATAAATACACATTAAAAAAAATCCCTAATTAAGTGCCACCTCTCTGTGGGGCTTTCCCTGCTCTCCTCTTAAACCCTTTATTTATGAGTCTGTTTCCCTTGAACTCCTTAGGAGCTGAGACTGGACTATATATAACTCAATTTAGCATAGTAACCCCAGCAAATTATACATTGCTTAATAGATAGTAGGTACTTAGTATCGGTTAAAGCATGCTGCATCATAATTCTCAACCCTATGTGGGTTATTTAAAAGTCAATTCTCAGTATAAAGCAGACCTAAATTTCTGTAATGGTACTCGACACAATTACAAGTCTTATATTACTGAATACTATGTAAGGTTTCCAAGAAATTAGACATAGCATCTTAAGTCAGAAGTAACTGCTTGCTACTTTTCAAACACACATGGTTATTATAATGAGAAATATGTTTGGTAAGTAGATCCTGCTAGAAGAATCAAATTCCCAGATTGAGACACTAAGTGTTCATTTGATATCTCAATAAAGTTCCATAGTTTGTTTGGAACTGTGTTTTCCCAGAAAAAAATCAAACGTCCTACTTAGTAAGATATAATTTTTTTTTTCAGATAAATCTCAGGGAGCATGAGAAAAGCTCATGTCATGTATATCAGCACCAAAAACCATGTTTAAAATTAAAGCTATTTGAAGTTCCTTCAAGCCTATTATGTTGTAAGTAAAACATTTGTCATTTGCTCATTGTGTAATCAGTGGGCCTCAGAACTTTGGATTTTTGTGCGGGTGGGGTAGTGGGAGCTATTCCTTGCTTGGCCATATTCTCTTTGGTATATGTGCTGAGGTCAATTTTTAGAGATTTTAGTTCATAGGTAGTGAACCTCTAAGTCAGCTAATTGGAAGAGATAACAATAATAACACATTAATGGCCTGCAGCCACATCAGCTAATTCAATCAGTAGTTCTCCTGTCCTCTCCTGAGGCAAGAGTGGGGGCGACAAGGAGCTGAATTCAGGGTTCCTCATTACCCATTAGGAATAGGGTTTAGCATCAAAATGTCTCAAGTTTGGCTTGACTCTAAGGGCTATTAGGTTTCGATGTTTTTGTTTTTTTTTCCTGGGACCTGGGAAGCTTTGTAGTTCAGTATATGAGACTACTATGAAAGGCTCCCGAAAGCATCACTGGGGAGTTTAGAAAAAGAAGATTGTATTCACCAGAATCTGCCTCAAAAGGAGTAGGTATAATAAAAGCAATGGCCGCAGAAAGCCCTTTGGGGGAATTGGTGCAGGAACCCTGCCCCCCTCCAATAAAAGAGCATGCTGGAAGAACAGATGATTCCAGAGGGCTGGGCCAAATGAGCTGGTTCCCAGGGGATTAGGCATTAACAAGGCCTCCCTGGAAATTCTTCTGCCCTTTGCTGGAGCAAACTCAGGAGTACCTGAGAAATCCCTGTGGGGGCATATGGCTACCTAGGAGATTTGAATATGGTGCTAAGCAAGTTACTTAACTTCTCATTCATTGCCTTTGCTCTTTTATCTGAAAATAGCAGAATATTCTGCACAGGTATGTTGAACACACATAAAGTACAAGTAAGAGTTCAATTAATCACGATTACTTAAAAAAATTTCAAGAATATTCTTTCAAAAGAGTGCCAAATTAATCTCCAGCCAGAGATCCCCACAGCCCCTATGTTTACTTAACATTGTCTTTGGGACTGTACCATTGCCATTTCTATTGTATTTTACATTTTTTTAGACCTGAAGGACAAAGTAACTATGAATAAATTGCATAGATCACAAATCTAGAAATAAAATTAAATGTATACCTTTTCTTGGAGAAAATCAGCTAATTATGGTTAAAAACATAGCAAAAGGATTTCTTCTTGATAATATATTCCTCCCCCTCAACTCTTTTTTTTTCTTTTTTTCTGGAAAACACAGTCCTAAAGGACCTATTAAATTCTGAGGTACTGATTTGAAAATCTCAGCTTCTTCTTTTAATTCTTCCAGCAGAATCTTTACTATACACATGTCCCTTTATGATAGCAACCTGAGCCGAGCTCTGTAGCATGGGCAGCAGGCATCTCTCACTTTGGGGCTCTATGTCTTTGGTGTCTCAGTAACTCAGAAGACACACAACACAACTGTACTCTCCATTTGTAACATTATAACAGCAAAGCCATGCTGCCTATAGAGTCATCCAGTGATGTAAATGGAAAAACACATAAAAATAGGCTCTTGGAAAGTAAGATAAACTAGTCTTAGCAGTAACTTTGCAAACGTTGAAAATACATCTACAAAACAAGATTATCTGTCTCTTGCTTTACAGGATGCAGTATAGTTTTCTTTCCATTATTTAGAAAGATCTTCAAAATCAAGATGAAATAGATATTTGGGATCTGGTTGGATATTTTATTTAAAAAATAAAATAAAGCACTATTGCCTGGCAGATATTGGGTTAATGCTGAATATCCCATAGGGAACAAAATAGATAGGAATCCTAACTTTATGGAACTTAATTTAAGCATGCAGTTTGATTTAACATGAAAAAGAATTACCAAGAAAGTTTATTTAAAATATAGGCTCTCGGGACTTGGATTCTGATTTCGATAATCTGGGGGAAGCCCTGAAATCTCTATTTTTCACACATGCCCCACATGATGCTGACGCAGATCATCCAAGAAACACACACTAAGAACACTGGAGTACTGAATAATTCAGGCAAATCTTGTTAAGAAACGAGCTTGTTATTAAAATTTTCAGTAGTAGTAATTTATGATGAAGGGACACAGAAGACACGTGTCAGCCTTCCATATCACGTTGCAGGCACAGACAAAGTCTATCTGTAAATGGAAGACAGGATTCCACTTTACAGGAAAGTTTGCATCAGATGCAAGCTGTGTAGTTATTTAGGCTCTTCCAGGCACTCGATCTTCCAGTCGTGACCACGTCTCTCAGGATTCCGCAGTCTGTGTTCAGCCTCTTTCCCAAGCCCCTCTGCTACTCATCCAGCTGTGCAGTGAGCAAGCCAACTGAGTCAACATGAGCTATATTTACCACAAGTGAAAGACTATCAATAGCAGCAGGGGATTCTGACATCTGGTAGCACCAGATGATTAAGAAGGGCATTTGGCAAATCAAAGTAGGTGAAGCTTAGGGAAGACAGCTGCTTCATGAGATCAGGATTAAACCAAGCTGGTCAGAGGGAGAACTGTCTCAAATAATAGCTGACTTGCCTGACAGTTTGCAAAACTGCTCGTTAATTCCCCAAGGGGTTCATCTTTACAGATAACTATACAAAGCAACTTGTATGACTGTATACTATTTTGTATAAATAAGTATCATGTAAAATGGAATAGCCACTCAAAGATTATGTCTCTCTGCCTGAAGATTAAGAAGAAACATTTCTTAGCAGTACTGAGAAATTCTGAATAGGTTTCATCAGTAAGTTTACTGGTGAGACTTTTAATTTATTTATCCTGTTGGGGCAGCTGCATGAACCAATAATATGCCCAACAGCGGTGTGATTTTTAGTAAGGCAAGGAAAGTAGCCTCAATTTTCTTAGTAAGGCAGCCTGCTCAAGCATATCTATCTAAAGGACCCTTCCAGGAAACATAGAAATCCCTATATAATTCTCCACTTTGGGTTAATATCTTGATGTCTCCATTTCAGATGCTGATGGTACCTTCTATATCTGGGAGCTCAAACAGCACAAAATAGAGAAAAGGTCTGCGGTTGAAGATCAGGAAAAAAAAAACTTGCATGTCAAGAAGATAGAAAATTTGCACCGCAGAAGTCATTAAACAGGTTTTGGAAATCCAGCTGGTAGAGTTGAGCAGGAAATGTAACCACTGGCAATGGGTAAAGGGAGAAGGGGTAGAATAGAGGTTCCATGTTTCCTGACATGACCTTAGGCTCTTTGTCATTAGGATTTGCCTATACTTCATTCTCCTATATATTCATTTCATTCTGTTAGTATGTATTTCACTGAAATGCCCACGGTGTGCTCTGTCCAGTGCTTGGTGCTGGGGACATCAAAGTGAGCAAAATGATGAACTCCCACACCCTGCCCTAATTTGCCTGCATTCCTCAGGATGAGCAGACTGTGCTAGATGATTCACGTTTAGGCGCATGAGCACAGTATGGCTGTGATGCGACAGTCCCTGAAATCTGACCTGTTCAGCTATCTTACTTTTTATCTTTGTGCTAATTACCAAGCATTCATTTCCATGAGTTGCACTAAAACACATCCATTTTTTAAAAAAGCAGATTAGAGTCATTAAATAATTATGAAACAATTTAGTACAGCTTTAAGTACTTTAACTAAGGATAGTTAATACCCTCAAAGACTGTTTCAATCTGAGTTTTCCCATTATTCAAATCATCTCGTGACAGACTGTTACTTAGTTATTAGTGAAGAATATTAAATCTTCTAATGCCACTAATGTGGCAATAATGTTGAACTAATACATTATAAAACATTCTAAAATGCCGGTGATAGATTTTTTTAGGTATCACATTTTTAAAGGTATGCTATGCAAGAGTGCTTGTTTATTTTAAAGTTTGTCTCCTTAGTGATGTTTCTTAATCAATTTAGAGAGTTCAGATATTCTTTCTTAGGTCTTGTTTACTTGCTTTCATTGCTACCTTCTTTTGAAGGCTAGCCCGGTAAAAGGGATGCAGAGATCTAGAAAGTCGTCTATTTTTTATCTCCATAAAAAATTGCCTAACTTCTCTACTATCCTAATTCTCAGGTATTAATAATAACAATTACTATTGGCTACGTGACAAAAACTTGCCAGATCTTGCATAAGCATTTACTCAAATAATATACTATATATTATATACAGCAGTCTGTAAGGTAGGCTTTATTCCACTTTCGCAGTAAACCAAGGCTTAGAGAGGTGGGGTTTGCATAGCTAGTGAGTCAAAGTGACAGATCTGAGCCAGGAGACAAGACTCCTAAGTTTATCGCCTCCACCCACCCCTCCATACCTATACCTTATTAAAGTTTTCTGCTGGTTCTCAAGGACATGAGTAGTTTTTCTAAGTGTTCCAAATCTATAAGGAAAAAAAGAACATGTATTCTCTGTTTATCGTGTATAGAAATAGACATAGATTTGGGTAGTTAATTTGTTCATTTTCGTATTCAAATTCTTTATACGTGATGGGATTAAAAATGGCATGTTGGCACATTGAATATTTGAAACTGAAGAAATTTGAGAAAACAGCAGGTCACTCTAACCTTCTCTCCCAAACCACTCACCCCTTCTGTTCTGAAATAGGTCATAAAGCCTTCACATGACAGGTGCCCTCCCAATACTGAGAGGAAAAGAATGTCCTTGTCTCCAGAGATCAAGGCACGCTGAGAAGGATCCAAACAGTCCTTGCTAAGTTTCCCCAATTTACCACACTTACTCATATTGCTTAACCTATCATATCCCTCCATTACCACCCATTCTCCAACAAATCCAGCGTAAAAATACCCAGATGTAACTGTTTCTTTGGGCCTTTATTTCCTTATAAAGGCTCCTATGTCACATAAAACCTGTATGAAGTAAATGTGTATACTTTTCTCCTGTTGATCTGTCTTTGTCAGTTTCATTTTCAGACTCAGCCAGGAGCCCAAAGAGAGTGGAGACAAACATTTTCCTCCCCTGTATATGTTGACTTAGTTTTGGCTATTTGGTCTGTCAAATTCTCTCAGAAGATAAAAGGTGTTTTAAGTTCATTTGATCTAAAAATACAAAACTTTTTCAGTTCAGATTTTTTTTTCTTCCTGTTATTTTATGAGTTATTGCTTCCTCTCAACCCGTTCTTTTTTCTCCTTTTAAACTTGCTATTATTTGCATATTAGACTCCTGGATCTAGCTACCTTATCTAGTCATCTTTTAAGTCATTATTCCCATGTATTTTTGTTCTATATTGTGTGGTTGTATATCAATTTGATCTTACAGATTATTAATTTAACTCAGCAATATCCATTCGCTTTTCATTTCCTCTGTTGTTTTTCAATTACATATTCATTCAAAAAACAGCAAAAGGAGCATCTACAGTGTTCCTGGCACTGGTCCAGGCTCTGATATCTGTCCAGGACAGATAACTGTCCCTACCTATGCAAAAGTTATAATTTAGTGGGGACAGACAGACATCAACAATAAGCATAATAATTAAGTTAATTTTATAACATCTTAGAAAGTGATAAGTGCTATGGAAGACAAGAAAGAATTTAAGTAGGATAAGGAAGATTAAGAATGCATGAAGGTGGGAACAGATGGCTGTATTAATAGGCAGAGTAGGCCTCAGTGAGAATGAGATTTGAGTGAGGACATGAAGGAGGAGGCAGTTAGCTACACTAATATGTGGAAGAAGAGCTTTCTAGGCAAGAAGAACAAGTGAACTGACCTTGCCCTTAAAGTGGGAGAATGTCTGCTTTGAATGCGAATACAGCTGGAACAGAGTGAGTGGTGGGCAGTGTAATAGGAAATAAAGTCAGAAATAATTGGGGAGTGGAGTCTGGGTGGTTCAGTCAGTTGAAGATCTGACTTTTGATTTCAGCTCAGGACGGACATGATCTCACAGCGGACGAGATCCAGCCCCACCTCTGGCTCTGTGCTGACAGCATAAAGCCTGCTTGGGTTTCTCTCTCTCTCTCTCTCTCTCTCTCTCTCTGACCCTTCCCTGCTTCTGTTTTCTCTTCTCTCTCTCAAATTAAATAAATAAAGCTTAAAAAAAAAAAAAGAAATAACAGGAGAGAGTGGCATAGATCATCTAAGACCTTGTAGTTCCCTCTGGTAGCTTCTATCCTCTGTGAAATGTAGAGACTGAAGATTTTGAGCAAAGGAGTCATATGACATAACAAATTTTTTAATGGGCTAACTCTGTCTACTCTGTTGACAAGAAACTCCAAGAGTCAAGTATTGAAAGAGGGAGTCCCACAGGAAGAGTATTTCAGGAATTCAAGTGAAAGAAAATGATAGTTGGGACCAGGGTAATGATATTGGTGAAGGGGAAACATGAATATAGTCTGAAGACAGAACTCACACAAACCACTGGCAGACACACTATGGAGTGTATGAGAGCAAGAGAGGAATCAAGCATGACTCCAAGGTTTTTGACCCGAACTATTAGAAAAATGAAGTTACTGTTAATGGAGATGTGGAAGTCTGAAGGTTTTGGGGGGAAGAACAAGAATTCAATTTTGTATATCCTGACTTTAAAATGTCTATTTAACATCTAAATGGAGATGTCAAGTTGGCAGCTGAATATTAACATTAGTTTTCTATTGCTGCTGTATCAAATTACCACAAACTTAGTCATTTGAAACAACACATTTATTGTCTTACAATTCTATAGTTGAGAAGTCCAACATTAGACTTACTGGGCTCACATCAAGGTGTGGCAGGGCTGCATTTTTTCTGTAGGCTCTAGGCAAGGATCCGACTTCTGCTCAGATCATGATCTCACAGTTCGTGGGTTTGAGCCCCGTGTTGGGCTCTGTGCCGACAGCTCAGAGCCTGGAATCCACTTCAGATTCTGTGTCTCCCTCTCTCTCTCTGCCCCTCCCCTGCTTACACTCTGTCTCTCTCTCTCTCTCTCTCTCTCTCAAAAATAAATAAACCAAAAAAATCAGTTGCCTGCTAATCTGTTGTTGGCACAATTCAGTTCCTTGTAGTTGCAGGACTGAGATCTTGTTTGCTTGCTGGCTGTCATCTGAGAGCCAGTCCCCATTTCTAGAGGGCATTCACATTCTGTGGTTTAGTTCTCCCTTCCTCCATTGTCAAAGTCCACAAGGGTGGGTTGAGTCCTCACTCTTCAAATCTCTTCTTCACCTTCTCTCTTCCCATATCTCTGACTCACTTTCTCTGCCTTCCTCTTCAACTTTTAAGGACTCGTGTGATTAGATTGGACCCACCTGGATAATCCAAGATACCCTCCTCATCTCAAGGTCCTTAACCCTAACCACATCCACAAAGTCCCTTTTACTGTGTAAGCCAATGTATTTACAGATTTGGAGACTAAGGCATGAACATCATTGGGTGACCATTATTCTGCTTACAGAATATATCTGCTTACCTAGATATCTACAGATAGATAAATCTGGAATTCAGGGGAGAAGTTTAGGCTGAGGATATAAATTTGGGAATAGTAGGCATACAGATGAGTCACATAGTAGAGTTAGCCTAGATAAAGAAGACAAAGGTTTGAACTCTGGGAGAAGAGAGGAATCCATCAAAAGAGAAAAAAGAAGTTAATGAGGTAGAATAATAAATAAGAGTATTGTTTTCTGGAAGTCAAATGAAGACATTATGTTTTATGATTCTGGAAATTTCTTTTTGTTTTCTCTCAGTAATCTTATCTCCTTTGGAATTTTCAATCCTTTGGCATAGTGTGCTTCTGTTACTATTATTAATTGTTTTACTAGCAGCTCTCTATTTTGGTGTTTTTGGTCTTTGTGAGCTCCTTAAAAAAAAACTCTCCTGGGACTCCTGAAGGTTTCGATTTTGGCTCAGGTCATGATCTCACGGTTCATGAATTTGAGCCCCACATTGGGCACTGAGATTTCAGCATGGAGTATGCGTGGGATTCTCTCTCTCTCTCTCTCTGCCCCTCTCCTGATGTCTCTTTCAAAAATAAACAAATAAACATTTTAAAAATTCTCTGCCATTTCTTTGCCTCCTTATATTAGGGCACATGGTTATCTCAGCATCCTTATAGACCAATCCAGAAATGGATTTGCAAATAATTCAGTTAAAGAAGTTTCTTTTCCAGTGGGAAGATAAGCAGGCAAACTGAGGTCTTTCTTGAGGTATGAAGTTGATGTTCAACTTCCCTGGGTGTGAAGAGACAGTGGGATAAGTTCTTATCTAACCCTATGAAATGGGATCAGTTTAACTCAACAATGCAAATACTGCCAGCATTTTGGGGATTATCAGGCTTCCCCAGGGATGATATTAGATAATTCTGTTCTGAGTTCAGAAGTGAATTAAGTCACCTATTTGCTAAGTACCCTTCCTGGAAGGTTACTCACCTTTGCCCCAGGTTCTGCTGGAAAAGCAAACCTCCACCAAAGTTCATGGGCCCTATTATCTCCTTCATGTTGATGAGGGACCATAAGGCAAGTTGAGGACCAAGCACAAGCTAGCACAACCCCCGCACCCCCTCTTGTGGGATAAGTGTGACATTTCTCAGGCACTCCTGGCCTGCCCAAGAACAAAGGAAAGAGCAGAAAACAAACAGTTAAACTGATAGATTCTCCATGGTTTACAATTATCTTAGTAATATTACAAGAAAAGAGCAATCTTATCAATAACCTAATCTCCATGAACTCCCTACTGTCTTAATGATAATGCTTTGCTAGAGGGTAAAACAAGTTTAGCTTGAAAATAGCTAGGCCTCCAGTCCTCTGTAAGTCTCCTTTAGCATATGGAAATCCCTTTAAGAAACTTCTGCTTGACTTTACCTCCCCCAACTCCACAGTATATAACCCGTCACTCTGCACAATCTCAGTAAAGCTCTTTCTGCTCACAAGTCCTATCCTCATATTTTAATAAAATCACCTTTTTGCACCAAAGAAGTCCTCAACATTTCTTTCTTGGCCATCAGCTTTGAACCTCCACCACCAATCAAAAACCCCATCAATGTCATAAACAATTTGGCAGGGATTTGAAAAGGAAAAGAGATCATAGATAAGTAGGCAGGTTCCATTCACCTTGCAGTTTAAAATAACACCTTTTCTGCTCTCATTAAAATGTTCAAAAAGCTTCATGCTCCAGCATAAAAATCTTATGATACCTGAAAAAATTGTAGGGAATTTTTTCTTTATGATGGTCCTCAGACCAATCTCAAGATTCAAACCACAAAGGAGTGATTGAGGACACAGGCCATCAAGGAACATCTAGTTCTGGTCAAATACCAGGATGCCTGAGAAAGGACTTTCCAGTCCCTTAGGTCCAAAAGAAGCTCTCAGCTACACCCCAGGCTTTTCTCTGTGCTTGAACATGGATAGCAGGCAGATACTTTAGAGTCTCCTGAAAAAATGAATTGGGACTGAAAATGGCAAAGGTGTCTTCTCAGGGGAAGAGGAAAAATTACTCCTTCTTCCCATTTGAATAAGTTTCTGCATTCTTTCCCATTAAAACAAACAAACAAAAAAACTACTTTATTTCCTCTAATTGTACCTGTTAGATTTTTTCCATCAATCCCAGTCTCGCTGTGATTCCCAGAAAACTGGGTAGATCCAGGATTTGTCAGGTCTGAAGCTAATGCAATAAGGCAAAGAATTGGGCTTTTTAAGAAAAAAGAATACAAATTTATAAATGCAAAATTAAGGTAAAAGTTAACATTTGTTTAGAATGAAAAATATATAAAATGAATTACTGAGAGCATGAAGATCTAGACCCTTATCTTCTATAACTTCTTTAAGGCAATTTACCAGAAATGCTTATATGGAAATTCTTCCTGGTCGCACTATGAGTTCCCTTTATTCTATAACTAGAATCTAGAACATTCTATAATTCCAAGCACCTGCAGCACTCAAAAGTTTAGATTTCACCTTAAATCTTTCTTTACAATTTGTGATTGTTTCTGGCCCAATTTACCCCAAAATTCTTTGTAGTGAGAAGCCATTTTCTAACTTGGGGTTTACCATTGTTATAAAGTTCATTTTATAGAACTGATGTAAGTGACTTTAAGTTACTTGTTCTTGATTTTTGGCATTGTTGATTAGTAGGCTATTAATACTCAGTTGAAACAACATATGGAGTTAAAAACCCCATAGCTTCATAATTTTCAAGACTTTATGCATGTGGGGTTACTTACTAACCCATACGAGCAACTTATGGGCAGATTTATCTCTGAATTTCTAGAACCAAAGAAATTGCCTGGCATATATGTTAAAAATTTTTTGAATAAATAAAGTGCTGATTTTTCATTGTATATTTCGTGTTGCCTTACATAATTATAAAATCACAAAGAATTGAACTGATAGAACAGACGCACAGTTCAGAATAGCCTGCTGAAATTCTATTTAAGAGAAATAAGTAGTAACCTGTGGCAGACTTTTCTTCAGCATTTAAGTGAAGAGTTAAAATAACTCCTCCCTAAAGTTTTCCTACTATTAAATTAACACCCTCACATGATTTTTACTCAAAAATTTTTTTTAATTTTTCTGCAAACAGAAAACAAATCGATTTCTTTTTCAATCCCTTCACTTTAGTTTCTTGCACCAGTGATTTTTTTGACTAGAAGATACAGCCTTTTATCATAATTGGATCATTGTACTGTCACTTTGCTTTTCATATATTAACATCTTTTATATACTTCCACAATATAGCAAAATATTATTGAAGTCAGTTTTTGTGGGTTTTTTGGCAGGGGGAGGGGGCGGGGAGGGAAGTGAGAGCTACTAATTTATACCTTGATTTTCAGTTTGCAGGCATCCAAAAAAAAGGTTAAAATTATTTTTATCTCTCCTTTACACAGGAGCCAATTCTCTTCATTTTAAGCAGCACCTCAAAGAAAAAGCCTATGAGGGCCAGACAGGTGATATAACTGAACTGTGTGGACAAGGTGTCTGTGAGTGATGAAATGCCATGTTCTTTCTAAACAGGATGGGTGGCTGCTATTTAGTTCCAGCTCCACAGGAATACAACCCCACAGTTTCTATATTCCACATCTTCCAGCTTTCCATGAGAAGCCAGAAAAATGTTAGTTCTGGCTTTTTATTTCAGCTTTATTAATGTGTAATTAACATACAAAATTGCAAGATATTTAAAGCCTGCACATTGGTATTAGGATCAAGATGGCAGAGTAGGAGTGTCCTGAGTTCACTTTCTCCTGTGGGCACACCAAAGCTGCAACTACATACCAAGCAAGTCTCTCTAACAATCACCCAGAAACAAGCAAGACAGCTCCTCAGAAGCTAAAGATATACAGAAAGAGCCACACTGAAAAGGATAGAAGGGGCAGATATGCACTTGCACCTGTAGGCACAGTGACCCACTAAAGGAAGGGATTTCACAGGCATGGAAGTTCTCCTTAAGGAGTAGGGGGCTAACGTCCCATTTTGGGCACCCCTTGCCCTGGGTTCCTATTTCAGGAAGATGAGCCCCCATATCATCTAGCTTTGAAAATCCCCACTCAACTCCAGAGCTTTGAAAAATCAATGAAGATTAACTCCAAGAGACCCAGAGAGATATAGGAAACCAAGACTCCTCCCTTAAAGTATTCACACACACTCTCTCCTATACACAACACAGAGGCAGCAGTTTGAAAAGTGCTTCGGCTATATGTGAAGATTTGTTGACTAATTCTAAGGCATGTGCAGAAGGGGCAAAGATCTATAGGAACTTTCTAAGGAAATGGAAGCTCTAGTGGAAAACATTTTTCTTGCCCTACTGCCTAGCTAACCTGACACAGGCAGGTGCCAGTTCTGACACTCTTCACTGCCTTGCTAGCAACACTCAACCCATCCTGGCTTTCCCTGCTGACCAGTCCTACCCAACCCACCCACTTCAGCAGGCATCCCTCCAAACCACTTCCTACCCTAAGGGTAGAAAGGGTGGGATATACCTGGAGCCAGGTGGGATTGCACTTCTAGGCCCCATAGGATACCCACTCCTTCAACAGTAGGAGACATAGCTGATCTACTTAACATATAGAAACAAGCACAGAGATTGGGGTGCCTGGGTGGCTCAGTCAGTTAAGCAACCGACTTTGGCACAGGTCATGATCTCACAGTTCATGGGTTCAAATCCCCTGTTGGGCTCTGTGCCGACAGCTCAGAGCCTGGAGCCTGCTTCAGATTCTGTGTCTCCCTCTCTCTCTGCTCCTCCCATGCTTATGCTCACTCTCTCTCTCTCTCTCAAAAATAAATAAATATTTTAAAAATTAGAAACAAACACAGAGAAATGGGCTAAATAAGAAGACAGAGGAATATGTTCCAAATGAAAAAATAAGACAAAACCTCAAAAAAAGAACAAGTAAAATAGAGATAAGTAATCTACTTGATAAAGAATTCAAGTAATGGTCATAAAAATGATTACTGAACTTAAAGGAAAAATGGATGAACACTGTGAGAACTTCAACAGATACAAAATATAAAAAAGAACCAATTAGAGATGAAGAATATAATAACTGAAATAAAAAATACACTAGAAGGAGTCAAAAGCAGATTAGGGAATTCAGAAAAATGGGTCAGTGATCTGGAAGAGAGGGTAGTGTAAATCATCCAAGCTGAGCAATAAAAGAGAGAGAAAAGAGGAGAAAACTTATTTGAAGAAGTAAGGGCTAAGAACTTTCCTGACTTGGAAAATTAAAAGACAACTGAATCCAGGAATCATAGAAAGCCTCAAACATGATGAACCTAAACTGGGCCAAACCAAAACACATGATTAAAATGTCAAAAATTAAAAATAAAGATAGACTCTTAAAAGCAGCAAGAAGAAAGTAACTAGTTATGTACAAGGAAACACCCATATAAGTCTATCAGCTTATATTTCAGCAGAACTTTTGCAAGCCAGAAGAGAATGGCATGATATCATCAAGGTACTGAAAGGAAAAAATCTACAATAAGAATACTCTATCTGGCAAGGTTATCATTCAGAATTGTAAGAAAGATAAAGAGTTTCCTACACAAACATAACTTAAAAGAGTTCATCACCACAAAACCAGACTTTCAAGAAATGTTAAAGGAACTTCTTTAAGCAGAAAAGAAAATACCATAACTAGTAAGAAAAGAAAATTAATAAGAAGTGAGAAAATTATGAAAAAAAATTCTCACTGGTAGAAAGAAGCATAGTAAAACTTATAAAACTAATATGAAGGTTAAAAGACAAAACTAGTAAAATCAGTTATATCCATAATAATTAGTTAAGAAATATACAAAATAAAAAGATGTAAAATACGACATCAAATACATATAACATGGAGGGAATGTAAAAATGTAGTGTTTTTAGGAATCATCAACTTAAATAAATTGCTATATACATAGGGTATTATATATGAGCCTCATGGTAACCACAAATGAAAATCCTATAATAGATACACAAAAAGTAAAGTAATCTAAGCATAACACAAAAGAAAGTCATTTCATTACAAGGGAAAAGAGCAATAGAAGAAGAAAGAACCAGAGAACTACAAAAACAACCAGAAAACAATAAATGTCAATAGTACATACCTATTACTTTATATAGGTATACTTTATAATTACTTTAAATGTACATGGACTAACTGCTCCAATCCAAAAACATAGGATCACTGAATGGATAAAAAGAAAATAATAAAAGAAAATAAAGGACCTATCTATATGCTGCCAATAAGAGACTCAATTCAGACCAAAAGACACACATTGAAAGTGAAGGGATAAGAAAAGACATTCCATGCAAATGAAAATGAAAAGAAAGTCTGGGGTGGCAACGCATATATCATATAAAATAGACTTTAAGACAAACATTGTAACAATAGACAAAGAAGGCCATTACATAATGGTAAAAGGATCAATCCAACCTTTGGATTAGGAGAACCTAAATACATAAAGCAAATATTGACAGACATAGAGGGAGATATTGATAATAATACAATAATAGTAGGGGACTTTAACACCCCACTTACATCAATGGATATATCATCCAGACAGAAAATCAATAAGGAAACGGTGACTTTGACCAGATGGATTTAGATATATACAGACTATTTGTATAGTTTCAGGTATGCAAGGATGGGTAGTGTCTGCAAAGTAATTAACATGATACATCACAGTAACATAATGAAGGATAGCAATTATGATCATCTCAATAGATGCAGAAAAAGCATTTGATGTAATTCGACTTCCATTTATGATTAAAAATCTCAACAAAGTATATATAGAGGGAATATACCTCAACATAATGAAGGCCATGTATGACAAACCATGGCTAACATCATACTCAATGGTGAAAAGCTGAAAACTTTCCTCTAAAATCAGGAACAAGACAAGCATACTGACTCTTGCCACTTTTGTTCAACATAGTACTAGAAGTCTCAGCCACAGTAATCAGACAACAAAAGAAAAATAAAGACATACAGAGATGCCTGGATACCTCAGTCATTTGAGCCTCCTTGATTCTTGGTTTCAGCTCAGGTCAAAATACCAGGGCTGTGGGATCGAGCCCCATATCAGGCTCCACACTGAGAGTAGAGCCTGATTAAGATTTTCTCTCCCTCTCTTCCCTCTGCCCACTCTCCCCCACTTGCACTGTCTCTCTCTCAATAAATAAATAAATAAATTAATTAATTAATCAATGAAAATAAAAGACATTCAAATTGGTAAGAAAGAAGTAAAACTATCACTATTTCCAGATGACATGATTCTATATACAGAAAATCCTAAAGACTACACTAAAAACTATTACAACTGTAAATGAATTCACTGAAATTACAGATTATAAAATTAATATACAGAAATCTGTTGCAGTTCTACACACTAATAACAAACTATTAGAAAGAGAAATTAAGAAAACAATCCCATGTACAGATGCAACACAAAGAATAAAATACCTAAGAATACATTTAAACAAGGAGGTGAAAGACCTGTACTCTGAAAACAGTAAGTTATTGATGAAAGAAATTGAAGATTACACAAATAATACAAAGACATATCATGCTCATATACTGGAAGAGTTAATATTGTTAAAATGTTCATACAACCCAAAGCAATCTACAGATTCAATTTAATCCCTATCAAATACCAACAGCATTTTTCACAGAAATAGAACAAATAATCCCAAAATGTGTATGGAACCATAAAAGACCTTGAAGAGCCATCTGGAGAAGAAGCAATCTTGAGAAAGAAGAACAAAGCTGGAGGTATCACAATCTCAATTTCAAACCATACCACAAAGCTATAGTAATCAAAACTTTATGACACTAGCACAAAAATAGACACATAGATCAATGGAATATAATAGACACCTCAGAAGTAAACCCGTTAATAAATATACAAAATAAAAAGATGTAAAATATGACATTAAATACATACCACATGGAGGGAATGTAAAAATGTAGTTCTTTTAGAATGTGGTCAATTAATCTACAACAAAGAAGGCAAGAATATGCAATGGAGGAAAAGACATTCTCTTCAATAAATGATGCCAGGAAAACAGCAAATGCAAAAATAACAAAAACTGGAACTGGGTCACTTTCTTATACTATATAGAAAATAAATGCAAATGGATTAAAGACCTAAATGTAAAACCAGAAGCCATAAAACTCCTAAAAGAAAACAGAGACAATAAATTTTGGATATCAATCTTAAAATATTGTTTTGGATCTGTCTCCGGAGATAAGGGCAACCAAAGTAAAAATAAATTATTGGAATTATATCAAATTAAAAAAGCTTTTGCACAGCAAAGGAAACCATCAACAAAACAAAAAGGTACCCTACTGAATGGGAGAAGATATTTGCAAATAACATAGTAGATAAGGTGTTTATACCCAAAATACATAAAGTACTCAAACAACTCAATACCAAAATAATAATAATAATAATAATCATAATAATAATCTGATGAAAAAATTGGGCAGAGGACCTGAATAAACATTTTTCCAAATAAGACATACAGTTGGCCAGCAGACACATGAAAAGATGCTCCTCACTAGTCATCAGGGAAATGCAAGTCAAGACCACAATGAGACATCACCCCACACCTGTCAGAATGCCTAGTATCAAAAAGAAAAGGGACGCCTGGGTGGCTCACTCAGTCAGTTAAGCATCCGACTTTGGCTCAGGTCATGATCTCATGGTTGATGGGTTCTAGCCCCACGTTGGGCTCTGTTCTGACAGCTCAGAGCCTGGACCCTGCTTTGGATTCTGTGTCTCCCTCTCTCTCTTCCCCTCCCCTCTTTGTGCTCTGTTTCTCTCTCCCAAAAATAAATAAACATTAAAAAAATTTTAAGAAGACAAGAAATAACAAATATTGGTGGAGATATGGGGAAAAGGGAATTACTGTGCACTGTTGGTAGGAATGTAAATTGGTGCAGCAACCATGGAAACAGTATTAAAGTTCCTCAAAAAATTAAAAATAGGAATGCCATAAAATCCAATGTTTCCACTTCTGGGTATTTATCTGAAGAAAATGAAAATGTTAATTTGAAAAGACATATGCAACTCTATGTTCATTACAATATCATTTGTAATAGTCAAGATATAGAAGCAAACTATATATATATATATAGGATTTCCCTCATGTAGTTAATTAATACATCCATCACCTCATATATTTATTCATTTTCTTTTTGGGGGGAAGACATTTAAGTTCTATTCCCTTAGCAAATTTGAATTATAGATCTTAGATATAAAAGATTCAGGAGACATACCTCTTCTCAAACAGCTCATTATGGTGTTAGAAAAAGAGATAAACACACTGACCATAACACAGGAAGTGCTAAGCACATGGTGGCCCACCTGGTGTTTTTCTTTTCACCTTTCTAGTAATAATTATACTCTGGTTTCCCTGTGGGAAATCTACAACTGTCTTCCCAACACATCCCCTCTTCACTTTTGTGATGTGGACTCCTGAACTCTACCTTCCAGCTCCAGGGTAGAGCAAGTGAATTAGGTCTGAACAGACAAACTATAGTGTTCTGGACACACAGATTGGGCAAGGAGGGATACATAGTCCCTCAAAAGGAAATAGTATTTCTGTAAAAGACTCAATTTCCAGTGGGATAGGTATCTGCAAGAGCCTCTAGCCATCTCACTGCCACAGGGGCCTCAGGATGAAGCAAATACTGACACCAAGAAAGCTGAGCTCTTTCTGATCTCTCTTGAGCTCTGTATCAAGCTGTCTCTAAAGACAGATATACTCCATTTGATTTTGTCAGCCAATAAATTCCATTTGCTGAAGTAAAATAATCATCATCATAATAATAAATTATCTCGTGGTGATTTTACATATATATATAATAAAATATCTAAGATCTACTCAATGTGCTAGTTGATACAATGCCTTCACCAAGTCAGATCTATAAATATTTGTTGAATTCAATTCTTGAATACTGCACATACATGCATAAGTTTAGAGCGGCACATATACCAACATTGGTATTTACAGTACATTCAAATCTTTCTCAAGGCATCAAACTCCTTCTTAAAGCTTGACTGAAAGACTTTTCTCACACTACATTTACTTCAGTTACTCTGTAATATCTTTGGTTTATCTTAATATTTATTATTTCTACTATGAATTCATTCCTACTAATTTTCTCAGTCATATATATCAACCTACATTTAGTTTACCATTCCCTAAGTGTTCTAACCCTTGAAGTTTTCTCAAAGTGTGCTCCATGGAAAAGTAGCATCAGCATCATCTGGGAGCTTGTAAGAAAAGTAGAACATCAGGTCCCACCCCAGACTTGCTTGAACCATATTGGCATTTTTTAAAATTTTGCAGTATAGTTGACATACAATATTAGACTAGTTTTGGAAGTACAACATAGTGATACAACACTTATGTAACACTATGCAAAATGCAAAATGATCACACACAAGAAGTTTAGTTACCATTTGTAATCATACAAAGTTATCACAATATTATTGACTATATTTCCTATGCTGTGCTTTAGATCCCTGCAATTTACTTATCTTATAACTGGAAGTTTGTGCCTCTTAATCTCCTTCACCTATTTCGCCCATGCCTCCATCCACCTCTCCTCTGGCAACTACCAGTTGGTTCTCTGTATTTATGAGCCTATTTCTGTTTTGGTTTTTAGGTTCCACATATAAGTGAAATCATATGGTGTTCACCTTTCTGTAACTTATTTCACTTTTAATACCCTTTAAATCCATTCATTTTGTCTCAAATGCCAAGATTTCATTCTTTTTTTTTTTTTGTGGCTAAGTATTATTCCATTGTATATATACCACATCTTCTTTATCCATTTCCTATTGGTAGACATTTGGGTTGCTTCCATATCTTGGCTACTGTGAATAATGCTGCAGTGAACATAGGGGTGTATATATCTATTCAATATCCTGTTTTCATTTTCTTTGGATATATACCCAGAAGTGGGATTACTAGATTATATGGAGATTGGTGGATCATGGTTTTTGTTTTGTTCTGTTTTGTTTCAATCTTGGAGTTCAATTTAGTTTGACTGGAGATCAATTTAATAAACCATTACCACCACCCCCCGAAAAAACTTGCAAACCTAAAAAAATACATCAGTGGACTTAGGCTGCCCACAGCTACCAGTTTGTGACATCCAGTTTGACAACTGCAATTTTCTTAATACTAGAGGAAATTAAAAATTCATTTTTGTTTTATTTTTGTGGAAGAAATTTTAAAAAATAATCCCTATACTTTGAGAGTTCAGAGTCCTATGAATAACAGAACAGAATTATCTCAGGATATGAGAATATAGATTGAAATTTGAAGGATTTAAGGGGAAAAAGTGGCATAAACCCAGAAAATAATTGTTTCCCTAGACTGAGAGACACCAGAGAGGCAAATTTCTAAATGGCAGAGCCTAGAGCCCTTCTATTTTCTCTAGAGTCCTATTATTCCCAGGAGATAACAGAGTTGGCTGCATGGATAGATGGATGTCCATGAGATGAATGCCAAAAAAAGTCGAACAACCTATATTCAGATGGACTGTATACACTTGACCACCATCATTTCAGTGGTTACCATTACGGGCTTCAATCTAGAGCCCAGTTCCTAATTTTCATTGATTATAAAAGTGTCAGGGACTTCTAGTTATTTTCTATGCCCCCCCCCCGCCCCCGGCAACTTCCATGATCGTAGGATTTTGAGTAAGGCACTCAACCAGTAACTATATTCCCCAATTCCCCTGCAACTAGATGTGGCCAGGTGACCACTTTCTATTGAAGCAGAAATAATAGAAAGTTAAGGTCATACCCACAAAAGGAGGTGGCCTGACCTCTTTTCTTTCTTTCCCTTAGGTGGAATGTGGACATTAAAGCATCTTGAATCAAAAATTGAAAACCTTGAGTTGACAAAAGCAAGTCATTAACACAGAAGGCAATCCCACTAACCCCTGGCCACCTAGCCAGAATTTTATGTGAGAAAAGAAATGTTTTTAACTTGTATAAGGCACTGAATTTATAGCTGCCTTTGTCACTTAGCCTAACTTACACATAATGAATTCAAGAGGCCCTGCAGTTTTTATAAGGATCCCAAAGAATATCTCAAACCTCATACAAAACAAACAAAAGAATAAATGAATGAAAAAAGAAAAGTCTGTGCCTGAGAAATTCCAAGGGCCAGGAGGAGTTGGTATCAGATTTAATTTTATTTAGAAAAATATATTTACATACCCAAAGTTAGGGAATAATTCGTGCTGATTACCTGTTTTTGCCACTGAAAGGAGACCTAACACTGAGTGTCTTGGCAGTTCGTCTTGAAGTATTTTCTTCTATATCCACCTGAGCTAAGATCTGAGTACTTTGAGATGCTGCCCATGAAGATATTGGAAATTTTCCATAATGGATCTATTCCTACCCTCAAAGAAAGTATCATATATTTATTTATAGGAACTTGTTTCGAAGACTAGTACTGACTATGATTTGTGCTTTGATTACTTTGGACAGGGGCCTGAAATTTTTATAACAAACCTTTAAAAGAAAATAATTTACTGTCTCTCAACAGTAAATTTAGGCACATGAATGTTTTTATCGACCCACTCAATATACTTGAAGGTTTTTTTTCTTCTTTTCAAAATAAGACTCAAATTATGTTATTTAATAGATTGAGGAAATAAGGATGTAAGAAAATAGGTAGAAACCCAATCCGGTGACAGAACTTGGTAAGGAATGAGATCATATATATATATTTATAACAGCTTCAGCTTATTACTAGATGTATCATTTATGATAACAAGCCTCAAAGGTACAATTAACCCAAACATAATATTAGAATGAACATCAACAATCCCTTTAAAATATTATATAACTCTTAACAGAACCAAAAATATTGCAGGGAGTTTTGTTGTTGTTGCTCTAAAGCCTAGGGAACATTTCCTTTTATGGAAGAATAAAATCCAAGGTCAATTTCCTTGTCTGAGAGGTCTTTTAGCCTGCATAAAGATATACAAAAAATCAGGCAGTTCTTATATTTTAACAAATATGTAAATGAATGTTCAAAGCTATTTGCTGAGCATGATTAAATATAATAAGTAATATATATCAAAACATTTTCATCAAGTGAGACTGTATCCTGCACTACTTGGCTTCTTCCATCCCTGTGGTCTGGGGCAGTCTATAACACACATCTTTCCCAGGAAACGCTCTTTCACATCTGTGGAATAAATGAATGAGTGAAGGGGAGAATAAATGAACACCAGGTGAAATTCCCATCAAGTTGAAATATAGGGTATCTATATATAACAACTTAACTTGTTTGAATTATTTTGTTTACCTATATTCTTAGTAAAATTTGCCTTCAAAATAGGGAGGCATTTGTAGGTTTGCCAGGGTAAGTGTTAAATATTGCCATACCTTGGTTCATAGAGATTTGTCACTGGGCATAACTGGGCATTCCCTAACTTGGGAAATACATGGAAAGCTAAAATATATATTGAAAGAGAAAATCATGGAATATTTATATATATAACACATAACTGGGCATTTCCTGAGCTGGAAAACACCTGGAAGGCTGCCAATATATCATGGAATATAGCCCTGGAGGGATAGGGTTCAAGGCAATCTAGAGCAACACTGTCCAATAGTGGTGCAAGCCACAAATGCAAATTACATGGCATTTTAAATTGTCTAGTAGCCACACTAAAAAAAGTATAAAGAAGTAAGTAAAATTAACTTTAATGATCTATTTTATTTAGCAGAATATATCCTAACTGTTACACTTCACTATGTAATCAATAACAAAATTATTAATGAGATATTTTATATTTTCACAAACTAACTTCAAAATCTGTAGTGTATTTTACAATTAAACTACAATTCAATCTAGTCTAGGTGTACCCAAAGTGCTCAATAGACTCATGTGGCCAGTAGCCACCATATTGAGAAGCATGGACAGATTTCAGGACTTTTCCTTTTATTCTGAGTGATCTCTTTTTCAGAGAGTGGATGAGAAACATAATTCTCATCTTTTTGCAACTTTGTCTTATGAAAAGTATTGTTGATATCTAAAATATTAGACACCAAGCACTCCAAAGTGGAATAGAAGTTATTTGAAGTTTTGCATATGTTAATGCTGCATGACTCTTAAAACTCAAAACCCAGAGGAAGTAAACTACATAAAATGCAGACTTACTAACTGGCTGTGATTAAAATTTGCAAAACTGCCTCACTTCTTAATTTCATTAGCTGAAGATAGGTTCTATTCTTGACTTTTGAATCTGTAACTCTGAGCTTTCTGCAGATCACACAGGAGAATGAACATGCCTTTGAAACCAAATAGACTTTTACTTGACTAATGCCTCCCCCTAATCTTTTATAAAATGAAGGTAGTGACACCTAGGTTGAGAGTATTTTCATATCAATCACAATAATATAGATCAATTATTTTTTCTTCCCCCATCTATTGCGATTTGTTCTTATTGCCTTTCATTTGCTCACCTTGAATTAACTGCTATTATCCATCGTCAATCCTAACTTCCCTTCTTGTGCATGTGTATCCTTTCAGACATTGCTCAGTGCTAAATGAAGGGTTCCTTGGATTACCAGCTGATTCAGCCCTAGACTATGCTACCACCACACCCCTCATCACACAGGGTTATTTCCTCCAGCTCTCCAGGATAATGGACAAGACAAAAATCACATGTTAAGGGGCAATTATCCAATTTCTACCTTATCTACACCTTTTACTTATTTTCTCACTCCTGCTGCTTATTCTTTGTCATTATTTCACTTCCCATTAGCTTCCAACTCACTGGGAAGCATAGAATGAAAAGTAGTGAACACAAATGAGTCTGTTTTAGAGATTAACAAGATCATTTAAAAATACTATAGCATAAAAGATGCTTTAACTGTTGAGAAAAGTAATTGTAGTAGAGCGATGGTTCAGAAATGTGCCACATGGGCAGAGGCGAGGAGGGAGGCAGAGGGGTTGGAAATCAGAGAAATGAGTTGTAAGAAAAGGCTGACGGGCACAGGCCAGCAGAGAAGGCATCACCACAGGCCTATAAAGAAATCAGCATAAGAAAGTCTGAGTGTCAGAAGGAATGATTCTCAAATCTTCAATCATCCCAATTAAGGCTTCAGACACTCTGCATGACAGAAACTTGTGTTCAGTATGTGTGTGCATGCCTTGTACGTGTGTGTTTTAAAATTGGGGTTGGGAGAGAATTTATCAGTTATATATAGCATTTTAGGAGTAAATGTTAAATGTACTGTTTTATGTTAAACATATTAATATAAATCTAAGGTTAAAAAGTTCCATGTAAAACTGAAAATATTTCTAGGATTTCAAAATAGAATAAGGCTTTCATATTCTAAGGAAAGAAATAAGTTGGCCATTAATATTGATAATAAATATGTGACTGAAAAAAAGTCCAGTTTTGGCCTGTGATTTATTTAATGAAGTGTTTACTGATTCTTGGAAGACTAAACAGTGCCTACCTTAGAAAAGCTTGGCATCAAGCCAGGAGGAACAGATCTCACTCATATAGAATGATTCACAGGTAATAACATTAAGTTTAAAAGAGAAAGCAAAATTTGTGCATTGCACATAATTTCTAGATTAAGTGTTCCTTCTTTGCACCAAGCTTAGATTGAGAAAATATTAATTTTAGTACTGACTCTGCCAATTTCTAGCTATATAATTTACATAACATTTCTGAGTTCAAGCTCAGAAATCTACATTGTACAAGCTGGTAGATTACATGATCTCTCTTTTCTCAGTTCCTGTCAACTATAACATTCTAAAATTCCACTATTTGCCAAAATGGTGTCCCATGGCTTACATTTAAAAAATACACAAGAGAACAGCAAAAAATTAAAAAGAAATATTTAAGGGGTGCTGGGTGGCTCAGTCGGTGAACATCCAACTGCAGCTCAGGTCATAATCTCACAGTTCATGAGTTTGAGCCTCACATCAGGCTCTCTGCTATCAATGCAGAGCCAGCTTCAGATCCTCTGTCTCCTCTCTTTCTGCCCCTCCCCTGCTCATATTCGCTCTCAAAAATGAATAAACATTTTAAAAATAGAAATATTTGATACAAAATAAAATTCCAGGATGGGAAAGGAGACCCTAGTTTATTAGAGAAATTAGATTAAGCATCAAAATCTTCAAATTTATTTTTGAAGCCAAAACCAACGGAAAAAGAAAATGGGTTCCAACTTCTATTATATAAGAGGCAGTTTCTCCTTTACATGGAAAAACTCAAGGAAACATTTTATATGAGATACTTTTATTTATGAAGCCATCATTGTCAATAAACTTAATACCAGCATTATAGAAAATACGGTTCTCACTATTATCATGTTTATGTGAAATCTCTATATATAAAAGTTCAGAGGAACTATTCATGACCACCTATCTGACTCTTGGGTTATTGGTCCAAAAATAGAGCTATGGCTTGGATTTTTGCAAACAACAGAATGAGGAAAATAATTTGACTACCAGTAATTGATATATGAAGAAACGACTCTTGTCACATTTTCATTTCTCAAATTTCTTTTCCTCTAAAAATTTTTTTGAGTTAACTTGACTTAAAAAAAATCAAAGAACCCTATCTACACTTTTGGTTAGGCTTGGCAATATCTTCTAATGGCTTCAGTTTTTCTGGAATATATGGCATTGGATGATAGATTGGTCATATTCTAGTTCCCTCATGGTCTATAAATAGCCATGGAGGAAGGACATAAGAGAGAGAAGCTATTTATACATTGAGAATGGAGCAGAACAGAGCATCTCCTGGTTTCCATGACTGTCCTCTCTCAGGATATGTTAACCCTTGCGCTAAAAAAGTGTTGGGTTTCAGCTCAGTCTGTATAAAAGTGTGTCCTCTCTGATAAAAGAATCTGAATCAAGGTAGGTCTGAGAAGGAAAGTAACTATACAATACTGAATTGAAGTATTTGATACTGGCAAGGTTCATGATAAAAATGATTCTTTTTATTTTTTGGCTTCATGCCTACTCTAATCTTATAATCAATATGAAAACATAAGTATGAGACAAAACCCAAACTCAGTGTTCATGAATCTTTTCAGTTGAAAAGATTGTCTGCTTCTATTCTGAACAGAGAGAGGCCAAAAGAACATCTAAGAGTTGGGAGAAGGCCAGATTTTAGGTGTAATTGAATGGCTGATGAGGAGTTTGGATTGTAAGCCAAAAATACAAAATGAAAAGTGCTTCCCATGCTTCTCAAAGGTGTAACAATCCAAAATGCATTGATACCCTAAATTATGTCTTCCTCTGAATCATTCAAAATTTTAATCAACTACAATTTAGTCTTCTCTACCCAGTTAACTTATCTCCAGATGTCTTATTTTCCAGTATTGAAATGAAAAAGAACACACTATATCTTTAGATGTTTTGTTTCAATATATGCAGCAAAGAGATGAAAGAATGCCCAATCACTTCTGGTTTTTTTTTCCCAGTATTCCTATTTAACAACCCTCCCGGACTGTTTTTCTACCTCGTGAAGCACGCCATTCATAGATTCTACTGCTTTTTCACTATCACCCCAGTCATAAGCTCACTTCCTTCCTTAGCTAGAGTTTAGATTTCATGGTCCATCATTAAAATAATCTATTGCTACAATCTTAACTATCTCTCCCATTTCTCTTGGCAACATATTCTCTTGGCAAAACCCCAGTTCTAATTAAATTCAACTAATACACTTAGTCTCAGCTTGCCACCAACCTCTCTTGGGGGAAAGCACACACTCTTACTGACTTTGAATGCATGGTGTGGCCACAAAATTCAAAGAAGCATACAATACTGCTCAGCAATGGAATTTATCATATAATTCTTCTAAATAACTATTTCATGCATTGCTATCTCCAGTCCTCCTATATCCATCTCCTCTAGCCTTTTCTCAGTTGGCAACCTTGCCTCACAATTAGCCAAAAATTAGAACTATCAGACAATAGCTCATGCATCTTTACAACATGAAATAACCAGCCTACCCATATCTGTACCCTCCTATGAATATGCAAGAAGCATCCCTTGGGCTATCCAAGGCCAATTCATACACTTGTGCTCCACGGCTCTCTACTTTTGCTTTCAAGGACTCTGTTACTACAATTACTTCCTTTTTATCCTGCATTGATTTTTGCTTCTCTGGTGAATTATTGCCATTTATCTAAAACATGTTGAGTGTTTCCTTTCTTCAATAAAATAAATGTTTCTTGAATGCCTTCCTATTCCAGCTTCCATCCTATTTCTGAGCTTATATTCACAGCATAGCCTCTTCCTTAAAGAGTGGTCCATATCTACTTCCTTCCACCTCCTCTTTCTTTCTTTCCAGCTCACATTCTTTCTTCAGCTTTTCTGTCACATCAGTTCACTATACCTGCACTAATCAAGGTTACTAATTACCTTCATATTGTCACATCCAGTGGTTACTTTTTGTTCTTACCGGATATTCTCATGAGCATTTGGTACGTTGATCTTTCTCTTATTTTTCTGGGTTTCCTCTCACTTCACAGCTCACTCCTTCTAAGTCTCCTATCTATGTTCTGATAAACTTCAGAAGTTGACATTGCACAAGACCATATCTGGATCCCTCCTCTTCTCTATCTAAATATTCTCCCTTGATGTGTTTTCTCAAATCCAATACTTTAGGTTGCATCTATTTGTGACAATTCCCAAAATTAGCTCTCTAGCCTTAGTCTCTTTCTGAAACTATAGGTTTCTATATTCAACTTCACTCAGTATCTCCATGAGGTTTTCTAATAAACATCTCAAAATTGATATAGCCAAAAGAGAGCAATTCAATAGGTTTTGCAAACCTGCTTCATTCTCAATTTTTCCCCAGTAAATGACATAACCATCCACCCAGATGCTTAAGTCAAAAATCTATGCATTGTCCTTCATAATCTACATTTAATCCATCAAGCCTTATTGACTCCACCTCCAAGACTTATTCCAAGCCATCCACTCCTTTCCATATTCATTGTTATCATCCTATATCCTCCTAACTGGTCTCTTGCTTTTTATTTTATTCCTCTACAATATCCTCTATAATTCTTCACATAGTAGTCCAAAGAGGTTTGAAATGTAAATCAAATCATGTCACTCCCTTCCTTTAAAATCTCTAGTGGCTTCCCATCATTCTGAAGTAATTCCAAACTCCTCAGCCACTTATAGTTAGCCCCTGCCTACTCCTGTGACCTCTCAGACTCCCCTCTCCCTCATTCACTACACCTACCAGCACTAGCCTTTCTTGAAGGACATTTACATTCATTCTACCTAACTGGAAAACTTTTTCTCTGATCTCTTCATACTTAAAACTTTTTTTTCTTTCAGATAATATAA
>CM053567.1:122402930-122465010 GCA_028646485.1 Cryptoprocta ferox
AAGTAATTCCAAACTCCTCAGCCACTTATAGTTAGCCCCTGCCTACTCCTGTGACCTCTCAGACTCCCCTCTCCCTCATTCACTACACCTACCAGCACTAGCCTTTCTTGAAGGACATTTACATTCATTCTACCTAACTGGAAAACTTTTTCTCTGATCTCTTCATACTTAAAACTTTTTTTTCTTTCAGATAATATAACTCCTTTAGAGCCATTCTGACTACTACTTACTCAAAAGCAGCCACCAGTCCCCTTATTTTAATTTCTTTCATTATGCTTATTCTTATTTTAATCTTTCTTTTTTCTTTTCTTTTCTTTTCTTTTCTTTCTTGCTTAATACATTTATCTGCTTTTCTATTAGCTGTCTTCCCACTACCACCAATAGAATCTCAATCTCACAAATCAGGGACTTTACCTTTCTGTTCTCAGCTTTATCCTTAGTATCTAGAACAGTGCCTGTTTGACACAAAGTCGATGCTCCATAAAAATTTTTAATGTATCAATAATTGAATGTTTCAGGTACATCCATGTTTGAATTAAAATTTGTCAGGAATTTTAGATATAGAGCATTTCATTATAGTTTTAAAAGAAAAATTATCTTTTTTCTGATGTCCTAAATGTATGACATCAGAAAGTTAATAATTGGTCAATTTTATTGTTGAGAAGGATGAGAAGATCAGGCTTGAGTTTATAGGTCAGCTTTATAACACTCTAAGGTACAGTTTCTAGAACCAGCATATGATCCAGGATTTGCATATATATCAGGGAAATGCAAAACCATTACAGTCTATGTAAGTCAAATTTACTATCTATATAGTAGCCATGGTTAAGAGATACTTTACTTGGGCAATGTCCACTTCTGGACCAGTGGGAGTAACATGGCCCAGACTTATTCTCCCATCAGAATCAACATTAAAGAATAGCCAAAGTATATAAAACAATGTTCTATATATAGACAGAACATCAAGAAGTGCAGGATAATGATTCCTGAGAGTCAGAAAATGAAATAAGTCCTATAGTTGCTTCAGCTGAAAGCCAGAGGGAATTTTCAGCCTGTGGGGTAGGGAGAGGGAGTTTAAGTAAAGGTCAGTGGTCTCCCTTGAGTTGAAGAAATGGATTCAAGTGTCAGAGGAGGTCATGGTGGCTAGTGTTTACAGAGCAGAGTACAGAAGAGGAGACTGTGGCTCAGAAAGAGGAAGATAAATAGAAAGAGAGAGATGGAGATATATAAATAGATGAAAGAGAGAGAGAGAGAGAGAGAGAGCTCTAGATATCTGTTAAGGGTTCTGCTCAAGTCTTAGGCTAAATACTGACCAACACATGTGTGCAAGGAAAGCTGGGGAAATTATCATAAGAAAGGGGGAGGAGAGGGACAATCTTGAGGTTCACTCAGGGCTGCAAACAATTTGTGTTTGCACTGAGTCACAGCTGAAATCAGTGTAGAGTCATCACCAAAAGAGAGACCACAGTAGCATCAAGAATACAAAGAGCCAATTTATATCAAGGGCTTACTATGTGATGCATACTTGTTTTATCAAAATAGTTCTATGATCTAGCTGTTATCATAAACCTCATTTTACAGATGAAGAAAATGAATCACAAAAATGTTAAATAGATTGCCCAAGGTCACAGAGCTAACAACCAATAAAGCTAAGATTCAAAATCAAGCACATCTAGGATCAGAACCTAGACCTCAAGACAATAAAGAATACCATATATTGCTAGAAGAAACCATAGTCATAGGAATTTAAGTGATGAACAGACTGGAATTGATGGACTTAGGTGAACAGAATGGTTCTTGGGGTAACGTTCTAGGAGCATATCTCCCACTTCTACTGCATATGGTTTGTTTAAAGCAACTATATTTACAAACCATTACCTGACAAAGCAACGCCTGAACCTATTTTCTTAGAGTATCATATAGTAATCAAGACAATGTGGCTCTTGCTTTTCAGTAGGGCTTATTCTTAAGCCAGTGACTCTTCATGATGATAATGATAGTGGCTCCTATTTTACTGAGTACTTATTATGTGCCAAGACCTGTGATTCACTTATACAAAATAAACTAAAATCCTATGCTATTTCTCAGGATTGTGTGTATGTGTGTGTGTGTGGTGTATTTGTATATGTGTGTGTGTGTGTGTGTGTGTGTATGTGTTTATGTGCATCTCCAATTGACATGGTTGAATTATCAGAGTTAATTAAAATAGTTCTTCCTTATGGCCAGTAGAAAATTACTGCCAGCACAAATTACACATTAAAATCAATATATGCAAAATCATAATTTTCAACACTACATCATAGGTTTATA
The DNA here is from genome assembly GCA_028646485.1 of Cryptoprocta ferox. NCBI lineage: Eukaryota > Metazoa > Chordata > Mammalia > Carnivora > Eupleridae > Cryptoprocta > Cryptoprocta ferox. The sequence goes on from CM053567.1 coordinate 122,405,241, forward strand.
AATTTACCATGGATAATGCAATTATATTCTTCTACAAGAAGCATGGCCTTTGAACTAGAATTTGGGATATTTGTCTCTGTAATACAGCATTCTACTGGGTGGTAGAAATGTAGAAAGAAAAAGGGAAGGAAGAATGTTTTATATTTTAGGTCTAACATAATTTAATGATATATGATGATAAGTTTATATATAACATTTCCTTACATTAATAAATTGGCATAAATTAATTTTGTGATAGATTGAGTCTACAGATATTTGATATAAAATAATCTATTTAGAAGTCAAAGTGCCATCATCCTCACAGGAATTAGCAGATGCTATACACTCCAGCCTTCCTATCTTTTATTGCCATTTCTTTTCTAGTCCTCTGTCTTCTATCAAATTATTGCCTGTTCTCCATCAAATTACTGCCATTTTTTTTTCCTATTCTTCCCAGAGGCAACCAGTGATTGATGTGAAGGTCACTAGTGTCTGTATGGTGGCCATTGTTTCCATATTATTTCTCAAAAGACCAAGAGAATGCCTCTTTTACATTACCCCTTTTACCTGGCCCCAAGAGAATGCTGCCTTGTTCTCTCTTTGTCTCAGACGTCAAAGAAATTGTTGTCTTGTTTTATTTTTCCCATTGAACTTCATTGTCAGGACTCGGGTGGTAGCCATCCCTGGGTTTGTGCTGGGGAATCAAGAGATGTGTGCAACACAAGGGACAAAAACAGAGGAGCAAACACTCAGGTGACCCCACCATACCAGTCCTTGAACCCCTCATGAATTCAGCATTTTCTTCAGGATAAGTTTCTTTCTAGGAGTCTCCTCACATTCACACAATAGACTTCTAGAATGTCCCTCTCCACAACACCCTCCACCAGATACTGCCTACACATGCCTAAACTTGACAATGAATCTATATCATCTGGAAACAAATATAGGCCACTTAACTACATTTAATCACAAAGCATTTTCCTAAAGTTGTTACATTTTTAGCTAGTTCAAAGAATCATAGAAACAATAAACAGGAAAGAAAAATATGCATGCTAGATATTGTGTTCTCCAACATTGGCCACGAAAGATTAAATGTCTATATTGTTTTATAGCTTTTCTACAATACACTGGTATACCTTAAAATTAAAGGTAAATATAACATTTTCTAAATCAAGTTTCAATTGATGTTTATTACAAACAGTTATCTTTCCTAGGGACCATCCATGTCTGCACCCTGTCACATGAGACATTAAGAACTGCAGCATTTTTTCAGATGAGACCTTCATTTAGTCATTATTGATAAATCAAAGGATTTATTTTACCATGATTTCTGTAACACTTCCTTATTCTCAATTGCTGGTCTTTCTTATTTCTCATCAAGATTCTGGTCTGACTCCATGTTTGTTTGCTTTTGTCTTATATACTGCCTCTGGTGAAATCATCTATTTTCATGGTTTCTGTTGCTACTTGTCTTCAGATGGTGGTCAAATCTGCATTTCTAACTCTCTCCTCCACTGCAGCCTTATTTTTTCCTAGAACCCTTCATTTTTCTGCCCTATCATAATTCAGTCTGAACCAAACCAAGCTTATCTTCTAGCTTTAACAACCAAATCTCTAAATTTCCCTGACTGTGTCAGTAATGCTCTCAGTATCTCAGGCTACTACCCTAGAGGTCAGGGTGAATATTCTGATTCAGTGTATTTTTTTCCTTCCCCAATGAGTAGTTAAATTCTATAGGTTATTCCTTACGTTTGTTTTTGTATTTGTCCTGTCTTTTCAGTTCACATTGTCACCATTCCAATCCATCTCCTCATAATGTCACAGCAAGCTTTCTTTTATTGTCTCCAAAAGGAATGCTCTAACACCCTCCCTCACCCTCTCATCTACCTGATAGCCCATTGACAAATCAGTCTTCCTAATATCTGCCTCCCCTTTACCATTACTGAGGAGGAAACTAATTTTATTGAGCAGTTAATCATGATTTGGGCACTTTACATGTTTCTAAAGTCCTCTCACCCAATACCAGTGGCAGGTATTAGAGCTGGTGTTTTACAGATGAAGTGAGGGTCAGAAAGGTTAACACCCTGCTCAAGATCACCCACAGCTAGTTATCAGTGTAGCTGGTAGTTGAGCCTATGTCATCTCAATTCCATCCTGTTAACTATAACTTATAATTATATAATTGTTCCTCATTATCTAGCACACTGTTCATTGAATCTTTATGTTTTGACTATCTATAGTGTATATGGAACTGCATGAAAACAAAAATCAGCAAGAGAGATCCTTCCTTCAGGAGTTTATAGTCTAGGAGAAAAGATAACATATGAAGGTAACTAAGGAATTACCTATTTTGTTCCTGTTGTATCTCCATCATCCAAAATAGTTCTGTATTGGTTTCCTAACACTGACATAACAGAGTACCACTAAGGAGGAAGCTTAAAACAACAAAACTTTATTCACTCACAGTTCTGGAGGCTAGAGTCAAAATCAAGATGTCAGCATGGTAGGTTCCTTCTGGAGGCTCTAAGAAAAAACGTGTTGCATGTATCTCTTCTAGCTATTGGCATTGCTTTGCTTGTAGCTGCAATGCTCCAATCTCTATATCTCAGTGTCTCTGTCTCTCTATGTTCCCAAATGTCACTCTCCTTACAAGGACGACCAGTCATTGGATTTAGAGTTCTATCCTAATCCATACGACTGCATCTATACATTTACAAAGACCCTGTTTCCAAATAAGATCACATTCCCATGTTACAAGTGAACTTGAACTTTGGGGAAGTACTACTCAGCCACCTTATTATAGTATCTAATACAGAATATCTACTCAAATATTTTTTGAATAAAGAAATAGCATGAAGTTGGAAGTGCTAAAAGAGAGGCAGGAATTTTTTTTTAATCACATTGATATATTTGACTAGCTTTTAAAGCTCTCCATAAGTTCTTAACCCTATAAATTCAATCTTATTTCTTACTACACTGCAACATAAAACTTATTTGTCAATTTTTCTAATTTCTTCCCTGACTCTCATATTCCCATTCCTGATTCTCTAATTATATACATGCATGGCTTATTCTTGCTTACTCAAATTCATTTGTTTATGCTGCTTCTTTACCTTAGATCCTGACTTCTTCCTCACCAGCTATTTACCTCCTATTCAATTTTGAATTCTAAGGTCTGAATGTGTCCCCCCAAAATACAAATTAAAACCATGATAAGATACCCCCTCACATTTATCAGAATGGTTAAAATTAGCACCACAGGAAACAACAGGTATCGGCAGGGATGCAGAGAAAGGAGAACACTCTTACACTGTTGGTGGGAATGCAAACTGGTATAGCCCCTCTGGAAAACAGTATGGTAGTTCCTCAAAAAGTTAAAAATAGAACTACTCTACAACCCAGCAATTGCACTACTAGATATTTACCCAAAGGATACAAAATTGCCCAAATATTCATCAACTGATAAGATGTGGTGTGTGTGTATATATATATGTATATATATATATACATATATATATACTACTTATCAATAAAAAATAATGAAATCTTGCCATTTACAACATGGATGGAGCTAGAGTATATTCTCCTAAGTGAAATAAGTCAGTCAGAGAAAGACAGACACCATAGGATTTTACTTGTATGTGGAAGTTAAGAAACAAAACAGATGAACATATGGGAAGGGGTAAAGAAGAGAGTGAGAGGGGAAAACAAACCATAAGAGACTCATAACAATAGAGAACAAACTGAGGGTTGATGGGGGATGGGCTAAATGGGTGATGGTGTTTTGAGGATACTTGTTAGGATGAGCAGTGGGTGTTATATGTAACAAATCACTAAATTCTACTCTTGAAACCAATATTACATTATATATTAACTAACTATAATTTAAATAAAAATTGAAAAAAATGAATATGTCTTTCCAAAGTTCATATGTTGAACCTAACTCCAAAGATGAGGAATTAGGGGGTAGGTCTTTGGGAAGCAATTAGGTCATGAAGATGAGTTCCTCATGAGTAGGTTTAGTGCCTTATAAAAAAGGCTCCAGAGAGATCCCTACCCCCTTCCAGAACACGAAGACACAGTGAGAGGTGCCAGTTATAAACCAGGAAGAAGGCCTTTACCTGACCATCCTGGCACCTTGATCTTGGCCTTCCCAGCCTCTAGTGCTGTGAGAAATACATTGCTGTTGTTTATGAGTCATCCAGTCTGTGGTACTTTGTTATAGTAGCCCAAAAGGACAGACATTTTTAAAAGCCTGTTAAAATGTCACATCTTTCAAGATGCCTTTACTGACCCCATGCCCCCATCCTCTAAAAAGCAGCTGAATTTTGCTCTGCATCACTTGGAGTTCCCAGTTACTGAACTACATTTAATAAACTATTCCTAAACTCAGTGGCTTACAGAAGTAGAAGGTTGCTGTTTGTCATGGTTCTGTTGGTTAACTGGGCAGTTCCTTGGCTGGTTTCACTTGGGCTCACTCATGTCGTGCATCAGCTTGAATATCACTTGGGCAGGAGGGTCTAAGATGACCTTACCTACATGTCTGACAGGTGGTGCTGGTGTTGTTAGGGAACCTCTGTGTTCCACCGTGGGCCTCTCCTGCTCCAGTTAGCTAACCACCTTCTTTCTACGGCAGTCCCAGGACAGAGGTCCAACTGTGTTATGGTGGAAGCTTTAATTCTTCTCAAGACATAACTCCAGAACTCAACATAATGTCACTGCCATCATCTTTTATTGTTCAAAACAAGTCACAAACCCAGCCCAGACCCAAGGGTCAGGGAAATTGTCTCCATCTCGTGGTGTGATGAGCCACAAAGTTATATTGCAGAGAAAAATAGGAGAGGAGCATGTGACCATGTTTGAAACCAATATGCAACACTTGGGGCATAATGACATACTATCTTTTATTGCTCTTCAATCACATGTGTTTTAATCTAATTGATTAATTGATTTCCATATCACGATATCAGTTTCATGGAATCAAAATTCAAAACACATAGTTTTCTTAAAACTTCTTAAATTTTTAATACATATTTGAAAAAATATTATGCTTTCAATTAATGTTTATAATATTATTTGTATAGCACTTTGCTAGACAGTGTTCTAAGTATGTACAGTCATTTAATTCAATGTATATTAAGTATAGTTGACCCTTGATCAACACGTATTTGAAGTGTGCAGGTTCAATTATACATGGGTCTTTCTTATAAGTACAGTACAGTACTGTAAATGTATTTTCTATTCCATATGTTTTCTTAATAATATTCTATTTTCTCTAGCTTACTTTTTTGTAAGAATACAGTATATAATACCTATAACACACAAGTACATGTTAATTGACTATTTATGTTATTGATAGGGCTTCTGGTCAACCAAAGGCTCTTTGCAGTTAATTTTTTGGGCAGTCAAAAATTATACACACATTTTTTACTATGTGGGGGGGGTCAGTATCCCTAATTCCTGTGTTGTTCAAAGGCCAACTGAAATTAATTCTCACAATAACTGTATGAAATAAGTCTATTATCCCTATTTTACAAAGAAGGAAACTGAGGCAAAATAAAGGTAAGGGCCTTTCTCAGTGTCCATAACTATTAGGCTTGTAGTCAAACCCAGACGTTCTGGTTCTAGATTTCATGCTCTTAACCATTATGTTTTCTTTGTATTGATATAATAATACAAATTATCATTATAATTTTATATCTATATAAGTATAGTTCATTCAAAACTACCCAGAAAATGTTTCAGTATCCTTGATATGGGGGAATGGACAGAAAAGTCAAAGAATGTACTTTGAGGCAGAATGAATTTCTATCTAAAATAGCAAGTTTCTTTTCAAGAAAGCACATACAAATAAGCCTAATAATGACTGAAATCATACCTGAAGTTAAGGCTCCATTTTCTTTCTCTCTGTTCCTCTAAAATATGTGAATATCTGGCCTTTTTTGGTATATTTATAGGACAAACTTCCAGTTAGTCATATCTTCAATGAACAATTCTGCTCTAAACTTTGGTAATATCTCCACCATCATATTCGTAGGAAATTAACACAAATAAAACCCATACCCATGTGGGGCAGTTAACATGACACCATTTCATCTTCTTCTTAACCTGCTTGTTTTCAGTCACAAACAGGATTCAGTATAAGACATAGAGCAGATCTGGTACATCTATCATTGCTTCTGGGGAAATCTCCTAAGTGCACACATTTATAGTAGGACTGAAACTGTACCCCCATACGGTTAATAAGATTGAAACTAGCACAAAGTTTAAAGGTTGTTTTTCAGAGAACTACTTCTCCCAGATCATCTACTGTGTCTTGTCAAACCCCACTAATAAATCCACTAGCTGCCTCTGCAGAAGACTGGACTCAAGGTCAACTGATATGGTCCCAGTCTGTGAACTAGCAGGGCCCTGCATTCCTTTGGCCCCATCCAGTTTATACCAGCTCTTGGAGCATGCCCATAGCCCTTTCTCCTTGTCCTAAGATAACCGCCTCACATCAGGGACCGAATTTTGCTTCGTTCTGATGTTAAGTCCCCACTTCAAGGTGAACACGGGATGAACATGTTACATATATGTTTGTTCAGTGGGCATGCCCCATCTGTCTTCATGAATAGTAGTGTTTTCCTGCCCTTTTCATCAATATTTATGTAATTTCAACCCCTATTATTATAAAAAAAAAAAAAACTTATTCTCTCCCACTTCAGGGAGGCAGGTTTGAGGCTTGTACTCCGATGTTCTTGTTTGGCTACCTCTCCAATAAACTCTTTACTTGCTGCAAACTTGTCTGTGATTGGCTTTGGTATGCTTTAGGCAGATGGACTTGGGTTCAGTTATCGGACAATTTTTAACACCTTCAAATACTAGGTATGTTGTTTATTGACAACTTGAGATGGCAGAGACCTGATGCTATGGATGCCAGAGTCTGTATAAATCCAGAAAGTGTAACACTCCTGAATATTCTTCCTTCTTTTGTAGGTATTCACCATAACATGTTTTCCTCAAAAAAAAAAAAGTCTTGACCTACTCAATATTTTTCTAATAGATATCCTTTTTTGTTGTTGTTGTTTCCAGATAACTATGAGGTCCCTGAAGCAGTTTTCTTTATGATTCCTACCTATAAGCAAGGTTATATGTAGTAATAAAATCTACATAATTTAAGATGTTTGGTACATGACATAAGGTACTGGGAATGTAGACATGGTCTATTTGAGGATGCATTGAACCATGGAACAAGCAGACAAACACCCTTGACAAAGTAACAGTGGGAATTGAGGGGAGCCTTTAGAATTCATGGTAAAAGTTGCGTAAATCTCTCTTTGTCTAAATCAGGCATGGACAAGGTTGTTGTCTACCTCTCTTGGCATGGTATAGGTGATATTCTCAATAAAATCAAAGGATTTTCTTGCAGTATAGTTGTTTGGGGTTGAATTTTGTTCCCCCCAAAGTTGTTGAAGTCCTAAGCCAAGGCCTATGAAAGCGACATTATTTTCAGATGATTGAGTTAAGATGAAATTGTTAGGGTGGACCATAATCCAATAAGGCTCATGAAAAGGGAAAATTTGGGCACAAAGATAGACATTCAGAGAGATGGAAGATGACATGGAGAAGGAGGAAGAAGATGGCTATCTACCCAACAGAGCCCCAAAGAGTGCCAGCAAACCCCCAGATACTGGGAGAGAGGAATGGGGTAGATTCTCCTTGGCAACCCTCAGAAAGAACTGAGTCTCTTGACACCCTTAATTATAGACTTCTAGCTTTCAAAATTATGAGACAATAAATCTGTCTTGTTTAAGCCACCTAGTTTGTTGTACTTCATTATTGCAGCCCCAGAAAACCAACACAGAAGACTCATACACCCTGTAACTTCAGGCCCTAAGTGGCTACAGCTACTGGAGGATAAGTTCTGGCAGCAATAACAGGACACAAACTATTTAGAAAACAAAGAGGCTTTGTTTACTATAGGAAAAAAAACATGATTTTCTTAACCTTATAGTCATGTAAGTCATGGCTGTACCCCCAATTTCAGGAGGGAGAACAATTTTCCATGGTTATCATTTAATGAACACATAACTTCATTTAATACTTGCCATATATCCCACACTCATTTAAGAAATATATAAAAAGAGAGAAGAAAGTCCTATCTTTAAGTTTATAATTAGTTGGGGGTAGGCAAGACACTATCCAAATTAAAAATAAATAAAAGGCAATGTCTAACAGATTTCTAAATTAAATAGTGTAAGAGTTCTGTAAATTCAGTGTTAGTATAAAAATTTCATAGGAAGACTGTCTTTTTAAATTATGTATTTAATATGTGTAAGTATAATATGTGATACTTAAGAAGAGAAACTTTTAAAGTCAGCCTTATTTTGAAGGTTTTAGTTACTTGATCTCTCCACTCTCAGTCTCCACCAACCTGACTATGATTGTGATTTGGTGTCCACATAATCTAAATATCTACATACGGTACCTAGAGAGACGTCCAGACTGGAATTAACCCAGCTAATAAGAAGGTTTAATTGAAAACAGCTAAAACTATGATGTGAAATGTGAATTATGTGAGGTTTTCTTCTTTCCAGTTAACTTATTAGAGTATATATTATTATAAACTAATTACTATATAATATATATTAAAGCACAAATAATATCTTCACTAGAAGGCAGAGGATGTGTCCTACTCCCATTTAGGATCTAGAGTTTTCAGAGGCACCTAGGTGGCTCAGTCAGTTGAGCGTTTGACTTCGGCTCAGGTAATGATCTTGTGGTTCATGAGTTTGAGCCATAGGGCTCTGTGCTGATAGGTCAGAGCCTGGAGCCTGCTTTGGATTCTCTATCTCCCTCTCTCTCTGCCTCTCTCTCTCTTTCTCTTTCAAAAATAGGTAAACATTAAAAAAATGGGATCTAGAGCTTTCAAAAACATTGGTTCAATAAACTAACAAAAGACTAAATGGGTGTCTTATAATAACTCTGCACAAAGAAACATATTTATACTCCTAGCCACTTATTCGGGTACAATACACCTTTCCTTCTTGTGTTGATTAATTTCTATTGTTTCTTTGGTGTATGGCCCACACTGCTCTTGTCTTACACCATTCAGAGTTGGCTTATTGATTCCCTGGATCAGGAGTCTTATAACTATTTGCAGACCATTCTAAGTCTTTGCCAATGTGCATATTCAAAGTTCACTTTACGTGCAGAACTTAATTAATTATATTGTGAGGGAAATTCTGTTACTCGCCAGTATGTTCTACATCAGAGTTTGTTTGCTTTTTTGTTTTGGGGATTTTTTGGTAGCTGCAAGTTAATTCTCATCAGAAGGTCAAGAAATTAACCCAGTGGGTTGAGACCAGCTATTTTGGAAAGGAAAGTAAGGAGGGCAGAAAGAACAGAAAGGAAAGGAAGGGAAGGAAAAAGTGTATCTACAGTATGGGTAAGTATTACCTTATAGAACTTGTGTTTCTTACTTAGGAGGACCATAGTTTTAAAAAAAAATCTTTTTTGAAACCCACTATCTACTACCAATCTCCATCAATAACTTTTGGCCATTGAATAACTTTTAATATTTGCTTGACCCCATAACTTTGGCTTCTTTGAATTCATTCAGCTTGTGTCTAGCTTTTCCTGAATTCTGTTCACTTTGTAGCAATGGCACTTACATGTCTATCTTTCTTGGCTTCTTTTAGAATAATCTCCTGAGTTGCACAGGTCACCTACATCAAGAAGCTCAGATTATTTGCTGTATAATTTTTAATAGAGGAGCAACAATAGCTTGCAGTAAATATATTGTGTTAGATCATCTCTCCTCTTGAGCACGGCCTAGCCAGCCTCCACTTGCTGTCAGCTGGGCTCAAAAATCTGAGCACTTGCAGCATCCTATGAACTGAGAAGTCCCTACTGATCAGATAATACATTCAGCATTATGTGTCAAAACTCTACAAACTAAATGTTCTCAAGCTTAAGATGTCCCTGCTAGAACAAAATATTTTTCTGAGCTCCCAACAGGAAAGTGTCCCTAATCCATTGGATGTGATCAGTTAATATGCTAAGATGCCCTAAAGATGTGACTCTTAAACTTCCCATTGGGAAGCTCAGGACTGGGGCCCAATGATTGCTGAGATGTCAAGGACTCTGGCTCACAAACCTGTTTCTGCAAAAGACAAAGACACTTACTTTTGTTTGCTAGGTTGGAAGGTGGGGGGATCTTGGATCCTGGCATTGGAGACAATCCTCCCCACTAACCTAGATCTGTGGAATGATGTTGCTCCTTAAATAATTTGAAAATAAAAATAAAATTCTCAACCAGTTTTTACTGATACAAAGATTTTATTAAATAAAACAAAAAGATTTAAATAAAAGATCAATGTGACCTCTGTGTGGTGAATAGAGACTCAGCAACCTTCTACCTCCATGCTTATTCAGAACTCACTGCTCCTTACTGCCACCTTTTCCATTCATCAGTTCAAAATAAATCTTCAAAGCACATATGTGTCCATAGTGCTAAGGGTTCTAATCTGATCTCAAGGGTCTTACTCTCTAGTATGGGACACAGATATTAAATTAGTAAACCACTATATATATGTATATATGTATATATATATATGTATACATATATATAAAATACAAATAAATACTAAGAAAGAGGGGAACAAATCATGGTGTTACAAAAAATGTAATACCAAGGGAGAGGGGTTACTGTGAATTAAGTCAAGATAGATTATGTTAACCCAAGACCTAAATGATAAGAAGAAGCCATCTACATAAAGGCAGAGGAGAGCCTTCCAGTCAGGTTAGGGGGTGCTTTCAGGCAAGGAAGAGTTTGGCTGGATAGACACTAAAGAAGACACTGCACAAAGAGTTGGGACAGAGAAAACAGTGGGGAGGGTGTGGGGAGGATACTGGGGGTATAGGTAAGAGGTGGTGAGAAAGTTGGATTTTATTCTAGATGCAATGGGAAACCATTAAAGGCTGTTTAACAGAAAAAGAACCTGATAAGATTGAAATTTAGTATGTAGTATGGTGAATAGTTTGGATATAGAGACAAATGACCAAGAAAGCCCACAGGGATTCCAGTTGGGGGCAGTTTCAATCTTCAGATGAAAGATGATGTGACTGGGACCAGGGCTGTGGTTGAGGAAATGGGCAGACAGAAAGTAGACTGACTAGATTCTGTGATGGGTTATATTTAGAAGAAAGTGGTAGAGGGATCAAGAATGACTCCAAAGGTTTCGAATTCCATATGTTGGTGGATAATTGTTGGTGTTTACTCAGATAATTGTTGGTGTTAGGAAAGCCTAGGGGAATAACTGGCTATGGGGAGAAGATTAAGAGTTTTCTTTGGGAGTGGCTAATTGAGATGCCTAAGTGACTTCCAACGGCCCTGAAAAGTCGGCATTTGGACAGCAAGGAAGAAACTCTAGAAGCATCTCTGCTCTGATCATTCTGATGTTTCTGCTTCCTCCTGTAGTAGTCTAGAGCCCCAACTGCCCCCAAATAAGGAGATGTGGTCAGCAAAAGGATACTTGATATTTTATTTAATCAAATCACATGCACTCTCTTGCATTTGACTTGGCAACTTCAAGGTGAATTGCTGCCAAGTCAAATTTTTATCCAGATAATGAACTGTATTTATTGCTTCCACATCTGCTTCCTGCTTTGTTGTAAGCAGAAAAGTTACCACTAGGTAGAACAATAGATCATATCCAAACTGGGAAGCAGCTGGTATTGTTGCCCCAATAGTGAGAAGAACTCTGAGGTGGAAAAATGATATTTTTTTAAAAAGTCAGAGAGGACTCATATGTAAGGTAAGAGTGCATCTCCCTGTTTTTCAAGAGGTATCAGTCAGTCAACATTAAGAAGAAAGCAGGAATTCTGAGCTGTGTGATTGAAAAGAGGTCAAGGCAATCAAGAATGGAGCTGCCTGGCACACTTCAGAGCTCCCCAGTGAGCAAGACTATGTTAACATCTAGGAACATCTGTTCTGGTCTCCCCAAAGCACAATGTGTCTCTTTTTCAGTGGGAGAATAAAGCATTTGGATATCTTGGTGACTTCAAACTTGCATTTGACTTATAGCTGAATAGAAACATTCCATATATGCTCTATTTAACTCTTGCCATGACCCTATGTTTGTCAGCCCCATTTTATGCATAAATACATTAAGGCTCAGGTTGAGAGATGTGTCAGAAGTTACAGATCTAGTGAAGAGCAGAGGTATAATTTAATCCAGCTTGATCTGATTTTTGTACCATCGTGTTACTAAAGAGAATGTGCCTCAAATAAGTGAGCTCAGGAAAATTGAAGAATAAGAAAATCATTAATCAATGACTTTATTGTGGTTTACCATTAGTAGCCACTTATATCTTTGTTTTAATAATAATTTCTACCTTCCACTAACTAAAAATATACCACGAATATTATTTTAAAATTCACAAAGGTTAAATACATAAAAAATTATGTCCAATGCTCAAAACAGAAAAGTCAAGGGTATATATACATAGAAGATGTACTTTAATTAGGTGATATCAGGGGCTATCAGTTGGTTAAGCATCCAACTCTTGATTTCGGCTCAGGTCATGATCTCACAGTTCGTGAGACTGAGCCCCACATCAGGCTCTGAGCTGACATAGGATTTCCTCTCTCCCTCTCTCTCTGCCCCTCCCTTGCTTGTCTGGTCTCTCAAAATAAATAAACATTTTTTTAAAATTAGGTGATGGCAGTGTCTTTGACATCTACAGTGAAGAATAAAATGTATACACTATTCATTTTTTTAGAAATGTAGGAAATTTAACACATTTTTTCCAATAATGTGTTATTGGAAACACATTATTTTTCCTAAACATTTCAGGAAGATAGAACTGAAGAAATTTCAAGATTATACCTCCAGGCAGTTTATATATCCATCCAGTTGTTCTATTTACCATTCCTTAAGTTCACAATATACTTGAAGGCATTTGCTTTTACTTGAGCTATTTCTTCTCCCTATAAGGCTCATGGTCTTCTTTTACTTTATAACTCCAGGTACCAAAATCCCACCCATACGTAGTGACTGTTCAAATGCAATTTCTCCCACAAACATTTCTAGTAATAACAGAAATAGAAGAACATTTCCTTTATTTTTTTTTACCTTCCCATAACACCTTGTATTGTATGTGTCTTGACTGTTCTAATTTGAAAGCCTCTTCTTTGAGCAGAAGTAGTATGTTATGCATCCTGTGTCCCACCCCTTTTGCGAAATTTTAGGCATGCTTCACCTCAGAGCAATTTCAAAGAGTTCAGCATATGAAATTATCTCATAAGAGCTTGAAACATTCTTAATTTTAGAATACACAGCAGAATTTTTCCAGAAACATTCTCAGATTCTCATTGAAACTAGTATCATTGCTCTCCTGCAGAAGTAATATAGCCTTGAGTCTCCTAAATTATCCCAATTTAAGTTTAACTTGCTCTTTCATTATTTCTTAGATAAATAACTTTCACAACAAGACTCATCAAGGACTCAGAGAATCTCCTTTAGGATTATAAAAAGACCTATGAAGACATAACCAGGATATAAAAGGTATCCAGTTTCCACTGTTTATCTTCAGAACTATTCCCCTTTCTCTGCTATTCCTATTCCCTTTTTTTAAAAAAAATCAAAGGCAAAATAAATTGGCAGGTTACTTAGTAAAATAGATGTAAGATAGTAAAAAAAATAATAGCTATAGCAACAACCAGTCCAACTTGATAAACAAAATCATCGCTAAGAATTTGACAAAATTCTTTAAGTGAATTATAAATAATTAAATAAAATGGACCACATTTTTGGCAGCAAATGAGATTTAATTCAAGACTTACTCAAGAGAGAGGGTCATAGGTAAAGATCCTTGAAGGCTAACATCCTTGGGCAGAAAGAAACCAGGAACAGAGTCCTGACCCTAGACACTTGCGTATCTAGTGGTAACAGCATACCCAGAATTGATGAGCACCTCAGGACTTTACAACATGGCCAGTGAAGAGTAAAATTAAGTGGAGAATCATAATGGGAAGAACTAGAAGCATCTGGGATAACCACTAAAATGCAATGAGCACTTTCTATGTACTGGGCACTGGGTTAAGGGCTTTATTTGCATTGTTTTATTTAATTCCCACGATACTTCACAAAAGAGGACACATTTTCATTCCTCTCCTGTAATTAAGGAGAATAACGTTTAGAAAGTTTATGTGGCTCTCATAAGGTCAGCATCTAGCAAGTGGTGGTACCTTAACTAACCCAGCAGTAGGTCCGGGCAAAAGGAAGCTCGCCTGTAATTAAAATCATTACATTGAGCCAGGATCAATTGGGATGGCAAATACTTAAGTTAGTTTCTCTGCAAGAACAGTCCTCAAACTGCAACAGGATGAGGATGGTAACAGACTCTCAGGGGGTCTGTCTGGTACAAAACTCAGTTTCCTGAGAATGCAAGTACTCGGTGTGTTTCTAAGGAGCAAGTTGTGCAGTCCAAGGTTCCTCGGTAGGTTCAATTTCTAACAAGGAATTGGAAGATGGAGCAAAAGAATTGTGCCCCATGCATCATCCCTTTGGCCCACCTACATTTTAGCTGTAGCTGAGATGACTAATCCTTGTGTCTGCTGCCTAGATCCCACCTCGTGTGCTGACTGTGTCTTTCCACTTTGCTATCTTGGAGCTTTCCTTGAAGCCACAGGAGCTCACCCAGCTTGCTCACTCAGGGTAGCCCAGACATTCAGAGAGTTACTGTCTCCAGGGATAGCCCTCAATTCAGTTGGGACAGAGACTGCCCCAGCCTCCTATTATAAGGAGCTACAATCCTGAGACTAATTCCCAATGTTCCTCAGAAGCCCCAGAGAGCCTGAACTACAGTTGCTCATAGCAGGAAGGAGCTCGATGGTACACCCTGAGCTTTCTACCCTGTCCACTGCTTTGTGCCTCACTCTTGCCTCCTAGGATCACTTCTGGTGCAGTAACTGCACAAAAGTTCTTAACAGGATCAGCTTTGGGGAAAACCAAAACTAAGATAGAGGCCCAACTAGAAAACCAAGGGAGAAAATATGCCTTGAACTTTGGGTGGACATCAGAGGCAATGGGGGTAAGGGTTGCAATGTGGCAAGTGGGACAATGTGGGTACAAAGCAACCACCACCTCTCACTTCAACTGTAAAACTTGTTCTCTAACTTGTCGCTCTATTTTTCCCCCTGACAATTTATTCTCCTCACAGAAGCCTGAGTGACCCTTTAAAATGTAACATGAATTTATTCCTCCCTCAAAATCCTCCAAAGCCTTCCAATCCCATGTGGAATAAAATCCCAAGTCTTTACTGTGGCCTACAGGCATGTTATGATCTGGCTCCCAGATGCTTCTAACCTCACCTTCTGCTACTGCTCTCAAATTTTGCAAGCTTGGAGAGATTTCCCCCATTGTCCTTTGCAAATTAACAATTCTTCCACTCCTATCATATCCATCCCTCTCTATCCTTACACTCTACATAGCATTTGTCACCATCTGACTTTATATAATATGCAGCCAATTCTTGCCATTTATGGCAGGTGTTCTCTATAATGTCACTGTGAATGCTGAATTGGGGAATACTGAACCACTGCACCGAAGGGAAATCCAGGGTCAGGTTCCTGCAAGCCTCCAGACACATTTTTACCACCTAATCAATATACAACTATGTTTATGTGTGTTTCTGTTTAAAGACACTTTATTTAATACATATTGTCAATTCATTGACATTGAACTCACAGTCAACAGCCATATAACTCACACCCAAACAAAGCTTAGCAAATACACATATTTTCTCCGTAAGGCACTTCATAGCTCACTTGAGTTTAGGAAAACTAGACAGTACTTCAGCACTACCACTGGGGGCCATTGGAAACAACAAAATCACCCAAGAAACCCCTATGCAAAAATGTAAAAAATGCAGTGTAAGACAGACCACAAAAGGACATTTGTTTATAGTATGAGAGGAAAACAAGAAGAGTGTGACCTTGTTTGACTTCAGCTGGGCATGTGCCTGTAAGGTGACTCAAATTTTTTACCACTCTGCACATGTCTGAGAATGACTGCAAAAGTGCCACATGTATTGATTTGGGAGCTTACAAATATATTTAGCAAGTAGGCAAATTCACAAATATAGAATGGTAAATAATGAGGATTGACCGTATTTGTTCATGTTGTATTATTTTGTCGATATTTTCTTAGTATATAAGCTCTAACCAAAGAAGACATTTTGCATTTTTTTTCCACTTTGTCTTCAGCATCTAACCCAGTATTGTCACGAGAAATGTAATGTGAGCCACAAATGTGAATAATTAATTTTCATAATGTATTAATTTACTATAATGTATCTAAAATATTATTTCAACATCTAATCAATATAAGAATATTAACATGATATCATGTATTCTTTTGTTTGTTGTTCCACATCTTTTTAATCCAGCATATATTTTATACTTAGGGCATACTTCAATTTTGCCTAGCCACATTTCAAGGTCTCAATAGCTACCTGTTGCCAGGGACTACCATATTAGACAGTTCAGGTCTAGAACAATGATGACACATGGTTAGTCTCCAATAATCACAGCTGAGTGAATTCCTTAACCAATCGCTTTTTGTATTCCAGACACTGTACTGAGAAGTTTACATACATTAATCACTTAATTCACATGACTGCCCTTCTGTTAAGATGTTTGATGATGAGAGAAACCACACGGCTCTGAAAGCATTTCATGTTTGGCTACAATATAGTGTGCATGTTTTACCTTTTTAAGGCCCAGGTAATGCTAATTAATATAGTTCTTATATGCCTGAGTGATTAAGCACACTGTCACCCAAGAGCCTGTCCATCAGCTGTCCTTATAACTTGCCAGAGATTCCCTGGGAAGGCTGGTGGAACTGCAGATGAGGCTTTGGAGCATGAAGCGTCATTCATCTTGCTATTGTTACTGACAATCTGAAAGGTTTGGCACTATTGCTAGGAGCAGTGTCAAAAAAGGCATTGTTATCCTTTGAAACCACATGGCTCCCCTCATTTTCCTATTGTGTGAAAGAAATGTTGCTATTTTTTCTTATCTGTGAGGCAAAGTCACTGAACTTTTACACCAACTTAGGCAGGAAAAACTACTGCATGACACCTATTAAATAGCAATGTAATAATCAATTCATAATATTTACCTTCTTGTGATTCCAAAAAGGACTTAGGCTGGCTTCATCAATTAGTAAGAACAACTCATGATTGATTAGCACAGCAATTTATTTTTTTCTGCCCAAATTCTGCACATATAAAAATCTGCAAGATTAATCAGAGGTAATTTGCTAAAGAGCAAAAAAATAACGATGAGAGAAGAATAATCAGTCAGAGGAGTAGAATAATAAAGCTTATTTTGATTCTGTAAAAATTGAAGAGCTCTCAGTATCAGGTATAAATTGCAAATCATGTTTTCAGTATTCTTGAAGCCAGACTGTGATTCCAGCCAATGCTGCACTATTGTATCCCCTCAACTTGCAGTGTTTTACCCACGCATTTACACGGAAAGTCATTTGGACATGCCAGTGCATGAAGAAGGCATCAGAAGCCAGGCTTCTGCAATGCAGGCCACTCTAGATCAGTAAGTACACTCCCTACATCATATATACCTACAGGAATAGAGCTTTTAAATAGAAAACAATCACGACTTTTTTTTTTTTCTAATCCACCTATTGTCTCTGGGTTTTTTGTTGTTGTTGTTGTTCTTTAGTCTCTGAAACCATCCATGTGCATCATATATGTCCCAGAGTAACTAGAGCTGAACACATATTTCCAATAAGGTTTAAAATACTCTAACATAATGAGAGAAAATGCCTCCATCTTCTCTAATAGGGTTGTAATGTTTGAGGGAAATTCATAAGAAACAAGACTGGGGTGACTTCTCTCTCAATGCAAACGTGAGGTACGATTAAAAGTGGTAGCACTGAGAAACACAATTTGTCCAGTATCAATTGCATGTTGAGTCTTTTGATTGTGAAAAGTTCTCAGTATCAAATTAAAGAATAAACCCCATGAAAGTTGTTTTAAAAACTTGAATTCGTATCGGGTAGCAAAATAGATGGTATAATATGACCTGCAGCTCAATTGACAATTTTAGTCAGGAGACAGAAAGTAGAACAGAGTCCTAATAGGAGGAAGAAGATTGTTCCTTCAAAAGTCAAATAGTGAAGATGAAAAGAAAGGACAGGCTAGCATGGCCTGCGGCTATAGAGAAGCCAAGAAGGGAAATGAAAATAAACAGCCCTTGAGGATGCAGCTTTGGCTGCAGAGTAACTAGCTATATTGGCTATTTGACAGAATGCCCAATCTATATTCCCTAATATGAAATGATGTGGGTGACATTCCTCACTTGGTAACTTTTGTTCTAATATTTCTCACCTCAAAAGACCTTCTATAATATCTTCCCTCAGTCCTATCTGTCAAAGTTATTCTGGTCACTGCAATGGTTAATTATGTGTCAACCTGACTGGGCAAAGGTATGCACAGATAGCTGATAAAGCATTATTTCTGGGTGTGTCCGTGAGGGTGTCATCAGAAAGTATCAGCACTTGAATCCATAGACAGAGTAGAGATTGCCCTCACTAATGTGAGTGGGCATCATCCAATCTACTGAGATCCTGAATAGAACAAAAAGATAGGAAGAACAAATTTGTTCTCTATATGTGAGCCAGGGCATGCATCCACTACTGCCCCTGGACCTTTGCGTTCCTGGTGCTCTGACTTCCAGTATCAGACCAGGATTTATATCACCAGCCCCCCGAGTTCTCAGGCCTTCAGATTTAGGTTGAATCACACCACTGGCTCTCCTGTATGTCTAGCTTGCAGAGAGCAGAATGTGGGACTTAACTTCCATAATCACGTGAGTCAATTCTTACAATATCTCTTATACCTATGTGTCTATGTATACCCTATTGGTTCTGTTTCTCTGGAGAACTCTAATACAGTCATCATGCACATAGTTAAGACTGAAGAAGCTATGATGTGAATATAAAATATAGATCCTTCACAGAAAAACTTCCATTCATTTATTCACTCACTCATTGACTGAACACATATTTTTTTAAATGCTTACAATGTGCCAGGCACTGTTCTAAGGTCAGGCATGCAGTAATTTGTACATCTAACAAAGCTCTTGACATCCTGGAACTTTATGTCCAGTTGGGAAAGATAAATATTAAATAAGACAACATATAAATAATATAATTTCAGACAATGAAAAATCAGTGGAAAGATTTGGAGTCAGATGGGGAAAGCTTGGGTGCAGTGAGACTAGCTGACATTATCTTGCATTCCCTAGAAACTTAAGGTCTCCCATTGCACTGTAGCGTGGGTTAGGTCTCATCTGACCTAACTAGTGTGTGAATATGTTGAATGTCTGTGCCAAGCCTAAGAAATGGTGACACAAAGTAGCAGTAAGATGTACAGCAAAAGAGATTTATGGTAGCATCATCTGGGAGTGGAGCAAGGCATGGAAAGAGACCAGAGACTGACTGTGGTGGATTATTCTAATCAGGGAAGTCAACAAATTTTTCTGAAATATCAGTACTTAAGCAGAAGTCTTATGGTGCAAAACTCTGGAGGAAGAGTGTTATAAGCAGAGAGAAGAATCTGAGACCAGGTAGATTTTCAGCTATTCAAGAGACTGTAAGAAAGTCAGTGTGTTTAGAATATGGTGAGCAAGAGTGATTAGTCAAGGTGATGAAGTCAGAAGGTTGGCAGCAGCAGATCGCATAGGATCTTGTAGATCATGGGCTATTTTAAATACAGTGGAAAGTCATTGGAAGGCATTAAACTGGGAGTAAGCTGACGTGACTCAAAATTGTTAAACTTCTCAGAGGAAGACAACACAAAAGAAAGTCATAATCAACAATCAACTCTCTGCTTCAGGTTGACACAGGCCCTGAAAGGAGAAGAAATTAAAACAGGAGCAGGCAGGTTATATAAAAACAAGAGTAGAAAGGATTCAAAGATTATCTGAAACAGGTATCCCAGGTCAAGCGAAAGGACAGTACGATGAAGCAGACATGCTTATGCAAGAATGTGTAGTGTTCAGGTAAGATGATGGATTATCAACATGACAGAGCCTGCTGAGACCTATCAGACTTACCATTACTCTTGCTGCTTTTTCTGGGGAAAAAAAATGGCACTTCCAGAGGATACTTAGAAAACTATCTTTAGTAACTACGATTGATAGCTTGGTTTCAGAAACTAGAATGTCTAAGTAAAAAGTATTGATTTTTTTGTTCCCCCTCTGCAGTAGCCATGGTGGTATCTCCTTGGATCTTCCTTTAAGAGGGCCTGCTGCAAGTTTCTCTCCTGCTCCCATGCCTTTAGGGTCCACTGCAGAGTCCACCCTCTCCCCAGATGACTGCCAGCCAATGGCATGCATATTGGGGGCACCTAGGCTTGGAAGTTTCTACCCAGTGTGGAAGTCCTCTAACAGCAACCTCTGCTGGGCTGGCCAAGACATCCTTGGACCAGCACCTCCATCAGAACATCTTTCTACCCAATCCTCTCCTTTCACAGCATTCAGACCTGGGTTGCCTTCTGAAGCAATCACTTCTGCCCCCTCTCCTCTTAACCATGCATAGGCATTATCTCCAATAAATCTTTGTATTCCTACCTCCATTTTGACATCTGCTTCCCAAAGAACGTGAACTGACACAGAAACTGGCAAGGTTCTACTAAACACTAGAAATGAAAGAGTGGAAAAAAGAAAAAAACATGTTCCCATGGGCAAAAATGTGGCCTCATGGTGAAAAGCCCACATGCCCTGTCTTCAACACCAGTATTTTGTTCTCCTTGACACAATTACACACACCAACAGGACAGAAGTTACGATGAGATACAACAGCTTTCAGATAACATATGTTTGATGTACTCAGGGCCATATGAGAAGGCAGGACAGCTTATGGAAGGAAGAAGGAATCCATAGAGAGAAAAAGACTTAAAAGGAAGACAATGGAGAAAAGAAACCAAATTAAAATGAGAAAATAATGTTTTAAACCCCCAAATACAATGGGAAATTTAAATCTGTTCTGGTGGCAATCAGGAAACAATGTTAAATGTTGGGGCACCAGGGTGGCTCAGTTGGTTAAGTATTTTACTCTTGATTTTGGCTCAGGTCGTGATCTCACAGTTCATGAGTTCAAGACCTAAGTCAGACTCTGCGCTGAGTGAGGAGCCTGCTAGGGATTCTCTCTCCCCCTCCCTCTTTGCCCCTCCCCCGCTTGTGTATACATGTGCTCTCTCTCGCTCTCTCTCTCTTTCAAAATAAATAAATACACTTTTAAAAAGTAAAAAAAAAGTAAAAAAAAATTAAATGTGGGTAATTGAATAAATGATGCTAAGAACCAACTTAACAGAGAAAATAAGATGATAAAAGGGAAAAGTAGAGATGGGAGCCAACCTACAAATTCTGGGTGTTACTGAAGAACAAATATGAACAAATAGAAATGTAACAATAATAAATACAGAGAAATTTTGCTAAATCAAACAAAAGTGTGAGAAGTTACAATGAAAGATTTCATTGTGTTTCATGAAAAAGCACTTTTAAAGTAAATATATTATGGCAATTATAATTGCAAGGATAAATAAAAAAGTCAACAACCACCAAAGGAGAAAAAATGTCTACCTACAAAGGCACAAAAATCAATCTGGCCTCAGCCTACTCATTTGCAACATTGAATATAATGAAGAAATTCCCATATTGTCTCCATCATTCCACATTGTCTTTCTCAGTTGCTTTCCTCAGTCCCTAGCTTGCTGATCATATTCAAGCATGTGTAATGCTCTAATTTACCATGCTCTGACCACCAACCAACAGCACTTGGATCCCCCTAATCCACAATGTTCCTTGGATTAGGAACACTTAGTATAGTTGCCGCACTAGGAAACCACTCAACCTGCCCCGAGTGTCACTCCCCAGGGCTGCCCCTGAGCAGCCCTGTTTTCACCAAAGCCTTCAGGCCACTAACTACTTCTGTCACCCAAACCTACCAGAAATAAAACACGAACATAAAAATAGTCCATTTCCTATATAAGAAAAATAACATTAATATATTTAGTAGACCCTCAAATTTCAAAGAATGACCAAAAAAGGAAATGAGATAACTAAAATATAATAATAATAATAATAATAAATTTTTAAAAATACATGTAGTAGCCAACTGTTGCATAAAACATAATTACTTTTACTAGTAATTAAGTAAACTGGGGTACCTATGTGGCTCAGTAGGTTGAGCATCTGATTTCGGCTCAGGTCATGATCTCACAGTTCGTGAGTTCAAGTCCAACACTGGGCTCTGTGCTGTCAGTGCAGAGCCAACTTCAGATCTTCTGTCCCTCATTCTCTCTCTCTGCCCCTCCCAGGCTTGCACTCTCTCTCTCTCAAAAATAAATAAACATTAAAAAAATAAAATAAACTTACATCAAGTAGAAATTGTGTTTCTTTATGGAAACAAGTGGAAAGGAGTATGCTATGCATTCTCAAAACAGTTCTTGGAAATGGATTTTGTGCCAAATTTTTAAAATAATTTGGTTTCGTTCATTAGCATTTCACTTAATAATTCTACTTCTAGCAATCACATCCAATGAAATAATGTGAAATACAAGCCAATATTTACTGTAAATATGTTCACTATTAAGTTATTCATCATTTAAAAAATGGAAGCAACGTCAACACTCAAAATAAAGAAAACTTTAAGTAAATAATCATTAGTTACAATGGAGTAGTGCACAGCCTTTAAAATAATATTTATAAGAAATTTAAATAACAAAGAGATGCCTTAATATTATAATCTGACATTAAGAGAGACAGCAGGATGTAAAGCTACTTAGATGTCTATCTATATGTAGGTATGTATGTTTATATATGAATATCTACGTGCATTTCATCAATGATCATTCATCTTAACAATAGAAAAAATCTACAGAATTTTATCTAGTGTAGGAATATAGCAGACTTCCTTGTTTCCAAATTTTTATGCTTTTCTGTACTTTCAAACTATTTAAAATTTTTTTTAATGTTTATTTATTTTTGAAGGAGAGAGAGAGTCAGAGTAGTAAGCAGGGGAGAGTCAGAGAGAGACAGAGACACAGAATCCGTAGAAGGCTCCAGGTTTTGAGCTGTCAGCACAGAGCCCAACACAGGGCTCAAACCCACAAGCTGTGAGATCATGGCCTTAGCTGAAGTCGGACGTTTACCCAACTGAGCCACCCAGGCGCCTCTACTTTCAAACTATTTTAAAAGAAGAATATGCTCATTCTATAATCAAAAATCTTAAATTTCCACTTATTTATTTTATAAGATTCTTGGATATTTCGAAATGGCAATATTGAGAAAATACTTATCAACTAAAGGTTGCCAACTGCTTACCTGTGAGTTAGATTTGGACTACATATCTGATTTTGTTTGGTCCATTATGTGTTTTTGTACATTATTTTGTTGCCAGCATTGACATGTAAGGAAATTTCATGTAAAAAATCCAGACATCTGGACTACCAGGAAAGTCGGAAGATCTCATAATTCTGGACCCACATTCCCATGGAGCAGCAATGGCTGGAGGTGAGCAGCAGCTGGGATTTTTAGGTGAGGCATGAGCTTTCCTCCCCCAGCCTGCTTCTCCCATTCACATCATTTGCCCTGATCCTCATAAGCATTTGCCTTTGCTCGGAGTACTTTAGAAATATAAAACTTTATTAGTACCACATTGCTTTCCATAGCAAATGCCACCTCCCTGCCAGAGACAACTCAGCTCAGCTGTTTGGCAGTCTGGAGTGGAACACATTAATCCCCACAAGGGCTTTGCAGTAGAACAGGTGCGCTCTCCCCATCTCAACACTTCCAAGCTGCTCTGCCGTCTGTCTCTCCTCTCCATGATCTGCATTGGTTACACATCATCAACAGCCAGTTCTAATGTGTGCCTAAGTCACTACCATCATGGCTGACTTCTGTCACTCTTTGCTTCTTCTATCTCTTTATGTTCTTCATTTTCTATTTCTTAACCTTTACTTTCTCCTGAAATGGTTTTCAGTTATTTCATAAACAGACTTTTATATATTTATATTTATATTTTTATGTAAACAGGCTTCTATAGATGTCCCCAACCCATTAAAACACTTTTTCCTTCATACAGGACTGTCCAATTACAGCTTATTTATTCATTCATTCAACAAATAGCAAAGTGATAGTGTTTAGAGATAGCAGGGATCAAACAGATAAACTCCTACTGCCCCTACCTCTGCTGCGGTTATATGTTAGAGAGAGAAAGACAGATGACTAAGAAGTGACGAAGTAACATCACTTCAGAGAGTGTTACATGCTATTAAAACAAAATAAATTGTGATACGTTAACAACTAAAGGGCTATTTTATATTGACTGGATAAGGAAGGTCTCTCAGAGGTAGTGACTTTTGAGGTAAATGATAAGAAGAATTGGAAGAAGGGTATTGCAGGATGTGAGAAGAGCCATTCTGCAGGCAATAAAATGGGATGATGCCTGGCAAGTCAGAGTAACAGGAAGGCAAAGTGGCAAGGCCAGTATAGTTCAAGAAGTTGGAGCTGTGCAGGTACTGCTAAAGAATTTAGCTTTTCTTCTAAATGCAGTGGGAAGCTGCTGGAGGGTTTGCAGGGAGGCCAAGGAGAAAGGAGACTGTTGCAATAGTTCCAGTGGGAAATGATGGTGGTTTGGGCCAGGGTATTCATGATGGGATTCATAAAGTTATCTTTAGATTTTTCTCAAATAGTCATTTTTCTCTCTGTTTTCTGTTGCTATTTAGTTGTTTCAGAAGAGATTTTTTTCCCTACTTATATAGACATAACTGTATAATTAGTCTGGAAGTTAGGAAGTTATGGAAGACTGGGTTTTGAATAGCTCATGTTTCACTGTACTTGAGGGAATAAATGACTGCATTTTCTTGACTCTAACATGTCATTTATTGAAGATGCGCCATTATGTTAGGTATACTACTAACAAAAAAAATGTTCCAAGTAAACTATGAAATGTAGGTTTTTTACCATATAAAAATTTTGTTTCACACGTATTGAAAAGATCCTTTCAGCAGTATTTAGACATAATTTTTAGTTGGCTTTACTTTTCTGCATATGCAATAAATTTTCATTATAAAGTTAAAGCATATTGTGCTATTTTTTAAAAGATGTTAAACAACAATTGAAAGCAATATGTGTGATACCAATAATGCACATAAATAAAGTGGCCATGACAATATGTAAAGCTATTTCCACATTCTTCTATTTAAAGGCAATGACAACCTTGTCCTAACTGCTACCTGGCTGAAAAATCACAATTGGAAGACATTATTACTTGTAACACACCCTGATTACAGAGATGCTAAAATACATCTAAAATGTGCATCTAATAGCTGATGATATAAAGTAGTAATAGGAAATTTTCTTAGTAAGCAAAAACATAAATAGGGCTAGAGCTGAACTTCTCGATTTATTGCTGTCCTAGTCTGCAATTTATCTTTCCATTAATCAGAAAACTTGCCTCTACCACAAATTCCACATACACATACACACACACAGACTTATATGCATGCTCATAAACACATACATTAGTATAATAAAGGGTGATAAAAATGTGATTTTAATTCAAAACCTCAGTTTTTCTTCTTCCTCACTTAGTTCAATATCTAACTCAATGTTTCACCCTGCCATTTCTCTTTGCATATGTCCTTTTGAAAGTTGTTCAGACTTAACAGCTAAGTTCTCCACTCTATTACCAAATCAGCAGGGAAGACAGATGGCCCCAGTGCAGTCATGATGTGTCCCATCTTTTGGATCACTCTCATGCCTTCATCCTTGTGGAGAGAGGAGAGATTCTTGGTGGTGTCGGTACAACAAAGTATTTTTACTGGGCCCAAACTGACACCACCCTCCTTAGATCTCTACTAACTTCTCTTGAAAAACAAACCTCCTTCATTTCTAAAGAATTCAAAATTTGCATGGGATTCAGGAGATCTGTGTGCAATAAATATTCAACCCCTTCCACTACCAAAGAATAGACACAGAACAGTGTACCTGTTCTATTAATTCAGGGTGAAAGAGATCAGTGCAAAAGAAATGCAAGAGTTACTAAAAGAGAAATCACTAAAAGCATAATGAAAATGTAACATTGTAGGATGGAAATCAGGAGGAAAAGATGATTTTGGGTGCTTAGGAGGCTTACCTTCATCAATCCCTACCTCTGGTTATTGGGGCAGTTTACTTGCTGGCAAGAAAATAATTATGGTTTAAAAAAATTAAAGAGGGGTGCCTGGGTGACTCAGTTGGTTAAGCATTCGACTCTTGATTTTAGCTCAGGTCATGATCCCAGGGTCGTAGTATCAAGCCCCACATCAGGCTTCACATTGATCATGGAGCCTGCTTGAGATTACCTCTCTCTCTCTCTCTCTCCCTTTGTCCCTCTCCCTTCCTTGTGTTCCCCTCAACTCAAAAAAATTAAATTAAAAAAAATAACAAAATTATTATATCACTGGTAGTCCAAACAAGGATTCTGTTTGCTTGCTTGTTTGTTTCTTTGTCTATTTTGGTAAGGGATTCTTCTAAAAGACCTAGACATAATGAGGGGAAAGTTTTCTCTGTTTGTGAAAGAGAAGTTAGCAGAACAAAGGAGACCCATAAGGGGTCAGCAAGAAACTCTACAAAAGCAGACTCGGTGCATCTGGGAACACTGGTGTGTACTGTGGGTTGAATTGTGTCCCCCCCTCAAAGATATATTTAAGTCCTAACGCTCCATACCTATGATTGTGACCTTATTTGGAAATTGAGTCTTTGAAAATATAATCAAGTTGAAATCATATTGGATTAGGTGTCTTTTCAAGACTGGTGTCTTTTTAAGAAGAGGACAATTTGGACACAGGCTCAGAAAGAACACCATGTGACTAAAGAGGTAGAGATAGGATGGATGCATCTAAATTAAGGCCAAGGATTCCTAGCAACCACCAGAGCTTTCAGAAAGAGCATAGCCCTACTGACACTTTGATTTTTAACTTCTAGCCTCCAGAAGTGTGAGATAATTTCTTTTGTTTTAAGCCATCTGAGTGTGTGGTAATTTGTTATGGCAACCCTACACAACTAGTATAGAATATAAAGTTCTTTCCTCCAGAGTAGGAAGCCCCACTGAGCATGGGTGGCACAGACAAATTACCTGAGCAGATCACCTGAGCAAGGCAGCAGTGGCTTTTCCAGTGTGGTCCAGAGGAGGTGGGCAGCTAGTGTGAACAGATGCACAACTACAGCAAACATGGAGCAGTGGGGTTGAAAAGCAACAGGGGGCACCTTTAATTCCTTGGTTAATGACTTCTTACTTCTCATTTCCAGAGAGTGAACCTCATGGACCACCTAATTTAATTTATATTCCTTCCTTTACCACATTGCTATCTATTGTAGCCCCAAATGTTTTACTTAGCAAGCCCCAAATTGTAACACTTTTTCTCTCTCTTCTTCTAAACTATCAATTCCATAAAGCAAATGTCACCTCTGTCCTGTCCATTACTGATCTCCGACACACAGGAAAATGTTCAAAAATCAGTATGTGCTCAAAAGGTATTTCTTGAATAAATGAATAAATGAATGAAGACATCTATCCTTTGGGGCGATTTGAGAGAGAGAAAAGAAAAAATAGCACTTCTGTCCTATGTCTTGGCAGGTGGAGTCCTATTAGTTCACAGTGTGATGGAAACTGGAAGATATTGGCTCAGATCTACACTGCTCCAACCATTGCTGGAATCTGAGTTAATCTGACACCAGACTTTCAGAAGGACGTGCACAAATGGATCTAGTTAGCAGTTAGTGCTAACACCGAATGACGCCATGGGATGTTACAAAGGAAAGAAAAATCTTTTGAGAAATAAGACATTTGGGACCATGATAACTGTCTCCACATATACGAAGGCGATTAATATAGAAGATGCAGTTGCTTTGTTTTGTTTTGGTTGGCTTGGGTTGGGTTTGGTTTTGATTTGGTTTGTGTTGGGGAAGACGTGACCACCAATTCACCTGTCAGCTGGAGCTGGGCACTCAGAAGCTCCTTACCACCTCTCCTTTCCTTGAAATATGGGTTCTGCTTACCTTTCCTGCTCCCAGAGGCTGCTCCAAAAACAGAACCTTGAGACAGTGATGTAGTGTTGAGAACACCTGCATGGTATACGTGACTGAATCCAATTAAGGTCTCCTTATAAAAACTTTTAAGATTTGGTAGACAGGCATGGGGATCTATTCAACTTGTTGCTGCCCAAGATAAGCCTCCATATGTAAGTTCTTTTGCTTATTAAACCTGCAGTCTATGAACCTACAGTGGCTTGCCTCTTTGGTTTCTCTCTGCCCTCTGCATACCGGTTTCAGATTACACCTGTGAGGCTCCTGAGAGGGTGGTGAACCAACAGGGTTTTGTTTTATTTTGTTTTGTTTTGTTTTCCAGTTTCCTCAGTGTGCAAAACAGGTATCAATGAGTAGAGTTTATTAGGAAGCAGACTTTAGAAGAATTTTCAAGCAGCTAAATATAATTAGTGAAGTGTGTGTATCATTAGAGGTATATCAGTTGAAGCTAAATAACCTTTTGTTGGGGCACCTGAGTAGCTCAGTCTGTTAGGCGTCTGACTTTGGCTCAAGTCATGATTTCACAGTTTGTGAGTTTGAGCCCCGCATTGGGCTCTGTGCTGACAGCCTGTGCCTGCTTCTGATTCTGTGTGTGTGTGTCTCTCTCTGCCCCTCCCCTGCTCTCTCTCTGTCTCTCTCTCTCTCAAAAATAAATAAGTATTAAAAAAATTTTAAATAATCTCTTGTTAAGAGTAATGAAGAGAGGATTTACATATCCCATGAGAATGAGATGGATATTGAATTAAATAGTTTCAGAAGTCTTTTCCAATCTTATGAATTTATGCTTCTGTAAAGCTAGATCTATAAATAAAGTCTCTGACTATACCTGGGTTATTTTATTAAACAGTACAAACAGAATCCTGGTGAGGTTTTTTTTTTGTTTTTTGTTTTTTGCTTGTTTGTTTGTTTTGTTTTTTAAATCACATCTGTTTTTAAACCATTTGAGTTTAGTATATGTCAGTACCATTTTTTTAGTACTATTCTACTCCTACACTTATAAAAATTTGATTATTTGCCTCTAGTAATACAATTTTAATGGAGTTCTTTTGCACTGTGCTGTTTTATTGCTAAGCATGTTATGAGGTACTTACAAAGCACAAAGTATTTCAGGTTTATTTTAGAGAGAACACATTGGGGTCAGGAAGTAATCCATTTAATAAATGAAGCTACACTGTAGTTTAATGACTTATAAACATGTGCTTAGCAAGTATTAAGTGGGGCTGGAATTAGAATCTGTGTCTGCAGATCTACTATACATTGCAAGGATTCTTTGAGAGAAGAGAGCTTGGTTTACTGACTTGCCAATTTCAAGGACTCACCAAAATGATGTCTCAAGAAAAAAGCGGTAAAAAAAATTAACTTACCAATCTTAAGAGAGCATATCTGGAGGATCTTGAAAGTAAACCTGTCACTTGGCAAAAAAAAATAAAATCAAGATGTTCTGAGAAATGATAAAATTCCCTCTAATGCAAATGCAAACCAAAATAACAGAATAAAAATGATGAATGTCTTCATTATATTGAAATGGAGTAAATAAGGCTTTATAAAAATGTGATTTAGGGTACATTTTTAGTCCACATCCACATTTTAATTCTTGGATGGAGTACAGCTTATATAACCATGCAGTGCTTGCTGGAGAGTAGACTATAGAAATAGGTATAATGTTACTTGGAAGTTTTGACATTTAAGACTAGTTATTGTTTAGAAGAAAAATATTTCCTCTACCCTTCATGATTCTTCTGGCTGATCTAAGAATTAAATTGTCATGAGACAGATTAACAGGAGAAAATAAAATTTAATTATGTACACATGAAAAATCTACATACACAGAAGAGATTCCAAAGACAGGTATATATGTCATCCTAAACTAAGAGGAAGAGGGTTGGGGTCTAGGACTTCAAAGACAAGGAAAGCAATTCACAGAAAGATGAAAAAGAGTAAATGTTTAGAAAAGAAATGTTTGCTAGGCAATTCAGAAACAATAGGACCTAGAGCACTTTGATCAAACAGGCTTTGCTAGTTTCCCACGTGTCTACCATACCTAGTTCATATTATACAATAGTTATCTATGTGATAGCTCCCTTCCTGGAGCAAGTTTTCTATATAAATTCTTTTAGGCAGTCAGCAGCAAGGCAAAAAGAAAAACTTCCTGAGCCTTCTGTTTCTTAAAAATAATCAGCCTGAAATAATTCATATGCCAAAGAGACACATTTTGGGGTAGCACGTTTTGCTCTATTACATTGTAAACACAAACCATTGCTGAGTTTTCTCTACATGTTTCAGTTCCCATTTGGTTGAGAAGGGACTCAAATCCTCTTCACAGAAATGTGCTTGCAAGTGAACATATAAACAACTGTATGGTGCACAAAAGTACACAGTGCCTTATTGATTGGTGATAGAAATAAAATATGTAAAAAGCCACCCATGAAATCTACACTTACAACAATGTTAATTCATGAATCACATCCTGGAAATCTTTTCACTTCAAACAAAAGAACCCCTGGTTATTTACAGATTGTGATATTTTGAAGCGCTATCGGTAGAGAATCATTTCCCTAATAGAGACACCCCCTCAATGCTGCTTTTAATAACCACTATGAAGTTAAGTGTGATGTCACTCCTACCCAAGTCAGCAAAGCCACACATCCATTATTTGATTAGTGCATTTCAAACAAAATTAAACCTTAGTAATTCAAAGTGATTTATCACATAGAAACAATGCTGAACGTAAGTGAAATCCCCTCATTATCCAACAGCAGTGTGGGCTGTAGCAGTCACCAGAGCTTACTAGTAAGAACGAACCACAGCAAGACCCAAGCGACTGGGACACAAAAGGTTATTTTGTTGTCGTCATTTCCTAAGTGAGTTCCTTAGCTACTTGTGATTCTCATAGAGCCACACAGTAAATCTTTAGGGTTGGAACGATGACTGATAAGCCTGCTGAGTCATATTTGTGTTTATTTCAAAAGCAATTATAATGATTTATACTTAGAAAATATAATAAAGAGAGACTCTCTTGGTTTGCCATCCCCCACAACCATAAATTTTAATTGCTTCTTATTATTTTGATTCAAAGTGCAATAAAGAACCTATGTATTTTCTCAAAGCTCAGCATACACATCAAAATCCAAAATAATGTTAAAATATTCTCAGAGGCAGATCTTTGTTCTGAATATGCAATTCAATAATATGATTAGGTCAAGTTAATTTGCTAACCCCAAGCCCAGAAGCAAGACCTTTAGTTTTCAATAGTAGAGATGCTTTTTATGTGAATACTAAGCTATTAGATCTGTTTAAATTTTGTTTGGATTGAGAGTGATTAAAAAAAAAAAAACCTTTGAGCCATTTATACTTGATGTAGCAGAGAAATATATTTCATTCATTTAGAGAACATTATTGAACGACTGTTATTTCTCAGAAATTGTTCTTCTTGCAGTTTTAAGGATGAAATTATAAGTACCCTTGAGGTATTCGCAAGTCTAAATATAAGAGAAATGAGAAATTCTAGAATCAAGGCATCTGTGTTGTCCTATAGAAGCACAAAACAGAAGAGAATGTGCTGAAGACAGGCTGTAAATGGAATTCATCATGCCCACATCTCCATTCAAAGCCTTGTACTTGAGGTGCCGCTCTGGGCATCCTATTCCAGAAACTCTTCCTGTTATTGGTGTCTTAGTCAGCTCAGGCTGCCATAACAAAATACCATAAACTGTGTGGCTTAAACAGAAATGTATTTCTCACAGCTCTGGAGGCTGGGAAGTCCAAGGTTAAGGTGCCAGAAAGATTGGTTTTATTCCAAGTCTTCTCTTGGCTAATAGGCAGCTGCCTTCTTGCTGTGTGCTTGTAGTGGAGAGAGAAAGTTCTGCTATCTTTTCCTCCTCTTATAAAGACATTACTCACATTATGGGTCCTCTACACTCATGAATTTATCTCAACTAATTACCTCCCAAAGACTCTACCTCTTAATACCATCACGTTGGGAATTAAGGCTTCATCATATGAATTTGGACAGTACATATTCAGTCCATAACAATTGGTCTAACCCATGGGCATTCAAAGTTAGAAAGAAGAAGCTAGCAAAAATACTGCATTAAAATTAAAAACCTGAAAATAATGTCTCAGTTTAGTCTGAGGAATAAAGAGATGATATCTGGAATGTGGTGCAAAAAAATAGCACTATAAGTAAATTTTAAATAATAAGTGAAAACTTTTGGAACATTTACCTAGATACTTTAGAAGAATAAATCTTATTTTGAGAAAAAGTGGTGTTAATCATTCAACCATAAAAATACTTATTATTCTGAGTCCTATGGAAAATATAGTCAAGTATATGACATGGTTTTTCAGTGTGAGAACTTATTATCTCATTTGCTTCTAATCATAGCACATAACACAATATAAAAGATGTATTGCTCCATTCTAAATTCTCGACTCAACACTTCTGGTTCAAGATGCCTGGCTTTATCTTTTTTACTTCAAAAAATCCCATTGAAATAACATAAAAACAAATCCTCAGCAATCCTGTCAAGCCAGGAAATGTGTCATCAGCACACCAGAACAGAAAAGCATTTCTGATGAGAATAAACTGATGGAAAAAATGCAACAGAGCTGAATCATGAAGTAGTACTAAGTTCAGAGGGAATGGGGCCTAGAAAAAGTGAGCTATGCCTTGTTGGCTATACCAGTCTCCTGTTTCCAGAAGCAAACTCTGAGCAACTAACTGCCTTCCACAGGTGAAACCTTCAAAAATGGGAGCCCAGGGATGGTGAAGGACAGAGCTCCAGGTGACCTATTGCAGCCAGAAAGGACATAAAGCCTCTACACATAAAAGATACACAACAAACATTCCCTAAAAGAAAGCCGACCTGGCCACATTTTTGCTACTTGCACACACACTCACACACATACATGCATATACACAGGAGTGAGCTCACATCGTCTTGAGTCTCTATTCGCTGCCAAAACAACATAAACTTTCATTTGCACACTGAAATATTCTCCTGCTGCCAGCAGCAATCTAAATATCAACTATAGATAAAATAGACAATGAATTTTAAGCAACCATTTGAAGAAAATCAACAACATAAAGAAAAGCTAATAAAATCGATAAACAAAAGAAACAAATGCCCCAAGCAACCAAGGAGCATTTGAAAATAAGCACAACTACTAACTTCTAAAAGATTCAAAAGGATAACTCATCCATTAAGAATGAGGCAGCTAAGAAAAAGAAATTACTAAAACAATCAATAGGCAGGATGAATAGAAAATGAAATGCAGCTGAAAAATCAATCCTAGATATTGCCTTAGAATGTCATGCAAATAAGTAAAGAAATAAAAGCGAAATGGTCAAAAGAATGAGAGAAGAGGAGGGGATAAGGCATGGAGTATAGATCTATGAACTCCAACATCCATCGACCAAGTGCTCTGTGCAGAAGCACAGAAGGCATAGAGAGGCAGAGGAGAGGAGAATAGGGAGAAATTTTTAAAAATACACTAAAATACCCTATTCTTCAAAAATGCTCTAGTTTATAGCTTGAATGGCCCCAACAACTCTGGTCAAAAAGTAAGTCAGGCTGATCCCAGAATTTGTATAAACAGGTAAAGGGCCAAGACAATTAGGTAGGCAAACAAAATAAGAGGGTTTGCCTTCTCAGACAGCAAGACATAATACTCCAGAGTGATTCAGTGTGGTGTCCACCAGGGAAAGACAGACAAGGCTATGGGACCTAGTGTAGAGCCCAGAAACAGGGAGATAGATGCCC
The DNA here is from genome assembly GCA_028646485.1 of Cryptoprocta ferox. Classification (NCBI taxonomy): domain Eukaryota; kingdom Metazoa; phylum Chordata; class Mammalia; order Carnivora; family Eupleridae; genus Cryptoprocta; species Cryptoprocta ferox. The sequence continues at coordinate 122,439,129 of CM053567.1, forward strand.
TAAGGGAAACTTAGTACACAACTAAAGCAGTAACAATCAGTGAAGCAGAAATGGACTAGGTAATAAATGGTTCTGGGACTACTGACTAGCAATATGAGAATAGGATCCCCGTCTCACTTCTTGCAAAGATAAAATCACTCCCATGAAAATTAAAGACTTAAATGTGAAAATCAAAACTTAGAACTTATAAAAGTAAATTTGGATAATATATGTTAATGAGGATATAAAAACAGAATTTTTAAGGAAAAATTTATTTAGGTTAATTCTATTTACTTAAAAAAGAAGAACAAAATTCAATTATAAAAGTAATATAGAGGTGTCTGGGTGGCTCAGTTGGTTAAGCATCTGACTTCAGCTCAGGTCATGATCTCATAGTTTGTGGGTTTGAGCCCTGCATCAGGTTCTGTGCTGACAGCTCAGAGCCTGGAGCCTGCTGTGGATTCTATGTCTCCCTCTCTCTCTGCTCCTCCCCTGCTCACACTCTGTCTCTCTCTCAAAAATAAATAAAAATTAAAAAAAATTTTAAAGTATTATAATTGTATCATATAGTCATGACATAATGACACACATATGTACCTTATATTACACACACATCTATAAAATTCTAGAGACACATACGAAACTATCGCCACCAGAGGTGTCCTGATTGAGGAGTGAAAGGGCAAATAGTAAACGGAACTTTAACATTTTACTCCATATGCTTCTATTTTTTAAAATATAAATGTATGACTTTGAAGTATTTTCTAATGAAAAATTAGGAAACATTCAAAATACAAATTTCATGCATTGATTATTTGTAATAAACAAATGCATGTGTCATGGACTGAATCGTGTCCCCCAACATTCATACTTTGAAGTCCCAAACCTCAGTCCCTCAGAATGTAACCTTAATTGGAGATAAGGTCTTTAAAGAGGTGATCAAGTTACAGTGAGTTCATTAGGGTGGGGTCCTAATCCAATATGACTAGTGTTTTTATAGGGAGACAAAGAGACAGCAGGGAGGCATGCATACGGGAAAGACCATATGGGGTCACGGTGAGAAGGAAATTACCAACAAGCCGAGGAGACAGGCCTTAGAAGAAATCAACTCTGCTGGCTCCTTGATCTTGGACTTCTAGCCTCCAGAACTGTGAGAAAATTAATTTCTGTTTAAATCATCCAATCTGTGGTATTTTGTTATGGCAGCCCTAGCAAACTAATACACACTCTTAGAATTTCATTTGTCTTTTCCTGTGCAGACATAATCTTAGCAGATTAGTGGGAGAACAGTATGTGGGAGAATTTTAATGAAGCACTGAGGCTTATTTTGGTTTGCCCTGTGACCTATTATTTACATTTCTTTCCTTGGATTTAGTTAACTGGGCAAAGAAATGTCTTCCACGGCAATATCAATAAGCACTAAACTTTACTTACAATATACTAAGTGCAGTACATAAATTACCTAATTTATTCCTCACAATAACCTTTTGTACTGGGTACAAATTTTTTGTAAGTTTATTTTGTATTGTTTATTTTGAGAAAGAGAGAGAGAGAGAGCCCACGTGCATGAGTGGAGGAGGGGCAGAGAGAGGGGGAGAAGAATCCCAAGCAGGCCCCACTTGGGAGCCTCTCTGCTCTGTCAGCACAGAGCCCAATGGGTGAGAGGCTCCAGCTCATGAGCCATGAGGTTATGACCTGAGCCAAAATCAAGTGTATGGCACTTAACCTACTGAGCCACCCAGGCATCCTTGTAATAGGTACAAATTTTATTCCCATTTTATAGACATGAACAAGAACACTAAGCTTAGAGAGATTAGGTACAGTTGGCATTCAAACCCAGAAGCCTGGCTCTAGGACTTGTTTTTTTAACTACTGCCCTCTATAGCTCCCAGATTCCAAATCACATCTCTGCACCCCACCACCCCCCTGCCCCGACATATTTTCTCTGTATTCTGTCTGCTGCCTTGGAGCAGTGAGATATATTCAAGATTATATCAGTGTGTTATGAAATCACTTAAACCCTCAAATTTAATAGATTCTAGCAAAATTCAGAATGAACTGGCTACGCATGATATTACTAATTTGCTCACTGTACCAGTAATAAATATTCCTTTGAATAGACTACATGTTATTGAGTTAAGACACCCTGTCAATTGTTATTTTGGTATTCTTTTCTTTTATTGACTACCCCACAGCCATACTTCACTCAGAGTGACAGTAAGTACTACCTTACTTGTCTCTTTTGTTACAGAGCATCAATATTGATCTTTTTCCTAGCTCAACACTCTTAATGTGATTGAATACTTGCTGCTAGTCTTGACTTAAAGTATAAATGATGATAAGATATTAAATTCTAGAGAGTCACGAATTTTGGAAAAGATAAAAAATTTATTAGATTTAAAAGATATTATTTTGAGGGGATTTTCTTTCTCTACATTGAACTATGATCAGTCTCTTTCTTCCATTGTTATCCTCTTCTACTTTAAGTGAAGAAAGAAGTGGTCTGTCTAGCATTTATTCTGTACCTTTGTCTTTCTGCCAACTAGCTTTTCATCCATATCATATGCTCTGGTTACCTGTTTTAGTTTTTGGGGCCACAGATCATTCACTGATGGGCCTACTTTGAATTCTGAGCTACCATATGGATTTTTCTGGCTGGACATCAGTAAAGAGGTAAACATGAGATAAGCCTCATTTTTAGTTACACACACCTCTTTGTTGTCCACAACACCATCAGAATTTTATGCTGTACTAGAATGTACTAATTTGAATATAGAAAAGGAAAATATTTTAAACTAGATTCACAAACATGTGAATTTATTTTTTCCTTAGTAAATGGATGCCCGAGAGAGATGCATCAAAAAAAGTTGGCCTTTTACGTTTGGTGCTTAGAATACCCAGTTATGCTCCATTGTCCTCAAGTTTTCACAGCATTAGAAAGAATGTCAGATAACATGCAAGTCCCCATCCATGGTGATGAAACTCAGTCCCTACCCCAAGGTTAGTTTTGCTTACAGTATGCTCCTATCATCAGACAAATCATGGAAAATAGATATCCCCCAACAACACATTTCTCTGCACGGTGATTATTTAGTCCAGACTAACTCTGGGCTGAGAGGGGAAGTTCTTTCTAGACAGGCCAAAGGGCTTTGGCCCACTTGAGTGTAAAGTGAGTAATCAAGGTTTTCCCTGGACTTCTAGGAGCATCAGCTTAATCAGACACAGCTCTTCCAAAGACAAACATTCATTCTTCTAGAGAGTCCAGTCGAGGTCCATATTTAGGAAAAACAACACTTTTCCAAATGCAACATGATCTGCACAGGCTTCCCTAACAGTAACGGTCAGGCTGCAGACTAATTACAAGAAGATGCCAGTCCTGTCCACCCTTCTCAGCTTTTGGGTGGTTTAGAACACATGGAGACACTGGTGCCTGGAAAAAGCAGCACTGATATTTCCCACTGCTCTATGCCTTAGCCCTGTACACATTTTCCTGTGATTCTCTATAATGGAATGAAGACAATATTTGAGTCTCTTGAGAACACCCCAGGTTGACAAGAACTGGGTGGTCCTTTCTTCTAAGTGGAGAAATAACGTTGGCTTTATCCTATCTTTTTGGTGTATAAAAGATGGGTGCTTTGGTTTGTTTTAAATGACTGATTTTGTCTATATTTGATATATTGATAAAAATTATTTAATGGATTTTTAATCTTGAATGATCTCAAGCTTTTTTTAGTAATTCCTCATATTTATGAACTATACAGAATTAAAACAAAATTTCAAAATATCATTTTATATACACCAATACCTCTCTACGGAGTACAAATTAAAGTATGAGTTTTACTCAAGTAATTTCTTTCCTTACATTACTGTTAAGTACATTGATATTATAAAAAAAAAATAGAATAATGACCTAGTAACTGAATTGCATTGCTTTTTACAGAAAGAGATGTTTGTGATTTTCTGTTGTCTGCTCTTCCCTCTGAATTAATGTACTTTTTTAGCTTTATTATTACACAGAGGACTTCCTGTTGAAAATGATATTGATATATATTCAATTTATAATGTATGATATTTTGGGAGATGATTAGAAATGTGTGTTTCAGGACAAGTTATTTGCATATGTAAGAAGAGTTGAGGCTTCTAAGCATACCATTGTTATTTTACAAATAAAGAAGACAATTCAGGATGGAGGACACACTCTCCAGAACTTGAAGATTCTCCTGATTGAGCCAAATGACCTAGAAAGCAGATAGGAATGTGAGTAAGCCCCATAGGGGCAGGAATCACTCTTCTGCTTACTGATGTATCCCAAGTGCCCAGGATACGCCTGAGTTGGTTAGCAATAAATACTTGTTAGCTGATTTAATTTATTAAAGGTAAATATTTTCTTTATTTAAATGTTTCATATCTATTTTGAGAGAGAGAGAGGGAGAGAGGGAAGAATCCCAAGCAAGTTCCATACTGTCTGCGCAAAGCCTGATGCAGGGCTCAAACTCAAGAAAATTTGAGATCGCACCTCAACTGAAATCAAGAGTTTATTGCTTAACCAACTGACCCACCCAGGTGCCCCAAGGGTAAGTATTTTAAATTTATATGTAGAGAACCAAACTGAAATGATTTGCCATTTAGCTTTCATACTAAAGAGTAAGGTCCAATTTGTGTAAGAATTATAGATTATATTATCTAGGTTTCTATCCTTCTTTGTTCTTCTTACACACAAGTAGGACAAATATCACAATGCTGGAGGTAGTTGCTTGGGTAGAAGGAGCAATTATAAAATCAGAAAAATTAGGGACACTGTGGATTTAAAGGGTTGATGTAGGGGCTTTAAAATTCTTCATGTCTTGCATTTTTGATATTTTTAATTCAACATTCACTAAATAATTATTGAATACTCACTGTGTGCCAAGCACAGTTTTAGACACTGAAAATATAGCAATGAATAACACAAATATTCTTCTTCCATTCAATTGGGATGGAGGGGAGGGATACAGATGAGTAAATCCAAGGAAGAAGTGAAAAACTGATTAATTGATTGGGTGATTTCAGATACTGATAAATGCCAGAAAGTAAATTTTAAGTGGAATAGGTGGGTGTGCTACACAGTGACAGGTGGGGAGCATGCACATATGTGAAAGGGAAGCCAAGAGACTTTCTTGAGGAGGTGATCTAAGAGCCAAGATCTGACTGTAAGATGAAGTCAGGGGTCCAGAGATATGGGAAATGTTTTGCATGCAGAGAGAGTGAGAGTAACTACAAAGTCTCCTAGACAGATGTAATCTTGGCAAGTTCAAGGATCGGATCGTATGCTAGCACAGGCCAGTAGAGATGAAGTAGTAGGGAATGAGGTCAGAAAGGAACAGCATGCAGCCATTGAAGTACCATATTCCCAGTTCATTGGGAAGCCACTGAACATTTTAAAGCAGAAAAGTAACATAGGGTGACATTTTTAAGAAGATCATATTTGTTGTTTTGTTTTATTTTTCCTGTTGGTGCTGTATCTTTTGCCTAGAAAATATCTTTAGCTCTAGGGGCATAAAGAGACCAGGTCAAGACCCAGAAAAAAAAAAATTATTGAGAAAGGACACTTAGAGTTCTCTACTAGTTTAGAATTCTTAAGAATCACTAAGAGTGCTTGTTTAAAATACAGATGCCTAGAACCTATTCCTAAGAAATACTGATTCAGGGGGGTTTTGAAAGGAACCAGGAGTTTGCATTTTAACAATTATCTTGGATGAGATTCAGATTCAAGGGGCCTACAGATCATTCAGATTCAGTAATCATTTTGAGTAAAAAAGACAGAAGTTATTGATTCTTTAGGGCGAGCAAACCAGTTCATCATTAGAGGGAAATAGCAGGAATTGGGTGAAAGTATGCTATTCATAAAACAACTGGACCGTTGACTAGAATTGGATGTCTGATGAAAAGTTTTCTGATGTCTGGTTAAAAGAAAGAGACAGACAGAATATATGAACATCAAGGATATGTGCTCAACAGTAGCTGGGTTCAGCCTGACCTGATGCTTTAGGCAGGGCATCACATTAAAGTACCACATTTATTCAATGACTCAGTTTCCTAACCTGCCACATGCCTTCCATACTTCAATCCTTGTCCTAATTCTCTTCACAGCTGTGATTACAGTCCTCATTGCCCATTAAGCCCCTGCTTCTCCCCCTTCAATCATTGCAAGTCTTATGTCTCATGGTTACAGGTCTTTGATTCTGGCTTTTGCATCTCTCTTTCAGCAACACACAAAAAAAGCTACAGTGGATAATGAGCACCCCAGATCTCCCCAGTTCCTCCTTCTCTGGCAATACTTAAGCTGACTTTTCTGATCTTTATAATTGAGGAGATACCCAAAAAAGATATTTTGCACACACAATAATGGATTGCTTTCCTTTAAAACTGTACCCATTTCATTCTGCAACTGTGGTGGCAAGAAATTCAACCTGGCTTTCTGCTCTCCCCCTAAAAATAAAGAGGGCTGAATATGTTCACTGCAGAATTCCACACTTTCTCATGAAATATGATCTAAAAGAATATTGCCTGAACATATGGCTTCAAGAGAAGTTGGCAAGTTTCCTGGATATCATAGGCAGACAGCCAGGCTAAACTGTGGCATGTTATCCTCACCTGTAGGACAGACTGGGCAACAGCATATCTTAATAGTCAGTCAGGTCAAGGGTCCAAGCTGCCCACCACCAAATTTAAAAAGGAACTAGTGCCAACAGAGAAACTCTATTGCCCACAGCCAAGCATAGGGCCTGAAAAGTGGGGTGGACTGGGGCCCAGAGAAGCTATCAGCCTCACTGTATCTATCGGGGGGCTACACATATCTGAGGAGACAGCCCAGCCTACCTGGAAAGAAGGAACTGTTCATGCCCATTGCTTCACTCCTTCACCCCTGAACTTGACTCCTTCATCAGAGGGAGGAAGTTAGAATATCAGTACTGGCAGTCTGGAATTGCTCTACTTGAAGAATAAACTCAGGCCACTGATTCAAATGGTAGTGCTGAGACAGATTCTAGACCCATTTCTATACAGACTTTCAAAACTGGATGTTTCACCCTTCTAGATATAAATACAATAGTTTTCCTTATATTCCCAGGCCATCCAAACTCTTTGTTCTAAGAGGACCATGAGATGGTTACCATAACTATTAAAATTATTTAAATTGTTATTGTAATTAACAATAGTCATACATGTTTTAATAGGAATTTCAATAAAATTATCTGCATGTTTACTTGGGTTTCACCATCTGAAAGCTAATTTTCTTTTTAAAAATCATTGCCTAAACCTAAACCTCTTGTAGCATCTTATTGATCAAAATTACAGAACTTCTGTCCCATTTCACCTGCAGGCAGGCAGGTCGGAGGGTGGCTCATCTGTAAGAATGTTCTATGCAATGCCTCACACAGAGAAGGTATTCAAATAAATAGTTACTGAATAAATGTGAAGGAAGAAATGTTTCTTTATAATTCTGAGGAAAGAGGAGCATTTCTCCTTCCAAACAGGTATTTGGTGGTAATATCCAAGAATGTACAATTTGACATAACCTTTGTCCCAATATCTTCTACCCTCATGATTACTAGTGCCTCACCTCCCAAATGGTCATACTGACTCTGAGTTCTCTGCTCAGATCTATCTTCCAGACCGCCAACAGGATGTTATTTCTAAAATGTAAAACTCATCATATTAAGCACATGCTATTTGTCTTTCCTGAGATATCTCTTCTCCTAGGTGCCTGGACAACACCTATTCTCTCTTCAAGGTTGCTTAAGCATCAGCTGTCCCCAGAAGGTGTCTGTGAATTTGTCTGGCCAGAAGAATGTAATCACTGAAAGCACAACCCTTGGTTCACTCCTCAGATGTACTATGTTGTACACAGTCATTAAGAAACCAGCTGGAAAACCAAACTGCTTGCAATGGAATTCTAGTTACCACTTACTCTGTAAGCTGTGTGACTCTGGGCAAGTTACCTAACTGCTTAATGTTCCAATTTCTTCACTTATGAAACAAAGCTAGAAGATAGCTGTTAGAAGCAGCACTAGATAGTTGGGAAAGTTAAATGAGCTAATACATGTAAAGTGCCTCATACCTAATATATTCAATAAATGATGTCTATTTTTATTACTAAGTGCACTTTATAATGAGGCATAGGGTGCATGAAGTATACAATTCATAAGTTTACAGCTTAATGAATTTTCTCATAGCGAAACACACCTGCATATCCACTCAGATAAAAAGTAAAAAACAACCTCACCAGCACTCTGAAAACCTCCTTTCTGGCCCCTCAGTCATCACCCGTCCCATCAAGGTCTCTACTATTCGGACTTCAATCAGCATAGATTGGTTTTGTTTAATTTTAACTGCACAAGTGGTATGGTACAATATGCAATTTTGTGTCTGGCTTCATTCACTCAACACTGTGCTTAGGTGATCTATTCACCTTGGTAAATGCCGTGTAGCAATAATCCATTCATTTCCATTACTGTAGAGCAATGCATAATATTCTATTTTCTGAATACGTCCTCAGTTTAATTATTTATTCTAATGGGGTTTGTGTGTTTGTGTGTATGTGTGGTTTAAAAAAACCCACACAACATGAGATCTACCATTTTAACAGATTTTTAAGTATACAGTACATTATTGTTAACTTTAAGCACAGTGTTGTACAGCAGATTGCTAGAACTTTTTCATCTTGCACAACTTAAATTTTATACACATGAAACATCAACTCCCCACCTCTCTCAAACCCCAGTCCTTGGCAACCACCATGTACTTTTTGTTTCTATGAGTTTGACTACTTCAGCTATCTCATATAAATGGAATCATGCAGTATTTGTGTTTCTGTGACTGGTTCCCTTTAGCCTAATGTCTTCAAGATGCATCCATGTTGTCACATATGACAGGATTTCCTTCTTTTTAAAGAATGAGTAATATTTCATTATGTGTATATACCACACTTTCTTTATCCATTCATCTATTGATGGACACTTAGGTTGCTTCCACATCTTGGCTATGTGAATAATGCTGCAATAAAAACATTGGACAAATACCCAGAAGTGGGATTTCTGGATCATATGGACAGTAGTTCTATTTCTTAATTTTTTGGAGGAAACTTCCTACTGTTTTTCATAGTAGCCATTTTACATTCTCAATGAGAATGCAAAAGAGTTTAATTTCTCTACATTTTTGCCAACACTTAAAATTTTGTTTGTTTTTAATGATGGCCATCCTAACAGGCATGAGGTGATATCTCATTGTGGTTTTGATTTCCATTTCCTAATGATTAATGACACTGAGCACCTTTTCATATTCCTGTTGTCCATTTGTTAAGTCTTCTGTGGAAAAAATGTCTATTTGAGTCCTTTGCCCACTTTTTAATTGGGTATTTGCTTTTTGCTATTGAATTGTAGAATTTCTTTATATATTGTAATATTAACCCCTTATCATGAGATAGATGGTTTACAACTATTTTCTGTCATTCTGTATGTTGCCTTTTCATTTTGTTAATTGTTTCTTTTGCTGTGCAGAAGTTTTTAGTTTATTTTTACTTTTGTTGCTTTTGCTTTTGGAATCATATCCAGGAAATCATTGTCAACACCAATTTGATGAGATTTTCCTCTATGTTGTCTTCTGGTAAGTTTACAATGTCTTACATTAACAGGTCTTACATTTAAATCTTTAATCCATTTTGAGGTGATTTTTATATATGGTATAAGAGAGGTCTACTTTCATTCTTTCCCACGAGATACACAATTTTCCCAACACCATTTACTTAAAAGACTATCTTTTCCCCCTGCTGTATTCTTCATTCCACTGTTGATGAACAAATGGCTCAATTTTAGTAGTTTCTGTTTTTGTTTTATTTCTACTGATGGTGGTGATGACTATAACAAGTATTAATATTACCATTCTTGTACAAGCTGTTTAGTAAACATGTATTCATTTATCTTGTTTAGAAGTAGAATTGCAGGGTCTTTGGATATTGTATGATTAGCTTTAGTAACTGCCAGTTTTCCAAATCATATCTTCGCTGACACTTGGTATTGTCAATTTTTTGTTTAGCTTTAGTTTTCTTGTACAGGTATCTTACTGTTATTTTAATTTGCATTTCCATGGTGACTAGTAATGCTGATTATCTCTCTAAATGCGTATTAGTCATTTGGATATTTCCTTTTGTGAAATGCCTATTCAAGTGTTTTGCCCATTTACAATTATGTTTTCTGGGGTACTTTTCCTTATTGATGTATAAGTACTCTGGATATAATTTTTTACCAGATATATGTATTACAAATATTTTCTCCTACTCTGTGGTTTGCTCCCTTACTGGTATCTTCTAGTGAACAAAAATTCTTAATTTTAGTAAAGTCCAATTTATCAATCTTTTCCTTTATGTCTAATGCTTTTTGATGTCTGGTTTATAAAATCTTTTCCTACCCAATATAATGAAAATATTCACCTATGTTGTTTTCTAGAAGTTATTGCTTTAATTTTCACATATAAATCTATAATCCCTCGAATTTTTTTAATATGTTGTGAGATGGTCAATTAGATAGACATTAACCCAGCACCACTTTTTTAAAAATCCTTCTCCCCATTATACTTCTATCGTTATCATATCATAGTCACTATCATTAGCATTGCATCATCATTACCATTTGTTTATAAATCTGTCTTCTTCACCAAACCATGGGCATCTTTGAACAAGACTGTGTTTTCTTCACCATTTCCCTCTATACCTAAAACAGCTGCCAGTTAAGAGTTTATGTTCGATAAATGTTTATTCAATAGTTATGTTCAAGTCAGTCTATAATGTGGGTAGAGATACTGTAAGAAAGCACATAATTATTTTAAGAGTTCAGCCATGCTCTCTTAGAATATTATATGAAAAGATATTAACCGAATGTGGAGAGCAGTGAGTTAGTATTGTAGATCTACAGAGAGCTGCTGAAATACTAGCAATAGGTTGATGATTTTTTTATTTTTTTCTCTACATTCTGGTGAGTCTGATGTGGATTCTCAGAAATGTCATGAAATGGATTTTAAGAACATTTAAAAAATAAAATAAAGAATTTTAAAAGCCAGTATCAGTTAATTGAGAACAAGTCATGACAATAAAATCAATTGCTCTTTTGTAGCATATTTAGCTTGATAGAGTAGGAAAATGTAGTTTATATGTTTTAGAAATCCATCTGGTAAGCCCTCTCATGATACCCCAGTGAATAGAGCTGTGATTTCTAGACAAGAAGTTTCTTTGAGGACAGAAACCCTGACTTTTTAACTATGTACTATGCTTGGCACCTAATACACCATAATAAATCACTGTCATTGAATGACTTAGAGTTATAAGAAGATTCTTATAATGCAGAGTGCCTCTGCTGAGTGTGAGCTTGTACTCAGAATCTGACTATATTTGATATTCATGTGATTTGATGATGCACAGGACTCTTATTTGAGGCTGAAATAGAATAGAGAAGTTTGAATGCCTAAGAAGAAAGATGAGGAGAACAGGGCTGGTTACAAGACATGGTTTAAATCTGCCTCTTTCTGGATTGAGGTCAGGGTTTCAGTCCTGATGATAAGAGGGGGCAGAAAGTTTAAAAGATGTCTTTATAAAGGCCATTTGAGGTTATAGGCACAAATATTACCGCTTTAGGTCCAGGCAAACAGTTCTCCCCAACTTTGCCATAGGCCGCTGGGGGACAGGCAGCTATGGGCTCAGAGGAACAACCTTGGGACATTCTCCCAGAGAACACAGGCAGCAGAGGTTGTGGTGGTGTGACTCGTGAAGGACATGAGCCACTTGCTCCTGGATACAAGTGATATGTCCTGACATCCTAGAAATAAATAGGGGTGACTTTGACAGGGAATTGAAGAAGTCCTTGAGTATCAAAGATAGAGTCTACGTCACTGTAATTTGGAAGTTAAGACTTCATTGTAACAGGCTGGCGAGACCTGTGGGAATTCTAGAACCCACAGGCACTAAAAGACCATGTAGAAAACTCCAATTTATTAACATTCTAATCAATTGAAAAATCTTTGTATATAATATTTTATTTAAACTTTTTTATAATTCAACTAAGTTTTGGTAGCAATAAATTTAGTCCTTTATTTTTGTTTGTCTATTTTTCCAGAAAACAACTTGAAAATATATGTGTCAAATATATTTTAATCAAAACAAAACAAAAAAGGGGTGCCAAAGTAGCTTTGTAGTTTAAACGTCTAATTCTTCACTTCAGCTTAGGTCATGATCTCATGGTTTGTGGGTTCAAGCCCCACATTGGGCTCTATGCCAACAGAATGGAGCCTGCTTGGGATTCTCTCTCCTTCTCTCTCTCTGCCCCTCCTCACCTCTCTCTCTCTCCCTCTCTCAAAATAAACTAAACTAAAATAAAATATCTTGGAAACATTTGTAAAGTTATTGATTTTTTAATCTCATTTGAATTTTTATTATAATTATTTTTGGATATGTATTTGAAAGAAAATATCATCATGATACTCAATTCCCTCATAATTAGAACAAGGCATGTGTCTTCAAATATTCCAAAGGCATACTATCTTTTTATAAAAAAAATAGTTTACTTCATGTAATCCTGCAATCCTTGATAAGGTTACTTCTAACTTACTTTGTGTATTTTGCTATTAATATTAATGAGCTCTTTTTTCATTACATTTTCTAAATGAGAATTGCTGGAATAACACAGTTATTCTTAAATGTTTTCCATAAATACTATTTTACTGAACTTTTTAAAATTACTTTTTTAAAAGTTTAGTCACATACATTTTCTAGGTATATCTTCACATATGCAGATAATAATGCTGCCTTCACTTTCCCAAAATGTATGTACAGTTTATTTCTAGTTCAATCTTATTACATTAACCAGAACTTACAGAACGTTGTTACATGATAATGTGATTGTGGGCAGAATTATCTATTTTTAAACCCTTCCATGTGGCAAAAATGGAAATAATTTAAGCGGCTCCTAACTCACTTATAAATTAAATTGAAAACCACAAGAGAAATAACCTTAAGGGAAGAATCAGAGGTGGGAGGGAAATGAGCATATTCAGGAACCTACATATGGGAAACTGAGAAGGAAGATAGAGGGGAAAAACTGTGGTCTGGTAATGTTCTCATGAAATGAGTATACCAGACCCTTCCCTGAAACTAGATCTTGAGAGAAAGAAGTAAAAAATGAATGAGAAGAGTGCCTGCGTGGCTCAGTTGGCTAAGCTTCCAAATCTTAGTTTCAACTCAGGTCATGATACCATGGTTCCATGAGTTTGAGCCCCACATCAGGCTCTGCACTGCTTGGGATTCTTTCTCTTTCCCTCTCTCTCCCCCTCCCCCATTTGCTCTCTCTCGCTCTCTCTCTCTCTCTCTCTCTCTCTCTCTCTCAATAAATAAAAACTTAAAACAATTTTAAAAAAGAATGAATGAAGATGTTAGCTATAGTATTGTGAATGGGATATAAAAGCAAGGCAGCAGGTGCCAAGAAAGGAGAGAGTGGATTATATAAAACAAATTTTGCCTTCTTCATGCTTTCACTTGGGATCAAGCTTGAAAACTCATATGGCATATTGTATGGTGCTAGTTTTAAATGTTAACCAGAGTAATGAGTTAACATATTTGATCTCTCTATTCCCTATTTTGAAGTAAGAGCAAAATTTTATTGTCACCATCTTAGAAATGATTAATAGAATTCATTCTGGGAAGGGGATGGACAGTTTTTTTCTGAGGAATTTGTCATAAGAATAAAAATTATGCTTAGAGTCAAAGCAACAAATAATTGAGAAAGGTGGAATGAGGTTTTTCCACAAGGACAGCTTGAATTTTTCAAATAGAATCAATGTATTGGCAGAATTTACCGGAAGAGGAGAGTTAATTAGAATGGAGTACACGATCTCACTGAGATAGACTTTCATAATAGATGTCAAACTTGCAGATAGAATCCGCACCCTAGATTTCTTTATCTTCCAACAGAGGGAACGCTCTAAAGATTGAGGAAGATGTTTCCCACAATTGACACACCTCTGGCTAATGATGGAAACCTCTTCTTCACATAAAGATGTTATTTTCTCATCAGATGTTTTCCTTTCTGAGAATTAAATTTTATGAAACAAGGGGTGGGGTGTCAAGAGCAGTGAGTGGAAAGAGCATGTCTTTTGGAAGCGAAATGTCAGCTTGAATCATGGCCTACCCCTTATTATACTTAATAGTTCAGGCAAGTGACTTGAGATTCTGCAAAACTCAGAAACAATACCCTCCGTATAATAGAATAGTGTAAAGATGAAGCAATGTATATAAATTTCATGACCTGATACTGGCATCCTTAAAGAAAATCAAAAGTATTTGGTTCTCTTTTATTTTTATTTATGTAACATTTTGAAACAGGTTGTTACTTTAATATTTGTACTTCAAAAAAAATCTTTGTTCACGGTCTTCTCCTTATTAGCCAGAAGTGCCCATTGCCTCAGAGAAGTTTAATGTCTTTATAAGTATAAACAAAAAAGTTATGTCCATTTCTGGACTTCCAAAATAGTCACTTACATCCATCTCTAGACTTTTCATTCTAACATCTGAGTCTTTTTTTAATTATTATTTTTTATTTTTTAAATATAGGTTCCATGCCCAATGTGGGTCTTGAATTCAGGACACCGAGATAAAGAATTTCATGTTCTGGAGCACCTGGGTGGCTCAATTGGTTAAGTGTCTGACTCTTGAGTTTGCTCAGGTCATGATCTCACAGTTTGTGAGTTCGAGCCCCATGTTGGGTTCCAAACTGGCAGCACTGAGCCTGCTTGGGATTCTCTCTCCTCTGTCTGCCACTCCCCTGCTCACTCACTTACTGTCTCTTTCTCTTTCTTTCTTTCAAAAAAATTTTTTTTTAATCTTTAAGATGGAGGGGTATTATAAATCCCAAAACCTTTTTTTTTTAATATCAAGGATCAAAGTCTTGAAGGCCAGAGCATAGTGTTTTTAATATAAGCCACCGGCCAGGAAAGATGCAGGATATAGCACAAGCGCATACCCTCCAGTGAGGAGATTATAATGGCTGAAACACATGCATTTCCTATTCCAAGTACTTTAGATATGTTAAGTCACTCATCCTCATAACAATCTTTTGTACAGACAAGGAAACTGATGCTCAGAGAGGTTAAATAACTTACCCAAGCTTACACAGTTTGTAACTGATGGCTCTGGTATTTGATCCTACGGGATTTGGCTCCAGTCTGTGTTCTAATTTATTGGACCATGGTGCTATACACGCTGATCCTAGGCATGGGAAGAGGTACTTGGAGGGTACTGGTAGGAACAATCTGAAATCCAAACACTTATAGATGGCCTCACAGTGGGTCTCCATGGCTCCACCACTACCCCTGCCAACACTGGAGCAGGTGACACATTGGCATGGAATGTTTGTTCAGAAAAAAGACTTGCAGTGTGGCGTCCCCACGTGGCAGTGGGAGCCCAGGGCACAGGTTCCTGGGTTGAGCTCCTCTGAGAAGGCCTTACTTGAGAATGGTCCTAGAGCACAACACACCCAAGAAGCCGCCCCCAGCTGATGCAGAAAGCCACCAGGCAATGTCCCCTGGCACCAGGGAGAAGACCCTGCGGTTGGATCCCCTCTGCCTGTATGCCCTTCCCGGGGACCCCTGTTCCTGCTGGCTGGGCTCAGCCCATGGCCTCCTTTCGAAAGTAGTAACTTTCCTTAAATAAAAAAAAAAAGAAAAGAAAAAGGAAAGAAGAAAGAAGGAAGAAAGAAAGAAAGAAAAAAGAAAAAGAAAGAAAGAAAGAAAGAAAGAAAGAAAGAAAGAAAGAAAAAAATGGATTTGCAGTAGCAGATAGGGCCCTTCTGCTTTCTGCATATTAAATGCCCCTGCACGCCCTTCAGGCATCAGGTACTCCTGGAATTCAGAAACGGGAGAAGGTGTGCCGAAGTGCGCATGCTCAGGTCACACTGGTCTGGAGCGCGCTGAGGTCTGGACAAGAAGGCAGAGTTCCCTTCTCGGGTTGGAATCCGGGTCACCACCAGGTCGGCATACAATGTTCACCACTCAGTTGGCATAAGGATAGGAAGGTAAGGTGTATAGAGAACACTGAAGCTTGTAGGATTTGGGGAGCCCTTGAGAGAAAAGAATACAAATTGAAAAATACAATGCTAAGAACGAAAGTGAATATTTCTTTAAATATTTGAGAAAAGAAAACAAGTTTTTTTTTTTCTGATAGTTGGGAAGCATAAATCATATGGCCTCACACACCGTTGTACCTGTTGTTTGTGCCTGTACCTTACAAACACAGGAATTCTAAGTTCTATTTTGCATAATTTCCATCATAAAACTATATATGTCATATTTATAATTGTATATGCTGCATTATTGAGTGTACTTCTGATCTGGAAAATTTCTGTCAAGTTGTCAATGAGTAATAAATACTCTGCTTACAATTTTACCCCTCTGATAACTGGAAGAATCCTCTCTAGGCTTTTTCCCAAGCCTTTTTGTCCTCCACTTCCCATATATTTCATCGTAGGCACTATATCCTGGTACCACCCCAGCCCTGCATGGTTTTGAGTTGATGCAGCAGATGATAGGAATATTTCTAGAAGCCATTTCTACCCAAGGTTTACCAGCATTTAATTTAACTATTCATAGAAGTGACTGTAAACCACATGAATATATCACACTAATTACAAACTGAATGTATCCTCATCTCGACTTCTCCTTAGTTAGATCCACAAAATCCCTATAGCCACTCCCGCTACTTTATACGAGGGAAAGTTTGGTGGAGTGGAAATCAAGTCGCAAGCAACAATGGTCTTTAACTGCTATTAAAATATTTTACTTCTGCAAATGTTACAAAATCTAAGACCATGTTAACCCATCACTGCCTCCCATTCCAAGGGCTCAGAAGAACTCTGTCAGGGAGAAGCCCTGGAGTGTAAGCTTCAGGAACTGTATAGTAAATCCAAAACCTAGGGCAACACCAAGAGAGACAGGAGGATGTCAGAAGAAGGACCAGTGGCCTTCCCTGGGAATCTAGATCCCATCCTGGGTGCAGGAAGGGGAGCAGCAACACTGACTTACCCTGGAGAAGAGGAAAATTTAAACTGCAAGTGACCAAGAAAACAAGAAAGGACAACTTCAAGTACTCCCCAGTTCCCGACCAGATTGGTATGCTCGTGGGCAAGATGAGTTCAGTCACGGAAAATAAAATTTCATTTATGCATTTCTAAGCAGTGTTTTTAAATATAAACCATAGAACATATGAGAAGAAAATGACAGAAACAGAGAAAAGCTAAAGAATTTAACCCTCTGTCCTAAAAGGATTGTGAGTTAATATGAAATGCTAAAATAAGGAACAGATAACAGCTTGAATGGCTTTAAATAACTTTCTGTGGTAACCTCTAAATCCCCAAGGTTTTGAATGAGTTTGACAGAGACACAGACCAAGAATGGGTTTATCGTGTCTTGGTTTGAATGTGATGCTGACTCGTGATTGTTCTAGGTTGAGAATACCACCTGGTGACTGGCAAGGACCCTTATTTTGAAGTTTACCCTTCTCTCACCAGGAAGAGTGATGGACACTGCTGGAACAAATTACCCCACCAAAAAATAATGCAAAGGAATAAATTCAGTCAGTTCCTATGATGGGCTGATTTGTATTCCTCCAAAATTCATATGTTGAATGCTTAACCACCAGTACCTCAGAATATGACTATATTTGGAAATAAGGTTTTTATTTATTTTATTTTATTTTATTTTATTATTTTTGAGAGAGAGAGAATGAGTGGGGAGGGGTAGAGAAAGAGGGAAAGAGAATCCCAAGCAGGCTACGAGGTGGGGCTTGATCTCACCAACCCTGAGATCATGACCTGAGCCAAAATCAAGAGTCAGACATTTGACTGAGCCACCCAGGTGCCCCCTGGAGATAGAACTATCGAAGAGGTAATTCAGTTAAATGAGGACCCTAATCCAATATGGCTGGTGTCCTTATAAAAAGAGGAGATTAGGACACAGACAACATAGAGGGAAGAGCATGTGAGGACACAGTGAGAAGTCAGCTGTCTGTGAGCCAAGGAGAGAGGCCTAAGAAAATACTAACCCTACTTAAACTTTGATCTTGGACTTCCAGCCTCCAGAAGAACTGTGAGAAAATTAATCTTCATCCCTTAAGCCACCCAGTCTATAGTAATTTGTTATCACAGCACCAGTAAACTAATACAATGCCCGACTGGGGTCTGGGTAGAATAGAAGGTGCCCTTCATGCTCATAGATGACCATGATGTTCATGAACGTTTTTAAAAAAGACTTTCACACTTATATCTACCATCTCTATCAAATCTCTCATATTTACCAATCCCTTCTGGGCACTGATGACCATTTTAAGGGGGAAAATGTCCTAAAAACTGATGATGCAATAGGACCTATACCCCTGTTGGTGGGTGTTCTTAAGCACACAGTGTGGATCCCAGGGACTAGGGATAATTTCTATGTAAGAATGATCCCTTTTCAGTGATTTCTCTTGCTTTCTCTGGGAATTCAATATTTCTCTGGCATTTAGTATTTTCATCTTTGAAGTAAATTGCTGAGCCTATATTTGGGATGGGTTTTCTTCTAGTTGTCAAAAAAACTGTGTTGTGTATGAGTGTGTTTTATATAAAGTATCAACACTTCATTTTATAGCCAAAAAGAGTTGTCAGCATTTGAGGATGGGCACATATTTTAAACGTCCTAAATCTTATATTTTGTAAGCTTTTGTGTAACATGAAAACTCCTCATCTAGTAGAGTTATAATTTAAGCGCAGTTAGTAGGACCATGGTGTCTACATGTGCCATGGCAACCATGAAGATTCTTCCTGGAAAAAAACCTGCCAGACTATCGATCGGGGCCTGCTGTGTTTCCCCTGCATGAGCTTCTCCTGTTCCACAAAGCAGGGAAGAATGGCCTCCCAAAGAAGCCCACATCCTAATCTCCAGGACCTGTGAATATGTTACTTAAAATGGTAAAAGGGACTTTGCAGAAGTGATTAAGTTAAGAATCTTCAAGTGGGGAAATTATGCTGGATCATCAGGTAGTAGATATGATCACAAGGGTCCTTATAAGTAAAAGAAGGAGGCAAGAGACGAGTAAAAGATGGGACCATGGAGACAGAGAGAGAGAGAGAGAGAGAAAGAGAGAGAGAGAGGCAGAGATTTGAAAGCATTACAGTTTTAACTTTGAAGATGGAGGAAGAAGCCACAAGCCAAAAAACACAGCTGGAAACAGCAAGGAAATGGATTTTCACACAGAACTTCCTAAAGGAACGCAGCCCTGCAGACTCATTTTAGACTTCTTACCTCTGGAACTGTAAAATACTACATCTGTGCTATTTGAAGCCACTAAATCTGTGGCAATTTGTTACAGCAGTAATAGAAAACTAATACTCATTGTATCCGGTAAGATCTCCCTGTGAGCCCAACCCCTTTCCTGGTCCTGAAAAGGACATGTAAATACCAGGAAATATATGAAGACTCTCAGTTCCACTCTCTACTGGAACATGAATTAAATCGTGCACTCAGTGTGAACCATTAAAAGGCTCATTGGAAAGAAACACTGTGATTTTTGTAGCCCTTGAATCCACACACTTCCTAACCCGTACTTCTTCCTCCCCTAATCCTTATGAACCTCTTGTGAACACTGAGCTATCTTGACTCCCATTGGTCCTATCTGGACTCAGGTCCCCAGGTTTCAGAACCATGACTTCCATAACTTGTGTAAACCTAGCCACAAAGCACACTGCAGAGGAGGGGCCCATATTTACTTAGAGCAGGGTCTGAACAAAAAAGAACAGAGAAGCTAAACCCTTTGGGGGAAGAATCAACATTTTACGCCACAAAGCTGAACTTCTTAAGGTCTGTTCTAGTGGAAGGACCTAAATAATTAATATTTCTTTCAGTGCTCAGTTTGTGCAAGGAACTTTACATGCATCGTCTTATTTAATGCTCATGGTAATGTCAGTGAGGGGATATTTAATTAGCCTCATTTTACAGATGAGGAGACTGAGGATTCAGGAACATAATTACTTTGCCTAATGTTACACAGCTGGGACTTGAGCCCAGGCAATCTAACTGGGAACATTTGCAGAGACTTCCAGCCAGCAATGCAGTGAGATCTTGGGAGGATTTGTTTCAAGGCTACACAAGTAATCCTGTCAGCAGTTATCACCTCCTAGGGGAAGGAAGCTTTAAAAAGCTAAGTGAAGAGAAAGTGAGAGTTTTAGGGCCCCAGCTAATGGGGAGGGAGTCCAGGACAGGGCTCTCGTCCAAGAGAAGCAAAGAACAAAGGCAGAAGAGGAAACAGCAGAGAGGCCATCTACAACAGGACCTGGAACAGAGTGAAGCTCTAGTCCTATGCTCACTTAGAGACCCAGGTAAACTAAGTTCCCAATGTAGTCAACAGGCGAGGGGTTGAGGAAGCAGCAAACTTCTTAAGATTTCAAGTGCAAGAGAAAAAGAAGTTCCCCCTATGAGGCACAAGAGGGCTGAAGCTTTTGGCGTTTGGCCACTTTATTGCTGGCCAAAGGAAAGGGCTAGAATAGGACAAGGTGAATAGGAGGTATATCGTGTAGTCGTGATGAAGGTCGGCAATGGAGCCCCTCTGCCTGGGTTCAAACTCTCCCCTGCTGCTTACTAGCTGTGAGACCTTGAGCAAGTCACTTCATCTCTCTGGCCTCAGTTTCCTGACTGCAAAATATAGTGGTAATATAGAACCTACCTGACAAAGCTTTCAAAGGATTAAAGGAGAAAATACTTAGAACATGTTTACAACTGTATACAACATAATAAGCCTGCACTAAATGTTACCTATTATGATTTCCTGCCCCTTGGATTGTTTCTTCTTACTTACTCACCCCTCCTCATTTACATGTGGAATGTCTCTCACCAGCAAATTCCTCCTCTCAGGTGCAGCATGTAGGATCAGGTTGATTCTCTCACTCTCTTACCCTCATTGGGTTCTGGCTCTGCTAGGTCAGACCCAGTTTCCACCTTCTCAAACCTGTATTCACCAGCTGCCCATACATCACATATAGATAGCCTGCTTCTCCAACCTTCTTACTAGCAAGGCTAGTCCTGGACAGCAAAGTCATGTGAACTCTCAGATTTAGAAACTTGAGCTAAGGATTTGACTTGCAAAGTGCAAACTCTTGACTGAATCACATTTCTTGATAATAGCATGTACTAGGTCATCCCAGCAAGCCTGAGGGAAAATTGAATTTATCTATTACTTTAGGAATCCTTGGGGGGAGGAGGGTTGTTGATGTGCAGGAGAATTTCCTTTGTCCTTAAGCTTTAAAAAAAAAAATCTGGATAACAATACAAATCATTTGAAGTGCATCTGCCAAGATGATTCTATGACATAAGATCCTTGCACTCTACCCAGTAACACTGAATTCAAAAACACACATACACACACACAAAAATCTCCTGGAGAGCTTACACACTTATGAATATCCTCTGCTGGAAAACACACATTGTACAAGCATATTCTTGAAATGTTGCAGAGCATGTCAAAAGGTTTGCAGCACCCCTGAAACGGGCCATGGACCCCAAGTTGATTTCTAATTGTGAGTTGCAAATCACTTTCCTTTTTACTATCATTCTCCAATTTTCCCTTATTTTTCTGCCACCCCAATTCACTTACAGTTAACCCAACTTTGTAATCAAACGACATCCAAACACATACACGTATATTCCCCCTCCTTATTTCTAAACAAGTATCCTAGAAATTCTTAGTGAGCAGCTAATTGTAGGCTCAGCACAGGGCTACTGGACAGATAAAACAGTGAGTAAGAAGCACTCCCTGCCCTTAAAAAGCTTACAGACAATCCTATTGATCAGTAGGAGATGTCCCTCTATAAGAAAAAGGAGATCAAGAAGAGAGCCATACAGGTTCAGGATCATATCCATCTTGGCTAATAAAATGAAACTTTTTAATTTAATGGATTTAATGGAGAGCAGTAGTGAAAGAAATCTTAGAAGGGTGCAAATTTCATGTTGGCAACATCACTAGTCTGGCCTCACTTTGCCTTTGGTTTATGTTAAATGAAAATTAGCTTCAACCAGCATCAATACATTTAAAACTATTGGGGTTTTCCTCAGAGCTGAATCAATAAGAAGGCCTAATGGCTTCAAAACAAATTGATCAAAATTTCATTTAAAGTCTGACATTTAAAGTGGAGCACTACACGTAGTTTACTCGCCCTCCAGGAAGACTTAAGTGTAGAAGTGCTGTAACTTAAACTGTTCTTTTGACAGTGAGAAAAGTTGAGATTTATTAAAATGATGACGACGATAGCGATATCTGCCATTCATTGAACATCAGCTATATGCCAGACACTGTGGTGAAGTCTTCACATGCGTTATCTATGGTCCCTCCTCAAACTCTGGACAAGAGGGACTATTACTTTATTTGACAGATGAGAAACAAGATTAAGTAATATGCATAAAATCACACAGATAATAAATGGAAGGATGCACATAAATGTGCAACATTTATATGAAAGGTAAGTCACTTTGATTTATTCTTGTGAATATTTTATAATGTACATTATATAAAGACAAACTGCTTCTTTTTTCTCTTTCTCCTGCAACTTCTATTTTAATCTTTAGATATTAAGTCTCTATGTAGTATTTCCCCGAAATTCTGAGGAAGAATGGTAGACATCTGTTGTCTTTGCCTGTCCACCATTCACACCCCCTTTGAGCAATAGCACCTCCATCCAATCTCAGTCCATGTGATTAAGGCAGGCCTGACCCCATGCTTATCCAATCAAAGCACTGCATTATCCTGACTACAACATAACTGGTTCCAACATGGTCATATGACCAAACAGAGAGAATTAAAATTGTCTCCCAAACTTTCATTGGAACTCTTGAGAAAAAGGACCTTCCTTTCCTCTGGGGTTGCTAGAATGATAGGGCAAAAGCTTAGACACAAAGAAACAACTGCCTGAATTTGGAACCAGCACAAAGGAATGGTGCGTCACATGATGAAGAAAGGCCAATTCCTGGATCCATCTGTTTCTGAAGCCATTTGGACTTCTCCATTTAATAACCTGATGAATATCTTTTCTCTCCTTATCTCAATTTCTTGATTCAATAAAAGTCTTCTATTACAGAGCATAGTCTTAGTCTGCATCTTTCTGTGAGGTGCAAGCCATGGTTTTGGAAACACCAAGACATCAAGAATCACTAAGCGGGGGTGCCTGGGTGGCTCAGCCGGTTAAGCTCCCGGCTTCAGCTCAGGTCATGATCTCACGGTTCCTGGTTGGAGCCCTGCGTAGGGTTCTGTGCTGACAGCTCAGAGCCTGGAGCCTGCTTTGGATTCTGTGTTTTCCTTTCTCTCTCTGCCCCTCCCCCACTCACATTCTGTCTCTCAAGAATGAATAAATGTTAAAAAAAATTTTTTTTAAGAATCACTGAGCAGATTCAATGGTAGGCATAATAATGACTCCCCCCTCAAAGATGTGCCCATGCTCATCCCTAGAACCTGAGAATATGTTATTTTATGTGAAATAAAAGAAAGATCTTTGCAGATGTGGTTAAAGATAAAGACCTTCAGATTAGATGGCCCAATCCAATCACATAAGTCTTTAAAAGCAGAAGAAGAGGGAGGCAAAGAGGTCAAGAAATGGAATGGAAGAAGAATGAAGAAAGATTCTAAGTATGAGGAAGAGTCACCTGGCATTATTAACTTGGAGGATGGAGGAAACAGGCTATGAGCCAAAGAATGTGGTGTTCCCTAGGATTTAGAAATGATCCCCATCAGGCAGCAGAAGGAGAAACTCAAGGAACTGTGTTCTGCCAACAGTCTGAATAGAGAATGTGTTCTCCCCTAGAGCCTCCAAGAAGAAACACAGCCGGCTGGCACCTTGATTTTTTGCCTGTTAAGATCCATACCAGACTCCTAACCTATGAGCTATTAGGTAATGAATGTGTGCTTAATTAAGTCACTACATTTGTGGTAATTTGTTATAGTAGTAATAGAAAAACTAATATGGATTCCAATCACTCCATTTGCTTTAGAGAGACTGGGGAACCAGACCATACTCCCAAAATCTCTATTAGCAGAATCCCCTGGGCATTAGGGGGAGGAAACTGTGGGCCAAATCTTCAGGTTAATTATGTTAACACCCCCACACAAAGAGGGAGGATAGGAGGAGAGAAGGCAGAGATACTAGGCTGATAAAATATGTGCCTTTTTTTGTGTCACTGAGTAATCGTTACTAAGGAGTACATTTGCTGTGCTACCCTTGGGCTCTGGCAATCATGTCCAAAATTCCTAATTCAGCATTAGCAAGGAAAAAGCAGCCAAACTGAGCCTTGGGGACCTAGAAATCAGTAATCCATGATGGAGAAACTTCTCTCCAATGGCAGAGTTTCTGAGAACGAGGGAAAGTAGTGACAGGAAGAGAAAGCAATGAGAGTGTTGAATGAGAACCACAGGGGCAGTAACATTGACAGGCCTAGAAAAATCTGGGCTTCTGTACAGCAAAGTTATAGCAGCCACTGGGAAAGAATTTGAAGTCTCAGAACCCTTGAGAGTGGAAAGAATGGAGAGAGTTAGGATCCCACAGAGAATTCTGGGCAGGGGGCAGAGAAAATCAAGGAATGACTACTGGAATTTTTATACAAGTCTGAACCCTAGTTTATAGTTACTGAACTTTAGATTATTCTAAATGAGCTCATGTCCCCCCCTTTTTTTTCAGTGATATGCTTGTCTTTGGGATGATGCCTTGGAGGTCCTCTCAGGGCCCGTCATTTTTAAGACTCTATTAATAATGGTTTTATGCTGCCAGGGCAAGTCAGGCAGGTTTCCAGCTTACGACCCATTTGTGGGGATTTGATACAATGAGGAGAAGACCTAGGTACTTGTGGCAGGATGATTTTCCACTCTCAGGTTACCTGGTCTCAAATGTCTTCTGAAGAGAATTCATCGAGGAGTTATCTCGTCGTCATAAATCTCTGAAGAAAGTACTCGAGAAAAAGACACAGGGTTTACGAAATGGAGATCTTCAGAAATATTTTCTTCATTCAAGGAAATTAGCATTTATTACTAAAGCATCCAGGCAAGCTTTCTCTCTTAGGTAAATCCTGATTTTATTTTCTTTTTGTAATGTGTTATGATTATACTCTTAAAATGAACGGTTATGTTATAGGAACAATTATGCTATATTTGAAAATATGAAGAATTTTGAATTCTTCATTTAACTTTTAATTTTTTTGTTTATTTATTTATTTTGAGAGAGACAGTGTGAGCAGAGGAGAGGCAGAGAAAGAGAGAGAGAAAGAGAGAGAGAGAGAGAGAGAGAGAGAGAGAGAGAATCCCAAGCAGGCCCTGCACTGTCAGCATAGAGCCCAATGAGGGGCTCAAACTCAGGAAACCATGAGATCATGACCTGAGCTAAAACAGAGAGTTGGATGCTTAACAGACTGAGCCACCCAGGTGCCCTGAAGATTTCATTTAACTTTTAAAAAGTACTGGAATCCTACCTAAGTACACTTCTAGCTATTTGGACTTTGATGTTAATGGCCCGAGAACATAACAACAAGGAAATTAACAATAGTAATAGCAATAAGAATTCGTTAGGGCGGGTTCTTACTATATGCTGAAGAATCATAAGGAATTCATAATTAATTAAAACCGTATTTTAGGACAAGGACAAGATGGCGGAAGAGCAGGGAGCTCTGTAATCCGAGCACGCCCGTATGGATTGAACTGAGAAGGACTGAAGGGATAAAACTTGGATTTGCAAGTGGGGGAAAGAAGAAACAGACGCCAGAAAGAAGACAACCTCAAAGATGCCTGAGTGAGTGACTGTGATCTGGGAAATTAGGGGACGGGCGGTCCCGG
>CM053567.1:122465510-122664312 GCA_028646485.1 Cryptoprocta ferox
GGGGGGAAGGGGAAGGGGAAAAGGTAAAGCGGGGTGATGGTCTTGGTGGAGGTCACTTGTGGGGAAGAGCACTGGGTGTTATATGGAAACTAACCTGACAATAAACTATAAAGTTAAAAAAAAAAAAAAACGTATTTTAAAAAGTCAGAGCCTAGAGCTTTTATCCATGTATTCTTTGGTTTATTTACTCATATGTAGCTACAATGTCTTTATCCACTAATGACTCAATTGAGCTGATCCCAGGTAATCTATGAAGTGGGGACTAGTTGACCTCTTGATACCCAATTTGGAAGAAAACATTCTAGTTCATATTTCATACAGTAGTCTGAGCTTGGGAAATTTTAAAGAAACAACTGGAAACTGTTTTTTCTATAAAGCTATATTTAGTTTTATTTGTTTATCTTCCTTGCTGTTTAATTACTATGTGAACCTAAGATAGTCTGATTCTGGTTTACCAATCTACATCTACTGAGCAGAAAACAGTGGCATGTCCTTTCTAACCTCCAGGGTTTTCTGAGCTGGGAAGGACAGTTAATTGCAACCATACAAATTACCCCATTGTAAAGACCAATGCACTGCCTTTCTTTCATCATTAAGATTAATTTTTCTTTGTAATTCTCAGAGGTAGCAATCCATAAGGTTAATAATATACATTATACAATGTGGGTTTTTCTGTCCTTTGTTTTTCTTAACAAATAATGGCAAGAATTTGAAGTAATATTAAGTAAGTGTTGCTCATTAAGCTCATGCACTTAATACAGTTAAACAAAACAAATTATTTTGTGGCTAAATCCTGATTTTCTATAAATCATTTTGATTCCTGGGCTTATAAGAAATCCTTCTATATTATCAGGAAACTGGACTTTTAACATATTTTTAGGAATGTGTTCTTCTTACTAGTCAGTCTTTATTTTTTCAATTTTTTAATGTTTATTTTATTTGTTTGTTTGTTTGTTTGTTTTTGAGAGTGAGACAGAGACAGAGCACCAGCAGAAGAGGGGCAGAGACAGAGGGAGACACAGAATGCAAAGCAGGCTCCAGACTCCGAGCTGTCAGCACAGAGCCAGATGCAGGGTTTGAACTCATGAACTGCAAGATCATGACCTGAGCTGACATCAGACACTTAACTGACTGAACCATCGAGGTGCCCTAATAGTCAGTCTTAAAAAACAAAACAAAACAGAAAACAAAAAACAAAAAACAAAAAAAAAAACCTAACACAGAACAAAAGCCAGAAATATAGTTTCCATGAAATCCTCTCTATTTGCTTTGTTTGAGTAATGGTAAGCAAATGTCTAAGATTACACAGAGAATTTAAGAGGTGGAAACAATCTTGACATCATCTGTTCTCTGCTATCTTCCTTACACCTCTCAGCCCTGCTCTGTGCGGGATAAAGATGTATGCTTTGCTCTCCACTGAACCCTATTTCAGAAAAGAAAGTTGAGGCCCAGAGAGTGGTGACCATTATCACTCCACTAGCCATGAAGAGAACAGGACTCCTAGCTTCCTGTGCAGATTTCATTTCCTGCACCCAGAGTCCCTGGAGGATGTGAAGGGTCAGAACAGTGATTCAAATATTGATGTTGATATGTTAGAGCTAGAAGGAATGTAGTCATCTAATCCAACTTCCATATTTTCTAGATGAAAAATATGAGACCCAGATAGATTTCGATTTGTCTGAGGTCATATGCATTGTCAGAGGAAAAACAGAACCCAGTGGTGTTGCTCCCTCACTCCCACCATCATCAGAAGTGAACAAGCTCTCTATAGTGGGACCTGGCAAAGTAAGGCCAACTTCTGGGGACTTGATGGCTCTTTCATCTCTTAGATGAGTCCTGTGTAGGTAACTTCCTGCAAATGAAGTGAGTAAAACTATTTCAAAATGAAGATCCTCAAGACATTCCTAAATTCCTTGAGTTAATAATGGTGGCCATATAATTGGCCTTTCAAAGAAAACACGCTAACCTACCTTTTACTTCTCCCTTCTTGTTGTACATCAAGGAACAGAGCCATTTTCTGCCCTAATTTGGGGTTGAGTGTCATGATTACATTGTAGATACTCCAACAGAAAATAGAGGTTATCAGGTACCACTGGCGCATAGTTCTAATATGTCACTTTTTAACTAAAAAAGAAAACATGTCCTAGGGGAGGAGCAAGCAGTGCTTAATGGATCAAGAGAAAGAAACCATTGCTTTAGTCGTATTTTTTACTTAACCTATTTGCAATGGGCTGAATGTTTGTTTCCTCCAAAATCCATATGCTAATACCAACGTAATGGTGTTAAGAGATGGTGCCTTTGGAAGGCAATTGGGTCATGAGGGCATCTCACAAATGGACTAATGCCCTTATACAAGGGACCCCACAGAGCTTTCTTGCCTTCTCCACCATGTAAAGATACAGCAGAAAGAAAGATGTTTGTGAACCAGGAAACGGGCCCTCACCAGTCATTGAATCTGCTGGTACCTTGATCTTGGATTTCCCGGCCTTCAGAACTGTGAGAAACAAATGTAGTCTATGGTATTTTTATCATAGCTGCCCAAACTAAGACACCTGAAGTCTACATTTTCAACAGAAAGAACCATATTAACAGGCTCTCAGATGTGGCAGGGCGTTTGGAGACATGGGTGAGAAAAGCACTGAGTGGGTGTGATGGTGGTAGCTTTCCAACTGTGTGCTGAAAACAAACCTTGTCACAGCCAAGCCCTTGAAACTCCTCTCATATTCACTTGATACTCCAGTCTAAGTAAGTGTTTGCCACGATGCCTCTGAAAAATTTAACTCTTTCTCTATTCTTTGATAAGCCCTGATCTCTCCAAAGTAAAAACTAATAACAAAACTGTCATTACATGAGGGCCACTTATGTGTGAGGTGCTGTGCTATGTGCTTTAAATGCATTATGCCCAGTCTCATGACAAATATACAAGATAGATTTCATGATGCTCCCTTTACAGAAAATGGGTCTGAGAAGCCTAGAATTAGCCTAACAGGTCAGTGAACAGTTAAGTTAACAACAGGTGAACTTAACAGGTCAGTTCAGGACAGAGCTTGCTTCCACTTATATCCCTACAGATCCAGGTGTTCTTTGCAGATTCCTCTTCTCCTCTAATCTTACTCTGCTTTACGATTCCTGTCCTCTCACTATATTACACCTGAATTGAAGGCTCAGAAATGATGTCCAACTTCAGAGAGACTGCCCCTGCTCTGACGGTGGAGATGGCTTGCTCACTTCCCATTGTTAGAGTTTCAATAACAAAGAAAAATTGGGGAGGGGCACCTGGGAGGCTCAGTGGGTTAAGTGTCGGACTTCAGCTCAGGTCATGATCTCACAGTTTGTGGGATGAGCCCTGAGTTGGGCTGTGTGCTGACAGCTCAGAGCCTGGAACCTGCTTCGCATTTTGTGTCTGCCTCTCTTTCCGCCCCTCCCTTGCTCTGTTTTTCTCTCAAAAATAAATAAACATTTTAAAAAATTTTAAAAGAAACAAAGAAGATTTGGGGAAGGCCAAAATGAGACTGTTGTTTCCAGTAGTGCTTTTTACTTAACCTATAGTCTACATTTCCAATAGGAAAAATAGTGAAATCCACAGTACTAGATGCTCAAACTCAGCAGGGCATTTGGGGACTTTGATGAGATAAGCATTTGAGTGGGCTTAAGGAGATGTTTGAGCAAAGGAAAATTTGGAGATTGAATCTTGACACTTCTTAATCAGAATAATATTCAAATCCAAGAACTGGAGCAAAAATAAGTACTAACTATGGGATAGAGTGGGAGAAGGAAACAATAAGATTAAAAAGGTTTTAGAAATACTAAGTAAGATAGAAAGAATGTAGGAGGTGATGAGGGTGATAGTGTGGTTGGCAGGGGTGGAGTTTTGGCATAATTTTAAGTCTATACCTAATAAGATTTAAACATGAGCTGTCAGAGGAATCGTTTCTAGGTTAGAGTAAGGTATAGACAGAGACTCAAAACATCAAAGATTTGTTATTATTTCTTAACTTTTGTAAAATATTATATAATTATATTGACTCTTTGTTGTTGACTCCAGCAACAAAAACTGACCCACCCTTCATATTAACATGGAAGGTAAATCTTGTCCAGTGTTGTTCAACAATCTCGTAACATAGCGATATTGCCCAAAAGGAATTAGGCTTTATGTTTTGGGTGAGACTAATGATTGAGTTGGTTTATATATTAAATTTGTGTAAGAATAGTATTCTGAATCCAGTATCTTTTTCCTATTATGATGAATTAAACTCTCATCTTTACCCTAGTGGGAGTGGTATGTTTATTCTCGAAGGCTATAATGGGCCGTAATGGACAAAAACCTGATGAGTATATACACTGTAACCTGTAAGTAAAAAATGTATCATTGCTGTTTCCCAGGACTCAGCTATGAAGCAGCACATAAAGGAGAAAATATCATTACTGTTCACCTTATCCTTTACAGACGTCATTGCTATTGTAATTTCAATTTAAAAACATGCATTTTTAGCAACACATGCTCTGAAAATTGCCATTTGCTATATAGAACAGTACATAGATAGATAGGTAGATGATCAATACATAGATAATAGAAACACAGATGATAGATAGATAGATAGATAGAGGCAGGCAGACACATGCATGTCTGTAAGTATCTCTGTATGATGCATGTATACTCTACTATTTTGATCAAATTTTGGTTAACTGAAAAATATCTAGACTTCAGAATTTTTAAATACTCATTACTAGACTCTTATATGACTATTTGTGGTCTTTGGGTTTTTTGGTATTCACATATCTCATAAATGACAAAATCAATCTGTTGCTGCAATCAGAAAAAAAATACCAAAAAAGGGGGGAAACAAATACTTTTGCCCGGTGTTATCCCTACAACCCATTCCTACCCTGAGGTAACTTCTGTTGTCTACTCACCTCTTTGTGTGGTAATCAGCTCCAGTTTGGAAGGAATTCCTTTTTCTTGATGTGCCTGGGTTTTTAATGCTATTTCCTGGCCATCGGGTAACAGAAATGTGTCCCACATGGCCCAAGGTAATGCATGGATAAAGGTAGAAAATTTAACATCAGAGAGATGTCTTCCCACTTCAGGAAATCTGTGAAAGCTTAGATTTCTCTGTCACCAGGGCAGTAGAATACCTGAGGAAATAGGTTCATCAGTTTTATGTCATCGTCCAATGACAATATAGAGGATGAGGACACTCTTTCAGCTAGAATCTGGGGAGGCACCAAAAAGAGAAACATTTTAAACCCTTTGATCTCATCCATCTTAACCTCTGTGGTTAGTAATGCGCTCAACCAGTCAAAGCTAAGATGTCTCTTTCTGACCATTGCCCAGCAAGGTTGTGCTGTACTCATTTTCATCTTAGTGGTTTATATATTTTTTAGATAAAGGATGAAACATAAAGTACCACTCCATACTACGTAGAATTTCCTTTTCTTATTATTGATTATTTTGTTGCCAGGCAATACACTTTAAAATAACTAAAAGCACAATAGAAATTTTGTAAGTATTTTACTCTTAACCCTTTGCATAAGTTTCTATGTTTTCCATAATGCCATTTTCTGGGCATTTTGCCCATTATGAAGACTTTCCTTTAATGAGACCTGAAGCATCTACTTGTGTAGGAGCCGGAGTAAGGTACAAGTTAGGTATCTTCTGGAGAACTTCAGCATCTATATAAAATACCTACAAGAAAGCCTAGAGAAGATCACAGACAATAAAATTTGGTCAGATACTTGGAGAACACCCTTCACAAAGCAACAGTTACTAAGTACAGTTAAGGAAGCAAGCTAACTATGATTCCTGCCTTCCAGAGGTCACGTCTATTTTTCTTGACTTATGAAGAGCTCAACAATAAAGTGGCAGTTTATATAAGTGGGGATTAAGGATGAACTGAGGTAGAATCAGTGAGAAGAGGCCATATTTAAGAAAGTAATATGGATAGAAATCTTCCCTCTCCCAGGAGATAACTTGTTGGGCATTATCACCTAAGTCAACAGAGAAAGTTTTTTTGTAAAGGGCAAAATAGTAAATAATT
Source organism: Cryptoprocta ferox (assembly GCA_028646485.1). NCBI lineage: Eukaryota > Metazoa > Chordata > Mammalia > Carnivora > Eupleridae > Cryptoprocta > Cryptoprocta ferox. Next base: position 122,471,549 of record CM053567.1, read on the forward strand.
TAGCCTTTGTAGTCCATACAGTCTCTGTCACAACTACTCAACTCTGCAATGTTCCAATTGAATTTCAGAAACAGGTGGTAGCTGGGTTTGGCCTAAGGGCCATACTTTGTTGATCCCTGATATAAATAATCACAGTTTCAAACTTGGATGTGTGTTTAAAGGGTGATACAATTAATAGAAAAAGAAACAGAAGAAAATGTGGGTTTCATGGGAAGCAAACAATGAGTTTGGCATTCATAACTATTTAATTTAATGTGACAAATATTTCCTAAGCACTTACTGTGTCCGAGCTGTCATATTGGGTATAACAGATAAGGAAATGAATAAAATGCAAGCTCTGCTCTCAAGGAACTCACTGTCCATCATACAATGGGTAGGAGCATGTCACGAGGTCACAGCTGTAAGGAAGTACTGTGTCCTGAATTAAGCAAACCATGCACATGGGCTCAATAAAGTGCCTCACTCAAATCATATTAGTTTATAAAACACACTCATGGTTCAGTGAGCTGGGCTGAGAAGGACAAGCTGAAAAAGTTCCCAGCTTACCTTGACAAAGAAAATAAGTTCTTTGGTTTTAAATACTGAGAAAGTATGGTACACTGAAAAGTGCGCCCCCTTCTGAAGATATCCACATCCGAATCCCTAGAAACCTGTGAATATGTTACCTTGCATGCCAAAGGGACTTTGCCGATGTGATTAAATTAATGATCTTGTGACAGTGAGCTTATCCTGGTAGGACAAGTAAAATCACAAGCGTCCTTCTAAAAGGGATTCTTGGAGGTCAGACAGAAGAGAAGGTACTATGATGATAGAAATAGAAACTGGGGTGATTTGGCTGCCAGGCAAGGAACACCAGCAAGCTCTAGAGACTGGAAGAGACAAGGAATAGATTCTCCCCTAGAGACCATAGAAACAACTGGCCCTGCCAATACCTTGATTTTAGCCCCCTTCATCTCATTTTAGACTTCTAACCTCCAGAACTGTAAGATTAAATTTGTGTGGTTTTCAGCACTAAATTTGTGGTAATTTCTTAATATAGCCACTATAGAAACTAATACAAGAAGTAAAACCAAACTAAGTTATATTGTAGTCAAATTTTATTTTTTCCCGAGCTCCATGACAGCAGAAGTTTTATATTCCTAGCACCTAGAAGAGTGCCAGAAGCTGAGTATATCCTCAAGTATAAAACAGTGAAACAATGAATGTCATAGTGGTACCACAATACTTCAGAGAGGTAGGAGAGCTTAAAACCTAGAGGAATGTTTTTGAAGGGAGAAAAAAATATTTAAAATATGCTGTAGGGAACTATAAAAATAACTGTGTCTTAGCCACATGTTTACACCTAAAAGATGCAGATGCAGAAGAATTATCTAAATTTTAAGATAAATTAATTACTGAGCCAAAGTCTCCAATATACAGCCCTTTTCTCATGTAATCTTTTGTTATTTATAAATGAGGTAGTCTAAACTTTCAGTTCTATTTAATTAATATGTTTTTCTCTCTTTATACTTCTGATTACTCCAGCTATTCCTCATGGAACTGGGCAGAGAAAGAATTGGGAAATCATTTAGGGGCTGTTGTGGGAGGAGGCTGAAACTGATGATTTCTACAAGCCTTGAAGTTCATGTCTACCTCCCTCAGCATCATTATGATAAGGAAGGGTGACTATCCGCCCCCCCCCTTAAAAATAAAAGCCTTCAAACTAATCTTCTCTGGTCACTTTGCTTCTTTAAAGTTTTCCTAATTTGAGGGTGGTAGATGTAAGATAAAGAATAAAGAAAAGAAAATGAACTCAAATATCAAATTCAATAGATGCCTTTTTTTCAAACCCCACCAACCACAAAGATTTATTAGTGAGAGTCAATGACTACTGTAAGAAAATCCCAAATCTTGGAGGCTTAGCATACTTTACTGAATTTTGTGCTTACATACAAACAAACAAAAAAATCCAAAGTAATGTTCCTAATCAGTGGTCAGTCCTCTGTGTGGTTAGTCAGAGATCCAGGACTTCCCAGGGCCTTGTAGTCCTCAATAAGATCAATAGAAGAAAGAAAAGCATGCAGAATATTTGTGTGAGTAAGTCTGAAAGTGTTATATAGCACTTCCACCACATGCTGGGAGTCAGAACTCTTTCATATGGCTACATACCTCTAATTGTAAGGAATTCTGGGAAATACAGTATGGCTATGGAACTAGGAAGTAAAGATAAAGGCTCTATATAAGCTGACCTCTGGCCACTCCCACCAACTCATTTCCTGTTCTTCTTTCCCTCATTTCGTGTGTTCCAGCCATTTTAGTCTTCTTGCTGATCATACCAAGTTAAGATCCTTCCTCGGAGGCTTTGTTATCTGAAAAGCTACCTAGCTATTCACTAGATACACAAAGCTTGCCCCCTACCTTCACTCTGCTCAAAACCATCTCTTGAGAGGATTTCCGACCACTTACACCCATCTAAAATACCACCCTGTCACTCCAGTCTCTTAACTTTTCTTTTCCCCTTTATGACATTCCATCACTATCTGGCATTATAACATATATTTGTTTATCCAATTTTTTATGTTTCCCCCACTAGAGTGTAAGCTCCTAAAGTCAGAGACTTTTGTCTGTTTTATTCATCACTGTATATGGAGCATCTAGAACATTGCCCAATACGTAATATAACACTAAGTAAGCATTTTATTGAATGAGCTATGTTTCTTAATAAGGACTTCAAATACGTAAACACCACACTGATTCTGTTTTCTAGTGACCTGTTTGGAGCACAGGACACTCTTAAATGTCTCTTATACATTCCTCTTCACCCCACTACCTCCTTTCCATCTTGAATTTAAGACTCATTACAATAAACTGCTTTCTCAAAATTCCAGCCTCCCCATGTTTCATAGTGTCTCATGTGTAGCTCATGCCTGTATGGAAATCAACGACTTATGCATCTGTCTCCCTCACAGAACTATGAATTCCTCCTGGGCAGGGCTGTGTATTATTCAACTATGTGTTCTCATTGCTTAGCATTGTATCTGGCATATGGTAGAATCATAACAAATATCTGCTTGTCAGAACTGTTTAATGATTTTGAAGGCTTCTTGCTTCAGGAAAACTTTTCAAGAGAAAAAAAGTCCACACAAACTTCCCTAAGCAGTGTTAGTAAGAATTTGGCAAAATGTTATTCCTCCCAACTCCTTCTGAATTGTTAGAATGCAAGCAAAATTATTCCTTGAATCATGTATAATTAGTGCAATCGTTATTAGAGTTGGCTTGTTTTAAATAAGTCATTATGATACAGTAATATAATACAGTTGTAATATGTTGCTATATATGTACATGGTAGTACATTGATATCCCTTGAATAATTAATGTACACATCCTATTTATGTCATTTTATAGAATTTAGAACATAATCTTACTTTAAATGGTTGTAGAGACTTTAGTATTTGTGTTTAACTATGAATCATTTTGTTGTTGAATTCATGATCAGAGAAATCAGACCTAATTGTAGCATTATTGCTATAGAGAAAAAAGATCCATTTCATACTAATATGCTTTCTTTTTTTTAATGTCTATTTATTTATTTTGAGAGAAAGAGAGAGAGAGAGTAGGGGAGGGGCAATGAGGGAGGGAGAGACTCCCAAGTAGACTCTGCACTGTCTGCACAGAGCCCAACTTGAGGCTCAATTCCATGGTTCATGAGATCATGACCTGACCCTGAGCCACCCAAGCACCCCCTAATATGCTTTTTTTAAGTTTATATCTTTATTTTGAGAGAGAGAAAGTGTAAGTTGGGGAGGCACAGAGAAGGCGGGGGAGAGAGAGAATGCCAAGCAGGCTCTGCACTGATAGTGCAGAACCCAACATGGGGCTCAAACCCACAAACCGTGAGATCATGACCTGAGCCGAAGTCAGATGCTTAACTCACTGAGCCACCCAAGTGCCCCAATATGCTTTCTGATATAACTTCTAGAACTGTATTATATAGTGAGAAATGTTGAGATATTTTATAGTAAGTGAATAGGGAGATAAATCATCCTGGAAATTAAAAATAGAAACAACAACCCATTTGGTGATTGAGAAAATCAAACGTTTTCCTTAACTAAAGAAGTGTTTTTGCATTCATCTTTCATATGTATAAAAAGTTTCCAGGGGTACCAGGGTGTCTCAGTCAGTTGAGCATCTGACTCAATTTTGGCTCAGGTTATGATCTTAGGGTGGTGCGATCAAGCCCTGCCTTGGGCTGTGCACTGAGCATGGAGCCTGCTTAAGATTCGCTCTATTCCTCTCTCTCTCTGCCCCTCTTTTATCTCATAATTCTCTCTCTCTCTCTCCAAAATAAAAAATTAGTTTCCAGAAAATCTAATAACATTCAGAGGAATATTATCTTATCAGAGATACTTTCAATCTATAAAAAAATAAAACATGCTATTGATATATCTAGGCTTTCTGGATCCTCTCTGTGTGTGTATATATTTTCTTGACATATACACATATATATTCATATATACACACATTATATATAAATATATAATAACACTATATATAAAATAACTGTTTATATTTTACCATGTTTACCATGGTCAATAACCAAGTCTCCCAGGGAAGGGAATCATGTCTTTTAGAAGTTCTGTTCCACCATTTTATTTGTACTTTCTGGACTGATTAGATATTTGGTTCTATCTTCACCCATGCCAAAAGAGACAATTTAGGATATAAGATATGGCACAAACTGGACGTAAATCCATAAAATGCATTTTTCCCATTTCTATTTGGATCCTTACCTAAAAATCAGTAGTGTCTAATCTACCACATCATGGTAAATATCAGCCATAGAAAATTAAGCCAAGTGGATATCATAATGTTAACATGTTTATCAATGAATATGAGTTTATAAATCCATAAGAATTAAATATAGCCTAAGTTTCTCTGGGATCTTAATAGGTATCAAGCCAATTGACTTGACAATAATTAGTGCTTTGGTGACTTCAAGTTTCAGGAAGTGGGACACCAGGTACAAGTCTACCCTTAGTTGAGGTAAGGGGAAAGATAGGATAGGAAGACCCACTTTTCCTTTGATTTTCCAGGTTTCCCTCCCATTCTGGAAGAGCTGTTAGATAAATCAGATTTTCCATTTTGCACAAACCCAGAAGGCACCATTTACATAGAATATAATTTTATTCCTTGAGTTATGCAATTTCATAACTAGATCAACTTAACCAGTCTGGGAAAACTGAATACATTCATCAATCCACAAACAATATGATTATAACGTGTTTATTCATTCATGAACTCAGTCCTTATTAAGGACTGATGTAGTGGTGATGCTAAATGCCAAATCACTGTTTATTTTTGCAACGGCTTCATATCCATTACAGAAAACAAAATCAGGAACCATATCTTATTTTTTAATTTATTTCTGCTTTATTTTTCTTTTGTGATATGATACTGCACATTTCCATCAGGAATCTTTACAGCTATGAAATGAAAAAGAACATTCCATCCAATATATAGTAGGTTAGACCTGTCAAAAAGAAAGAGCAAGAGGCCAGCTAGCTGGCTGGCTGGTTAGCTATTTTAGGCAAGGTCTCTTGGGGAAGTAGTACCTGTATGAGACTAACACAGACCAGTTGTTTAGCTTTGCAGTTTGCTAAAATCCATTCTATCTGTTCACCCTAAGTGTGATCAAACTCTGGGGAAATTATTTGGACTAAAAAAGACTCACAAGAGATGGATATGCAAACCAAAGTATCAATTTATTTGTAGAGATTGACATATTTGGCAGGATAAGTATCATCAATCAGGATAATGCATTAAGGAAACAGACATGAAAAGGTTACTCATGAGCTCATCCTTAGAATAACAGAAGTTAATAACTTTTAAAAAGTATTCCATCAGACTTAAATTATCTGTTAAAATATTTTAAACACCTTTATTAAGATATAATTCATGGGGTGCCTGAGTGGCTCGGTCAGTTAAGTGTCTGACTCGTGATTTCAGCTGAGGTCATGATTTCAGTTGTGAGATTGAACCCCACATGAGATTGAGCCTCAGCACGGAGCCTGCTTAAGATTCTCTCTCTCTTTCCCTATGCCCCTCTCACTGTTCTCTCTCTCTCTCTCTCTCTCTCAAAAAAGATAAAATTCACATAGCATACAATTCACTACTTTAAATTGTACATGTTTTTAGTATATTCACAGTGTCATGCAACCATCACCCTGCTGGAAGCCATTTTCTGAACTCACTAAAGAAAAAAAAACCTCCTTGTGAGGTAAGGCGTGTTTGCAAGGTGGGGGCCTCCCGCTGTCAGATGGCAACCGATGTCTACCCCCCACTCAATTATTTTTGCTTGAGCACCAACCCCCAAGGTACCTTGTTGACTGGTATCAGGAGTGACTTGCCCCTTTATCCTAAAAATATGCTAACTGTACCTTGTGAAGGAACATATTATAGGAATTTCTTCTTTTGTGTTTACGGGAGCAAATATTACATTTCCTGAGAAACCTGTTTTTCTTCCCCTCAAGAAAACAGGCTATTGACCCCCTGCTCACAATCCTTTCATATTGCATACGCATGAGATCAGTGTAGACACAACCCCAGTTTTTTCAGGGCCTGAAGCCATTTTAGGACTCTTCCTTTGTCTTAAAGTTAGCTAGAAATCTTTTGTGATGAAATGATTGCTCCATCTTCCCTCACTTTAATTAGAGTAGTTGATTTTAAAATGCCTAGCACAACAGCTGGAGCAGAGTCAATTCTTTAAAAAATTGTTTGCCTTAAATTCCACAAATGTTAACAATCAACAGGCGATGTGCTAAGTTTGATAATAGAAAATAGTATAATGCAAAGACTTGGTCCTCATGAAACTCTGAGTTTATTAAGGAGACAAAAACACGTATTCTAGTACAGTGTTTTATTTAACTACAACAAGGATGGATGCTTGATACAGACGTATCACAGAGGAGGAAGTAATTAAACATGAGAATGGGTGGTTTTGGCAAGTGTCCCTGAAGGAGTCAAAAGCTAACCCTAATTTTGACAGGTGAATAGGAATTTGATAAGTGGCTATGAGGCTAAGGGCACTTCCGGGGGAGGGTAGGTGGAGGGCACAATAAAAGCAAAGTCACAGTGTCACAGAACAATATACTAATGTGATATAAAAACTAGTACAGAAATAGAAAATGTGAATTTAGGGAGCAGCAAGAGATGATGTCAATAGGACAAGCAGGGATCCGAGTGTCTTTTATTCAAACAACTTGAACAAGCCTAGTTTAAGAATATTCCAGATAGAGATAATCTAAACATTTGGCAATAGGACATTGATTAAATATACAATGGAATACTAAGTAGGCAAAAAATGATGCTGCAGAAGGCTATTTAGTATCAGAAGAGGGGGAACAAAAAGAGGTGGTTGGGTAGGAAGGGACGGAAGGAGGAGGAGAGGGAAGGAGGAAAATAAGTAGGAACCTGACTTATACGGTTTGTTATGGTCTTCCAGAAATCCAGATGCAGGAAAGGAACATCCAAACAGACCTGAATGTGAGTCATAGTCACTTTTAGTGTCTGTGAAAGACACTGCTAACTGATGATCCTAGGGCCGACTTTCCTTCTCTCTTACTAACAGAACCTTAATTTTGATTGGGGCACCAGGATGTCTAGCCTAGAAAAATCAAGGCAAGTCCATTCCTCCTTTCGAGGTGCTCATTTTCAGAGCCTCCCTGGGTGATTTGGTGACAAATTCTGGCCAACTATTTGGGACTAGGAGAGTGGGTTCTGGAAAATGTTTTTCTTTCATGGAAAAAAAATGGAGGTTCCCTTTTCCACAGGAATTCTTTTCTTCCTGTTGTAGAGGAAGAAAAAATTATTTTCCCTCTACCCTCCTAGCTGCTCCAGCTGAGGCCCTATAAATTAGACAGACAAAGACAAATTAACAAGGGAAAAAGAAACTGCATTTATTTACCTGTGTGATGTGCATAGATCCAGTAGAAACTCAGTGATGTATGACTCAAATGCGTGGGCTTATCTTAAGAAAAAACAATCATCAGGGTGCCTGGGTGGCTCAGTCAGTTGAGCATCTGCCTTTGACTCAGGTCATAATCTCACAGTTCATGGGTTCGAGCCCCGCATCAGGCTCTGTGCTGATAGCTAGCTCAGAACCTGGAGCCTGTCTTTGAATTCTGTGTCTCCCTCTCTCTCTGACCCTCCCCTGCTCACTCTCTCTCTCTCTCTCTTTCAAAAATAAATTTAAAAAATTAAAAAAAAAAGAATAATCATTTTGTAGAGAAATGACAAGACAAAGGAAAAAGGGGTATAGGTCTTTTAGGGGCAGCAAAGTGTATGGCAAGGTAAATATATGAGTGGAACCTAATGAAAGACAAGGTTATTTTAGTAAGATTTGTTTGCAGACCCATCTTGGGGCTGGCTCTCCATCTTCTTCATGGCCACAAGATCTCCCAGGAAAGAGGCTTATAGCAGTCCTCATCTCTCAGAAGTTTTATTTTAGTCAGATCAGGAAAGCTCCAAGAAGGCTTTCTTATGCATCTGTTGATTCCCATTTGCCTCCAGCTCAAAACAATCCTTAATGACAAAGTGGCATATTTTGCAGTGGCATATTCAGATCCCCTACATTGTTTTGAATGTGGTTTGTAATGATAACATTTTTTTTTTTAGTTTATTTATTTTGAGAGAGAGAGAGAGAGAGAGCACATGTATGTGCACGAGCAGAGGAGGCGCAGAGAGAGAGGGAGACAGAGGACCCCAAGCAGGTTCCACACTGTCAGTGCAGAGCCTGAAGTGGGTCTCAATCCGGCAAACCTGTGAGATAATGACCTGAGCCAAGATCAAGAGTTGGACACTTAGACTGAGCCACCCAGGTGCCCTGTAATAAAATAATTTTTGTACTGATGGCAGCCTTCTTGTAACCATGCAGTGATAAGTCTATTTAGAGCCCAGTACTGGGCAGAATGCAGGGATATAAAAGAAATAGGAGTGCCTGGGTGGCTCAGTGGGTTAAGTGTCTGACTTCAGCTTGGGTCATGATCTCACGGTTCATGGATTCTAGCCCCGAATTGGGGTCTGGGCTGACAGCTCAGAGCCTGGAGCTTGCTTCAGATTCTGTGTCTACCTCTTTCTCTCTGTCCCTTCCCCACATGTACTCTTGTCTCTCTCTTTATCAAAAATAAATAAACATTAAAAACGTTTTTTAATAAATAAATAAAAGAAATAGAAGTTATGGTCCTTGAGACCAAAAAGCCTATAATCCAGAGTGTCAAGACCTGTGCACATGAATTAACAGAACACTTACGAAACAACTTACAGTATTAGTCAGTGCTAACTATGTGGAATTGATGGCATCCCACCAGAATCCACTGTTGGTAGCTCTGTCCTGCCAATCCAGCTAAGTGGATGAAGTTTTTAGGAAAGATGTGACATTTAGAGAAGATTCTACTCTCAAATTCTTATCTTTTTAAAATACATTGCTGACCCTATTTAAACATGATTAACAGCTTTCACTCAGAATGGAAATAGTCTTTCAAAAAAGCCTTGGTCTAGACATTGGGCTTCAGTCTTGGTAGAGGCACTTTTAGCTGTTGGACATTGTGAAGGTCATTTAAACATCTGGGATTTGGGTTCCCTGTTTTCTAAATTGGAGATAATGATCCTTTCAACAATATTTCCTGAGCACTTAATAAGTGTTGGACACTATTTTAGGTGATAAAGATATAGCAGTGAACTAGAGAAGAAGTCCCAGCCCTCATAAATAGTAGGTATCAATAAACAAATATATACTCTATCAAGATGCAGTAGTGGGCCCAGTGTAAAAACATAAGGAAGGGGTAAGGAAGACAAAAGAATGGCAGGTAAGTAGGAAGGGGAGCTGCAATTTTACATAGAACTGTCAAGAACATCTCTTTGGTAAAAGGCTTGCATTTCTTTCCTTGTGTGTGGCATGAGCGTGCACAGGCCTGCTTTTCTGGGGGCTTAGAAGAGGAAGTCAAGTGACTTAAAATATATAAAAAGTACTTGGTAAATTACTCTATGTGAACATAAGTTGTTATTATCAGTGTTATTATTGCAGGGGATATTATTGCAAACTAAACTCCTTAGTTTGACATTTAAGATCCTAAGTAACACAACCTTTCCAACCAACCTACCACTTTTATATCCATTCTCCCATATAAATCTAACTTCCAGATTTATCTAATTCACTTGGCAATTAATCATGTACCATCTCATGTTTCTCCTCCTCTTATTTCTTCTGTTTAAATCCTTCATTATTCCACTTTTCATAAATTGTGTCCCAATAAAATGATAAACTCTTCTGTATCAGAGTGTTTCTATAAATGTCTTGAGCATAAAAGGTATTCAATAGTTTTTATTGATTTTGTTTGACATACTGGTTTAATGTTTCTCATCACTTTGAAAACTATCATGTGGTGTGGAATTGAAGTTACACTTGATTTTTGTACAAGTTTTGAATTGCCTTATTTATCCTGTACATGTTTTGAATTGCCTTATTTATCCTGGAACAGTGTATGCTTTGAGAAGCAGAATTTTGAAAAATTCTGTATTGTTAAAGAGGGCCTTTAATAATTCCCCTAAAGATTACCTCAGTGTCATTCAGACCAATAAGCATCCCCTAATCCTGTATATCCTTTTCATGACCATATTCTTGGATTTTCATAGCCTTTTCATGGTCTTGGGGGTGTTTCTTGCCACTACGTATCTGTTATGGTCTCTTAAATGACTTTCAAGTGAATTTTTCCATTGAAACAACTTCCCAACAGTCTGAGAGATCAAGACGAAGAGAGGGATGAGTAAGGTATAGTATAAAATGTAAGATAAGTACCAGTTGAGGTTTCAGTAGGCATAATAATAATCCTTCAAAAATATCTACATCCTAATCCCTGGGACTTTATGAATATGTTACCTTACATGACAAAGGGGCCTTTGTTGATGTGATTAAGTTAAGGATCTTGAGATGGAGAGATTATTCTTAATTATCTGGGTGGACCCAAAGTAATCACAATGGTCTTTATAAAAGGAGTGCAGGAGGATCAGGGTAAGAGGAGATAAGATGATAGAAATCGAGATCTGAGTGATGTGGTCACAAGCCAGGGAATGCAGGCTGCCTCTAGAACCTGGGACCGATAAGGAAGGAAAAGATTATCCCCTCAGAGCCTCCAGAAGGAATGCATAGCCCTGCTGATCCTGTGAGTTTAGCCCTGTAAGACCTATTTTCAGGCTTTTAATTTCTAGAACTGTAAGCTAATGCATTTGTGTTATGTTAAGCCACCAAATTTGCGGTAATGTGTTAGAGCAGCAGTAGGAACTACTTACAGTGGTGTAGTAAAAACAACCCTGAATGAGAGATCTGTCACAGTCTAGCCCCTACTGCCTGCATATTAATTGTTAATCTCAGGAAAATCAATCTACCTCAGTTTTCTTTCCCATAACATGAAATTTTTCTTGCCTTACAGTGTTGTTATGAAGACAGATAAAATTATTTATGTGAGTGCTTTATAAGGTGTTTTGTGTTACATATGTCAGGTGTAAAACTTTGACTAAGCTTTTCTTAATGAGGGCGAGAACTGGAATGAAGACATCTGTCCGTGATGCACCAACACCTTAAATGTTATACCATAACCACCCCTGTTGTTTTGGAAGGGGATGGGCACCCAGCACATTGTCACAACCATCTCTCCATCAACCAAATTGAACATAATGAATTTATTACAGTATTGTTTGACCAAGAGCCAAGACACAGCCATAGCATCCTTTTTAACCCACCTTCAGAAAGTTGCAATCAACCGACTAGAGCTAGCATGAAATAATTTAGTTCAGATTCCTGGTCTAGTGGTTTAGAAGGTTCGGTCCCTTTGCCAGCAGCATGGACATCACTGTGAGCTTCTTAGAAATGCCCACACAAGACCTACCAAATCAGAATCCACATTTCAACAAGATCCTTGGGTGAGTCCTATGTAGTTGAGAGGACATATTTTGGAGTGGGTTGAATCCCAGTTGTGTAGGTTACTAGGGTGTGACCTCAAGCAAAGTGTCTAAACCATGGAAGCCTGTTTTCTTGCCAATACAGTGGAGAACAATACCCACCCCACTGAGTTGTGGTGGAAATTAGAGAAGGCACATATAAGGCATTTTACATAGTGCCTGCCAACAATATTCAGTTAATAATAGTTCTTTTCATTGTATCATTTGCACCATCTCTAGCTGGTACCCATACTACACATCCAGTTAGTACTACTGGAGTCGCTCGTCAGGCATGATTTTCAAAGCCATCCACACCCATGAGTGGGGGTGGGGAAGAGGGGAAGAAGGACAGGAAAACTGTCCGCAATGCCATCTCCAAATACGCAGGATACTGTCCGTTTTGCAACACATATGAAACGTCGGGGAGTTCCTTGCTCTCAGATTTTCACTGCACGTGGCTTTATTAGAAACCGTCTGCTTAGAGTCTAGACACAGCCATGGAGTCTGGTGACCTGTGGGAAGGAGCAAGGGCCAGAATTCCTGCCGAGTCGCTCTGGGCCCCAGTCTTCTACCTTAATTTCTTTCTTAACTTTCCACCTGCCCCTGGTCACCTTGCAGCAGAACCGTGACCCTCCACCCCTGCCCCGCTACCCGCCTGGCGCGCAGCAAGTCGCCCCTGCAAAGCCTTCCCGGGGGACCTGGAAGGCTGGGCTGGGGTGCGGCGGGGGCGGAGCTCGGCGCCCTGCTGCCGCCGCCGCCGCCGCCACCGCCGCCGCTGCCTGAGAAGCCGCAGCCCCTTCCTCGGATGCTCTGGCCCGGCGGCGCTGCCCTACGTGGACAGGTGGGCGCACCCGGGCCTGACGGATGAGCAGTCGGGCACGTGAACTCCCACCTCAAATTTGGCTCCGTGCCGGGCAGCGGCGGCGGCGGCGGCGGCGGCGGCGGCGGTTGCGGCTGCAGCCCCGCGGTGGGGGCGGCCCCCGCGGTCTCCGCCCGGCTCCTGCGCGCCGCCTCTGCTCTTTGCATAGTAATTTCAGTTTCCTGCAAGCACCCAGCCAGCTCCCGGAACGGGGCTAAAAAGGACCGCCGCTCGGGAGCCCGCGGGAGCTATCCGTGTGGCGCCAAGAGCCGCTGCTTGAGATATGCGACGGGAAACCCCCGCCACAGCGCAGGCAGTGGCCCCGCGGCGCCGGGGAGAGCCCAGCGAGAGCAGGTAGGCGACCGGCGGCCGCGGGAGGAGACGCCCCCTGCGCCACCTCTGCCCAGCGTCCAGCCCGGGAGACCGGAGCTTTGTGGTGTGCTCGGTACTGGTGGGGGTATGGATTCGAGCCCACATTTTGTCCGCTGATCGTTTGCCTGTTGCTCTTGTCCCCGTCCCATCCTGCGCTCCAGGAGGGGCCGTCTTTCTCGCAGGTAATGAATTTCTCTGCAAGGTCATTGCTCCCTTAGGCTCTGGCTTTGAAGGTAAATGGGGGAAGACGCCTGCTGTTTTTGTTCTTGGGCTGGGAGGCGCGGGGGTTATAATCCATCGGGTCTGCACACCGTGAATATCCAAATAGGTGTGTGTGTGTGTGTGTGTGTGTGTGGCAATACTATACTTGTATTTTTCTCATTTTCCCATTCCTATTCTCTTTAGGGTGAAAACACTATAGTTTTCAGATATTTCATATACATGTGTATATATGTATATGTGTGTTTATCCACATACACACTTACATATATAGGTTATTTTGAGAGAGGTGGAGAGAGAAGGAGGGGAGGCAGAGGTTGATAAAGGGAAATCATTGTAGAGACCTGTTCAGTATGGAGAGGTGAACTTTGGAACCACATTAAATCAGTGTAGAGACTGGAAGCTATAAACGGTTCTTTGGAGCTAGATTTTAGGAAAAGATCTGAAGAACACTGCCAGCCGATACACACAACAGATTTACATGCTACCCAGGCAGATCTAAAAGATATATGCAAAATTTCAGACTCAACAATGGACTGTAAAAGAGGGGGTGCAGGGGAAGAGGGGTTCTTGGATACTGGGAAGTGAATTTTGGGTGGTGCGAAGGCAGCAAATAGCCGTCGGGTTTGAAGGACCTCCTGGAGAAGACTGGGAGAAATCGCTGCCTGAAGTGTAGGCAGTTCAAGGTTAAGATGATGTGAATGTCCAGAAAGCAGCAGAGGCGGTGGGGAGAAGGCAAGGGTTTGGAGGAGGAGGGGAGACAGAAGCTCAGAGTCACCAAGAAGCAACCACCTTTTATTAAGGTGGCTTCTTCCTGTTAAAGCAAACCGGGATATGCTGCCCCTGAATATTTTTCACAACACATTTGTGAAAGAACTGTCAGTCGTGTTTTCATTTTATTTTTGCGAGGAATCTGGGTCATGATGGGACTGAAAGAAACTGAAGTGTTTACAACCCCAGCAAGATTTGGAGAGAGAGTTGATTAAGGCTTAGCTTCATGAAATATTTACACATCTCTTGCGTGGGCTTTTGTTTGCTCTTGTTGGTGCTGTTGCATATTTTACTTTGATAATGCTTTGAGTGTACTTCTCCTGAATGTGCTTATTTTCCAGTTATAAACTATTCTTTCTTTTCCATTGTGTTCACCATTGGCCAGCCCTGAGTCTGGGAATAAAGACACATGAGTCACAGCATAAAGAAGAAAATCTGCTCTGTCGCTATCTGTGAACGACAGGAGTTTGTTTGTATTAGGGAGTGTTCTTTAAATAGAATCACCAAGAGCACTTTTCAAGTTTTTATGTGTTGGGGGGGAGAAAATGGGTTGTTGATTCATAAACAGGAAAAGAGAGTAGTAATCGCCATTGCAAGTCTAGATGTTATATCACTGGGATTTATTTTGGAAACAGAGAGGAGCTCATGGTGAGCTATGGACAGTGTGCTGTGGTGTGGTGAGGCATCACCTAATCACTAACTAGACTTGTATAAAAATGATGAGGACAAATTTTTAACAAAAAGTGCCTAGCTTCATATAGGAAGCCGAGGCCTGAAGCATGACCTGGATCAAACTAATCTTGGAGGTCGGGGTGATGTCCAACAAGCCATTTTGAAATTTGGATATTTTTTAATTGCATCAATACACTTGCCTTGATTATTTATCCCTGCAACATTTTCTGAACTGTGCCTCAGATATACTTATGAGATACAGGTCTCCTTCACTGTGTGAATTCCCAGTCAAAAATCTACAGCATTAAAATGTCAGTCATGGAATACAAAATCATAAAGAATTGGCTTTAGGGAATCAGGACACAAAATTCCAGCCTCAGCGCACACCTGAGTTCTTTCAATGGTAGAGATTTCTGCCCTTTGTTTACTCATTCATTGATTCATTCATGCATTCAACCTTGTTTATCTAGAACTCACCATGGTCCTAGTCTGTGGAACAGAAGAGTGAGCGAGACACAGCCTCTGCTGGCAGAACTGGGCAGGGAGTGAGTATCAGCTGGTTAAGTGCTCTGACAGGGCCTGTAGAGCATGCTGTGGAAGTCAGGTTGTAGAGATAGAGAGGACGAAGACCGTGCGCAGAGACCCAAAGAAAGAGAGGAACTGGTCTGGTAAAGAGGAGAGAGAGGAGCAGTCCTGATACAGGGGCCAAAATATGAAGAGGCCCAGGAACAACAGGTAGCTCTAGGTGGGTGAGAACCTGAGAAAAGATGGAGACGGAAAGATGAGCGTGAAAGGAACCAGATCCACCCTCACACTGACTGAAGTCATGCGGGGCCTCTAACTCATCTGGTCAGTAAACCGTTTGACCTGGATAAGTTAGGTACATGCATATACACGGAGGCTCTCTGCTGTTCACGTCACCCAATGGTATACCCTTCAAATATTTAGAAACCCTATTCATTAATTTGTAATGACCTGATTAAAAAGGAGACGTGCCCTTGAAAAAGTCACAATCCTCTATATCTCAATTTCTTCATCCGTGAAATGTCTACCCCCTACTTTGCATATTGTGAGAATAAAAGGGAAAGAGAGAATGGAGATTGGAGTTTTATAGGATGCAGAGGATCTTGGTTTTAAGACAACAGTGCTCAGGGCAAAAAGATGGAAAGTACTATATATGCCAGGGATTTCATTGTCCCCGATTGACTCCAAAAGGAGAAAGTATGATGGTGTGAAAAAGTGGATTAAAAAAAAGAGTAACTCAGAAACACGTGCTAAAGAGAGTCAAAAGGCCTCACACAATTTTTAAATTATGTCTTAAGAGAGGGAAATGTATATAGCAACCCCATGGTAATCAATAAGTACCCTTCTAGAACTGGTTACAACCCATTGTGAACTCAGTTTACTAGGTCTGATGGCATTTTTATTTTCAAAAAATGAAGTAGAGTAAAACATAATAGAAGGATAAGTAAGTATAATTCATGGAACTTTTTAATTAAATATATATCTATATGTATATATACACATTGATGTATATATGTGTATATGATGTAGAATGTATATCTTGTTATGCATCATGTTCCAAAAAGTCCAAAAGCCACTGCTTTAAGTGACACAAAGAAGAGATGCTTCCAGTTTGCAAGACCCCAAGATGACTCTTGGGAGTCTGATACAGAAGCATTTACACAATATTCTGAATACCAGAACCTCCTTGAGAAAGTCAAGACATTATGACTTACCAGTAATTCATGACACTAAAGTCAGATGAGAAGGAGATCCTTGAGAACTGCATTAATCTAAAAAGGCTTCAAGGAGGAAGGGGAATGTGAGCTAGTTTATGAAAGATGAATGGATCTGAGTGGATAGTGAGGAAGGGGTGGTGATACAAAAGGAAGAAGTAAAGAGTGAGGCAGGGTAGTGTGAGGTTTATTTAAGAATCATTGAGAACAAAAAAAAAATGAGTATCAAGGTGGGGGAGAGAGAATCTCAGCAGGACTTCTGTTTAGACTAAAATATTAGCCAAGAGTTGTTATTTTATATATAAGATTTCTTTTCCTAATACTACTCCATTAAGAAAATATAGACAGAATGGCCATAGCATCATAAATCTGTCATTTCCTGCCTTTAAAAAAACTCTCATTTGCATTGGCTAGGCCTTGTTGCAGTTGAATTTAATGAACTATTGAAATTACGTGATATACCACATTGTAGCATGAGCATTTCATTTCTCAGAACACAAGTACCATCACTGGCACAGAGGGGCAAGGGTGATCAAGTGACTGTCACATATCGACCAAACCTTTCTGTTCTCTCCTACAAGTCTCCTTTCCTGTGTGCCTTGTAGGTATAAACCCCTATGTTAGAAACCAACAGCTTCTTAAAGATGAATCAGACCACTTGGTACTCATAACCCCAAAAGAAAGGGCAGAACCTGCCAGATTTTATTTTTCAGTTGCTGTATGACTTGTTCAGCATTTTAATTAAATATCTAAGTATGTTTGTATGCATTTTGAGAAATTAACATCAGTGGGTTTTGCTGCAACCTAAGATATTAGGAGATAAAATCAGATGAGAAAGTCTTTACTTGTATTTTTTAAAATGTTTGGTGGGCTTCTTTCAGCTCTTGCTATCTTTCCTATGGAATAAAACAGCATTATGATATTAATACCCTTTTGAATAAAGTTATACCTTTAACCAGAAGAATGGTACTGGTTAAAACAGAGACTCAGGTACACAAATTAGTTGATTTGGAGTTCAAATATGGGGATTCACTTTTTTATAAAGATGTCCTGGACTCCTCTTTCATCTTCCTTCTCCATATCAGAATGTTTAGATTAGTGATAACCTAGCTTTGTTGCATAAGAGTCAAGTCTGGAATAATAAAAACATTTAGAGGCTGCATTTGAATTGAAAAGACATTCATTGAATTTCATGGGGGGAAATGTATATGAGCTCACAATTTAGATTACTTACTGTCTTGAATGCCAGCGAGAAAAATTTTCACAGCTTTTTATTTGGGCTTATTGGAGTTGCCAACACAATAACAGCTTTCTGATTTTTCGTATCTATTATTAGATCGTCAGCTTTATTTCAAAGCTAGCAGCATAATTGGGGGCCTGAATTATTATTACCAGGCAATAATAACTGACCCTTAGCTGGAAGGCTAAATGCTGTGACCTATTGAATCTGAAGCCGAATCGGAACGTAGGGCTTGGAAATCTATATTTTATGATAGTCCTAAAGTGATTACAATAGCCAGGTTTGAACCCCACTGTTTGGTCTTGCCTTTACTTACGGGAAAAAAAAGATAACAGGTGAGCCCCAGATGAGTGAATAACTTGCCCTCATTATTGTTAGAGCTGGGGGCAGGGGGCTAAAATCTAGACCTCTTCTTTCTAATTCTCTACCGATTCTCTGCTGAGGGGGGAAGGAATGGGGTCTGAAGAAAGGATATGAATGGCTCCAGAGTGGTGGGGGGAAGGGGAATCTAATTATTCGTGCAGCCCTTCCTCCGAAATTGAGAGTCAATGCTGTGAGCCTTTCTAAGTGACAATGCAGTGATCTCTGTCCCAGGGGTCTGATGTGGCTGAAAAATTGTGGGCCTCAGCTGTGCAATCCGAGGCAAAGAGCCTTCTTGGCCTTACACACCAGATTCCATTTAAACATGTTAATTCTTGGGTCTTAAACCCGGTGGTTTAAGCCAGCCCTACTGCTGTAGTCAGTAGTCACAGCTTGTGACACTTGCAGAAGCAAGCAAACCTGAAAACACTCAAGGCTAGAGAGTAAAAATTCACAAAGTCACAGCACCTCCAGGGACCTCAGCACTCTTGCTAATTCAGTAACAGACAGCTGGACAGAGGGCTCCAGTGCTCTTTAAAAAAACCACATTTCCATCTACTAATTTTCTGGAGAAAAGATGTTGCAGAGGATCCTTTTTTAAGCCTGAATTGCAAACGGTCCAGCAAAGTGGGAGATCTAGTTCAGGGGGAGTAATCAAGATGTTTTATGGGGATAGACTCTTGATTGTTTTTTCAGGATATTGATTTCTAAGTAGCCTAAAATTAAAACAACCATATTGTGTCTATGGGAGACTCTTCTCTTTCTATACAATGTACAACTTTGGGTAAATTAAATGCTTGAGGGAGTTAGACATTTGTGTTTGCTATATTTTCTGAGTAATCAGAGCATCTTTTTTGTTTCAATTCTTGTTGGCAGTTTTTTTTCCCCTAAAATGTAATAGTCTGTGCCTATGTGCCTGCCTTAATACGTACAATATAGCAGATGTCATCAGGATTCAGAATTTTGCATCAGCTCCAGATTTTCATTCCAAATTATGTCTGTGTAGGACAGGGCTGCTGAATATAATATAGAAACTTTTAATCATTTTTCTTCATGTTTACTCTGATGTAAATTTGCTTTCTCCTGATATGCTTTTTAAAAATTGTTGTTCAAGGGGCGCGTGGGTGGCTTAGTCAGTTAAGTGTCCAACTTCGGCTCAGGTCATGATCTCACGGTTCATGAATTCGAGCCCCGGATCGGGCTTTCTGCTGTCAAGAACAGAGACCGCTTCAGATCCTCTGCCCCCCTCTCTCTCTGCCCCTACCCCACCCTCTCTCTCAAAAATAAACAAACATTAAAAAAATTTTAATTGTTCAAAAATGCAAGAGATATTTGATTCATTGTGGATTCCAGTTTGTTGGCCTTTGGTCATTGCCTTTGTCATTACATCATTTTGCAATGCTCAATCCTTCATCCTAAATTAGCTTCTCAATCCCCTCAAAACATGGTTTAAAGATCAGTTACTTCAGTAAACCCTCCGTGGTTCTTATGCCCTGTCTCTAACTCCTTTCTTATACATAGCATGAATTTTTAATTTACGCTTCATTATATTTTTTTCTAAGCATGGCTTTCTTTGAATCCTATAATTTATTTCTCCTTGAAAAATTCAGGTAAAACTGAAGCAACTAGAATTTTAATGCTAATGAGGATTTTAATCAGCGCTAAGGTTAATAAATGGATATGCATTTTCACTTGCATCCTCGAATGAGTAAAAATTGCTTATGACAAATGAGTGTGGAGGTTTGGTCTTGTTCTCATGTTGAACACGTTCCAAAAGCAGTCACAGAACAGAAATCTGTCAATGTCAGGGTCAGGGGCTGAGCTCTCATTAAGTGGAAATGCCTATGCAATCTGCTTTCACATGGGGATGATTTTATGTCTACACCTATGGATTCTCAGAGCAGAAGAATCCTTTGCTATGAGTGTTGAGAGACCTGGTACATTTCACTTAACCTGTCCAGACCTCAGGTTTGAAGATATATGTGCCAGGTCAAAATTAGAAACTGGCACAGTCTGTGGGCCCAGCAGGAAGATCATGTTTTGTTTGGCTTGCAGGCCTTTATCTTTAATTAAACCGATATTTAAAACTTAAGAGATGTATTATAAAAAATGAAACACTGATACATATTCTCTGGGCAGGAGCTAAATAACAGTATGTACTATCTCTTTATTTCACTATAGTCCCCACTGCTCTCTACTGTCTCTCTGACACTGAGGCTTCATAGAAGTCACTTGTGCTCAACAACTTATTTAGTAGGTATTGAGTTTGTGAAGTCTGAACTAGATGGTTTCTAAGAATCCCCAAGCCCTCCAGTGCTGTGACTGTACTAATGAAACTGATGTGACTCTACAAAGTAGAGAGATCATTGCGGTCAATGTCGTTAACTCCCGTAAACTATAATGAGAGTCTAAAAAGTTTCCATCATCAAAATATGCAGATTCTGCAAAAGGTTAATGAATACAAATTGGGTTGACATGGTCTGTTAGTAAGAGAATAGCAAATTTTTTGCTGGTTGCTTGTTTTTTGCTATCCCACATTTGGCAGCAAGCAAACAAAATCAACTACCTAAATAAAAAAACAAGAACAGTTTATTTATTCCTTAACCAGTAACTACAATTTTACATCAGATTGCTTTATGTATTTTTAAATGCATCATTTCTTTATGTTACGTAGGACTCTTTAGCTATATGCCAAACTGGCCTAGCCTCCTGAAAGCCCAGAGCATATCTCAGTCTTCCAAGTAATGGTGCATTCTATTTAGTAGGCTTGGCAATTGAGAACAGACTGTCAGAAGTAGTATCAACTCCTATCCCAGTTTGTGGCTGTGTCTGTACAGCTGAGAAATGCTCACCTAACAATGGCAGTTGGCTGTGCTTTTCACTCATCCCTGAGTTCACTATACAGTGTGGCCACTGGATTGTGTGGAACTGGTCTATTTCTGTGGCTGACAATGAGCTGACTGTGTCACAATTGATTCATTCATGTTGGAAATAAAGACAAATGCCCTTCTGAAACAATAGGATGAAAACCTCAGGCAGATCTCGAAAATAGAGAAAGCTCTTAATTAATAGCTCTCTGAAATCACATTCTTGCTCAACTACCGCTGCCACTTTCCTTCCTCGTGCACACTTCACTGCGTACCACCCCCACACTGTGCCTCCCACCTCGGTTCTAAAAACATCCTCACGTCAAATTATTAATCCCAAAGTGTCGATGCTTCAGCAGCTTCACTCTAAGAAGACAGGGCTGAGAATAGTATCAGTGGAAGCCAGCAGAGGACACTGGGCTAGATTGACTCTGTGCTTTCTTTGCACAGAGTGCATTTCCTTGTAGAATGATGTCCATGTCTTCATATCACCTAAAATGTATTGGTAAATGTAAGGGACCATAGGTGTTAAAATTCTTTAGGGGTCAAGGTAATTTTTTCTTAGTGATTTAAAATAACATAAATTTAGTTACACTAAAACTTTTATGCTCTTATGAAAAACTATTCTCCTATTCCTCTGGTGGTTACTTGGATGTTTAAAATTGTAATGATGAGTTTTTAAAGATCATCCCTCTGGGGTTTGTGACTTTTGAGCAGTGAGTCTAACTCTCAGAGAGGGATGATAAAAGTTAATAACATGAGCTTGATGGATTAGGGATATGTCAGCTACTTCTGCTTTGCAAATGAAATAAAAGCATTCCTCAACCTGGAAATAGGATTTTATGTAGGAGATGAAGTATAGAATGTGAAAGGGGGCTGGCTGAAGCTCCGATTTAAGGAAGACAGATGCTTGAATCATTTAATAAATTTGTATCAAGTACTTGATATATATGTTAGGCCCTGCGCTATGGGCTAGCGATTCAAAAATGAATAAAACATAGTCTGAACTCTCAATTCCCAGACTCCTGGCCTAGCTAAACATATTAATAAATATGGTTCAGCAAAGTTAGAGTGGGTTCTTTGCCTGGTGAGGATCCTTGGGAATTCCCCTTCAGCCTAACAACCAGGCTTCTTTCTCTGTCCCAAACAGACCTCTCTCTTCCTTCCTCTAGGCCCTAGCAATTCACTTAATTTCCGTTCCCCTTCAGAGCTTCGCCACCTGCTAACCACACCTGGGTTCCTTTTCTTCCAGCCAGGCCAGCTTGAAAACTAGAGGGAGCCTTTCCCACGCTACACTTCCTTAAAGTCATCAAAAATGAAACGGTAGACATATGTATTTTCAACTTCATCCTGTTAAAAACAACTAAGAAACAAAGAGGAGCAAATGTGACCAAGATGGGGAAAGTGTAAGATTAAGAAATTTTCTAGGTTTCTGTGGGCAGCTAGTTTATATACTGTAGGAAATTTCCTCCCCATGAAAATACCAGAACCTCAGTGTAACTTCATTGCCCCTCATTTTTTTCTATTCAAGAAAACATCTACAAATGCAAGTGAGATAAATGAGAATAACATTATTATAGAAATTACTTTATCATCAAGATCAACGTAACTGACATTACAGAAAACTGCTCTAAATTAGTCTTTTAATAAATCATTTGCTGTCATTGGTACTTTACCATTGCTTATAAATGGTTTGTAATATGCTAGTGTATTTTAAGGCAAGTGAAATGCACTGTTTAGGATTATTGCTTAGACTTGCGAGAATCACCTCCACCCTTGGAAGATGATCTTGAATCAGATCATTATTGGGTAATGTACCCATTTCAGGGTACTGAAAACACTTGGGTTTTTCATAGTTGTTGGGTGAAATACCGCCTGCCTTCATGCTATCCTTTTTTCCTAACATGGTGCTTGTCACTCTTCCCTGGTCTTCCTCTCCAGGGTTAAGACCCTAGAGTTTAAGTGGTAAATCACATCTCTGGAATGCCTGGTGAGTGATTCCATTTTTGTGTATTCCCTCCTGCTGAGAAGAGATCTTTCTTGCCTTGCCACCCAGAAGGTAAGCAGGGGAGAGAAGAAAAGAGGCAGTACCTAGATTTGAGAACTAATGATGGAAAGTAAAAAAGAATGAAAAACCAACCAAACACATGGGGAAGAGAAAGTAAGTTGAGGTAAAGGAGCATCAAGAGCCTAAAGGAACCACTCAGGGCCCTTTTGCCGTCTTGGTTCTAGGGCATAAGAGAACCCTAGTACATTTCTCTTCATCCATTTGCTTTCCACTGTAAGGAAAGGGGTGATGTATAGACTACAGATCTGTACAGTTAATGAACTCAAAACTCTTTCAAAACTTCATTCTTTAGGCTTTTCTGCTAGTGACATCCTGCTAAACCCATTTCTCATTTAAACAAACCTATGAGATTTGTACTTTTACTTCCCCCATTTTAGAGATGAGGAAACAGATTAAAAACTTGCCCAAGGTCCCTCAGATAGTATCTGACTCAACTGTGTGTAGATTCAGAGTTGTCTAACTTCAAAGGTCACAGGCTTCACTACTATACCACACTGTAATATAGTAACATTATTATTATTACTACTGGGTCAAAATAAAAAAATAGGTTGGATTTTATAGCCTGAGTTCTCTATCTCGAATTTCTTTTGTGTGGCTGAAAAACCAAATTGAAAGCTTCTAAATCAGAGATAAGGCATTTTTTTAAGCAAACAGAGTGAGTTCAAGGACAAACATTTTAGGTTAAAACTTCATAAATGATTGTATAGGTGGTTAAATTGAAAAATAAAAATGTTTCTCAAAATATCTAGGTGACACATATGTTCAGCAAACAACATTTCTTTGTTTCTCAAGAGAAAAACTAAATACCTATCAGATAGTCACGTGCACACACACATATAACAAAAAAAACAAAGCATGTGTCTGTGTTTAGCCCTACCTGTGGACTTTGGACTTAGACACTATTTATAGAACTAGTGTTTCCGTGATTGATGTTTTAATCATAGATACTCATTTACTTATGAAAGTTGAGCAATTCCTCATTTTAGCTGGCAGCTAAGTGTTCTAGTTCAAATTAAAGGCTGAAAAAAAAAAGCCAGTCTATGTACAGAAGGCTCATTTGAGAGAAGTTCCTTCTTAAAACTATATTTCTAATAAATTGATGACAGTTGACAGGTAGATGAATATATATTATCTCTGTCCATTTTGAAGATGTAAATCCACTAATTGTTTTTAAGCCATGACTTCTGCCTTAATTTATTTTTTGTTCCTTAATAAGCAATTGATTTTTTTTCTAGTTAAAAAAAAGCAGAAGTCACCTGCAGGCATTGGTCTTATTACTGGACTCTTGTCATCAATCTGGAATGTGTTTACCACAAACAACACTTTGTGTTGTTTCAAAATCTGAATGCTTTGTTCCAGGGGATGGTGTGGTAAAGTGCGCTAGTTTTCAAAATGCAGGAGGTTTTGATCAGTGACCTGTAAGATAATCTCAGATGGTATACAGGTTTACTTTTTATTTTAATAGTTATGAATTTGTTTTATTTTAAAAATATATTAAAAATAAATTTAAGGGTATATTTTAAAAACATAGCCTATGGTATATTTAGCATATGGTATATTTTAAAATTTATTTTTAAATAAATTTATGTTTCATATTTTTAAAATATACCATATACTAAATACACCATATGCTATATGAAAAATAGATTACTAGCGCATTAAAACTGTTACTTTGCAGAGAGAGCATTTCATAAGACTAGGCTAATATTTTCACCTAGTGCACCAATTAAGTCAACTGAATAAAAAGTATTAAGTAAAAAATAGTTTAGATAAGAAACACCATAAGGCAAAAATCATGAAAGTAGCACACACATGTCACAATCTGTGAAAGTGGTACTTGAAGTCATGTCATTGCCCAAGGCACCTCAGGTTCTTTCTAGAAATGAAAAGTTTGTCCAGTAATTCCTAAGAACAATTCTCGTTTTAATGTCTAAGTTTTTAAAAGTCTTTCTTTTTTTTCTTCTCTCTTAGGCCTCTTTGTTTTCTGAATTTGGGGTCTCTTCAGCCTTTTCTGGAACTTGGAGATGCCCTTATCTCCCCCTCTCCATCACCAACAATAACTTATGCATTCATTTGTTCACACATGTATTCATGGGACAAACATACTGTGGAGAATTTCCGTAGTAGGTTTTGTTGTAGACATACAAGAAAGTTAGAGGTCTATACTCTCTGACTTCTATGTGAAATGAGTCTACATGTCTGTGATTCCCATTAAAGTTAAAGTCGTTGAAAGCCCTAGACTTCTGCCATAATTTTTTCTTTGTACTTCCTAAATGACTAATAAGAGATCTTCATTGGAAAGTTTCTTCATTTATAAAACACATTGTCAAGGCTCATATTACAAATTTAAAATATGTGTTGTACAAATCCTAAATAGGATTATACTTGAGAATGGACAAAAAGGGTTTGTACATTTCATAGTTAGAAAGGTCCAATTCTTGGGCTATTTTGAATACAAAGGGAAAAATTAGTACTGTCATGATTTTTTTATTTTTTATTTTTTATTTTTAAAATTTTTTATGTTTTATTTATTTTTTGAGAGAGAGAGAATGAGACAGTGAGAGCAGGGGAGGGACAGAGAGAGAGGGAGAGACAGAATCCGAAGACAGTCTCCATGCTCTGAGCTAGCTATAAGCACAGAGCCCGACGGGGGGCTCAAACCCACAAACTGTGAAATCACGACCTGAGCCAACCAACTCAGGACGCTCAACTGACTGAGCCACCCAGGTGCCCCAGTCACGATTTTTTTAATGTTTATTTATTTTTGAGAGAGGCAGACAGACAGAGAGAGACAGTGTGAGAAGGGAAGAGGCAGAGAGAGAGGGAGACACAGAATCCAAAGCAGGCTCTAGGCTCTGAGCTGTCAGCCCAGAGCCCGAAAGGGGGCTTGAACTCCCAAACTGTGAGATCATGACCTGAGCTGAAGTCGGGCACTTAACTGACTAAGCCACCCAGGCGCCCAGTACTGACTTTTGAGTGGAGGGTAATATATCTTTGGTCAGTTAGAAATTTTTACAAGTTTGAGTGAAATGAAAAATTTTAGCATTTATCAGTTTTTTTTAAAAAATCCGTTACCTTGAAGGAGGAGTTGAGTTTCAATGGCGTTTATTATTTTTCTATATAATTTACCCCCAGACAAGTGGTTAAGGTATAACTACTATTATGCCTGCTTTTCTCTGAAATTTGTCCTTGAGAAACATTGTGAAAATGTTGTAAAGCACCTGGATGTGGTGAGTGTAAATTGTCACAACTATGTATGTAATGTCAATAGAGCTGTCTTATGCTTGGCAGCAATTCATAAGATTTTTCTATACTGATGAAAAGGATATAGCTGTGGTTTCCTGCTAGAGTTTCTATATAATAGTGAGACAAGTATCAGAGGATGCAGTTGGTTGTGGTTGCTTGCTCATACACTGCTGCTGTTTTCTTTCCTGTAAAAAACAGGAAGCTGAAATTTGCTCTTTACGTAGTTCAGTCAATGTTTAATAAGGTCTTATCTATGTGCTAATATGTAAGGATGTAAAGATGAAAAGAGGTTTCTCTGCCTTTAAAGACCATAAAATCTTACCATTAAAAAATATTAAAGAGTTTGAAACACTTGTGACAGTATTTATCTACTCTCAATACACATACAGTGTGATAAAAATGGATTACATGAAATTGTTTTCAAATTTGTGATGTTTATGTTTTACTACGAGTAGATCCAACTTTCCAAGTGTCACGTTAAAATGTATTTTGAAGAAACAACTAGATGGCTCAAGTGGGGTTTTTGTTGTTGTTTTGAGAGAGAGCACCCATGAGAGCAGGAAGAGGGGCGGAAGGGGAAAGAGAGAGAAAATCTTTTATTTTAATGTTTATTCATTTTTGAGAGACAGAGCAGAGGAGGGGCAGAGAAAGAGAGAGAGACACACAGAATCTGAAGTAGGCTCGAGGCTCTGGGCTGTCAGCGCAGAGCCCGACGCGGGGCTCAAACCCACAAACCGTGATATCATGACCTGAGCCGAAGTCTGACGCTCAACCAGCTGAGCCACCCAGGTGTCCCAGAGAGAAAGAATCTTAAACAGGCTCCAGGCTCAGTGCAGAGCCAATGTGGGGCTCAATTCCAGGAACCTGGGATCGCCGAAATCAAGAGTCATACGCTCAAATGACTAAACCACCCAGGTGCCCCTGTCATAGTTTTTTTTTTTAAAGTCATGCACAAAAAGACTATTTGTAACCAAGTACATATTCTGAATAGAAACAATTTAATAGAAACCATATCATTTAGGAAAGCAGAAAAACTATGGTGGATATAGAATAATGGATTTATTATACGTTTTAGACCTTACATAATCATGGGAGCTTATATAAAGGTCTTTGGGAACCGGTTGTTTTGCATATTGGGTCTGTGGGGGTGATCATAGGCTAGCAGAGCCGGCAGTGGGAAAGAAAAGCTGGATGTGAAGTGGAGCAGGGACAATCTGGAACCTGCAAGACAAACTGGAACACAAACAAAACGAAACACAAACAAACGAACAAACACAAACAAAACGAAATCCATGTTGGACTCCTAGCTCCTCCAACCACAGTGACCTGGGAGAACCGTAAAAGGGGCTGGCTTTCTTACCACAGAGCTATTCACGGACCCAGGGCAGAAGCTGAGGGAGAGGATCTGGTGGGAGGTGCGGACCTGCAGCCTGGCTGCTGCCTGAGGTCACTGAGGTGAGCTGGGAGATAGCGCCCAGCCGCTGTTACACCATAGCCCGGAGGAATGCTAATGCCCCACTTCTGCCTCCAAATATCACAGAAGTTTCCCTTGTAGCCAACTATACTGAAGAAGTATTTAGGGAAGGGAATTCTGGAAATGGATTTCCATCGGAGCTAAGCAGACACTTCATACAAAACCACCCCGGAAACTAGCCAATAGAAAGAGAATTGTCTAAGGTTAGAAAGTCCCTTGTTTTTGAGTTCTGCAAGTATCCTTTCCATTAAAGGACTCAGAGTCCAGTCTGTGCATAGATTATATTTAAGATATTTTCTCCTATAGATTTATACAAATTTTCTTCTCTTATACAACCGTAAGTTATTGGTTTACTTCCATTCAAAAACAAAAGTTGCAGAAAGAGTTATCTATAAAAACAGGTTCCAAGATTCATGTCATTTAAGTCACTGAGCTCATCTCTTCAAAATATAGATCATCTTGCATTATAAAAGTTAATGAGATTAACTCTGCTCTTGGCTTCATCATGCAAGGGCGAACATCTTTCTGACAATAGATTCCAAACTCCATGTTTAGATTTCCATAGGTTCTACCTAAAGTTAATATGATATAATGTTACAGAAAAAACAAGCTGGTGAGAAGGAAGCTGCTTTCCCAGTGTTTTGTATTTGTTTTGTTTTGGACTCTGGAACGTAAGGATGTATGCCCTGGTGCCAATGAAGTGGTGAGCTTACCAATGGTGGAGCTATTCAACCAGATGCTGTGATCAGGATTCTGGCAATGACTGGGAGGCTGGCCTGTGGCACATCAAAGATGCATTCATTTTTGAGATTGAGTCTTTATCAGTGACTCTCGACTTCTTTTGCCTCAACTCACTTGATAAATGATGTTTACAGATAGTTTCCCCCTGTAATTCCAATTTTTCCTCTCACCTAAAAAGCACATTGAAGTGCAAGTAAGTGACAAAAAAACAAAAAACAAAAAAAAAACAACCCATTTTAAAAAAAAAATGGGTAGAGGATCTGAATAGACATTTTTCCAAAAAGACATACAGATGACTAACAGGTGCTCATCATGACTAATCATCAGGAAAATACAAACCACAATGAGATCACCTCACACCTGTTAATGGCTTTTATAAAAAAAGACAAGGAATAACAAACATTGGAAAGGATGTAGAGAAAAGGAAACCCTTGTGCAACATTGGTGAGAATGTAAACTGGTGCAGCCCCTGTGGAAAACAGTATGGACGTTCCTCAAAAGTTTAAATTAAAAATAGAAGTACCATATGCAAGGATGTGAAACCACTAGACCTCCAGCAATTCCACGTCTGAGTATTTATCTGAAGGAACTGAAAACACGTGAAAGATATTTGCAGTGCCACATTCATTACAAGCATTATTTACAGTAGTCAAGGTAAGAAACTTAAGTGTCACTGATGGATGAATGGATAAAGAAAATGTGATTACACACACACACGCGCACACACACACAGTGGAATATTATTCAGCCTTTAAAAAGAAATCTCATTTGCAGCAACATAGATGGACCTTGAGGGCATTATGTTAAGTGAAGTAAGCCTGACAAAGACAAATACCATAGGATCTCACCTATACATGGAATAAACAAAAGGGGTACCTGGATGACTCAGTCAGTTAAGCATCCAACTCTTCACTTCGGCCCAGGTCATGATCTCCCGGTTCATTAGTTCCGGTCCTGCATCGGGCTCTGTGCTAACAGTGCGGAGCTTGCTTGGGATTCTCTCTCTTTCTCTCTCTCAAACTAAATAAGTGAACTTAAAAAAAAACAAAACAAAAGAACAACAACAACAATGAGCGCTCATAGATAG
Organism: Cryptoprocta ferox; assembly: GCA_028646485.1. Lineage (NCBI taxonomy): Eukaryota > Metazoa > Chordata > Mammalia > Carnivora > Eupleridae > Cryptoprocta > Cryptoprocta ferox. The sequence continues at coordinate 122,501,234 of CM053567.1, forward strand.
AGAACAGTCTGTGATTGCCGGGGTGGGGGTGAAATAGGTGAAGGGGGTCAAAAGTCACAAACTTCCAGTTATGAAATAAATTGGCTCCAGGGGTATAATGTACAGCATGGTGACTATAGTGAATAATACTGTGTTGAATCTTAAAAGTTCTCATCACAAGAAAAGAATTGTAACAGTATGGTGATGGATGTTAATCAGACACTGTTGTGATTATTCTGCATTATATACAAACATTAATCATTACATTGTCCATCTGAAACGATTATGATGATATATGTCAATTATAGCTAATTTTTTAAAAATGTAAGTAAGTGATATAATTTGTAAAATAAATAAGTCATAATCTCTTAAGTACTAGTAAGAAAAATCTTGCTTTTCATGTTGGCACAAGAAATCTGTTACTCAAATATTTCACCATCCTAACCATATTTTCTAACTTACCCTTTGATAAAGCAAGAAAACAGAAATCCATAATTTAGACAAATATCCCGCAAAACAAATGAAAATGGAAATATCCAATATCTGTGAAAAGGAAGGAAAATTCACAGTTTTATTAAAATTCCTGTGGTATAAAACGGTTGATAAAATTGGCCAAATGATGTTATGTTTTGGATACATTAGTTGTGTCATTATGTGTTGATCTAATCTGATCATATAGGAGCATTTATTTAAGTAGCACATGTTATTTCCTGTTGTTGCAAATACCCCACTTGGAGTAGGTTGGCAGCAGGTCATACATACGAAGATGGCTAAGACCTGTCCCTTACCCACAAAGGAATCTGTACTCTAGTGGGAGGGATAATACAAAGATCCAAGTAAACTGGGAGAAGGAAGTATTGAGTGTGGCCTTAGTGTGTGGAAGTGGAAATATTATGGTTCTCAAAAGAGGAAATCTTAAAATCCTATCTCACGCTATAGATCTAGGAGGTCAAAGAAAAAAAAGCCTTGAGAAAAACCAAGCATTGTCAAGGATGTGAAACCACTAGACCTCTGACTCATTCTGTGCAAAGCATTTTGGCAGTTTCTTATCAAATTAAACATTCATTTACCATGTGACCTGGCAATTTCACCCCTATTTACCTAAGTGGTACGAAAACCTATGGTAACTCAAAAACGTATTTTGTAGTGGCTTTATTCATAATCACCAAAACCAGAAAATAACCGAAATGCCCCTCAGTTAGGGAATGAATAAACAAACAGTAGCACACTTGTACAATGGAATACTACTCAGCAACAAAAAGGAGCAAACTATTGATACACACAACAACACAGATGAATTGCAAGTATGTGATGCTCATTAAAGAAACCAGACCATAACAACTATGTACCTTTATATTTATAGGACATTCTGGAAAAGGCAAAACTACAGGAGTGGAGAACAGATGAGTGGTTAAGAGTAGAGGAAGGTTTGACTCCAAAGGAGTAGTCAAGGGGGAGTGATGAGACTGTTCTGCATCTTGATTGTGGTGGTGGTCATACAGCGATGCATTTGTAAAATTCCTAGAACTGAACACCAAAAGAGTAAATATAACTGTACATGATTATTTTTAATTCTTACAAAAGAAATTCAGCCTAGAATCATGGTCCAGAGTTTAGCAGCCTCCTGTTTCTGGAATCGGAAAAACAGAACATATGGGGAAGATGCTAATCCTATTTCCTGCTTATTGACACAGAAAAATATGCAGACTGAACAGATCTGCACTCTTATGACCAGAAATCTTGGGTTAGTTTAGGTCTCAAAACTCTCTTTAAATGGATGAAGGCAAGTATTATGGGGCCCTGGATATCAGCTGACAATTCTGTTGCCCAAAATAATGTTATGTTAACCATCTGGTGGGGGTGTGTGAGAGAAGTGTGAGCTTGCTGTCCTCTCCTGACTGTGTGTGAATGGAATGCGCTGCTTTCTCTCCCCAATCTTGTATTCACAGACTTTGAGAGACATTGTTTATTCCAATATCACTTATTGAGATCTTCTATGTGAGCACTGTACTACATGCTATGAGGGCTAAATATCGATCTACTTAGAGTCTCCATAAAAAATAAAGCTTACAACCTAGGGTGAGAGATAAGACTCAATAACTGTAATTCAATCAGATGTCGATAAATCCTGCAATAGGTTTTCTCCCTGTGCTATGGCTGTTGGGAGAAGAAGGCATCACTTTCTGCCACAAAGACGTTTTGCAAAGAGTGTGGCATCTGTCCCAAACTTTAAGAACCCAGTAGATTCTACCATCCCTGAGAAATGGATCCTTTCTATCTTATTCACCAGTTGCCCCCAGGTCTAGCACAGACCCCTATACACTATTGTTGATATATCAATGTTTTGGAATTAATGAATGAAAGAAAAAAAAGACAGCATTTTCAAAGGCAGAGAACCCATTCCAAGAGGCCGTAGCCTGAGCAGAGGAATGCAGTCAAATGCTTTAAGCATGTTTGAGACCTTGAGAGTGGTTCCATTTCGCTGGAGAATAGGGGGGTTGTGGGAAGCAGTATTCCAAAATTGTGTGGAAATCAAACAGGAGGACGTCTATGGTGCCAGGTGAAGTAATGTGAACATTTTTCAGTAGAGGAAGGCACTGAAGGATTTTGAGCTGAGCATTAGATGATCAGATCTGTGTTTTAAAATGAGGTCATTTGTCAGTGATTATGAGACAGTAACTATTAGTGATTATATAAGCTGTGTTGGAGCCAAGTAGAGAGATGGTGCCTGAGGCACCTGCACCAGCTCAAGCAGGGCCTGGAGACGCAGTCGTTGTAATATTCTCCCTTGGAAAACAGGAGTCAGAAACCCTGGGATCAAGTCCTAACTCCACTTCGAAACTGTGGGACAAATCACAGAAGTTTCTGTATATTTTAAAAGCTGTAGAATGTGAGAGGTATGTTATTTGAGTCCCAGTTATTGGAAGGAAAGTTGTAAGTATTTCTGGCAGAGATGTGACAAGAATTGGGACTGTATAAACATAGGGGGTGAGGGAGTCGGAGCTGTCCAAATGACTCCAGGATTTTAAGCCAGACCTGACTGGGAGAACATCGGTGCCATTAAAAGGAACAGAGATGTGGGAAGGAAAAGTTCATATTGACATAATGATGTCAAATCCTGGGTTGGGTGTTGTTTAGGATACCGGCATGACATGCACATCAGATATCTGGCCTGCAGGTATTAAAATGGAAGAGGATGGGAACATGGGGAGAGGCTGATGCCAGGAATTACAGCTATTAGATCAGCACCATTAGATATCCTAAGTGTGAAAGAGATTTCAAAGGACAGGAAAGAAGAGGACAGAAGAGGAAAATTCCCGATAAAACCCAGATTTGGGGGTCATAAGAGGAATAAGTTTGATCTAAGACCACAAAAAGACTGTCCAAAAGTAGAAAGGAAAGTCTCAGAGGAGAGCGTCAGGGAGAGGGGATCAGTGGTGAAAACAAAGCTGGAGTTCAAGGGGAATGAGGAATAAAATTGAGTTTCCTCATTTTAAAATTGAGAAAATGATACCTTCCTTTTGCTGGTGTTTTGTGGAGAGTAAAGAATAGATAATACTTAGTCTAATGTCATATAAATAGTAGGCTTAAAAATTGGAGCTGTTATTAGCATTGTTATTGGAAATTAATTCTCATTTTCAGTATCTTTTACAATTTTTTAAAATGTAGCCCAAACCTTGTGGGTTTTGTATGTGTGCGATGCTTCCTTTCTAATAGATAAATCATAGGCTCAATTTGCTGCATAATAACATATCCTGACCTTTAAAGGGTAAAACGTAGCTCCATCCCAGTTTTAGAAGAGCTCCATACTGTTCTGACAAGAGCATATTGTTTTTTCAGTAACTCTCATTAGGGTGCCTTGCATGGAAACACAAAATTATCCTCTCCAGGCCAATGTTGAATAATAGCAGGTTACACAGAGTAAGGAGAAGTTGCTCATCTGCTTCCTTCTGCCCTAAAATGGCATATATCATTTATATGAAATTAATGCTAACTTTCAGTCTTGAAGGTGGCACTGAAAGCTTGGTTGACCCAGAGAATCATTAAGGAAGAGGGAAAAGAGTATTGGTTTGATATATACACTTTTACATTATCTTAGGAATAAGTAGTGCCCAAGACAGCATTGTACAATTATCAAATGTATTTGTGTTGTGTTGATTATTTTTTAATTTTTTATCTAAGAGGCTGAGAATTCATGCTTTGATTCATATAAGAATCAGTTTGCTTTTTTTTTAAGTTTATTTATTTATTTTGACAGAGACAGAGAGAGTGAGCAACGGGAAGGGACAGAGAGACAGGGAGAGAGAGAATCTCAAGCAGGCTCCACACTGTCAGCACAGAGCCCAATATAATGCTTAAACTCAGGAATTGTGAGATTATGACCTGAGCCGGAACCAAGAGTCAGACACTTAACTGACTGAGCCACCCGGGTGCCCCAGAACCAGTTGACTTTTTAAAGGGGGAAAAAAAACCTCCCTCCCAGGATCACACCTTGTGTCTCACCTCAAATCAGCCACCTTGAAAATGTATGCAGTTAAGGATACACAGTGAAATAGCAGAAAAGCCTCAGGGACCATGGCAATTACTCTGGGGAAACCTCTCCAAAGCAAAGAGCAGGGCTCTGTGACCATTAAGGACCCATATGGCTCTGAAATTCGATGGCACATTATTCCACATGGTCAAATCGTTAATCAAAAGTGTGTGCTCTCCCAAGGAAATTGATAAAACTTTTTTCTTGTCATCAATTGATATGTTTGCTGGCCTGACACTGAAACCAGAGCAAACTTTCTTCTATGTTTGCAGCAATGATCAGAATTGTCAAGGAATAAGCCTACCAAATCTTTCTTACCATCAGGCTTCATTATGATTTTCCTACAATTCAAAAACACTTTGAAACACACAAACATTTCTTACTTCTCTTTCATTTCACATTTTAGTTGATGGAATCATTTAGTTTTCACTCCTTTCAAGGTATAGAACTTTGAAATAATTTCTGAAATAAAATTCAATTTCTTAACCTGGCATTGAAGTCTATTTATAATAGACTTGGGCCTAGAGCCATGTCTCCCAGTGAGTATCTCAATCTGAACCCCATCTACACCACTTCCCAGCTCTCCTCCTTCACACATTCTTAAGCTCCAGGCACAATGGACCATAATGCACCGCAGTAAGTCTATGATTTCCTGTCTGTGAATCTTTGCCTAGGCTCTCCCCCTCTGCCCCAAATGCTCAGCTTTTAAAACCTAACTCAAATTTTTCTTCAGACTGGGAAACAGTACATGGTCCAATTTGGTCAGTTTGGATGTAGTAACCACAGTAACCTAACTTCTAATGACATAATAAACTCCAGATTTCCATGGCTTAAGGAAATAAAAGTGTATGTGTATAGTTTTAAAAATTCTTTACCATCTCCAAAATTTATTATAAATTCACCCTAGTGGTAATTGAACGTTTGCTCTCATGTATTCCCACAGCACTTTCCTCTCCATGATTTGTACAAGTTGTTTTTAGGGAGATATCTTCCCTAAAATGTTCAATTTTGAAGCATATCAGCCAGCTTTTATATATTCTTACATATCTTTGCATAGCCCCCACAAAGCTTAGCACAATGTCCAGTACATGGGAATCCTCAGTAAATGTTTCTTGAATTCAGTTCAGTTTTCCATTTTCAGTACTGAATTCTTTAAGAATTTGAGACTGGAGTAGTAGATTTTAGAAATAATTTGCTTTGGGGCACCTGGGTGGCTCAGTCAGGCAAGGTCCAGCTATTGATTTTGGCTCAGGTCATGATCTTATGGTTCTTTGGATTCAAGCCCTACATCGGGCTCTGTGATGACAGCACAGAGACTGCTTGGGACTCTCTCTCCCTCCTCTCTTTCTCTGCCCCTCCCTCACTCATTCTCATGCACAAGTGTCTCTCTTTCTCTCTCTCTCTCTCTCTCTCTCTCAAATTAAATAAATTAAAAAAAAATAATTTGCTCTGTAAGTATTTGTGTTACCACCTTACAAATCCTTGTAAAATTAACAATTGGTTTTTTTAAGTGTATTTCTTGTATTTAAGGTATTTATTATATGTAATATAATGAAAGAAAGCACATAGTTTTCCTGTTAGTACTTGGGGACTTTTCTTCTTTGAGATTTTTGTTTTCTAATCATCCTGAAAGTCAAGAAGCCTCTGGAACTAATGACAAAAAAATACGTGAAAAATAAAAAATTACTGTATAAGAAGAGATGTACATAGGGGGTGGAAATAAATTGAAATTGGAATCACATTTTTTAAAAAAAGTTATTTATTTTGAGAGAGAAAAAGCACCATTGAGGGAGGGGCAGAGAGAAAGGGAGAAAGAGAATCCCAAGCAGGCTCTGCATTGTTAGCACAAAGCCTGATGCAGGGCTCAGTCCCACTAACCATGATATCATGACCTAAGCCGAAAGCAAGAGTTGGATGCTAAACCAATGGAGCCAGCCAGGCACTCCTGAATTGGAGTCACATTTTAAAAACCGCAAATAAGAGGGGCACCTGGGTGACTCAGTCGGTTAAGCAACCGACTTTGGCTCAGGTCAGTTCGTGGGTTTCCCTCGTCAGGCTCTGTGCTGACAGCTCAGAGCCTGGAGCCTGCTTTGGATTCTGTGTCTCCCTCTCTCTCTGCCCCTCCCCCACTTTTGCTATGTCTCTCTCAAAAAATAAATAAATGTAAAAAAAATTTAAAAACACAAAGAAGAAAGACAAAAGAACTATAGTATTTTTAAAGTAAGCGTTCTGAATGAGGTGGATTCTCAGATGAAAAAAAAGTATATCTGATGTGATTAAAACAGAATATAATAAAGCAACACTGAAAGGTGAATCTGGCTGAAAGGGAAATACCAAAGTTGTTCTGAAACAGGCCTCAGAGAATAAGAAATCAAAAAGTTGAGTATACGATTTGGGGGATTATTATTATTCAGTGCTTATAAGGAGCATCACCCACCTGATACTAGCATCTGTACAACTTTAATAAGAATATTAGGAAAAACCATAGTTTTGTTGAAGCAAGGTGGGCTTCTGAAGTGAACACATTTATATTTTGCAAATTAGTGCTCCACCTACTTCTAGAACTTCCCCTTAACACTCTTGTTAAAACATTAAGAGACTATGACAACTACTCAAGCATTGTGTTCTCTTAATTTTTATGTCTACCTACATAAGGAAAACATTCCTTCTATCTGAGAAAAAATAAGTGTAGTCGAGTAACCTCTAGAAAAAGGGAAATGTCTAAAAATTAAGGGAAAAAATATATTCCACAAAAGAAAAAAGGAGAGGGAGAGTATGAGCAACTGATGAAGTCAAGCTAGAAAATGATGAATTTAACTGAAAAACTAGTGTATTACTTCTTTTTCCACCAGAAATAAATTAAACAATTGGGACAGTAGAGTTACAGATTTAGGTAAAGAATGGACATTCTAACAAGCTGCTTGTCCATAATGATTCCCGCCCAAACACCCAGTCCTCTGTTGTTCTTCTTGGATAGGCTGATTTACTTCATCTGCCTCTTCCCCATCAGCGTCAATTTCAGTTTGTGTACAGGTGAATCTTGAGTACCTTGTTTTAGGAATGTCTTTAGAGAAAGGAGATAGTAAAACTTTTTTTTAAATGTGAATTGTACAACAGAGTAGAGAATTGAGATTTTTGCAATGCAGCCTGAGATTTCCAATTTTTTTTTTTTTTTTTCAGAATTAAAATTTCAAGTTATGGGGGCATCTGGGTGGCTCAGTCGGTTAAGCAACCGACTTTAGCTCAGGTCATGATCTCACAGTTTGTGGGTTCGAGCCCCACATCGGGCTCTGTGCTGACAGCTCAGAGCCTGGAGCCTGCTTTGGATTCTGTGTCTCCTTCTCTCTCTCTGCCTCTCTCCCACTCACGCTCTGTCTCTCTCTCTCAAAAAAAAATTTAAAAAATATTTTAAAGAAAACTTTGAAAAAATAATAAAATAAAATAAAATTCCCAATTATGGACCATGATCCTTTGGTTATTCCGTGACTATGACGTGGATGGGATGAGAAGAGGGGTAGAGCAGGGGCAGTAGATTTGCAAGGTGGACTCTATGGTAAGTTTGTATTAGTAATAAAACCCAAGTAATTCTACTACCACTATCACCAATGCTACCACTGCCCACTGACCAACACTGAGTGCCAAGCTTTCTTCTAAGTGCATACAACAAGGCTACGAAGTAGATGCTGTTTTCATCTCTGTGTTGCAAGTGTTACAAGTGGTAGGCACTGAGGAGTTAAGTCCCAAGGCCACACAGCTGATAAGTCCCAAGCTAGGTGTGAAACCAAAGCATCTGATCTGAGAAGCACACTTTAAGCACCTGTCAATATAGACCCTCACACAGAAATGTTTCCAGAAGGTAAGGGACATAGGAATTCTGAACTGCTGATCATTCTCTGATGTATTGTTTTCAGTCTCCTGCCCCTGTTTGTGCTGTTTCCTTTGCCTTGGGTGGCCTCCTTTCCTCCACCCTTTCCTTCTCATGGATTACTCTACATCCTTCAGATCTCACCTCAGGGGTCATTTTGCTCAGCAAAGCTTTCCAGAATTCTCCTCAAGGTGGTCTGGGTCCCTTCCCTCACTGACTTATGTTGGGTACTCTGAATACATCTATTGTTACACTGCCCATAGCATCCTGTTACCTTCCTGCCTCATCGTGAAGCCGTGGGTGTTCCCTCTGTCTCATTCTTTAAATTCAGTCAATCACAGTGTGCAGGTGATTTAACCTCTTCAGTATTTCTAGATTCATCCCTCCCTCTCTATTCCTATGATCACTGCCCTGGTTCTCACAGTACCTCCTGCAGCAGTCTTCCCATAGTTCCTTCTTTCTCTGACTTCCACACACCTGCCCCATCAAGCCCTCAGTGACTGCCCGTGACCTGGGGAAAAGACATACTTGGCCCAGCACAGCCTCACTTGGTTGCTGCCCTTAGCCCCATTGCTTGACAGATGTCTGTTTTATGCTGTCAGCCTTGCATCTGGAGCTTCAGCGGGGCTCACTTACGTATTGTTCCAACCCCACCCCACCCTCAACCACTCCTCCCAACAGGCTGTCTCTCCCTTCTGCACAGCTGCTCACACATTGTTGTTCATGTGCACCTGAAATGCCCTGTCCTTCCCACTGGCAAATTCCTGCTGGATTTTCAAGGCATCTTTGCTGTCTCTTACACTCAGAGGCTTTGGGTGGCTCCTCTGTCAGATGCACTAACACTGAGCCCTCATGACTCCTGTACCTCCTCTTTCAAGGGGCTCACTATCTTGTTTCCAATCTGTCCTTTAGGTTTCTGCCTCCCTGACTGGATAAGAACTTCCTGAAAGGGGGTGGGGGGCGCCTGGGTGGCTCAGTTGGTTAAGCATCCAACTCTTGCTTTGAGCTCAGGTCATGATCTCCTGGTTTGTGAGTCTGAGCCCGGCATTAGGCTCTGCGCTGACAATGCTTGGGATTCTCCCTTTCCCTCTCTCTCTGCCCCTCCCCACCCCTCTGTTTCTCTCTCAAAAATAAACTTAAAAGAAAAAAAGAACTTCCTGAAGGGGAAGACTGGTATATTCCCCGTTATATCTTTAGTGCCTGGAACATAGCAACTACTCAATAAATGTTTAATGAGTGAATTAAGGAGTTAGTGTAAGTATCACATATATAAATACATGTGAATAATATTGTCTCCACCTTTTGGGCCTGGTGCCTTACTATTTCTCCTTCCTCCTCACTCCTCATTAAACTTGGAGCTGTTCCCAAAGTCTATCTTGAGTATCCCATGATCTGTGTGATTATTTACACTGTTTCTGATGCATTTTCCTTCTCAGTATTGCAGCAGATCTCAGCTTCCCCGGGAAGCCTTCCCTGATTACACAAGATGGAATGAGTCATCTTCCTCTTACATTACTGTTGAAATCTCTGGCACTGAAATTGCCTTTGTCCTCAGCAGACGCCAGCCCCTGAAGGCAGGGATTGAGTCTTGCTCATTTTGTGGCTCTCTGGTACCTACCACAGGCCTAGCACCCATCTGTGTTAAAGAATTTGACATAGCCGCAAAGTGTAACATGTTTCATGGTGCATCAGACCCTTTGTTTAGTGCATAACAGTTGAGTGAATAAGAAAAATAATTATTGTGAAGGCCCTGTTTTAATCTCATCTCAGAGTCTTCAATTAAGCAAGATCTTCTACAGTCAAAATACTAAAGCCCTCAGCTACTTTTGTTAATTTTAATAACAGGTGGTCTTCTGAGGCCTGAATAGATGTGGCTACTGTTACACTTTTAGAAAAAATGGCCTGGGGCATCTGGGAGGCTCAGTTGGTTAAGCATCGACTTCGACTCAGGTCATGATCTCACAGTTTGTGAGTTTGAGCCATGCATCGGGCTCTGCAGTGACAGCTCGGAGCCTGGAGCCTGTTTCAGATTCTGTGTCTCCCTCTCTCTCTCTGCCCTTCCCCTACTCATGCTCTGTTTCTGTCTCAATAATAAATAAACATTAAAAAATTTTTTAAAAAGAAAATATGGCCTGTCTTACCATCTGAGGGAAATATAATTGTATGTATGGCAAACACTTAATGAATTCTTAGAAGTAAACAAGTTCAGCTTTTTATATCTTTATTAACAGATGTCCACGTGTTTGTGAGATCTTTAACATAAACACTAAGACTGATTTATAATTCCCATAATAATGAAGAGGGTACAGCCCACTAAGCCACTTAAGTCCATGAAGAGGTTGTTTTTAGTGAATAAAGTGCCAACACTTCTGACAAGTGAGTCTTGGGCTAACATCCTACATGCTTTGGATTGATCCTTCCCTAATGAACTCCTACAAATCTATGGAAGTTTACCCAATAAAGAATGAACACCACCGGAGCAAGTGAGAGATCACAGCTGCCCCATGGTCACTTTCCTGACTTCATTTATTCCATTGTTTATGAAGGATATTTCTATTACTTAGATATTCATATGATATATTTTTTATTATGAACTGCTAGTCAGAACTTCTGGTAAAAAATGCAAAGCAAATAATTCCTAATTTGGAACAGCATGAACACAATTCTCCTCAGCACTAGTGAATAAAATTAACCTCAGTAATACAAACAGCTCTTTTTTTATTTTAAAGTCGTTTCATTGTCAATGCATTGCACACTGTTGGCCTAATGTGAGATCTTACTCTTCCCATTTACTTATATCCTCTCTACTTGATGATTTGTAATATTCCATTTTAAGGAAATAAAATCACACACATGTTAACATCCACTAAATGTTAACTGCACATGCAGGGTCCTGGGGCTGTCAGGTAGGCACCCTCTCAACAATCTTAGAGCTAATCACCTGACAAAGAAAACATGAACAAAAACCTAATGATGACAGCATAGCAATGCATTATAATAGAGATACATACAGATGCAATGGGAAAACAGAAGAAGGGCATCCAAGGCTTGAGGGTGGCGAAGCACCAGGAAGGCTTGCCAGAGAGATGTTAAGCTGAAATAAGGTTAGCAAGGGAAAAAGAGTAGGGAGAGTCTATTAGTTTCTTAGAGCCGCCATTATAAAATACCATAAACTGTGTGGCTTAAGAAATAGGAAGTCTGAGACCAAGATGTCAGTAGGGTTGTTTTTTTCCAGTGGCTCTTGGGGAGAATCTTCTGCATCCTTCTCCTTGCTTCTGATAAGCTTCAGCAATCCTCAGTATTCCTTGTTTTTAGATGTGCCACTCCAATCTCTGCCTGTGTCTTTGCAGGACCTTCTCCCTTATGCGTGTGTGTGTGGGGGAGGGGTCTATGTCCAAATTTCCTTCTTCTTATGACACCAGTCATTTTGGACTTAGGGCCCACCCTAACCCAGTATGACCTCATTTTCACATGACTATATCTACAATGACCCTATTTATAGGTCAGGTCACATTCACAGGTTCCAGGTGGACCCAAATTTTAAGAGACAGTATTCAACCCAGTACAGAGGGCATTTAAGTAACACAAAGCAGTATGGATGAAGGTGGAGAGACTTTGACATGTTTGGGCAACCACAGAGCCTTCTTAATCGCTGGATTGAAACACTCTGGGGTCCTACCAAGTTATGTGTCTGAAGAGGTAATAGGAGTCTCATCACAAAGAACCTGTGTGCTAAGCTCAGGAATTTGAATTTTCTCATGAAACGTGTGGGTGTCATTGAAGGATTTTAATTCTGGAAGCTACATGATCCTATTTGCATTTTAGAAAAATCTCAGTGGCAGCAGTGTGGAAAACTGAAGAAGGTACAGATTGGAGGCAGAGAGATGATGTAGGAAGTCTTTGAAATAATTCTGGCAAGAAATGGTAAGTGCCTACATTACACCAGCAGTAGGGAAACTAGAGAAGAGGTGGTAGACAGAGAAGATATTAAAAAAGAATTGTCTATAAGACAAATCTCACTGGTTAGTGAGATGTGAGAAAGGAGAATAGAGAAGTGGGAGTGGTTTTTAAGTTTCTTACTCAAGTGAGAAGATGGAGGTAACCCTGGCTGAGATCATTAAGAGGGAAGAATGTACTTAGAGGTAAGAGTGGATGAGTTTTGGCACATATCTAATTAGAGGTATCAATAACACTTCTAAGAGGAGAGCTGCTCTTTTGGAGATTGTTACAGTTCTGGCTGGAGATGTATTTGAGATTGATGGCTATGTAAGTAATTGTGTCCCCCAGGTTGAATGTATGAAGTGAGACGAGCACAAGTTCTAGGAAGTGCCAACATTTAGGAAATGAACTGAGGAAAAAAGAGCCAAAGAGCAGTATTAAGAAGGAATTCTGTAGAGAAAAGAAGAAAACCGAGTGAACATATCACAGATAAGAGAGCTTCTAGAAGGACAGAGTGCTCAGAATGCCAAATGCTGCACACAGAGAAGTCAAGATAAGAGAAGGCATTTATTTGTTTTGGCAAAATCCAGTCATTGGTGACTTTAGCAAGGGCAGTGTTAGTAGAATGCAGGAATGACAGAGGAAAAACCAAGATGATAGTAGATTGGGGAGTAGCTGTGCAGAAAGGGGGATGTAGGTACTATAGACTGTCTTTTCAAGAAGTTAGACTATGAGGGAAGCACTGCTGTATAAGAATTAGATAGAAATCAATAGCTACATGGGGTTAGGGAAGAGGGTTTCGATGATGGTAGATATTTGAGCATGGTGTGATCCAACTCTGGGAAAACATGGACTCTACAGAGTGGGCTTGGAGTGGGGTTACTAGCAGGAAAGGGGTTCAGATATCTCTTCAAATAAAGTTGTCTACTGAGGACATGTTCTTAAAGCAGTTGAGAGATCTCTCACATAAATGCCATTGTGAACTTTTTGTTAATAGGAATAAAAATCTTTCCTTCATGTTTCACGTAGTGGACATTGTTTTGCTGCCCACTCCTCCCAAATCCCCTTCCTTTTATAACAACACCCCCATTTCTTCTTAGGGAATTGATTTTTTCCCTTTGCATGTAGCCTTACTAGAACTTCAGTTAAGGTGCCCTGCCCTCTTCTATATAAGGACTAATTGGGCCTGTCTCCCAGGATTTTGAATCTGGAGACTTTAACTGAGACAGGTATTTGAGGGATGATTAGAGTTCATTTATCCCTGATTAGGGATACCCTCATTTCTAACCTTTTCTGAACCTACCTTTGTAGCCTTCCCTTTGATTTTATGACTTCCCCATAATCTTAGATAGGCTGTAGTGTCTAAGACTCTGGAGCCACAGAGCTTGGATTCAGATCCAGGTTTGGCAACATCCTAACTGTGTGATCAGGAACAAGTTACTTAATTTCTCTGTGCCTCAGTCTCTACATCTGTAAAGTGCAATAGTGCCTACATAAAGGGTTTTCTAGGAATTAATTAGTCCAATGCTTAAAACAGTGCCTAGTCAGAGTAAATGCTAGAGGTGTTTGTTATTGTTATTCCAACAAAGTCCTCTTTTCTATAAATTATCAAAGGTCATTTGTTGCTATGTGCCACCAAGGAATCCAAATGGATACCTCCTTTATTCCAAATGAGTAACATTTTATTATACTAAACTTGAAAATGTAGATATAATGAATCATTTCATAGGAAGTGGCCATTTACAATAATTTGAAGAGAGAAAGAGTATTTGAATATATTATAGTTGTGGCAAATGGATGAAACTTCTCATTTAAGAATCAAATAAAGAACATTAAGAGACGTGAAAGGCGTGTTTGTACAGAATTTTGGAGAACTAACCTATGAGTTTTTAAAAATTTTTTTGAAATGTGATTGCTCCACAATGGCTACTGATAGAAATGAGGTGACTATAATGGTTGTTTTCTTTTTAAGTTCTTAATACAGTGGAAAATGCAGTAACCTGGGAATCAGGTTTAGAGACTCATCTCACTTATGTCCCCTAGAAGTTAATTTTTCTCATGGAGTTTCAATTTTCTCACTCTGAAAGTACTCACTGCTACCTGACACTGAGTTACATAGCAATATTGCAGCAATAGGTAACTGATAATGTCGGTTATAAAGCTATAGAATTAGGTATGATCACGCATGGAGAAAGGAGGTAGTGAAAAAGGCCAAGGACTAAATCTGCTCAACTCTGGCATTCTGAGCTGAAGACAAAAAGCTACCCAAGATGGGCAATACAGAAAGACAGAAGAAAACAAATAGGCTGTGGGTCATGGAAGCCAAGAAAGGCATGTATTTCAAAAAGGAAACCAGGCATGTGTTGAATATGGCTAAGAAGTCAACTAAAATAAAAGCAGAAAGTCTTTTGGATTCATCCACATCAAGGTTACCAATGATGGCAGCATGACACTGGGTGAAATCCAGTGATGAAAGCTGGGCCTTCTGAGGTAAATAATGGGCATCAGGTGACAAGATGATATATTCCTAGGCCCTCAGACACCCAAGGACAGATGATGGAATGACTAAGATGTCCACATCAGGTGGCCCCAGAGTTGGTGGACAGAACAGACATGGCAATCTCCTTCTTGCAGACAAGTAATCTGAAAGTCAGTATTGTTGACTAACTCTACAAGGTTTCATGATAAAGGGAGCAAAGCTGAGCTGTAGATCTAATGAGGGGATTAAGAATGGCCAGGCAGCCATGTGGAGTGACATCTGGCTCAGCACAAGCAAAGCACAAGTGGTTCTGAAGCAAGAAAGAGTTCAATACTGATTCCTACAGGGGTCGCCTGAAGCCACAATATTCCCACTAAATTTAATGGTTCTAGGAGAAATATTCTTTGTTTGAGCTGAGGGCTCCTCCCAAGATGTGTGAGAAGCTTATGTATCAGAATGAATTGTTGAACAGAAAAAAAAAAGACATTAAAAATTGTTATAATGGGAAATTTAATATTTAGGTCCATCTAAACAAGCATATTGGACACATAGCCTTATGAGCTGTCATTTCATAAACATATTCTCCCTACCCCCTACCATGGGACACTTAATTATGAATTCCATCTAGAGCTTTAGGAGCCCATCTTCTTCTGGATTTTCAGTAGGCAGAGCACTGCCCAGCCAACATGCCTACTCCACAAATGAGGGTAGGAGAAATGATACTTCGGCCTTTGAACTCACATCATGGGAATAATAGGGAAGAGGCTGGAACACTGCACTATGTCAATATGCCTGACAATAATAATCTCTAACTTTTTCCTCATTTCTTTACACTTTGCAGTGCACTCACATTATCTTTTAATACATTTATGTTTCTTTTCTTTGATCTTTAAAGACTTTGGGGTAGGTGAAGGGAGGATATGCTTCTCATGCGTAACAGATTACTGTGATTTCTGTAAAGGAACATAAGACAGATGTCTAGCTTTTTTTCTTTTTTTAAATTTAAATCCAAGTTAGTTAACATATAGTGTAGTAACGGCTTCAGGAATAGAATTTAGTGATTCATCACTACGTATCACACCCAGTACTCATTCCAACAAGTGCCCTCCTTAATGCCCATCACCCATTTAGCCCATTACCCCTCCATCTCCCCTCCAGCAGCCCTCAGTTTGTTTTCTGTATTTCACAGTCTCTTATGGTTTGCTTCCCTCTTTGTTTTTATCTTATTTTTCCTTCCTTCCCCCTATGTTTGTCTGTTGTTTCTTAAATTCCACATATGAATGAAGCCCTATAATATTTGTCTTTTCTCTGACTGACATTCCACTTAGCATTATACACTCTAATTTCATCCATGTTGTTGCAAATGGCAAGATTTCATTCTTTTTGGTCTCCAAGTAATATTCCATTGTGTATATATACCACATCTTCTTTATCCATCATCAGTCAATGGACACTTGGGCTCTTTCTATAATTTGGCTATAGATGTCTATCTTTTTAAAAGAAATTAACTGCCATTTACATTAGCACTCCAAATAAATGAAATACTTAGGTATGCAAATACCCGGGAATGCAAAATGGTACAACCACTTTGAAAGACAATTTGGCATATTTTTACCATACAATCTAGCAGTTGCTCCGCTTGGTATTTACCCAAAGGAGTTGAAAATTTGTACCCACACAAAACCTGCACATGGCTGTTTATAGAAGTTTTATTCATAAATACCAAAACTTGGAAGAAACCAAGATGTCTTTCAACAGGTAGATGGATAAATAAACCCTGGTACATCTAGACAATAGAGTGTTATTCAGTGCTAAGAAGAAATGAAATCCTGTGAAAAGTCAGATTAATTCTAAATGACTATTACTAAGTGAAGGAAGCCAATTTGAAAAGGACACCTACCGTGTGATTTTGACTATCTGACATTTTGAGAAAAACAAAATAATGAAAAAAGTAAAAAGACGAATTGTTTACTAGGAGTTGGTGGGGCAGGGGAGAGGTAAAGAGGGGGATGAAGAGGTGGAGCACAGAAGATTTTTAGGACAGTGAAAATACCCTGTATTTTGATGTTTGTATGTTTGATACCATGATGATGGGTATATGTCTTTATAGATTTGTTCAAACCCATAGAATGTACAACACCAAGAATTAACCCTCATGTAAACTATTGTCATTGGGTAATTAACATGTGTCAATTTAGATTCATCAGTTGTAACAAATGTAACACTCTGATGGGGAATGTTAATAGTGGGGGAAGCTCTGCTTGTGTTGGGCAGGGGTATATGGGAAATCTCTGAACCTTCCCCTCATTTTCCTGAGGGGTGAATTAGTCATATTTCTCAACTCAGTTTTTGAGCACTGCTCTATAAATGACCCTATTTGTTTAGTTAATTAAATAATAATTAATTTCTCCTTTTCCATCTACTTACTTCTATCCCTCTTCTGATGGGCCACCATGGCTAATGCAATAGTAATTAATGAAGGGGGATCTATAATTAAGAACGATTGAATTAAAATATGAATTAGAATACCATTAGCAAAAGCTACAATAATAGAATTAAAATAAATACTCTCAAAGGGGCCTAAAGATCATAGTACAGATACTTAATAGAATAAATAAGAGTAAAAGTTGTATAAAATACAATTATACATGATCATACCTGGTGCATAGTAGGTGACCAGTAAATATTTGTGAAACAATGATTGGTGGTTTCAAATTCATTGTTAGTATCAAAAAAATATTCTCTATTATTTTCTATGTGGCTAAGGAACAAGATAGTTCTAAGCGTCAAGACAGGGCACACTGTATATCCTGTACTACTAATGTAAGTAAGAATTTCCTGCAGTTCAATTCTCTTGAGACAGGTAAGGCTCCCAGAACTTTCCCTTGAAATTGTCTGACTGGCCTAGGTTAACTGTAGACATTATTCATTATGGAACCGAGAGCTCTACATAAAACTGGCCCACTGTTAAGATCAGTGAGGCAGATTGGAGTTTTGTTTTTCTTTTTTCTTTATGAAATGTATCGGCAAATATTAACCAGTCTGATTAGAATCCCAGATTGCATTACAGTGACGATGTTACAGTTCGTCATTACTGGTGACGTGGACAAGGAGGCAAACAAAAGTCTATTTCATTAAGGAAGGAATAAATAACAACCAAGGAAGGGCTTGCACATGTTTTCTGCAGCTCTTTGCAGAGCTGGTAGGAAATGAGTAGGGAGGAAGGAGGGCTGCATTTTGCTCCTCCTACAAAAGTGGATGCAATTATTATCATGTTAGCTGGGGCAGAAAACTGCCAGAGCAAATCTGTTCCAACTGTCAGGGAATCTGTTCTGAAGAAGGAAGAGGGAAGTTATCCCTCAGTCTCTTATCTCTGTTTTGCTTCCTTTTTTCTACTGATTCCAAGATCCTCAAATATAACCAAAGGTCAAAGAATGTGCTAATGCCATCTAGCATTAAGTGACTGCTGGCTCTAAGCAGAATGTTATTATTTTATTATTGATTATAGCATCTTTCATAGTACAATGTAGACATCACACCGTAAAAATATAAAATTAGATATCCAGCTTCTGTTCTATTACTCAAATCAGAGAGCTAACCCTATCTTGTATTCAAGCTCTCTTCTTAGACAAAAGGCACTGTTTCACTCTTAGATGAGTTGCCTTCCACCCCCAACCCTATAGTCCCAAGTATAGGTACTCACCACACAATGCACATGCATGCATGAGTGCCCATGCTCACACAAACACACACATACACAGTTTGCCTGGTCTCTTACTGAAATGTGGAAGTCACCAGGACATGGTGCTTGCCAGAGAGGCAACAGCTCCTGTAGCCACATCTATAGCTCCCATGCTGTCCATAACCTTCTGGAGATTTAAATCTCAATTTGTAGTGATTGGATTAATGTTAAAATTGAGATTATCAATTAACTTGAATTTAAGACTTGGGAACAAATTTACTAGATTTCCAGATGACATTAACTGAGTAAAATTGCCATGTAATGAATTTACCAAATCTTTTTTAAATTGAGAAAAATAAATGACCTACCAAAAAGATGTGATTCCCTCCCTCTTTCTTGTTTTTAGCATTTCTAAAGCTCTACATGCTAGATTCTGTGCTAGGTACCAGAGGCCAAGCTAAACACCTGGTTATCTTTTCTGTGGATTTCTGAGTTAATCTCCCTGTTTTTCAATCTGTTCCTCACTATGGATATCAGTTTGGTAGGTGTTATTTAGCATTTTTAAATGGAATGGAATTGAATAGAAAATATCAAAAGATAAGTATTGTTTTTAGTAACATTTTATTTTAGTAGACTAAACAGTTGGATATGAATGTGTGTCCTGGGTTGTGATGTAATTTTTTATACACCGGAATGTGTCCTAAAAGCTTGAAATCCACTGCTATAGCTGATATATTTACAGAAAAAAAATGTGATATACTAAATATTCCATTGAAGCAAAATTCCCACTAACCACAATTATTTTAAAATATTTAGAAACGTGCCATCAGAAAAGTACCAAACAAAATCAGGGAAAATGGAAGTTTGAGTTGAATACCCAAAAAATAATCGAGGATGTGAAAAGAAGATTTCATTCTTATAAATCTTAAAATAGTATGTGCTGTCATTATCATGACCACCATATCAGTTCATATCATGAACACCATACACACAAGATGTCTGTGGTATGGTACAGTATGACCCATCTCAGTACCCAGCACCAGCAATTGCCATTTTGTGACTTTTTACTGCCTTCTGTTTTCACCCACTTGCTGCAGTCTTCTATTAAAAAAAACTTTTATAGCTTTCCCACCCGACATTCAGGCCCAGGCTTCAGGTCCCTGTTTACTCCATCATTCTCCCTAACTGGTTAGAGTCCCACTCCTTTACCCTTTTTTATGGTGAATAAATTGACCACATTCCTTTCTTCACTTCCTTTGTATTCTTTAATGCCACTATCTGTTCTGTATTGGTAATTTTAAAATGATAATCCATCAACAAATGTTGTGAAATACTTTCTCCCCAAGTAAGAAATAAAGATACTCAAGATGACTAAGTGAATAAAAAAATGCTCAAGATTCACATGCTATTGATTAAATTTATCTGAAAATTCTAAAATAATATTTCAAGCGAAAGGGACCTTTATTCCTTTAGTTCCTCAAATATTTGTTTAAAGCTTAGTGCAGTGGAATCCTACTGGTACCGAAAAATATTCCTTTCTTTTCAGAAGCATTTTTGAGCACCAGTTATGTTTCAAACCACATAGCAAGAGACTGGATTCTTTTGTAGCACCTAATAATTTCCATGAGAATAACATGGGAATCCCTGTTGCACAATCTATAGTTTTTTCCAATACTTGAGTAGGCTTGAAGAGCTGCATTTTGCCCTGTATAGGAGAATATGTCTCCCAATAATGGGTATCTTAACCTTAACCCAACCAATATGTCATTCAGGCATAATCACTTCTTGCATCCTGCCTGCTCTAGTTAACAATTTCTGTAATAAATTTCACAGTTGAGGGATTAAGCCTTAGAAATGGTTCATTATAAAAAGAGTGAATACAAACTACAGTGGTCTTTGGGAGGAGGGAGAAGACTGGGCAGATGAAGTTGTATTGGGGTGAGGTGGACATTTGAACACAGACCTAGTTCCAGAAAGGTTCCCTGAAAAAGTTTAGTGGCCTACAGTATTGAGGTGATTTGCTCTTTAATAACTGCTTCACACATTCAGCATGCTAGCCTGCTGAAAAAGTTCATTATTGCTCGGTTGAATTGTTAATCAACTTTGTAGAGGAAATTCAGCAGGATCCTTGCACCAGGGAGCAGGAGAGCAGGAACCACCCACAGTGGTCATTTTGAAAAACATAATTTGTGCCAGAGTATTTTCAACAGTATTTCATACTGTGAAAAATCAGAAGAAGTTTTTCCCTCAAGGAACAAATGACTAACTTAGAAATGTTTAGAGATCCTCCTGGGTGGGAAGAAATCCTGCCATCCCACCTGTCATGAACCTTGATAGCCAAGTATAACAAGCATACCTCAAAATCATACGTGCTGCTCCTCCTTCTTCCAACTGATAATTGTTAAATGTTGCTTCATAATCATTCAAGAGCTTTTATAAAATTTCACTCTTTTAAAATGTTCATAGCCAGTTGCTCAAGAGAGGTATAAATATTCAACAATAGGTTCTCTGGGAGAAAAGCATCCAGATTTGCAGAGTTTGCCTATTTCTGTGGTGTAAATATTCCCACCACCATGGCGGATTTCAGGCTACCTACATGATGTTCCTGATGACAGAGAGGGAAGAGATGAACACAACCAGCCATGTAAGCCAGCTCCAACACACTCTGGCTGGAAGCCTACGGTTTCCATCGTTCACTACTCGTGCACCTTACTCATGCTCCAGAATTTTTATATAAAAGAGAATTGCAGGACCCACGTAACTGGAAGTGGAGGCTGGATATTAACTGCACTATTTTTATTAGATTGTATGTTTATTGGGAGTGAGTTGGAGACAGAGAGAGAGAGATGGCAGTGGCAGGAGTAGCTACAGCTCCCCATCCATGCCATTGTCCCACCCTCAGCACAGCCACCCATTTGGAATATAGTCTTGTTCTTGAGTCATCTTGGCAGCCTCCCCCAACAAATCACTCTGATTTGAAATCTTGGAATCATCCTTGATTTTTTCCCCAGGTTTGCTCCCTACATCGGAGCGTCATTCGACACTTCAATACCACCTCAGCCATGGTTTTCATGTCTCTTCTTTTCTTTATATTCTTTATAGTGACAACATCGATGGATTCCTCCTTACCTCTTTTGTAGCAATAGCATCATAATTGATCTCCCTACCTGTCGATTCCTCCCTGCTAGTCAGTACAGATTAAAAGCTGCTTCATTTATAAACTTCCCAATTGTTTTCACTGCCTTGTTGGAAATCATGTAGTAGCTTCCTACTTACTGCCTACCCAAAAGCCCAAATTTGTTAACAATGCCATTAAGACTTGTCATTCTCAGCCAATCTAACATCTCAGCTTTTAGTTCCCAATAGCCACTTTTATGTAACTACATATCAGTATCAGTTGTTTTACAAATAGCATCTAAACTGATAAAGTCAAGCACATCCAGGTGTGTACTAGCTGATAAATATTTTCAGTGATATCCCTGCTTATGAGTACACTATGTTTAAACTTCCAGGACAAGCCACCTTTCCCTGAGTGAATAGTATATTCTCCCCATATCACCTTTCTTTTTGTGAGTTTCTCTGAATTCCTCCCTGCTATACAGCTGAAATATTCCGTCATTCAAAGTCAAAGCATGTAGCACTTATAGACATTAAAAACACAGAAAGAGAAGATAATACTTCTTAAAGCCAGAAGTAGAAAAGAAATGACTGTGGCATTTAAATGGCTTAAACCAGATGCCAGAGACTGACTGGGGCCCAGATAGGAAAGAATGTCAAGGACCAATGAGAAGCAATGATAAGCAACTCCCAGAAAAGGCATGTTAATGCTCTTGAATCAGAGCCATCATGTGCCTCTAGGTCAGGTGATTGTTGACCTTCTAAGGCTGGTTAAGTATTCTAAAGCAGCAACATATAGGACTACCTCAGCTGGGCAAGCTTAACCCCAGATTTCTAATCATGTGGAGTCTAATCATGTACTTGGGACTCATGCAGAACTGGTATAGGCGAAGAACAGGTGTAATATCTGAAACTGAGACAGAGCATTGAGATAACACAAGATCTAGAAGTGCAGTTTCAGAGAGGAACACACTTCTCACTTTTTGTGCTATAAATATTCTTAGCAAGGGGAAACTCAGAGATTTAACATGGATTATGAAATGGGAAACCTTGGAGCTTTGGGGTTCAATTTGGTAGGAATTTTGTTTCTTCATTCCTAATCGTCCTCACATTTTTTGGGCTACATTTTACATCATTAAAATAAGCCTACACATACAAGGTTTTAAAAATACAAAAGAATAATGAATAAAATTTTAAAAATCACCCATAATCCCACCATATATCAAACCCATATATTTTAGTACATTTCCTACTTATATTTTTTCTACATATATATTTTCTACATATTAGATGTATATTTCTTGCAGCCTATGGCACCATAATTTGTTGAATCGATCAAAAATTAGAGAAAACAAGGAATTTTAAAAATGATACATATATTCCTAAGATTTTTTTCTTCCAACTGAAAACATTTGAATTTGCATTGTTCACTAGGCTTTTGATACAGGACAGATGTTTTCCTTGAGAATAGAACCCCTGGTTGGAGTTTTGGATCCTCTTTCTTAACATAAATTCATAATGGACCCTCAATGTTTTCCTACTTCAGTTTTGTTACAGTGAAGCAAAGCATCCGTAATTAAGAATAGGGATGTTAAGTGTTTAAAATTATTTTCCTCTTTGACAGCTCTCTCACACACTCCTCATTCAATAGCTACATTTTTTTTAGGGACCCACCTTTGTTACGTCTTATCAAAGCATTCAACTTCATTGCAAAGGAAACAAAAACACTTTTGCACTCAAGTTTCATCTTTTTTTAAAGTAAGATAGTTAAATTATGCGGTTACAAGAACAAAGACAACTGGTGTGAACAAGTTCAGTGTGAACAAGTCAGTGTGAACTGACTCTTGGTTTTCATACCGCATGAGGAGCAGAACCGGGCAGGCTCACCAGCTGCCAAGGTTCCATGAGTCATGGGTTCCATCAGTAAATCTTACACTAGGAGTGGAAAGCGAATCAGCTAGGTGGAGGTTATGTAGAGAGCTTACAATCCTACAATGAAACCCATTGGTCATAAACCCTTACCAGTTCTTTTGTTTGCTTTCTAAGGCTCAGTTGCCAGAAGTAGAATTATTGGTTCAAAGGGTATAGATATTTGCAGTGTTCTTCATCAATTTGTGCACCTATAACATGACCGAGAATGCCATTCTCACCCCACCCTTGCAAACGTTGAACATTATTTTTAATCTCTGCCACCAAAATAAGCAAATATAGTGTTTTATTAATTTACCTGAAGATGGTTTTATATAATATGGTGGTTCTCAACTCTGTAGACTTGTCAGCTTCGCCGAAGAAACTTCTGAAAAATTTTCGTGTCTTATAATTTTAGCTGCAAAGTATATAAAGTGGTTACAATAGAGGCGCCTGGGTGGCTCAGTCAGTTAAGTGTCCAACTTCGGCCCAGGTCATGATCTCATGGTTTGTGAGTTCTAGCCCTGTGTCAGGCTCTGTGCTGACATCTCAGAGCCTGGAGCTTGCTTTGGATTCTGTGTCTCCACCTCTCTTTGTCCCTCCCATGCTCATGCTCTGTCTCTCTGTCTCTCAATAATAAATAAATGTTTAAAAAAATTTTTTTAAATAAATAAATAAAATGGTTACAATAGAAGTAGTGAAAAGCAGCATATCAATTTATGTTTATGCTTTATAACTTATTACAAAATATTGGCAAATAAATCATATTAGGCTTATACTGACTAAAAACAAGTGAGAGTGGGGAGAAGAGGAGAGAAAAGGGGAAGGAAGGAAGGTTGGTTCAACGGTAGTGTAGTAAATAAGCATCAAGTGAAATGTAATTGGAAATCAAACAACATTTTAATGTTTAGACTTGTACCAAATCATAGTAATCTGTGATTTTAGTGTTAGCATATGTTCCTACCCACTATTACCTTGATGAATTAATCACAAAGTTTTAAAATGTTTTAAATGTTCCAAAAAAGGCCTGAAGAATCAGCAGATATAAGAATTCCCTAGGTTGGAACAACATATCTGAAACAATTTTGTTTAATGTTTGGTATTTTTCTATAAATTTATTTACATATTACAAGTTCTCCAAAGTATTTTAAGCAAAAAGAGACATTGTAATCAGTCACTTACAAGCCCCCAGATAAGATGAACCCCCTGTAGGGATGGAATTAGAAGTTGCCCATCTCCATACATAGCAGATGTCATTGGAGGAATAGAATTTGTTGTCTAAATTAGCCAACAGGAAAAAAGAACTAAATATGTATACATCTTGTGTGTGTGTGTGTGTGTGTGTGTGTTCCTTTCTGTTAAGACCACATCTTAAGTGAAAATTGAGGCATGTATAGGAATATTTATGGTAGAAATATAACTCAGTATCTTTAAAATACACTCCTACCCAAAACATCCAGAATGTATGGTTAACTTGGCTGTATATGTATATCCTCAAGGAAAAATCAATCCTCAAATGCCAGTAAAAACTAAATGAAAATCATAGAAACTATGGCCTATGATGAATGTAAGCTAAAATGCAAAAGGCAATATTCATTCATTCAAAACGTGTTTGTTGCGAGCTTTTAATATATAGGCCATGCATTTCACTAGGCACTTGGGGTATATAAATGAGCAAAAGTAGATAAAAGTGCTGCCCTCTTATAGCCTGCATTCCAGCAAGGGAAGATAATCAACATCTAATACTCATAATAAGTGGATAAATGTTGCAGTATTTTATTTATTATTTTTTAAAATTTTTTCACATTTATTTTTGAGAGACAGACCACAAGTGGCAGAGGGGCAGAGAGAGAGGGAGACACACAATCCAAAGCAGGCTCCAGGCACTGAGCTGTCAGCACAAAGCCTGATGCGGGGCTTGAACCCACAAACCAAGGTCAGACGCTTAACCAACTGAGCCACCCAGGCACCCCAAATGTTGCAATATTTTAAAAGGTGATTAGTGCTATGGGAAAAAAAAATAAGTAAGCATAATAGAACTTTTGAAGTGACAGAGAGTGGAAGTCAGAAGACTTGAAATTTAACAGTAGCCTGTTCTAGAGGGACCTCACTCATGCACAAAGACCTCAAGAAGCCCTGTGTGATCACCTTCCTTCTCTAACCTCCCCTCCTACTCAGCTCCAGCTGTCACGTTGAACTCTTCACTCTTTCCCACAAGCTCCTGCCTTTCAATGGGCTGTGCCCTCTGCCTGGAGAACCAAGAATGAGGCAAAATGTTCCCAGTGCCCTGAGGTCGGTAAAACAAAAAACAAGCAGCTACTGGAGACGAGAGACTGCACAGTGGCTTTTGGTTAATTTTATCAGAGAAGGTCTTAGGGAGGAATTACCTTTCAAAAATGCTTTTCAGATGTACTGACTTGCTGTCTTCTATCTACATACATAATGAGTTTATTTGTACCTCCCATTCTTATGCTGTGGGAGACAGTAGGATTTGGGAATCAGACTCACTTGGTTTTGAATTCTAACTCTTCCACTTAATGAACATGAACCTTGGGCAAGCTGGATTTTTCTGAGTGTCAGTTTTCTCATCTGTAAAAATGAAGATAAACCATCTTTGAGGCTTGTTGTAAGAAAAGTGACATACAAGGTCTAGCAAATGATAATGAAGACGGGACACCAGTCTTGACAGAGAAACGAATGAGATAATGAAAGACATTTTTAAAACTCTGCTAAGGAGAGTATATCTTGTTTTACAGGTAATGGAGAACCATTATATTGATTTGCACAGAGAAGTGTCATATCTATGTGTTTATTTTAGAAAGATAACATTAGCAGCAAGTGGGGAGGTAAGTTTTTGGAATTGATGAATCGAGAGCAGGTACGGTAGTGTAATAATGCATTGTTGTGAAATACGATTAATTCAAGAAAGCCAGGTAGTGTTTGAAGAGGTGACTTTGATAACTGGCGATTAAAATATGTATTCTAATCGTTTTATCTCTACATTTAGTTAATTCTTATCATAGGAACAAAATAAATTAATTAATCATTTTCATCGACGTTTGACCCAATTTCGTAGATTTGGCTTTAGGCCATCCTTGGATTTATTGTTGGAGGAATGTATATAATTTGAGGACCAGCTGGTAGAGCTACCAGGAATAGGAAAGGGGAGGGGGAAGAAATCAGCTGATAAACAGGAGTCAGAGAGTCTGGGAAAAGAAACTTAAGTAAACTTTTTTTTTTTTTTGGTGACCCAACAGACATCACTTTAAAAAGCATTTTTCAGCTGTTGACTTTGAAAAATAATTACATTGCCTAGCTTGGAGCTTGTAGATAACCAGCATGGATAAGGAAATTATGGTTTCCTTTATCTAATTTCATGGCCAGGCTAACCTCTTGCATAGCAAAGACCAGATGGAAAGAGTGTGGAAGGATAAATCAGCATAAATCCATCATCACTGATAGAAAAGCTTCAGCACGTGCGAATGTTCAGTTTTGCCTAGTTGAGGAGCACCAGCTTTTAATTTCTTTATTACTTGTGAATAGGTAATACATTTATATAGTTTAAAATCCAAAAAGTACAAAAAGGTTATAGAGTGAAAAGTCTTCCATGCATCCTATCCCCCAGGCACCCAGTTCCCCTCCTCTGATAGTAATTTGTTTATTGTTGTAGAGATATTTTTTGATATACAAGCAAAAGGTTTTTCCCCTCTTAATACAAATGCATATTAAACATACTGCTTTGTATCTTAAAGCTTTATAAATTATCGCTGGGTTTTTGTTGTTTAATTGTTGTTTTACTTAATATATTTGGGAGATTGTTCCATATCAATACATAAAGAGTTTCCCCTTATTAAATACGGGTGCTTAATACACCTTTATACGAAAATACTATAAGTTTTATAATTGACCCTTTCTCTACTAGTGGACATTTAGATTGCCTCTAATCTTTTATTTCATGCAATGAATAACCTTGCACATATATCAATGAGTATATTTATTTATTTTACTCATAAGGTTAGTGCCTAACATGGAATTGCTGAGTCAATGTGTATGTGACCTTGTATTTTTGACAAGTATTGGCGAAGTGTTCTCTATAGAAGTTGTACTAATTTGCAGTTTCACAGGTTGAATATGAAGAGGACTATCTCTAACAGGAGAACAGAAAATATATCATTAATTCCTAGCTAGCTGGAGTAAGTCCAAAGTCTCTTACATCAACTCACAGGTATTCATTCTAAAGATGTTCCTTACTATCAAAGGTGAATATGCTCATCTCCTAGATGAGTGGTTTTCACCTGGCAACAGTTGTGCTTCCCAGGAGCCATTTGGCAATGTCTGGAGACATGTTTGATTGTCACAAATGGAGGGTGATGATGTTGCTGACATCTTGTGGGTAGAGGCCAGAGATGCTGTGAAACATCTTAGAGTGCACGGGACAGTCCAGCCCCCTTTCCCTACCCAACAAAGTTATCTTGTCTAAAAAGTCAGTGGTGCAGAGGTGAGAAACTCTGGCCTAGATAAACATCTACTTCCTCTTGATCACATTAAATACATCTTATAAACCTTAGGATTCTTCACTCTCTCTAACCTAAGGTCTTTGCCAAATAAAATGATGTGCTTCCATCGCGCATTTGTTTTTCATTTTTTGTTTCTTTTACATCTATTGTGTTGAAATTCGTGATTTCAGGAACTTTAAGCTCCTTAAAAACGTGACTATATCTTATTTTTATTTGTATCCTGAATATCTGTCACAAAGAAGGCACTCCGCTTATTAAATGAATGAATGAATTTAACAGTACTTCCTAATTATCTCCATGTGACTTAAGGGATTATTTTCTTTCCAATCAAAGACCATTCTCTTTTACCCTTACTTCACCTTTCTCTTAATTTCTAAATGTCTATTTTTCTTTAGACTTACATAGGCAACATTTTCTAGCCTACAAAAAAAGTACCAGGAAATGTCAATTGAATAAAAAATATTGGCCTTTCCCCTGATTTGAACTACTGTACATACAGTTTATTACCACAGCATTAGTCACTTAATTATATATATCTTGCTCATTCATAACTTTTGACTGAATTTATCTTAACTCCTCAAATGGATTGAAATCTCCTTAAGACCAAAATTAAAACTTTTAAGTACCTCATGATACCTAAAACAGTGTTTTACAGACTGTAAAGCAGGAGAGTGACTGGTTGTTTGATTTTCTTTTTTCTTTTTAAATGTTTTTTTGTTTTTTTTTTTGTTTGTTTTTTTTTTTGAGAGAGAGTACACACCCACCAGCAGGGGGAGGGGCAGAGAGAGAGGAGACACAATCCCAAACAGGCTCCAGGCTGTGAGCTGTCAGCACAGAGCCCCAGGCAGGGGTTGAACCTATGAACCTGAACCCTGATATCCTGACCTGACCAGAAGTTGGTGGGTCGTTTAACCCACTGAGCCACCCAGGCGCCCCCAAGGAATGTGTATGATTCCTTCTTCTTTTTTTTTTTTTAAATCACAACTCACAGATCAAACCCAAAGAAGATTCTGACATCCATCAAAAAAAAAAAAAAAAAAAAAAAAAAAAAAAAACCCTGCTCATTCTGGAGAGCAGAGCACTCTGAGACACCACTCAGGTCCTCCCTACAAACAGCAAAAAGGCAGCACCGCGCACAAGCTCCAGAGGCGAGGCCCTGAGGAATCCATCTGCTTCCTAATTTGCCTTCTCCGGGGTTTCCCTGCTCTCTAGGAGCAGAACAGCCCCTACTGACCAGCTCCACATATGGCTTTTTTCCTGTTTCCTTCACCGCAAGTACTGCCATCAGGCACGTTCCCATCGTTCAACATGATTAAAGACGCAAGTGTGCAAGGAGAGGCCCCTGGCCTGGGTCTGTCTTGTGCTAAAAGCAGAAATCACTAATAAGCTTTCATCCTGCAGCTGGGCAGCAAGGGTCCCCGCTTAGGCTCCCACTTGCGCAGGGAGCTGCAGTTGCCGGAGGGAAAGCAGGTGGAACAGAGGCCTGGTTTTAATGAGCTCGATGTGGTGCGTGAGGGGAAGTGCCACAGCCGGGGGAAAAGGCAGCCGGCCGATCAGCAAGGTCAGGGAGGAACCGAGCAAGGACAAGAATACTTGTTTATAAGGCCGAGTGGCGCTAAATATATCCAAAGAAAATTGGGATGTGGGGCAGCTTTGATAGTATCTCACCCAGGATTTTAAAATGCAAATACAGGGCTCTTATTTTATTGCTAATAGCGTGTTGTTCAACCATTAGTTAGCCTAGAGATCCTGTTGCATTTGTTTTGCAATTAAAATACGCTCGAAATTGAAGTCCTTCAGAGTGGAATTGCAAAAGAAGCAGAAGACATTCAGATTTGAGTATCTATCAGGCAAACCGAGTAAATGAAAAGAGCCACCTTGATTAGAGAAGGGAGGATTTAACAAAACAAATATTTTAATCGTTTTCCCAGAAGAGTTCAAATTAAAAAAAAAACTTATTTTAGGCATTTTTAAATAGAAATGTTGATATTTAGCTATGAGTTATCTCCGCAGGTAGGAAAATGGAGCTTTTGAGGGGTTAATTTTTCAAGGTTATTGAAACCTGAGTCTTGATTTTGCTGAGAAAGAACCCAAAAGTTCATGTCTCACACATGATCTAAAAAGAATAGATCTCATTCTTCTGTTAATTTTTGAATTAGCTAAGAGTTTCCTCTTCAAATGATAGTCTTTAGACAGGGGTTGCGGAGAATATAAAATAAACATTTCTGCTGGACCAGTTAAGAGAGACTCATTATAAAATATGTCACGTAGTTCGTGCCTCGTCTGGTAAATTATGCCAAAATAATAATTTTTTAAATAATAATAATTCATGATTATTTATCTGTTATCTTCCCAATACTATGCTAAGTATTTAGCTTATTGATTTCCTTTAAATGCTATAACAACAGTGTGAGGCAGGTAAATTTAAATTTGTGGAAATGCTGCTGGCATTTTTTTTTTCGTTTTTTTGTTTTTGTTTTTAGTTTTGTTTTACCTCAATTTCCCAGGTTCGTGTTTCGCACTTCAAAAAACGAAGAGGTAGACACAAAATAAAATGAGCAGCAGGCAAAAGTTTATTAATAAGATTAGAATGTAAGAATACTATGAAAGCTCTCTTTACAGTGAGGGGACATTATCAAGTGAATGCCCACGACAACAGGCAAGAGTCCTTGTTTTATAAAAGGTTCTGATCCACCCCCCCACCCCCCAACACCTTCCACCTTCCTTCGCAGGTCTTACCCTTATTGGTGAGATCACTCTAGGTGCTGGCTTGTCCATTCCTGTTTGGCTGGATTCCCATTGTATGAGGGGTGGTCTATGGCCAGACTTTGGGTCATACATTTTATAGTCTACTACTTATTTTTAGTTAGTTCTTTTGTCAAATTCCTGAGGGAAACCTGAGGGAGAGTAGGCGGGGTCTGTTACATTCATAAGAGGAAACTTACCCCAAGGGGGTTTGCTGTGGTCAGAAGCTCCCAGCATTGTTCCCAAATATGTGTTTTTCCCCACCCAGGAACCTCAGTTCTTAACTTTTTAACCTTTCCCTCTTTGCCTACGAATCCTATCTTTTCCTATCATAAAATGTTTTTCTTAGATAAAAGGATACTATTGGATGGTCTGGGGAATGGTTTCCAGGCAGGAACCCCTAAAATTATCTACAAACACATGTGTGTGCAAGTTTCTGTTTCTAGAGAGAAGGTCCCTACTTTTCATCACCTTCCCAAAAAAGTCTATGGCCCTTAAAATGTCCAAATTGGATTAATCATTATGAAGAGCGGGAATTTCTGTGTTGTCTACCTCTGTTTGTCTAAATCAGTAAAAGAGGTTTAAGGCTATGTTTTTTTGAGTTTTCTGTTGTTTCCTGTATTGCCTGATGAGGCTTCCTCCCAAGGTCATTGAGCTTGCCTCCGTGAAGAGTTCCCTATTTCTCCCCTGTGTAAAACTGGTTAACAACACAGACTCTGGACTCAGAGGGTCTGGATTTAAATCCGGTTTCTAACATTTATTGCTTGTGTGGTCTTGCCTCAGCTTCCAGATCTGCAAAGTGGAACTCATAGTAGGTTCATCCTATAGAGTTATTCTGAGGATTAAGTAAGTTTACCTACAGAACTGTGTCCAGAATACAGAAAGTAAAAAAGTAACCGTTTGCTGGGCCATGTGATTCTATCTGTTATGAATTTAGAAGCCACCTGTTCAAATTTTGTGTTTGACAAAAGAGGGTTATCTACTTGGGGTTTCATGCTTCTTAAAGCCCTTTTTTACTTCTTAAAAGGTTTTTATCTGGCCCTGCTTGCAGTGGAATTCAATGAGATAATAAGCCATGCATTTGTTTTTCTAGAACAGCATGGAACAAAAGAACTGAATGGGGAGAAGGATGCAGCTTGTTTCTTCCGTGCCTTTATTAAAGTAACCATTAGGGTTCAAAGTCTACCTGGCACTGTCGGTGGCACTGAGCAAAGCAGCCTTCTTGTCTCTTTAGCCATTCTGATTTGATTTAGATGCAGTTCGAAGGGAAGAACCAATTTTTCAGCAAGTATCTTTGAAGTGCATTTGAGGCAGCTGTTACTGTGAAGGTATGAATTTTTAAAGAAAGAACGAACTGCTTTTCCTAGCTTGTGGGTGTTTCTTGGGATTGAATCACCTCTCCTTAAAACTGTGCATTAGCACAATCTGCTGGGCTCAGAATGCAAATATCTAGGCAAAGTTTCTCTATTAATGGGAGCAAAAAAATCAGGTTGAATAAATAGAATGCGAGATGACATTTTTTTCTTTATCCTTTTCTTAAGGATTAATAGTCTCTTACCTCTTGCCTCACTGTTGTCCAAGGGTCTTTGCATCATCCATCTGAAGGCTAAAAACTGCTGTCAGATATCTGCAGACAGAGGTATCACCAAGGTCCCTGTAACAATTGCCTAAAATGTCACTAAAGAGATGCGATGACATCCTGACGTACTTGTTCTAGCAATGCGGCAGTTCTGAAGTAGGCAAAGGTAATGGCTGTGCACAAGATTATCGCCATGACCTGCAACGTACTAGCATCCTGCCAGTCCAGGACTGCCAAGCCTCTCTCTGTTCTTTCCGTCTAATGCTCTTCCCACCAGAGCAGCTTTGGAGCAAATCACAAAGGGCTGAGATTCCCTGCTGCTTGTCTTATTAAGCGTGGGCGTCTGTTATGAAAATAGGCAGCATGGCATAGTAGTGGAACCCACTATTTTCAGGATGAATGGTGGCAGTGTCAGCCTTCAGCAAGCCAGGCTTTTCATTAAGTGACCAGTTATGAACATCATGGTAGTGTGTGTTAATGCCAGGCAGGCTGCCCCTGAGCTGCAAATTACTTGCAAAAAGAATTCTCTCTCTCTCCTCTAGACATATATATATATATTTTTCTCTTGCTTTGCATTTTCTTTCCAGAGTTACAGATAATAAGGAAACTCACAGAAGGAGCCCAGGCATTCACACCCATTAAAATTCAGTTCAATAGGAATTAAAGGTATTCCACCATGAGTAGGGTACTTAACCTCTGGGCCTCAGTTTCCTTCCCTGTGAAAGGTAGATAATATTTACCTTGCAGGCTTTCTTCATTGCTGCAACAAGGCCTTAAATCCTTGCTCATGATTTTAAGGGCAGAGGGACCAAAGACCCCTGTTATTAAGAATCTAGTTCCCATCCAACTTAAAGACAAAAATCAGAGATAACATTAGCTCCTGTGAAATTTATCGCCAATTCAGAAAGAATTCCTATTGCTACAGAGAGTCTCATAAGAAAATCCATATTCACCAGTGCAGACAAAGACTCCCTCTTTGACCAACTTTAGTCAGGCTCCTCTGAGCCCTCTTGTTGACTAGGCCTCGGTCTTGGGCTTCCATGCCTGTTCTTATAGAGTCCAGTTTTAGCAAGAATCCTGCTAAGCCAGTTTAGAGAGAATCCTCTCACCCTTTATATCTGATATCCTCAATAAAAGATCAAATTTCTTACCCTCCCACCATCCCCTAGTTGGTATCTGATCACTTGGCCTGCATTCAACAAGAGTCCCTGTACCTTTGATTTCTTCTCTTAGTAACTTTGCATCCACTGACGCCTCCCCGCTTAACTGCTCCTTAGTTATAAATCCCCACTTATTATTGGAGTGGTTTTTGGAGTTGAACTTGGTCTTTCTTTCTTCATGCAATAGTCTTGACACCTATCCCAATAGTCCTGAATAAAGTCTTCCTTACCATTTTCACAAGTGTCAGAATAATTTTTTTCTTTAACACAGATCACAGCCTAAATATCAAGGTTTTGAAAAGAAGCTAGTACTCATAAGATGTTTAATATGTACCAAGATGCTGTTTGTTCTAAATGTTAATCTATTCCTCACAACATCCCAGTGAGGCAGTACCATGATTATTATTATCCTCAATTTATAGATTAAATGGATTCCTTGAGAGGTTAAGTTAACTTGCCCAAGCACACAGCTACAGTTAGCCAGAGGAACTGATACTCTAATCCAGGAATTCTGGTCCCAGGGTCCACGTTCTTAAAGACTGCCCAACTGCCCTCAGAGGACTAAAAATTAGATTGGGAAGTCTACTCTGTCAGTATTCCTAAACCAGAGTTCTCAAATATGGCTGCCCACACAAGCCCAGGTAAGTAATATAAACCAGGAAAACAAAGTAGGTGGGGAATGGGCCACCTGGAAAGTCCATGCTCATCAAGGTAGGTGGCCCGAATCATCACCACCTAGTGGTTGCTGCCTAGAAATGCATACCTTCTGAGTTTTTTAAAGATGAGCAAAAAGAGGGAAATCTGGCTTTTTATGAAAGATCTCTTCAATTCATAAAACAAAAAAAAAGAAAGGAAAAGGAAGGGGAAGAAGGAAAGAGAGGAGGGGGGAGAAAGGGAGAGAAGAGGAAACCATGCAGTTTTCTCGCTCTCGCTCTCTCTCTCTCTCTCTCTCTCTCTCTCTCACACACACACACACACACACACACACACCTGCAGGGATTCATTCGGTCTGTGGACTACCTGTTAGCAATTTCCTTTTTAGAGGTTATTAAATCTTATCATAATGGACTCAGCTTGATTTTAAAGACATATACTCCCCACTCAACCACCAATTACACTTTTAAAATACCCTATCTGTCTAACCTATTGGAGACTATAGATTTCTGCTTCTATTTGGAGAGGGGAGAGGAAAATGTTCCTGGGCACATGGAGATGCCGTGACAATTATTTTAGCAGATATGATTGAGAAAAGTCTTGATTTCCTATCTGTCCGTGAATCAAGAGTTTTCAGATCATAGGTATGAGCCAAGAATCTGTTTTTTCTTCTTGATTCTTTTGTTTAAGTTTATTTATTTTGAGAGAGAGAGAAAAGAAAACACAAATAGGGGAGGGAAAGGGGGAGAGAGAATTCCAAGCAGTCTCCAAGCTGTTAGCACAGAGCCCTACTCTGGGCTCAATCTAAGGAACATGGAGATCATGATCTGAGGTGAAATCAAGAATCTGACTTTCAACCTACTGAGCCTCCCAGGTGCCCCTTTCTTCTTGATTCCTGAATTGATGGATAATTTTGCCTCTATTAACAAAGTAAACAAAAGGAAACACCTTTTCAAAGTTAAACAAGTATAATTAGCTAGATACCTGTGGAAAATGGAAGTTAATGCAGTGAATTCTGAGAGCTTTATGGAATGTCACCTTTTTCTAAGTCTTTCAACTTCAGTTGCTGAACTTTGAGCTGCTTATACTTCACAGTCCTCTTTGGCAAACCAAGTTTCTCAGCTCCAGCTGTATAACACAGGAGATGTTCTAAACTCCTGGCTTTATGAAATGTTCCAGCTTTTGGGCAGGTGTCCAATGTACTTGTTTTTAATTGTCTAACACTGAATTACAGATAAAGTTTCATAAATAAGATACAACTATTTTTTCTTACTTTCAAAAATAGCACTCTTTTAAATTGTGTTTTGATTAATATTTCATGTCATGGGTTAAAATTTCCTATTATTTTGAAGTTTGGCAAGGCCTTAATAATAACCATTTGGGAGGGAAATTGGGATCAATTAACACCTTTTTATGCACAGGACTTTGCACTGTCTCCTGTGGAGTGAAGAGAAAAGAATCAATAAGCTTGTCCCCTTCCCTCCTGGAACTTGAAGTACTTCTGGAGAAATAAGACATTTATATAAGTAACAAAGATACAAAAACAGCACATAAGAGGGACCCAGATGACCACAGCTGTATGATTTTTAAAAGAGAGAAAGACTTCATGACTTGAAAGCTTTAGAGGCCTTCAGAAAGGAAATGAGATTTAAGTGGAGCCTTGAAGGATGGGTAGGCTTTTTGAGGATGGGGAGGGCAGAGAATGGGGAGAAAAGACATAATAAAGGCAGATGAGAAAGGGGCAGATGGGAAGATGGGCTTGGTGCCCAGTAAGTGATTGCAACAGAAAACTCCAATAAGGAAGAAATGGAATATAAACCTGGAGAAAGGGTTTGAGTGAGCAGAAAGCAGTCAAGCCAAGGATGGGAAGGGGCACCTGGGTGGCTCAGTCTGTTGAACATTCAGCTCTTGATTTCAGCTCAGGTCATGATCCCAGGGTCATGGGATCGAGCCCTGCATTGGGCTCCACACTGAGCATGGAGCCTGCTTAAGATTCTCATTCTCTCCCATCTCTCCCTTTGCCCCTCCTGCCCTCATGCTCTCTGTCTCTCTCAAAAATATAAATAAAATTCAGATTTTAAAAATTCAGTTTTTTCCCACCTTTCAGTACTTCCATCTCTCTTTCTCTGTCTTCTACACCTCACACTCCCTCCATTTAAGACCCAATATGTCTCATTCTAAATATTTTTAGAATTTATATAATCATATATAAACATGTCTATGCACATACACTGTTGTAGGTCAATGTGTGTTTAAGTCAGTGTGTGTTTAAGTCAATGTGTGTTTTAGGTCACTGTTTTACAAAAAGGAAAATGTATACATTCTTTTCTTTACCTTGCTTTTCTCACTCAGCCATACCTTGGGGAAATCCCTCCCAAGTGAAAAGTTACAGCCCAATTAACTGTTTATTTTAATGGTTGCCTAATGCTCTATGGTAGAGATATGTCCTGATCTATTCTACTACTCCCCCTATTCATGGAAATCGGTTTGTGTCCAGTTTTTCTGCCCCTACAAATAGTACTTGAGTAAACATACTTGTATCTCTATCTATATTTGCTGGTATTTTATTTCTGTTGATAGAGTTGGGGTCACTGAGTCGAGGACATGTGTATTTTTAGCTTTAAAAACTAAACTGCTTTCCAAAGAAAGCTGTAACAAAATACACAATATGCACCTACAATTAATAAAAATGCTTCCTTTCCTTAGGTCTCCCCAGGCCATAATGTTACAGCTCTTTATAAAAAAAGTTTTTGCAGGTGCAAGTGATGTAAAGTAAAATCTGGTTGCTACTTTATTTGCATTTTCTTTGACTACAGATGAATTTGATCATTTTTCCAAAAGCTGGTTGACTGTCATGTTTCCTATGTCACGGGCTGTACTTTCATGTTCTGTGTCCGTTTTTCCAAAGACCTATTTTCTTTCCCTGTAATTTAAGAGCTTCTGCTATATTACAGATATTGTTGCCTGTCCTCTAGGATTTTAAACATTTGTTTTTCAAATTTATTGTATTTGTGTATGGTATCTTTTCCCATACAAAACTTTTGGGTTTTATTCAATCACTTATGTTTATGGTTTTTCTTAGTTTCTATATTTTCTCCCTGGCCAAAAGAAGCCTACCCTCTCTGCCCCTGTATTATATTTATGGGTCCTAGATTTTCTTACAGGATTTTATTTATTTAATTACTTATTTTACATTTTACCCTTTAATCTATCTAAGTCCCTCTAGGATTTATTTTTAGAGTTGATATAAGATAAAGATCTAGCTTTATTTTCTTCCAGATGCATAAACAGTTTGCCAGCTCCGTATATTAAATAATACATTATTTTGCCACTAAATTGAAATGCCTGTCTTGTCATATATTAAATCTTCATTTATATATGGATCTATTTCCAGATATTCTATTTCACACATCTGTTTAGGCCTATTTCAATACTTACTGATTTGATTACAGTAGCTTTATAGGATTTTCAGATATCTGGTAAATCAGACTACACAAATGACTTTTGGGTAGTTATCAAATGCTTAGGTAAATACATTAAAAACCTATTTGCTAGACAGAAATGGGATGCACGCAGAAACTAATGTACCAAAATAATACTTGCATAATTAAAAAATTTTTTTCAAAATCTTTCTTCCCAAGATCTATTTTTTATATCAATGAATATGAGAGGAAAAGGTTTAATGTGCTTATAAGATCTTGTACAAATGACAGTTTGGTGTATTTTCAACCCCTAAATGCTGTACCATATTAATGATACTGTTTCCTTGATTCACAGATTGATCCTTCAGAGGAATCGTCCCTGACTGCATCTCCACTCTGAGCTAAGACTGCTTTCCAGGTGGAACACTGTTCCGGGGAGAGCTCTGAGGTTTTCCTGGAGAAAAATTCCATGGGGACTGTACCTGACCCTTTGAGATCAGCTAAAACTTCCTTGATCACAGCTTCTGGAAAAGAAGAGGATCTAGGAGAAGTGCAGCCTGCCTCCCCTCGGCCTCCACCAGACCTCTTGTGTAAGAACACCAATGGCCTTTCTGGCACTTCTGCAGAGCCAGACCTCAGCCCCAGGGCAGCTGCTGAGGTCCTGATGCAGGCCTTTGAGCATGAGACCACCCAGCCAGACATGTCTTCCCCTGGGGTCTTCAATGAGGTGGAAAAAGTGTCTCCTACATGCAGTTCTCTTGACAATACCCAGCTGCCAGGAAGCAGTGAGCCCACAGCGCCAGCCCCATGTTCTGCAGCAGGAAAGGATCTCATAGACGAAGCATTTATAATGCCAGCCAATCAACACACCCACCAGGCCACCCCAGGTGACCAGCTCAACGCCAGCCCCTCATCAGGACCTGAAGATCCCCTGCTGAAAACACAGAGAACCTCGGATGGGGAGGCTCTTCAAAAACCTGAAAAGTCAAATTGCCCTGTGGGAAGTACCCAGGACAACAGCAAAGACCAAGTGCCCTGTGATTTTCCTTCTCAAGAAACAATGCAGGGAATGCTGCAGACTGCAAATACAGCAGCCAATGTGTTCAGTCACGCCTCATCTCCTGTAGGCCAACCCGAAGGGGGAAGGCCGGGAGGCATATGCGACTCCCACACAAGGTCCTGTGACTCTCCTGCCAGAGAAGATAGATGTTCAGGGAACAAACAGCCCTCAGCCACCACCTCAGACAGCCCGGTCATGACTTCTGTGACATCTCGATCACCCCACCTCACTAGCAAAGTCTCCATGTGTCCTCCAGATCAGGTGTCGAGGTTCAAAGAAGCAAGTACAATGACCAACCAAGCTGCAGGTGAGGTCATTGAAGCTCCCGACAGGGCTCGGCAAGATGCTGGGGTGCAGGCAGTGGCAAGTGTGGAGAGCAGATCGGTCTCCACCAGCCCCAGCATCCTCGCCGCGTTCTTAAAGGAAACCCCCATTCCTGAGCATTTGGAACAACAAGAGCAGCTGTGTGTCATCTGCCATGGCAGTGGCAGTGGGAGTGACACATTGGAGCTATCTGACAACATCCACTCCCCCCAGGAGTCCGGTCCATGCCATGGCATCATGCCAGATGTGCACGTCCAGGCAGCTGCCACTGTTTCCACAGCTCTCCAAGGGCAATGCAAATTGGTGAGCCTACCAGGTGAGGTCCTTAAAATCTCATCGATCACCACGACACCCGATAATCGTCAGGATCTGAGTAAGCAAGATACAAGGTCTGAGGGAATGACCCCAGCAAGGGAAGAACCCACCTCTAAACAGCTTTCAGGTGTGAATTTCAGGTCCCTGAAAGCCAGCCCCACTGACCAGATTTCTAGCAGTGTAGGAAGTCAAACTGAAATAAATCATGAATTGAGGAAGGTTGAAACCAAGCCATCTGAGTTTGCAGTGAAAACCACAGATGGTCACGAAACAAACCCAGATTGCCAACTCTCTGACTCTTGTGGCCATGCCAGCAAAGCTGACCAGTCTGGGAGCTCGGATCCCACTGATAAAGGAGATGCAAGAGAGAAGAAGCCTGTATCTCCTCAGATAGTAAAACAAGAATGTAGGGGCACCGATATCCTCGATGCCAGGGCAAGGGCAGAGGGCAAAACCCTGCTGCTGCTCAATCCTAAATCTCAAGAAAGTGGAGGCACTGGGTCTACTGCCAGTCCTATGCCCTCCCCAGTGAGGAAGAACCAGGAGGGCACCCTGGAGGAAAACAGGCAGACCAAGACAGCCACCAGCCTGAGCCTACCGTCCGATTCCATGGGTGACTCCAGTCCAGGTTCCGGCAAGAGGACCCCTTCTCGCTTGGCCAAAGCCAGCCCACGGCGGGCCAGCCGTGTCAGCGAGTTCCTCAAGGAGCAGAAGCTAAATGTGACAGCGGCTGCCGCCCAGGTGGGACTCACCCCAGGAGAGAAGAAAAAGCAGCTGGCCGCTGACTCCAAGCTGCAGTTGAAACAGTCCAAGCGTGTCAGGGACGTTGTGTGGGATGAGCAGGGCATGACCTGGGAAGTGTACGGTGCCTCCCTGGACCCAGAGTCCCTGGGTATTGCAATCCAGAACCATCTGCAAAGACAAATCAGAGAACATGAGAAATTAATCAAAGCTCAAAACAGCCAGACCCGAAGATCCATTTCCTCAGATACTTCCTCAAATAAAAAGCTCAAAGGAAGGCAGCACAGTGTTTTACAGTCCATGCTGCAGAACTTTCGACGCCCCAACTGCTGTGTTCGTCCTGCCCCTTCTTCTGTGCTAGATTGAAAGGGAACATGTATGGGAGCCCTTGTGTATATTTATGGTATTCCTAAGTGTCTATGTATGTCAAAGCTTACTTAGGTTTTTGTTTGTTTTGTTTTAGTTTTTGGTTGTTGTTTTTTTTTTTTTTTTTTTTTTTTTTGAGAGACAGGAAGACAAGCAAGAATTAACTGTTGGAAGTTGCTATTAAGAATTGCTGGGTCCATTGATTGGGGCTCCATAAATAAAAAATATCATTTCAATTTGAAAGAAAGAACAAGAGAAAAGAAGAAAGCTCCACTGGAGGTTAATGACCCTAATTAAGAGAAAATAATATTCACTGGATTTTTTAATATAATGTTACTTATAGAACTAGCACTATCATTAAATATGTGTCATTTTGTATTACTGCCTCAATTTATCACACTGTGTGTTTCCATTAAAATCTCTGCTTAATATTAAAACTAGCAAAAACACTGTTATACTTTCTAGTCATATTGCAATAAGAATGCTATTACCACACAAAATTTAAGTAGATGATAAGAACTATAATGTAAAACTGTGAAGCAAATGGACTCATTCTTCGGCCAGATAACATTAAGGAAAAGCATTTAAATGCATACAATACCAAATGAATTAATATTTGTCAACATCTGTGATAACTGTTTTGGTAAACCTTGTTATACTGTTAATAAATGTAAGAAAGTTATGTTAGGAAAATTAGCCGAGCTTTTGAATACGAATACTGCCCACATAAAACTTGAATTTATATCTACAGATTTTCCTGCACTGAGGCATGGGCATCTCTATGATTCTGACGAGACTAAATTCCTATTTCTTTAGATGAATTACATGCAACTGAATTCTTGGAAGGAGTCATCAAATTATTAATAATACTAAAGTTTCTGTTGTACAGGTGTTCTCCAAAAACATTCTGCTAAGAATGTTAAGGTTTCAGTAAGGAATTATAAATAGCCAAACACTCTCTTTTCTGTGTTGAAAAATGGTAGGAACAAAAGCAATGGGTTTAATTTCAACTCCTATAAACAGGGTGCAGTTTGTGTTTTCCTTTTGACTTGCTTGCGCAGTAGCTTCTAATAGAAAATGTAGTGAACACCAAATAGAACACAAGCTTCCTCATGTTTTTGTAGGTAGACTAATATCATCTAGTGCTTAAGTTTCTCATCTGTAGTAAAAAGGTAACCTCTGTGAACTTATTGATTTTAAGAGAAATACCATCGTATCTCATCCTTCAAACCCAGGAGAAGAAGAGGCCCTTACTAAAACATGGTTTGAGCTTCGAGCGGGCTATAGTTTTTGAGACCAGATGCACTTGATTGAGCTCAGCCCTCACCTGTCTTCAGAAGAGTTTTCGTTCAAACCTGAGTGTCTTGTAGGGCACTGGGCTGGGATGACCAGCAGTGCCCTGAGAGTTGGAGGGGTATGGAAGAGGGAGATGGGATGGGACCCTGGAAAAGGTTCCCCTCCTAGATTCATTGTAGGGAGATTGGTCTCCACCTTGCATTTCGAAAATCAGATTGTTAAACGCGGGAGGGGTGCTCCCTGGTTGCCTTCACTGAGCTCACTCCCCTTGATGAACCAGAAAAGAGTGTCCGGCCATATATTCTGTCTCTGGTGACGCATAAGTGGCATTTGTGCGGTAAACTCACAGTCACTGTTTTGGCTTTTTTTTCTCTTTTGCAGATTCTGAGCATATAGGGAAAAATCTTTTGTACCTGAACTTTAACACCATATGCTAAACTGGACCCAACCTAAATTAGTAAACAGTCATTGGTTTCTTTGAAAGCAATTGGACTATATATGAAGACCGCATAGACTACAGTCACAGCGCTCTTAAGAGCCTAAGAATGGTAAAATCGCAGTGGTTACACTTGGAACATATAATAAATTGTTTACTAAGGCCTGTTTTTCTGTTTCTTACCATAGGCCTCTATTAAGAATACTACCTAAAGTAGAAATTACCATCAAATTACCAATCAAATACTATTAATGATCAGAGATTTAGTCTAAAACTCTCTCTGGCCTTGAATACCCATTTGTAGTAGTGTTCATGTGGCTTCTGTTGGAGATGCCTTTGCCAGGATGTCCTGTCACTCCCACCCCTTCCTTACTGCCTGTCTCCCTCACACGTTGGCATACATGCTGTGTACACACAGGGAATACCCTGTGTACACAGTAGCAGCTGTCAGCAGTACCCGCTCCAGATGGGTGGGCCCCAGGTAATCTGTCGTGAAGTGGCCAGAACAGGCTGTTCCTGCATTAAAATAGGAGGAAAGGAAGAATTTAGCATCTGGTAGTAATATTTATTCTTATGAGTTTGGAGTAATCGTGTGAATTATAGTTAAATTATACATTTATAATTTACATTTATAAATTACAAATTTAAGTTTATAAATTGTACATAGTTCAAGTTAAAAATGAGGCAGAGACCTAAGAGCGTTGTAGACTTTGTCCCACATTAAGTAAACAAATTAAGAAAATTACATTAAGCTACTTAAAACTAAATGTAGTGTTGCAGTTGTGCCTCTCAAAGTCAAACTTAAGATATGATTTAGTAAATTTGACTAGTTTTCTTTGGTACCGGAACTAGCCTTTCCTTCTTAATCTTTAATTTTTTTACTTTTCACCTTTACTTCTACCACACTCTAGAGATTGTCACAAAATAGTACAAAACTTGTCTTGTTTCGTTGTGTATTGAATCTTAAAGAAGGAACAGCTTTTCAAAACAGTAATGAAGTAGATCATCGAGTGGGTAAATAACAAAGCCTCCTGAAGACAGGCCATGCTTTTCTTTATGACACTCCAAGTACTCACACCATAAAACTTTAATTTGAAATTTTTCCTTCACTTCAATCTGTGACACAACATGGACATTCAGCACATCATTCGTGACTCCTTAGGTTTGTTCAACAACATGAAAGTGGGAAACAGTTTTTGTAGCAGGTTCTTTGAACTCATTGGGCTATTCCTTAGCCCTGCTGCATGACATACCAGGTTGAAAGTTGTTTTTGGCCTTAATTT
The DNA here is from genome assembly GCA_028646485.1 of Cryptoprocta ferox. Taxonomy (NCBI): domain Eukaryota; kingdom Metazoa; phylum Chordata; class Mammalia; order Carnivora; family Eupleridae; genus Cryptoprocta; species Cryptoprocta ferox. The sequence goes on from CM053567.1 coordinate 122,544,632, forward strand.
CTTTTAGATGTTCCCGTTCCTTTTAAATGCTTTTTAGTCATTGAGATGCATGGAGGAAATATAAAATATTTCTTAAACGTGTACTACAAGAGAGATGAATTAGAACACAGTGTCTGGAAGATAATGAAATGTTTAAAATGTTAAGAGTCCATACGGCTTACCCAGTGAATACTAGAATTTCCAATTTAAATTGTTGATTTTTCTGTTTTAATGACCACAAGAAAAATGTCATCACTAGAGCTGTCATATGTTAATCTTCAGTGCTTTTCTAATTATGTCTTTCTGGATTATTGGCTTTGATGCCACAGACCAACTGCTCTATATTTATGTTTTGGACCAACGGCATAAGTTGAACCTTTTGTTAGGTCAGAGAAACCTTTTTGTTTGCATCCAAAATGAAATATTTATAAAATATATTAGTATATTTTCCTACCCTGACAAGTTCAGCTGGGTTGAATATAATTTGAATTTTGATGATTTCTTAATGTTTAGAATTGTCTGATAATTGGTACTTTGGATACTGGTATTCTTCATGTTGTCGGTTACATCTCAAAATTTAAACTATAGTGAATATGCATGTGTAAGTATACCCTAGAGGTTGAATTTTGGGACCAAATCCTTAATAAGAGCTTGTCCTTTTCAAGTAGAAAACCACAGAAGGAAATGACTTTTGTTTGCATCCCAGAGTATTGAGGTTTTATTGTTCCTTGATAATTCTAATGTTATTTCTCTCATTTCTAGGAGTTCCCATCGTTCTGGGAATACATGTATATACCACATGAAGAGTATAATATAATGTGACGTTAAACTTTGTTTACAGAGGATATATATGAGTATGCTGTTAATGTAAATTGTTTGGCCTTTGCTGTATCCACTGTTACCGTTTTACTGCCAAAATGTGAGAAATTATCTTCTATTCCTCCTACGTATAGTGCAAGTGTTAAAAAAGTTGTCCATATCTAGTACCATATAATTCACCACATCTCTTGTCTACTTTTTAAGAATCAGTATAAAGAAAAACAATACATTAGGAAAGGTTTGCATATATGTATATGTGTTTTTACCTGAAAATTGGGCACTTGTAGCCTTGTGTAGGCCTCTCGCTGTCTGATTTACTAATCATCTACGATGCTGCCATGGAGATGACACTGTTTACTCTCTCCTGCTTTGTCCTAAATGGTATTTGAGAAATGAGACCTGTGAATTTCCCTTTGTGATGATAACACAGTGCACTCAGTAGTATCTTGGATAAATGAGCTGACCATCTTGTCCCCCCACGCCTGTTTTGTCTACACAGTGAATCAGAAGTCTTGTCCATGTCTGCTTCAGTGTTTGCTATTTTATATTGATATCTGAGCATTTTGTTTTCTGTTAGCAATGTTCTTTGATGCTATGTGTGGCCCTTTTGGTTGAATCTCTCCAAATGTGGGTCAGCTGCTGCCACCTGGCAAATAACAGGTGATACGCTAAATCTCCTGTCCATTCTTGTAACTATATCCTTCTTAATGGAATTCTGCAACTGGATGAGTAATTATAAATGTCATCTTTGCAGACACATGGGCTTAAGGATATCTACAAAATTATAGACATTTTTGCAAATGGGGAAAAAAATAGTCTTGTAAATACTGAAACCTTTCCATGAAATTTATCCTGCTCTTGGAAAAAAAAACTTCTCCTTGGCTGCAGAAATGAGATAAACTTTATTTGCGATGACCAAGGACATAAATGAAGATGGATTGAGGTGGAAAATTTCTGTCTCACAAGTAATCAGTGACATCTGCCAGAGGTCATTACAGCTACTTTTAACTGTGAACACTCACCAGCTAAACTACTCACTTGCCACAACCAAATAACCTCTCAAAGTAAATCCAATACATCTGTACATGTGTAGATAGAAACAACAAAAAATCCTGAAAAATTACTGTTGACAATTAAAGCAAGGTGATGATAATTATAAAGAACATTTAAATAACCATGGGCCTTGGTGAAATGACTGTGGAGGCCAGAATGGTGCAACAAGATGTTATTCACAAGTTTGGTTTTTTTTTTTTAAGACCCAGATATCTCAGATACTCATCGTGAGAATAAAGACTGTTGAAAAATGAAATTAAAGCCAAGCAATAATGTGCCAAAAAGAGGCAGTTACACCAGCAAGTGCATCTATAAGGGCACACCATTATGTAATACGGTTTGCTCCAGAAGACTGACTATAACCCACAGGATAAAATAAGCAAAGGCATAATTTCTGCTTTCTTGCTAGAAAAACGTGTCTAGGAGCTCTATAAAGAGATACAGCACTGGTGAACATTAGTAGAGATATGGTTAACATCTCTGTCTTAATGCTAGCCAAGATGAAAAAGGAGTCAAGCTGTCTTGCTAGTTTAAAATTCGAGATAGATCCAACCAGAAACTTTGTTGAAATGGAGGGGTTAAATATATGGTAATTACTCTTCCTGGACACTTGCAGGTAGGAAAACAATCCAGCTAATTCTGCCTAGAGGATTACCAGCCTTAGCTTTGAAAAAAAAATGTGTTCCCAAATGTAAAATAACTAAAACATGAGTACTCATATCAAAAAGGGCCTCAAATAATGCCTTACAGAAAATGATATTCCAGATGGGCGTTTCTAAATACTAGCCCTTTATCGAATATTTTTTCAGTTCAAGCTCAAAATCAATTGGCTGCAAAAAATAAGTCACCTATTTTACATTTCAGAAAATGATACTAATGATCAACCAGCATGATGAGAATTATGAAAAATACCCTAGTGATTTAAGTGTGTTAAGGAGAAATAAATGGGAGAGAAATGCTAACTTCTTTCTTGATCTCTTATGATGGGAGGATGTCATCCACTGACTTGCAGGGTGAAAATGATGTCTTGCTTTTTAACATTACTGCTAGCATTACTCTTTGTTACTTTAAAAAATTAGATTGTCTATTCTTTAGCAAAACTATTAAGTGGATAAATGATTTTTCTGTTTTATATCATTGCTTTAATATCACGTGAAGACTGTACACCGCCAACTATGTTGAATGGGTAGAAGGAGCTTACTCACGTTTATCAGGATCTCTTAATGATTTTAGCTGAGATTCCTTAACACTTATTTTAGACCACATCTTTGAGTAAATTATTTTTCATAATGTTTTCATCACATCTTAAAATGATCTTGGTAAATCAGAAGATTGCAGTATTATAGTCATGTTCCTCAATCCATTGAGAGAGAGGAGGGACTAATTTTTGTCTTAAGGATGTCAGGAGATAGCTTTCCTGAGGCTGAGAAAGGTCAACAGGGCCTGAAAACTCAAGAAAGAAATATACTAATAATTACTAAATTCCTAAATGTATTTATCTCTGCTGTACTAACGTGTGAACAATATGTTGTGCATAATCCTGTAGCTGGGTGTGGTATGTCAATATATTTTGTAAGTGTGTATAGTCTGTGAGTGGTTGGTTTTCTCTTTTTATGTGTAGAAAAAAAACATGCTGTGTCCCATTTCAAAACCAAGTTCTGTCATCAGGTAGGCACATGTATGAAAATGAATAAAGCCAACAGAAGAGTGCATATGTATTTAGTAACAGAATTTGTCCTTTCATTTTTGAAGGTCAGAAAGGGCTGTTTTGTGTGTGTGTGTGTGTGTGTGTGTGTGTGTGTTTATCATTTCTGAGAGTAGGTAACATAATTATCACAAAGGCTGAATACATTGGCAATACACTGGCATGTTACTAAATATGCCAGGTTAATTGACCATGCCATTAGTCACAGGTAAGGTCAGTTCTTTGACCACTGGGATGATTTACATTCCTCACACATCCTCTCCGTGTTAAGTGTGTGACTAGGATGTACATACTATGGGTGTGATTGTGTACATACCTTGTATGAATTAACCTAAATCCTCAAAGAGTTGCAGGAAAGCAGGAAAATGAAACAGTTGTTCAAAAGCCTCAAAAGGGCTAATCAATGAGTATTTTCATTTTCTACACATAAAAATGTATACATGGCATAACTGTAAATAGCTTACCCACATATATATACACACATAAAGGCATTTTATTCATACTGTTAATATTTAAATAAATCACAAATTAAAATTATTGAAAACCACATCTTTCCATGACTGTTCTGTTTTCTATACATTAATATGGTATCAAATGCTCCCCATTAAATGGTGTTATACTCCCTGGTAGCAGATTTGGTGCTTAGGAAAGCCCTGTCTCACTATGAAAATAGTTATTGTCATAGACTGGTACCTGAACACCTTCAAAGGTTTAGTGCTCTTCTTTAAGCACCTAATTTTACACATGGAAATGACAAACACTGGGGAAAATCAGTTATGTTTTTTAGGCTCCATTTGTACATTTATTAGTATGTTTATTTGCACAGGCTGATAAAAGCCCTATCTTTTTTTTAGAGATCCCTAGACTTCAAAACAGTATGTAATCCCTTGAAGAGGAAAATGATTGTAGGCATTCTCTTGAGATGAGCAAAACAATGTTTAGCAACACCAAAGAGAAGTCAAAAGTAAAAGTTTTTTTTTTTTAATTACAGATGATGTTGGCAGGATAATAGAATATGAACATTTGGGAGTTCCTTAAAATGGACTCAGGTAAATTACTATCATTGGTAACAGGTAATACTGTGTGGACTAGATAACAAGATTAGAGACATTAGCCAGCAAATGTCAACACTGGACAATATTTGTCAACATCATAATTCTAAGTAGTGAACTGATGTTTGAGTTTCTCTCATTTTTTCTAAAAGGAAATATTCTTTTAGAGGTCAAAAAGTCTGATCTGGTTCCTAAAATCTAATATAATTTGACCCTGATTCCCTGACACTAAAAATTACATTACCTGTGTATTAGGTTGAAGATATATTTCCATTAATAGAGAACTCCATGTGGCAAAGTGCAAAACAACCATTTCTCAGTAGAAAGTTAATATTTAATATGTATTTATGTTTTGGAGAATTAATGTGCCATCTTTATATCTTAGATAAAAATAAAAGGTTAACCAATCATAAGAACTCTATAATTATAACTATAGCTGGCTGTGTTTTTAAACTACTAAAACCATACTTGTTTATAAGAGCAGAATGTGTGAAATCTTGATGTTTGTAAATATTTACTGTTGCTTAAAAGATAAATTCATGTAATTATTTCAGACGATGTGTATTAAATTTAAATGCCATCCGGAAAAATTATAGCTGTCAATGTGAAAATCATTTGTGTGTGTTAATACTCAGCTGAGAAAGATCAAAAGTGTAGTGTAATGCTAAATCTCTGAAAAAAAACAGTAGTACTCAAAATGAAATTCCATTTATGAATGTATCAATATTAGAATCTAAATTTATATCTTTTCATGATGTCTACATATGAAAGTCGTAAAATGGTTTATTCAAGAAAGTCCCCATCCTCCAGAAATTGACCTACCAATAACATTTCATTTTCTAGAAAAAGAGATGTAATCTTAGGACTTAAATAAGGATAGATCAAGATTTTGGAATTATATACACTTCTGCTCTCATTTTAGATTTGATTTTGGAAGGAAGGAAGGAAGGAAGGAAGGAAGGAAGGAAGGAAGGAAGGAAGAAAGGAAGGAAGGAAGAAAGGAAGGAAGGAAGGAAGGAAAGAAATTCGACGGATGACTTTGTTTTACTCTCAAATGATTTTAAGTATGATTTTTTGCATTTCATTTTCCATAATAAACATAATATAGATTCAAATCTACTTTGTTTTTTGTTGTTATTGCTTTTGCACTGCTGTCAAAAGTGTTATTTTAGCCCTAGATGTTTAGAATCAATTGATTTTCAGTGTGACACACTTCTGCTAGAAATCTGCAGTGGAGCTGAAAATATTTACAATGAAAGTTTTTTTTTCCTCTTTAATTAAAATAGAATTCCCATAGAATCAACCACACCTGCAGATGAGAAGCAGAGATTTTTCCTGCTGTTGATGGCATAGTGTGTGTGTGTGTGTACGCGTGCTTGCACGCATGTGCACGTGCATACTTTTGCTCCTGGCTTGGTGAAAGTGGTGATAGCTTGACATTTATGGAAATACAGGAGGGGAGGTACAGGTAGCACCAAGGTCTCATGGTGGTATAGAGCACCTATATTCAAGCTTATATTAGCTCACATCTAGGCTTAGCTGCCTTTTGCCCAGGGCCATCCAGGTGTATGCCTACCCCTGGGTAAATAAATTGGGATCCTGCAGTCTGCGTTCCTAGAAGAAGATGGAAATCCAGCCATGTCCCCCAATCTAGCTTAATCATTATAAAACTAACACTATAATTGGATTCCTTTGTGCCTCCTTGAATCTGTCTTCATCAAGAAACTGTAGAGTATGGGGCACCCGGGTGGCTCAGTCGGTTAAGTGTCCAGCTTAGGCTTATGATCTCGCCGCTCATGGGTTCAAGCCCCACGTCAGGCTCTGTGCTGACAGCTAGCTCAGAGCCTGGATCCTGTCTTCAGATTCTGTGTCTCCCTCTCTCTCTGACCCTCCCCTGCTCACACTGTCTCTGTCTCAAAAAATAAATTAAAAAAGAAAAGAAAAAAAAGAAACTAGAGTGGGAGAGGTGTAAGATTTATGAACCCCAACTCTCAAGAATAATTTAGTAAATTTTCTATATACTTTAAGCAGTGATTGTTTGAAACTTTCCAACTACTCTGGAATGCCTGGGTGGCTCAGTTGGTTAAGCATCTGAATCTTGATTTTGACTCGGGTCATGAACTCACTGTTCATGAGTTCAAGCCCCATATCATGTTCTACCCTGACACTGAGGAGCCTACCTGGAACTCTCTCTCTCTCTCTCTCTCTCTCTCTCTCTCTCTGCCCCTCCTCTGCTCACTTGCTCTCTCTCTTTCTCTCAAAAAAAATAAAATAAACTAAAAAATTTTTAGAATTAAAAAACTTTCCAACTACTCTGTGTGTATAAGTACACACTATTTTGGCCTAAAATAAAGCTGCATTTAAAAGTTAAACTTCATGCGCTTCCAAAGATATAAATACTATTTGTGGAAAAGTTAGATCCCACAAAGGTCCTCAGGGGGCTGAAATAGTTTGTCTTATGCCTGTAGCTGTTTCTGTTCCACTAACCAGGCGCTTGTCTCCTTAGGTGACATTTCCAGAACAACTGTTCTGTTCTCCTTAGGTGACATTCCCATCCACATCTATAATGCTGAGTTGTAAACACAAGACCAACCTTCATAGCTTAATCTGTTTTCACTGGATTGATTGTGAACTCAAAATACTTCTTGTTTCCTGTGAAGAGTCTTTCTTTGTAAACCACATAGGATCACGTTCAGTCTACCACCCATACTTAACAAACTCATGAATACCAACATTGTTTAATTTTCCTCAACACCACCCTAGACTATCAGTCAGCTAATTTACAGAGTTCTAAAATCTTTATGCCCTTAGAACTATCCTAATGTTCCACAGCCGGTTTTTCTAAATATATCATAGAGGACTAACATAGTTGAAATTCAAATAGGATGGAAGCTGAAAGTGCTTGAAAGATTTCTGGTGGGAGTATTGGCATCTCAAGGATGATTATTTTCCTCATCATTTTTTTTATTCCCACTTGAAACCTCCCAATCAAACAGCAGAGGAACTTTGGACTGCCATTTAAAAAAAAAAGTAAGCAGAATATCAGTGTCAAAGATATTACAGGTGTTTAGAAGCAAAGTAAGATTTCTTAAAGGGCTAGAAAGTACTTGCTTGTTATCTATGTTCTTTTTTGCCCAAAGTCAATACGAAGAATAATAGCTATGTGCCCAATACTCTGCCAGGCTCTTCCACGCATGTCTTCACTCTTGGAAGGTTTTGCATATAAATGCATACTGTTTTCCAGTCAATTTTCTTCACTGGTAGATACTTAAGAATATAAATTGGATGTTCAAAGGGATATAGTGGTAAATACCCAGGCTTAGAACCAAGGAAACCTGGGTTCAAATTTCAGCTTTAAAGCCAAATGCCTAGTCCAAGTCATTTAGTCTTTTTGAGACTCAGCACATTCATCTGTAAATTGAGGATAACAGCACATACTTTGCAAAATTGTGTGGATCAAATAACACAAAATGTCATTTCCTTCCCCTATTCCTTTGAGATTTGCTGTCTTCTTTGCTTGAACTTTATCATTCAATTATAAAAAGGCTGGCATTTTGCCGTTTTCTTCTACTTAGTAAACTTTCTATAGATACATAAAGTCAGATAAATACTGGGGCAACTGGGTGGCTGTGTCAGTTGAGTATCTGGCTCCTAATTTCAGCTCAGGTCATGATTTCACAATTTGTGGGTTCAAGTCCTGTGTAGGGCTCTGTATTGACAGCGTGGAGCCTGCTTGGGATTCTTTCTCTCTCTGCCCCTACCCCCCAATAAATAAATGATAAACATATTTTAAAAACTAGATAAGTACTAAAAATAATTTTAAATATTACTATGAAATACCTACATTGTGACTTTAAACGTATTTCCCTTTTTGTTTTAAAGTATGAAGATAATACATTCAAGCATTTAGAGTTGCCAGATATTTAAGAATTAGGAAAATATTTTTTATTCACAAAGTTAACTTTGTGATATCAAATATGACTTTTAAAATATAAAGTTAATGCTAGTAAAAATATTACCAATTCAAAAAAGGAGGAAAAAAACAATTGGTAACTTTACACTAAAATTTATAACTTAGATAACTAAGATTCTACATGCAAATTAAAAGAGAAGTCATGTGGGGCACCTAGGCGGCTCATTTGGTTGAGCGTCTGACTTTGGCTCAGGTCATGATCTCATGGTCTGTGGGTTCCAGCCCGGCATCAGGCTCTGTGTTGACAGCTCAGATCCTAGAGCTGCTTTGGATTCTGTGTCTCCCTCTCTCTCTGCCCCTCCTTTGACTGCACTCTGTCTCTCTGTCTCTCTCTTTCAAAAATAAAGATTAACTTTTTTTAATTAAAAAAAGAGAAATCATATAACTGACAAAATGTTAGAACCTGGAAAAATCGGAAGAACATTTACAAATCAGTTACCAAAAGATGAACAATACTGCAGAGAGATTTGTCAAACTCTAAAAGCAAGCATCACAAATGTATAAAATTATGCTCAACTTCACTAACAAATCTTTATCCCCCACAGCTGAATGCTGTGGAGAAAACCTTCCAAATTCATAGGGACTGTATTAGGAGCTTCATGTCCAAGAGCTGGAAGACAATACTAAGAGATCTGTTAAGGTGGAGATCCATGGTGATGTGTGTAAGGGAGGGAGGGAGTGTGTGTACACTTGAACATGTGCACACAAACCTGTGAGCGGCACCCATGCACATTTAAAGGAGGAGGAGAGACTGGAGAGGGAAAGGTTCTATAAAGAATCTAAAGAGGGGGACCTGTATGAATCAGTGGGTTAAGCAACTGACTTGGTTTTAGCTCAGGTCATGATCTCACAGTTCCTGAGTTCAAGCCCAGCCCCTCATGGGGCTCAGCTCTGATAGTGCAGAGCCTACTTGGGATTCTCTCTCTCTCTCTCTCTCTCTCTCTCTCTCTCCCTCTCAAAAATAAATAAATAGGAGCACCTAAGTGACTCAGTTGGTTGAGCATCCGACTTCGGCTCAGGTCATGGTCTCACAGTTTGTGGGTTCAAGCCTTGCATCAGGCTCTGTGCTGACAGCTCAGAGCCTGGAGCCTGCTTTGGATTCTGTGTCTCCCTCTCTCTCTGCCCCACCCCTGCTCAGTCTCTCTCTCTCTCTCTCTCTCTCTCTCTCTCTCTCTCTCTCTCTCTCAAAAATAAATAAACATGAAAACAAAACAAAACAAAAAGAATTTCTAAGGGGTGGAAAGAAACCAGAATCCAAATCACAACCCGCTTCTTTATATGAGTCTCTGGAGCTGATAAAAAGAGGGCTTTCAATTATAAAATAAGAATTATTGTGTAAGACTGGCATTTTAAATTTGAATTGAGACTGCAATTACAATTTGAGTGACCTGTGTTTGCTGAATTGAGGGGGTGTCCCCAAAACTGAAATAAATGATGTCACTAATGATGACCTTGGCACCTGACATGAAGATTTGTGTGAATAGAAAATACTGGAAATTCACGTGACTGAGTCATGCTACTTGTTTGGTCCCTGAAAGCATTCACATTTGCAGTTCTTGCTAGTTTAGAGACCCATAATTACCATACATTTTAGACATTGCAGATGTTGTGGGGGGAGAGTCCCAGGTAATTCTACTTTGGTTTATTCAGGCCCACTCTGGTAGACAACATTCAAGGATGGTCCTCAAGATTCTCGGCCCCTGATGTACACACACCTTCCCTCAGTTATTCAATCAGTCACTGCTGTGAAGTGATTTTCTAAATATAATTCAGCTCCCAAATAAGGTTGACCTTAAAACAGAGAAATTGGGGCACCTGGGTGGCTCAGTCAGTTAAGCGTCAGATTCTTGGTTTCAGCTCAGGTCATGATCTCACTGTTCGTGAGTTCGAGCCCACTGACAGCACAGAGTGGAGTCTACGTGGGATTCTCTCACTCCCTCTCTCTCTGCCTCTTCCCTGCTCACTCATGCACACTCTCTCTCCCTCAAAATAAATGAATGAACTTTAAAAAAAAAATAGATTATCTGCATGTACCAGACCAAATCACGTGAGCCCTTTAAAATGAGAGTTTTTCCAGCTGGTCCCAGAAGTCAGAGAGACACTTCAGCAGGTCTGTAAGAAAACACGCACTCTATGTTGTCAACTGCAGATGGACAGGCCATGGGGCAAGGAAGTGTGGGCCCCCTATAGGAGCTGAGAGAAGTCTCCAGCTGACAGCCAGAGGGAAAACAACAACTTGGTCTTACAACCACAAGGAAATAAAGTCTGCCAACTACCAGTGTGCTCAGATAGAGAAGCCCCAAACTCAGGTGAGAACCATAGCCCTTAACCAGCACCTTGATTTCTGTCAGGCAAGACCCAACGCCTGGATTTTGGAGAGTCCAGAAATGCTGCCACTTCTGACCACAGATTGTGAGATAACAAATATGCAATGCTTAACTTTGCTGAGTTTCTGGTCATTAGTTACACAGCAAGAGAAAACTAATACAGCACTCATTTGGGGGTTTGAAATTGCCAAAGATCAACTTTTCAGTCAAGAATTTATTTCTGTGCTCCCCAAACCAGGACGTGAACCTTTTCATCCTGAGGAATCAATTTTCCCTAAACATGAGATGATGGTTTTAATGGGTAAGTGCTTAAGTCACTTTAAGATTGAAGCAAATATAAATGTATATAGACGTGCTGGAATTTTCCATGCGCTCTTGTCTATGCACCCTTCACCGTTACACATCTTGCTCTGTGCACTTGCAGGTTGACTTGTACAGACAGGTCCCACAGGCCCCCTAGCCATGCTGCTACCCACTGCCTTCAGAGCTATCGGAGGGCTGGAGACGGGTGGCAGAGAGGAATAAGGTGGGGACATTTATTTCCTGGATACCTCCATTAGGGTGCTTTGTGTTGTCTGTGTCATGTTCAACAAAGCCAGAGCCCCTACCAGGGAGACCTTTCCATTAGGCTTGGTTCTGGTTGTTGCTCCTTTCCTGAACTCCCCAGGCCTAGGAGTGATATGCTTGACCCCAATGTGTCACTAGACCCCATGGTACTGCATTCCTAATTTGTGGTCACCCTAAAACCCACCTGCACTTTTTTCTCTCTTTTAGCTGGCTTCTTCTAGTATGCCCCTTTGGCTTCCAGTATTACTAGTTTATTATTCTCACCTACCACTAAGGATAGTGCTCTATAATTTGAAAAACATTTCTTGGTGTAAATGATGTAGATCATATGCATATAAGATTTTCTTTACTCCATGATACAAGTGCTATCTTCCATAAAGGAGAAGTCTTCTCAAATGAAATAGGAACTGGGTTGTTATGTCTCCAGGTACAAGCTCTTATCTCAAGGTTCTTAGGGTAAACATTTAGTGAAATTATGTGCCTCAGTTTCCCCATTCACAAAATGGGATCATTAGAATTATTTGCCCCTTGCTCACAATTAAATTTATATAAAAATGATGATACCTTAGAATTCTAGACTGTCACTATTAACAATAACAGCTAAGATATTCTGAATATTTACTACACAGCAGTCATTATTCTAAGTTTCTTATATACATTATCTTTTGCTCTTTACAATTACCCTATGATGTAAGCATTATTGTTATTAACCTTCCCATTTTACAAATGCTGAAACGCAGAAGGTTAATTACATACAGCTTGTTAGCGGTGGCACCATGGCCAAAACCCACTCACACCTGCTGTCATCATCTACTTACCTAACTAGTTCACTCTGGCTGCTTTACTGCACATGAAATGCTAATGACAGGATGTCGGATACTACTTCTATAAAGCATAATGGTCTTCTCATTTTGACCTGACTCATTCTTCCATTAGCCCTTACAAAGATTTATTAACTCTGGCTACTAGAGTATTTTTGGCTGCATCACTAATAAAGTAACAAATCTTCCCAAATGAAGGTCGGGATATAAAAAGAGTAAACAACTACTTCTAGAAGAAAATAAAGTTTTCTCAAATCGATTTCCTCTAAATAGGATGCATAATGGGAGGAAGGAAGAAAAAACCAAGTTATGGTATCAAAATATCCATTTTCTATGCAAATCTCATATTCATGATAACAATTAGTTGTATACCAAGACTGCAAAAAAATAAGAATACTTACTGAAGCTAAAAGTACTTGCCCTTTTCAGGGGAAAAGAAGATAAAAGATCTCGATGTATTAAGACATTGTTTTATATGTCACGTGAGGTACTGTTGCACAAATTTAGTAAAAGCTATTTCTTGTTTGGAGGGAGTTTGTTTTTGCTGGCCAATATTCTTTATTCTGCAAAATGTTCAGCAATGCTTCATCATTCTCCAGTATTTTAATAATAATGTACTTATTAACTTAGTTTATTGAGTGTTTGTTATAAAGACAGTACTTTGCAAATTAGCCATTACATCTGTCAATATCTGTAACCAGTTATTAAACCACTTCACAGAGGAAACGTGTGAGATTCATACGGAGGAAATGTTTACACATAAACAGAATTATATGTCATAGTCAGTGAATATTGCTTGCTTTGTTATGAACCTGTGATTTACTTGAAATTGATATTCTCAAGTTCAAAACTTATATATTCCAATCTGGAAGTGAGAATTATCACTTTATTACGGTGTCCTATGTTTCCTTATTGATCTTTGCTCTAGTTTTTCTATTCACTATTGAAAGTGGGATATTGAAGTTTCTAAATATTATTATGGAACTGTCTATCAATTGTATCATTTTTCTTCATACATTTTGGACTGCCTTATCACACACATATAAATTTAGATTTGTGAGATGCCTGGGTGGCTCAGTTGGTTAAGCGTTAACCTTCAGCTCAGGCCACAATCTCACAGTTTGTGGATTCAAGCCCCACGTTGAGCTCTATGCTGACAGCTCAGAGCCTGGAGGCTGCTTCAGATTCTGTGTCTCCTCTCTCTGCCCCTCCCCTGCTCATGTTCTGTCTCACTCTGTCTCACTCTGTCTCTCTCTGTCTCTCAAAAATAAATGTTAAAAATTTTTTTAATTAAAATTTATAATTGCTATATCTTTGTGGGGTTTTTTTTAAATGTTTTTATTTATTTTTGAGAGGGAGAGACTGACAGAGTGAGAGCAGGGGAGGGGCAGAGAGAGAGGGAGACACAGAATATGAAGCAGGCTCCAGGATCTGAGCTGTCAGCACAGAGCCTGAGGCAGGGCTCAAACTCCTAAACCGTGAGGTCATGACCTGAGCCGAAGTTGGGCACTCAACCAACTTAGCCATCCAGGCACCCCGAATTGCTATATCTTCTTGATGAATTTTCCAGTTTCTCAAAATACAATGTCTTTTTTGATCACTTTAATTTTTTTTTGAAGTATAGTTGACACACAATGACACACCATTAGTTTCAGGTGTACACATAGTGATTCTATAAGTTTAATGTTATGCTATGCTTACAAGTGTAGCTACCGTATGTCGCCGCATAACACTATTACAATACCATTGACTATATCCTCTATGTTGTACCTTTTATCCCCATGTCTTATATATTCCATAACTGGAAACCTGTACCCCCCACTACTCTTTACCCATTTTGTCCATCCCCCACCCTCTGACCTCCGGCAACCCTAGTTTTTCTGTTTCTACTTTTTTTGTTTGTTCTGTTTTTTAGATTCCACATGTGAGCGAAATCATATGGCATTTGCCTCTCTCTGACTTATTTCACTTAGCATAGTACCCTGTAGGTCCATTCATGTTGTCATAAGTGACAAGATTTCACTCTTTTTTATGGTTGAGTGACATTCTGTGGTATCTGTACACCGCCACATCTTCTTTATCCTTTTATCTCATTGGGCACTTAGTTTGCTTCCATATGTTGCCTATTGTAAATAATGCTGCAATGAACATAAAGGTGCACATATCTCTTTGACTAGCGTTTTCATTTTCTTCAGATAAATACCCAGAAGTGGAATTGTTAGATCATGTGGTATTTCTATTTTTAATTTGAGAGGGAACCTCCATCCTGGTTGCACCAGTTTACATTCCCACCAACAGTGTACAATGGTTCCCTTTTCTTAACATTCTAGCTAACACCTGTTATTCTTTGTCTTTTTGGTAAAAGTCAATCTGATCAATGTGAGGTGATATCTCGTTGTGGTTTTGATTTGTATTTTCAAGATGATTAGTGAAGTTGAGCACCTTTTCATATACCTTTTGGCCATCTGTATGTGTTCTTTGGGAAAATGTCTATTCAAGCCCAGTTTTTATTATTTTGGGTTTTTTATTGGGTTTTTGGTTTTTTTAATTTTTTATAGGGTTGTTTGAATTTTTTTGATATTAATTTGCATTCTTTATGTATTTTTGGATATTGATCCCTTACTGGAAATATGATTTGCAAATATATTCTCCCATTCAATAGACTGCCTTTTAATTTTGTTGATGGTTTCTATTACTGTGCAAAAGCTTTTTACTTTGTAAACCCCATATAATCCCATTTGTTTATCCTTGTTTTTGCTGCCCTTGCCTGAGGAGATTGATCCAAAAAAATATTGCTAAGATTATATTGTAAGAGTTTAGCCTATTTTCTTCCAGAAGTTTTATGGTTTTGTGTCTTACGTTCAAGTCCTTAACCATTTTGAATTTATTTTTGTGTATGGTGTAAGTGGTTGTTTTATTCTTTTGCATGTAGCTATCCAGTTTTCCCATTACAATTTATTGAAGAGACTGTCTTTTCCCCCACTGTATATTCTTGCCTCCTTTTTTATAGATTAATTGACCATGTGTGCATGGGTTTATTTCTAGGCTCTCTATTCTATTCTACTCATCCAAGTATCCGCTTTGCTACAAGTACCATACTAGTTTGATTACTATAGCTTTGTAGTATAATTTGAAATCAAGGAATATGATACCTCCAGCTTTGTTCTTTCTCAAGACTGTTTTGGCTATTCAGGGTCTTTTGTGGTTCCATAGAAATTCTAGGATTCTTTTTTCTATAATTGATATTTTGATGGGGATTTTATTGAACCTGTAGGTTGCTTTGGGTAGTATGGACAGGTTAACAATATTATTTCTTCCAATCTATGGGCATGGTATATCTTCCCATTTATTTGTATCATCTCAGCTTCTTTCACCAATAACTTACAGTTTTCAAAGTACAAATCTTTTATCTCCTTAGTTAAATTTATTCCTAGGTATTTTATTCTTTTTGATGCAATTGTAAATGGGATTTTTTTTTATTTCTCTTCTTTTAATGCTCCTTATTAGTGTATAGAAATGTGACGAATTTGTTTGTTAATTTTGTATCCTATAACTTTACTGAATTCATTTATTAGTTTGCTAAAATTTTCTGGTGGAGTCTTTAGGGTTTTCTATATATTGTATCATGTTATCTGTAAATAGTAACAGTTCTACTTCTTTCTTTTCAATTTGGATGCACTTTATTTTTCTTGCCTAATTTCTGCGGCTAGGACTTCCAATACTATGTTGAATAAAAGTGGCAAGAGTGGGATCCATGTCTTTATCCTTTGTTTAGTTAATGTGATGTACTACACTGATTGATTTGCAGGTGTTGAACTGTACCTGCATCCCTGGAATAAATCCTATTTGGTCATGGTGAATGATCCTTTTAATTTGTTTTTGAATAGAATTAGATAATATTTTATTGAGGATTTCTGCATGTGTGTTCATCAGGGATATTGGCCTGTAATTTTCTTTTTTTATGGTACCTTCATCTGGTTTTGTTATCAAGGTAGTGCTGGTGTCCTAAAATGACCTTAGAAGCATTCCTTCCTCATCATTTTTTTGGAAAATTTTCAGAAGGATAGGTACTAACTCTTAATGTTTGCTATAATTCAACTGTGAAACTGTCTGCTCTTAGACTTTTTTAGGGATGAGTTTTCTAAATTACTGATTTAATTTCATTACTTATAATCAATATTCATATTTTCTATTTCTTCATGAATCAGTCTTGGCAGATTGTGTATTCCTAGGAATTTATCCATTTCTCCTAGGTTTTCCAATTTGTTGACCTATAATTGTTTGTAGTAGTCTCTTATCATCCTTTGTATTTTTGTGATGTCAGTTATAACTTCTCTTTCATTCTAATCTTATTTGTTTGAGCCCTCTCTCTTCTTTTTGTGATGTGTCTGACTGAAGGTTTATCAATTTCTTATCTAATTTATCAATTACCTTTTCAAGGAACTAGGTTTTAGTTTAGTAATCTTTTGTTTTGGGTTTTGTTTTTTGTTTTTAGTTGTTATCTCATTTAGTCTCTATATCTTTTCATTTTAACTCTGATCTTTATTATTTCCTTCCTTCTACTAACTTTGGGCTTTGTGCATCTTCTTCTAGTTTCTTTAGGTGTAAAGTTGGATTATTTGTTTGAGATTTTATTATTTTTGAGGTAGGTCTGTATCACTATTAACTTTCCTTGTTAGAACTGCTTTTGTTGTATCCCAAAGATTTTGAAAAATTTTGTTTTCATTTTTGTCTCATGGTATTTTTTTATTTCGTCTTTGATTTCTTTGATTTTGAACTATTGATTGTTTAGTGGCATGTTGTTTAGTTTCCACATTTGTGAGTTTTTTTCCAGTTTTCTTTTGGTAATTGATTTCTGATTTCATATCATTGTGGTCAGAAAAGACACTTGATATAATCTCCATCTTCTTAAATTTATTGATACTTATTTTGTGGCCTAACATGTGATCTGTCCTGGAGAATGTTTTATGTGCACTTGAAAAGAATTTGCATTCTGCAGTTTTTGGATAGCATGTCCTGTATATATCTCTTAAGTTCATTTGGTCTAATGTGTCATTTAAAACCAATATTTTCTTGTTGATTATTTGTCTGGATGACCTATCCATTGATGTAAGTAGGGTTTTAAAATCCCCTACTCTTATTGTATTACTGTTAATTTCTCATTTTATATCTTTTTTTTTCTTTTATACTTTATTGTCAGCTGTTAATTTTTTAGTATATATTTAGGTGTTTTCATGTTGGGTGCATAAATATTTATAAATGCTATAGCTTTTTATTATATTGACCCCTTTATCATTATGTTAATGCCCTTTCTCTTTTGCTATAGTCTCTGTTCTGAAGTCTATTTTCTCAGATAAGAATATTGCTATTCCAGGGGCACCTGGATGGCTCAGTTGGTTAAGCATCCGATTTTGGCTCAGGTCATGATCTCACAGTTCATGGGTTCGAGCCCCACATCGGGCTCTGTGCTGACAGCTCAGAACCTGGAGCCTGCTTCGGATTCTGTGTCTACCTCTCTCTCTGCCCCTCCCCTACTCATGCTCTGTTTCTCTCTGTCTCAATAATAAAAAAAATAAACATAAACAAAAAATTACAAAAAGAGAATATTGCTATTCCAGCTTTCTTTTCATTTCCATTTTCATGGAATATCTTTTCCTATCCCTTCACTTTCAGTCTATGTGTCTTTAGATCTGAAGTGAGTCTCTTATAGGTCATACATAGTTAGGTCTTGTTTTGTGGTGTGTTTGTTTTTGTTTTTGTTTTTTATCCATTTAGCCACCCTATGTCTTTTGATTGGAGTATTTAGTTCATTTACACTTAAAGTAGCTACTTATAGGTATGTACTTATTGCTATTTTGTTAATTGTTTCTGGTTGCTTTTGCAGCTCTTCTCTGTTCATTTCTTATCTCAGTCACTTCCCTTGTTGTTTGACGATTGTCTTTAGTGTTATGTTTGGGTTCCTTTTGCTTTATTCTTTGTGTCTATATAGGTTTTGGGCTGTGGTTATCATGAGGTTCATATATAACCATACATATTGAAATTAAACATATATAATATATAATAATGTATAATAAAGTAAAATAATGTATAATAATATGTGATAAGGTATCATGTATTATAATAATATATGTAGCACTATATTTTAAGGTGATACTTACTTAAGGTCAAATGCATTGTAAAAGCACTATCTGTTTACTCCCCCCACCAATGTTTTATGTAAAGCTGATTTAGTGGTGATAAACTCTTTTAGCTTTTGCTTGTCTGGGAAACCCTTTATCTCTCCTTTAATTCTGAATGATAATTGTGTTGGGTACAGTAATCTTTGTTGTAAGTTTCTCCCTTTCATTACTGTAAATATATCATGCCCTCTCTTCTGGCCTGAAAAGTGTCTGTTGAAAAAAACAGCTGATAGTTTTATAGAGTTTCCCTTATATATGACTATTTATTTTTTCCCTTGCTGCCTTTAAGATTCTCTCTTTAACTTTGTTATTTTAATTTGATAATGTCTTAGTGTGGATCTCTTTAGATTCATCTTGTTTGGTATTCTCGATGCTTCCTGGACCTAGATGCCTGTTACCTTCTCTAAATTAGGGAATTTTTCAGGCTATTACTTGTGAAATAAGTTTTTTGCTTCTTTCTCTCTCTGTTCTCCTTTGGGGACCTCTAAATGAGAATGTTAGTGCACTTAATGTTGTTATAGAGGGCCTTTAAACTATCTTCACTCTATTAACTATTTTTCTCATTGCTATTCTTATTGGGTGATTTTTTACTGTTCTGTCTCCAGATCATGGATTTATTCTTTTGCTCCTCTAATCTGCTATTGACTCCCTCTAGTGTATTTTTCTTTTCATTTATTGTATTCTTCAGCTGACTTGTTCTTTATATTTATATTTTAATATAATTTATTGTCAAGTTGGTTTCCATACAACACCCAGTGCTCATCCCAATAAGTGCCCTCCTCAATGCCCACAACCCATTTTCCTCTCTCCCCCACCCCCCATCAACCCTCAGTTTGTTCTCTGTATTTAAGAGTCTCTTATGGTTTGCCTCCCTCCCTCTCTGTTTGTAACTTTTTTCCCACATCCCCTCCCGCATGATCTTCTGTTAGGTTTCTCAAGATCTGAGTGGTTCTTTTTAATATTTTCTGTCTCTTTGTTGAAGTTCTCACTATATTACTCCCCTGTTCTCCCAAGTTCAGTGATCATCTTTATGACTATTCCTCTGATAAGTAAATTGCTTATCTCCATTTCATTATGATGTTTTTCTGGGGTTTTATATTGTTCTTTTGCTTGGAACATATTCCTTTGTCTCCTCATTGTGTTTGACCTCCTGTGTTTGCTTCTATGAATTAGGCAGTACAGCTACCTCTCCCAGTCTTGAAGGAGCAGTCTTGTGTAAGTTCATCCCCTACATAAGCTGCATGTACCTGGCCACTTTGGCAAGTCAACTGGGGTCAAGGGGTCCCTAGGTATGCTGTACTGGGGCTGCCCTCACAAAATAGCTGGAGCCAAAGCAGATGTGGTCTGGAGGTGTCCTAGATACGACCACTGCCTTAGTGAGACAACTGGGTCCAGAGCAGGTGTGGACTGGAAGTGTCCCAAATCAACTCCAGGGGTGCCCTGGCAAGAGCGCTGGAGCTGGAGTGGGCTTAGGCAGGGTAGCCCAGGACACGTGTGCCAACATGGTGGAGAGAGAATATAAAAATGGTAATGACCAGTACCTCAAAACTCAGTGAGAATTTCAACAGTTCTCCATCTATTTGGCTGACACTCTATTGTTAATAAATGGATTTCCTTCCTTTATAATCTAGTTGCCCTTTAGGCTGTAGTTTTTTTCAGTGTTTCTCAGTGCAAGCAAGTCTGTGTGTAGACCCTCAGTGATATTCCTCCCTACCACAAGTTGTAGCATTAGGGTTGGGGTTCCAGTCACTACTGTGTCTCCATTTCTCCTCCTTTCTATGTGAGCCCTCTGTTATTTGTTGTACAGAAGCTGTTGAATTAGACTTTGGTTCTTCTTTAGGAAAAATTGCTCTATATGGAGGTGTAGATTCAGTGTGTCTGTGGGAGGAGGTGAGTTCAGTTTCTATACCACCATCTTGGACCCACCTTCTTAAAAGTTATTTGTAGAGACGAGATTGTTTTCTACCCTCAAAAGTATTTTAATTATTAATTATTAAATTTTTATGAACTTTCTAAATGTTACTCTAAATGTAATTTTGGGAAGGTTTTAGATATATCTTCCAAGAAGTTATATGGTAATAAAACAGGAACTGTCAACATGTTTGTGGATAAAGAAGGAAAGGAAGCCACAGATAATGTATTAATATTTCCTCTCTGGGAAAATAATAGAAATACTAAAGAAATAAACACAGACACAGATGACTTGGCAGATAAATTCTCAATTTTGTAAAAGCAGAAACAGAGTATATCTACCGAGAATTTTATAGGGCATACCAACTCTGCCTATAATTGGGAGAAGTTTTCTACACTAGGTTAAATGTCAACCAGAATCGTAATCCAAGAACCCAAAATAGATTTAAACAAAATAACATCTAAAGAACTGTGCTTTCATTTGGTAGACATAAATTAAGCATCTGTACCAAACACATATGTGACATGCAGGTGTTAGAAATGTGAATAATCCAAAGATCTTACCCTTCAGAGGTTCCCAGATATGTAAACCATAAAACACAGCAGTATCAAAACACACACACACACACACACACAAGCAATAATCAGTTACTGTAGGAGTTCAGAAGATGAACTGCTGACCCCTGTGTACAGAGTTCAATCAAGAAAATAAAAAATGGAATTAGGAAAACACAGTGTATAGAATGTCAGGGTGTATATTTCCCCTACTGTGTACTTAGAGTATCTTGTATTAACATGTCACAAATTATTTGTCACTAGATATACAATATCACCATATTGGTAAATTTTAATGTACGTTAATTGGTGAAATGTGATAGTTTCAAGTGATAGTACCACAAAAAATCCTTGGGTGAACACTGAAAAGAAAAATAGTATAATATATATACTGTGTAAAATATGTGGGGCCTATTGTTTTCTTTCACTTTTACCTATTATGTTTGCAATCTGTGGAACATAAGCATAACAAAGAATGCCAGATGTCAGTGCAGGATTACAAAATTACAAAATTACAAAATTACCAGTGTTCAGTGTTTGTTAATACAGAAACAATGAATCACATGATGTTCTTGAGCAGAGAAGCCATGTGGGTCAGCACAAAATTAGTGTGAAACAGGAATGTTTACTTCTCATGTGCTCAGCTTTGGGGTTCTCTAATATAATATACCCCAAGGTGCTCAGTATTCCCCCTAGGAATTACAATATATTGTGGACCTCTTCAGTATACCTCCTATCCAAATATAGCCATCAAGAATTTGGTATGTGATGATTTAAGGCATAAGCAATTTAATGACTGTGCTCATGTAATAAAAGACGTCAGTGCATGTTAGCAGTCTGTTCAGATGACAGGACTCCTCATTGTCTATGTCTTACCTGTCAATAACCCTCAAAATGAGTTCCAAGAAGCAGCAGGAATAAATAACAAATTATGCCATTAGTCAAAAACCTTCCAGCATGCCCTTTCAAGTTCTTAGTAGACATCATAGTTGTTTTCTGAACTTGAACCACATGGTCAATGGTTGTGCAATTCTCTCTCATGAGGCTTATCTCCTGTGTATCACATTTTTGTCCCTAAGAAAGATAAGGTTACTGTGGCCTGGGTTTTCTTTCTCAGTCTCTACTTCCACTCTTGGGATATTGGAAAGTCTTCTAAATGAAAACTCTCTCTCTCAAGCAAACCTCCTCTGTTCACTATTTGACTAATCTGTAGATTTCAGAGTTTTTGCCCTCATAATATGAATAGAACTAATATCAAAGTTCTTTGAGCCCATATGATACCTACAGTATAAATTAGCACCTCAAAAATGTTGGAGTTTTTAGCTGTCAATACCACTCCTTTCTCAATACCACCTGTACCTGGACATACAACTCTTATATTCCTCCAGGATACAGAGAGGAAAAAACTGCATCCTTTTAATTACTTAGCATTAGAAATCGCATAGCATAACTTCTGAGATATTCCATTACTCAAGGCAATCATAGCTCTGCCTGGATTCAAGGGATTCAAGGGGAGGGAGCATAAACCCCATTGAGATGAGTGTCATTCACCTTGTAAGAAAAGCCTATGATATTGAATATAATCTATAATCTGTCATGGCCTACCTCCAAGGTAAGGAGGACCCAGTCCCTAGCAGTATAATGGTCTTTCTCTCCTGCTCAAGGGTAGGAAGAATAATCATATTCATCCTCTTACAAGAATGAACAAAATGTTTCCTCTAAAGAAAAAAAAAAGGAAACATATTTATACCCAGCTGGAGGTATATAAACTTGTTTCTGCCAAATAAATCCATCAATGGGAATCTTTAAACCAAAGTTAATTTTAGGAATTGCCAGAGTTAGGACATAGATTGTGGACTCAAGTTTCTAATTGGATTATTGTGGTATTGTGATTTATAATAAGAAAATATATACAGTTGAGCCTTGAACAACATGGGTTTGAGGTGCCTGGATCCACTTATATATGGATTTTTTTTCAATAAATACAGTACAGTACTGTAAATATATTTTTCTTATGAATTTTTAATAGTATTTTCTTTTCTCTGGCCTATTGTATTGTAAGAATACAGTATATGACACATATAACATGCAAAATATGTGTCAATTGACTGTTTATGTTTATCAATAAACCTTCTGGTCAGCAGTAAGCCATTGGTAGTTAATTTCCTGGGGAGTCAAAAGTTACATGCAGATTTTTGACTGTGCAGGGCATGGGTACTCCTAACCCACACTGTTATACAAGGGTCAACTGTATTTTTTCCTCATGCTATTTCCAACACAGAGCTCCTAGAACCCTCAAGTATTTCCTAAGAGATGAGAGCTGTAAGGGTGTCTTTTATTATGTTAATGAGGACTTTTGGCCTCAACAGATTCGGGCAGGGGCTGGTTACCAGAGGAACCAATTATGTGATTAGGGAGTTGAAATTTTCAGCCCCCCCCCCCCCATCCTCAAGAAGGAAGGTGGTCTAGAATTTGGATCAATCAATTGCCAATGATTTAATCAACCATGCCTAAGTAATGAAGCCTTCATAAAAACCCAAAGGGACCATTCAGAGAGCTTTCTGGCTGGTAAACACATGAAGTTCTAAGGAGAGTTGTACACTTGGAAAAGTAATGAAATCTCTCCACCCTTTCCCCATTCTTTTCCCATTTATCTCTAACATCTGGTTGTTCTTGAGTTATATCTTTTTACAATAAACTGGCATAGTAAGTAAAATGTTTCTCTGAGCTCTGTGAGCCACTCTAGCAAATTAATCAGACCCAAAGAGAGGGTATTTGAAACCTCTTATCTAGTCCCTTGGTCAGAAGCACGAGTGGCAAACGGGACTTGCAATTGGTGCCTGAAAGGTGGGCTAAGCCCCTAAACCTGTGGGATCTGATGCTATCTGCAGGTGGATAGTGTCAGAATTTAGTTGAATTACAGAACACCCAGCTGGAATCCCTGTTGCTTGGTGGTTTGGGGAACACACATTGTAACTGGGTGTAGAACCCTTGAGATAGATTACAACTTGAAACCAAAGAGTTATTCTACTCTGTTGCAAAATCAGTAACTAGTAACTTTATACCCATCATGCAACTATGGCAAGAAATGAACAACACTTAAATGTACCCAATTAAGAAGGCAATAGTTAAGACTTTATGATAAACTGATAGGCAGTGTATTGGGAGGTGAGTCTTTTGAATTAATTTCCCTTTAGAATCAGAAAAAGGAGTTCGAAAAATCTGGCTAAAATACACACTGAATCCTAAATTCAAATAAAAGAAAGAAACAGCAAGTAATTGACACATTTTATGCTTCATAATGACCTAAAACCTAGTTAATGCTAAGAATAGTGTAACATTTCATTTTTCTTGTATTTAAAAAGAAATACAAGAAATTCTTGTAAAAAAAAAACAAAGTTAATTAATAGAGTTGTAGACTGTAGACTTAAATAAGTTATTGTAAGGAAGGAAACATAATATTCCCTCTACTTTTCTGGTTCTTAGCTGAGACCCCTTTAGCAATAGATCAACAAGAAAAAAACAAAATTATTAACACATCTACCTCATGTGTACATGAGAGAAACCCAGGGAAAAATGAGTAACTTTCTGAGGTGACCTAACATGCAGACTTAAATATCATCTTAATAAGAAAGAAAAATGGAGAAATAGACTTTTTAGGGGAGAGTATAAATAACCTATAGGAAATATGAATGATCCCTCAGAAGAATAGATGGGAGATCTGATAGTTTGTGGGAAAGTTAGTTTGGGAATGCTATGGACTTCTAGTCTCCTCTCATGTGATGAGATTCCTGGGGAGGTGATGTGTGATAACTGAGTTCCTTTTAGAGAATCTGTCTTTAGCCAAATAAGGGGAGTGCAGAGAAAGCCTTTCCCTGCATTTGCTACACCTCGAAATAATCAATATAGTAAAAGTGACATATTTTTAAATAGCATATTCTGCTACCCTTCATTATCAAGAATCATAAGCAAAATAGTTATTTAAATAAATGCCTCTGGGTGTTTTCTTAAATAGGTTTTTCCCCCTTCATACATTTCTTAAATCTGTTAAATACTTCAAAACTTCCACTTTCAAACATCCCTATGTTTCTCTCCTTTGCAAGAAACTTTTAGTTAAGCAATCATACCTTTAGTCAGGCCTTTGTCTAAAACATATTGAATTCTGAGTGGGCATATTCCAAATAGAGACCTGATCAAACTTGAAGCTGACAAGCAAAAAGAAAATCTATATGGATCAACTCTCAGTTCTGTGCCCTGCACAAAAAAATGCAGTTAGATTTCTACCCAGGTCCTCTCTGGAATTTGAGACCTCAATAAAAATCTTTTTCCCGCTCTATAGATTAGGGAAGCTGTCCTCCACCATATGCTGGGACTCCAGAGTTCCCTCAGAGTTGGCAGTAAAAGCCAAGAATGAAACCAGGAACTGCCTGAGAAAAACCAAGCTGTGACTGCCCTCTGCTGGAATGACCTGGATGACCAGCCTTTCTGAGACTGGTAGACCCAGATGGTGGTTCCCCACCACTCTCCCTCAACCAACGAAACCCATAAATATTCTCTCTAGTCTAGTTACTATAGATTCTACTCTCTCTGCTCCAACTTGCCACCATACTGGTTCTTTGTTCTCCCAAGATCTGTACTCGGCTTCTTAAGTAGTGCTAAGTAAATAAACCTTGGATTTTTGCTTTACCCAATTACTAATCCTGGTGACATTTTGCCATAAGCCGACACATCTCTCCCTCCCCCGATCCATCCAAAACAACAAAATACTTCATCTTCAGATCTGAGATGAGTGGAATGGGCTATCTGCATATCTGACTGTTGTACAATTCACCAATTGCTCTATACATTTGATGATTTACTTACTTGTAACAAATGGCTATGGGCTATGGATAGTAAAATGGATTCGAAGAGGGGCACCTGGGTGGCTCAGTCAGTTGAGTACCAGACTCTTGGTTTCAGCTTAGGTCATGGTCTCAGGATTCATGAGATCGAGGCCCACATCAGGATCTGTGCTGACAGTGGAGAGCCTGCTTGGGATTCATTATCTCTCTCTCTCTCTCTCTCATTGCCCCTCCCCCATATAAGCTTTCTCTCTCTTTCCCAAACTAAATAAATGAACTTTAAAAAAAAGGATTAGAAAAAACAAAGTACAAGACTAAAAAACACACTGACTTAGAAAAAGAAAGCTGAGTTCTAATATGGGCTTTATCATTTCCTCATTTATCCATATCTGAATAGAAAGAGATGAACTAATCACTATTCCCAATTTAAGGTCCTTAGACCCCTAGAGATTCTAGAATGTGATAAAAAAAAAAAATCTATGAACTACAGGGGCCTATGCATGAATGATAATGCATTTGCTAACTAAAGCATTGTGATTCTAAAGACTTTAATTATAATTATATAATATTTAGTAAAAAATATATAATTAAAATAATTTTGTCCTAGATTAATACATTTGGTTATTTTTCTTTTAATTTGTGAATTATTATTTAAATAATTCAAAAATCTCAGAATTTCATTTCCCTGGGGATTTAAATGACTTCACATTATCATTTAAGCCAAAAATTATTTGATTCATCACCCTCATCTGTGTATCTATCAGCTATCTCCTTAACCATCTCTCCCATAGTTACTTCTGAAAATACATGGGGAGTTACCCAAATGACCACATGCCAGTGAAATTCTTGTCTTCCTGTCAACTGTATGGTGTCTGAGATTGCAAATGCCACCACCCTGGTTGCAGACACCTTCTAGGGATGCCTGCCAAGCTGATGAGGTTATCTCCTTGACATTCCAGTGCTACAGATCCTTGAATTGCTGACAAGTTCATATATCCTATAGATTTTACTGTACCTAGGCTAAGCCAGATTCAGCACAAAAGGAGGAAGTATGGCTTCTCTGGATAAAGCTCAGGTAGAGCCATGGACCCTAGTCAAGCTGAGAGTTAGAGAAGAGTTCACATATTTTTGGTAGTCTCTGAGTCGTCTCTGAGTCCCTACTCCACGTTCTTCATTCTCTGGAGAGAGGAAAGGGAAAAAATCCTTCTTCTCTCTAGATTCTGTTCACCCACACAAATTAGTTAATTCACTAGCACATCAGATCTCTTGGTGAACAGATTTATGCAATGGATTCTAGAAGTGGCAGAAAAGTAATAAAAGATAATCTTGGTGAGGTGATAAAATTTGATATTTCTGAGCTAGATATTGCTTAAGCCCCCCCTTTCAGGACCTTCTTGATGGTACAGTTCTCCTGGCATCAACTTGTCCTCACCAGGAAGTGGGTGTTTTACTGGTGAGAAAATACTTCTTCCCTATCACCATTCCTACCACTACCACCTCCCACCATCTAATAGTTGTTCTCAGTTCTTCCCTCTCTTGTCCTAACAAGGATTATATATCTTATCTATGAAGTACAGTCTTTCTTGTCTACACTGAATTTATTTCTCCTACTCTCCAATGTCACTGAAGAGCATTTTGAGGGCTTGATATTGTTGATAAGCTTCTTTAATACTATAAAATGATTATACTATCCACAAATTAACTGAGTGCTTATACTAGGTGTTGAGAAATATCCTTTTATTTTATATCATACAGTGATACCCTCTTATTTTATGTCATACTGTGATAAACACATTCCTATCCCCATTTAGAGGATAAAGAAAATGCAGTTATTTGTTCATAGCCAATAAAATGGCAGAGCAAGAATTCGAAACTAAATTCAACTTCAAACCTATCCTCTGAAATCTCTCAGAGGAAAACTAAGAACAAAAAGGGAAACAAAAAGAGGCCTCAGCAAGGAAAATATTTTACATAATCCATGCACCAAAGCTTTTTAACTCATCTCCAAAGGAATCCCCCAGGCTCTTAATCAGAGCCTAAATATTGACTCTAATTCTAGATTATCTGTTTTTTAAATCTGTCACATAGGAAACAGCATGTTGAAAGCAGTGAGAGAAATGAAAGATGCAATTACCAGATTCAGAGGAAAAAAAGGGACAAGAAAACTAGAAAAATTAGTCTCATAAACTCAAAAGTTCCTAGGAGGATAGGATTGTTTAGAGGCAAATAGCTCTACATTCTAATAACAATTAGGATTAGTGCATTAGCTGATGTTCATAAATTCTGGGGGCATCTTTTTGTCACTCTTATGCCCATTTATAATAACTCTGTTAAATCTTCTAAAAACAAGAATCACCTGCTGCATGTTCTCATTCATACACTTTTTTTCACTTAAAAATAACTTTCTGTGTTACATATTCTAGTACAATCATTGGGAAAACCATTGGTTTTACCCAACATGAAAATCGAATTATGAGAACATTCAAGATTCTATTCATGAAGACTATATACAATATAAATCCATTTTTTAAGACTTAGAAGAAGCCAAACAACGTTTTGTTTAGAATTACATGATAAAACAATTTTTTAAATGCAATACATTATGAAAACAATTTTTTAGATGCAAAGAAATAATAGCCCTAAAATTTGAAATAGGGCTTTCCTCCAGAAAGAGACAGGGAGATGGAATAAGCAAACAACCCACTTGTAAAGTGAACAAAGGATTTGAATAGACACAGAACCAAAAAAAGTACACGAATAAGCTCCTGATAAGCCAATAGGAACGTGAGAAGATGCTCAACATGATTACTCATTAGGGAAGTGAATATCAAAACCATAATGAGATACCATTTCTGACCCAGTAGGATGAGTATACAAAAAAAAAATAAATAAATAAGAAGTGTTGCCAGAGATGTGCAGAAACTAAAATCCTCATACATTGCCATTAAGAATGTAAAATGAGGTAGCTGCTTTGGAAAAAAGCTTGGTAGCTTCCTAAAAAAGTTAGGCTTACTATTTAACCTAGCAAATCCACTCTTAGGTGCCCACCCAAAAGAAATAAAAACTTATGTCCACACAATAAAAACATGTACATAAATATTCATAACAACATGATGCACAATAGTGAAAAAGTGGAAATAGTTCAGATATCCATTAAACTGGTGACTAGATAAACAAAATGTGGTAAATCTATAGAATGGAAAACTATTCAGAAATAAAAAGAAACAAAGTTTTGATGTGTGCTACAACATGCAGGAAACTCAAAAAACACTCAGCAATAGAAGCCAGACACACAAGAATATCAATATGTATGATTCTATATATATTATACATATATTATATATATACAATATATATATATAGTCCTAGAAAGGCAAATACATAGAGAAAGTAAACTGGTTGTTTGCTAAAGGCTGAAGGTGGCAAAATGGAGTCACTAAATGAGCACAAAGTGTTTTTTTTTTAATGTTTTATTATTTACTTTTAGGAGAGAGAGACAGAGTGTGAGAGGGAGAGGGGCAGAGAGAGAGGGAGACATGGAATCCGACGCAGGCTCCAGGCTCCGAGCAGTCAGCACAGAGCCTGATGCAGGGCTTGAACTCACGAACTGTGAGATCATGACCTGAGCTGAAGTCAGACGCTTAACCGAAGGAGCCACCCAGGGGCCCCACAAAGTGTTTTTTTAGAGTGATGGAAATGTTCCAAATTTAGGTTCTGGAATATGATTGTATAATACCATAAACATACTAATATTCACTGGATTACATACTTAAAAAGGGTGAATTCTATGATATATAAATTATATCTCAATAAAATTTTTTGAAAGCATAACGGATTTCAACTCTTTCCTCTTTAGCATTCTAGTGGACTACCCACATTATTCAGTCTTCATAAAATTTTTCTTAATTGAAGCAATACATGACTATGCTGTTCATGTCCTTGTAGTTTGCATAATTGACAGGTGGAAAAGAGAGGCTTAATTACCCACAAATTACTCTCATTATCATTCCTTTCAATTTAAACAACCATAGTGTGGTTATGAGTAATGTCACTAAAAATGTCCCAGTTTGCAATTTCACCAACAACAGGAAGTAGAGATATCTGGTGGCCTTGAATCGTTGTCCATGATAATGTGGGCACATCTTGCTTACAGCCCTGCCTCTGCATTGGATCATACCAGAAAATGTCACATATTTTAAAGTCAAAGAAGGGAAGTTGACAGAATAAACTTTTCTTGATTCACCTTTACAATTATATAAATCAATGATCCATCTACAGGGTGAGAGGGAAAAATAGGTAAACATGGCCAAAATACATCAAATCCATTAAGAAAAAAGGAAGTTAACTTGAAGACATATTTGCTATTTCTCTGAGAAAGTACTCTTTTGGTTCTTCACCTAGAACTTGGCAAAGTTAAGAGGTTCTATCATTCATCTATTCCCAGAAACTTAGGTGACTGTTTCTGTCATAGTTGCTTTCAATGGAGACATACTCTTTAAATTTATGTCCAGGGTATTACTGCTCTATGGAGCTTATAGTTGTTGTGTTTTTTTTTAATATGGCTGTTTAGAAAGCCTTTTAGAAGACCTACGATGAACTTAATAGCTTTGTTTATCCTTTTTTATAGAGCAGGTTCTTTCTACCCTGCAAAATGAAAAAGTTATTTGGGGAAACAAAGCATAAAACTGGCATATTTTTCTCAGATCTGTGGTATTTTGTGATGAAGCAGAACTGTCAGACTGAGACAGAAAAGCCATTGAGAGTGCATTAGCACTGAAATGTGCACAGACTAATTTTCTATTACTGGTGATGCAAAAGGAAAATACAACAGAGCAGAAAGGGAATAACACAAATTATTTTCCTCTTTATTTATCACTTTATGTTCAGCCAGGCAGAACTGAAGGACAGGGAAAAAAAAAAAACAATGGGGAATTCTGCACTTCCTCATATAGTAATTTAGATTTAAATAAATGTTATTGATCATCTTAGAAGAAGTATCCTTAGGTTTCATTATTCCTGGGACTTCTTTTTCCCTGGAATATTTTCTTCTTCCATCTTCTCCTGATAAAATTCTATTCCTTGGAGCCTGGAACAGAAAGGGGACATTAGTGGGGAAAATCTGAATAAAATATGTAGTTTAGTAAATAGTATTGTATCAATATTGATTGTGGGGAATAAGCTTAGGAATTTCCTGAGCTTGCACTGATGGGTTAACAAGTCATAAAGAATTAGAAAGCCACAGGATCAACACACCCAAATTTGGATAAACAAGATTAGGGAAACGGGGCAAAGGCCCCCGGTATAGGACAAAGTTATAGTAATAGAAAAGCTTCAGGATGAAAGCATCAAAAATGAGATAAACAAGATTAAGTATTCAGAGCAGAAACACCCCCCAACTTAGTACAATAGCAGAAAGCTGCTTTCACAGGAAGGAAGGACAAAAACAGGAAAACAGGACTTTAGATGCAGCAGGGTGAAGTTGCCCAGAGGGGAGTTAATTAGCAAGAGAAAGGTGCCTTGTTGACCCTGAGGTAGGATGCTCTGTCTTTCTTGTTCCCTAGGCCAGTTTAGGTAAACAGAGGTGGGGCCTCATGACTGCTGTAAACAATCTTCCTCCCAGCCAGCGTTTTGTTTTGTATTGCCCCAAACTCTTAACACCCCATATCTTCAAAACCTCCTTTTCCCCACTCCCTTGAGTTAATGTTCATGGTTTCATTGTCTCTGTGCACACTCATCACACTTGTAAGACTTCTAATTTTAATACAAAAGAAGCAAGGACCCTTACTCAGTTTCTTGTCTCCTCCCAGACATTAGCCTCTCTCGCATTTTAATCCCATGTCCTACTCTCTTGCTGGACAAGAGAGAACGTCAGACCCAGATTCTACGACAATTAACTTAATAGTTTTGATCATTGTGTCAAGGGTTTGTAAGATGTTAACATGGCAGGAAATTCGGTCAAGTGTACCAGGGAACTCTCTGTACTCTCTTTGTAACTCTTCTGTAAATTCAAATGTATTTCATAATAAAACCACTAAAGAAAAAAAGAAAACTTGAGAACAGTTAGTAAACAACAAAATTCTACTCCTCATGTAGGAGCTGAAGCAGATATCTTCCCCTTGGTGTCTACTTTTATCCCCTCCTTGGCCCCCAACCCCACCCTGCCCCATAATGAGAGGTAAAACTTGACACTATATACTCTTGTAGTCTTTTGTTTCCTTACAGCACATAGCACTTTCTAACTTTTATCACTGATGTACATTTTAATATCCCCTTTTAGGAAGACAGCATAGGTTAGAACAACAACAGCAAAAATAGAAATTTAAATCCTAGTTCTACCAAACTTAGGCAAATGACTTAATCTCCCTGAGCCTCAGTTTCTTCATCTAAAAGAGTGAAAATAATTAGTTAACCATAGATTAGAAAGATGCCCTATATGTATAAAGATCTTTGGACAAAACCTATCACATAGTAGATGCTCAAAATAGCTATATATGGTATTGTTCCCATTACCGTTATTACTAGACTTTTCTTGTACCAAGTTTCTTGGTATCAGGGACTTTCTTGTTCAAGTTCACAAAAACTTGAAATGCAGATGCTCAGATATGGCTTAGTGAATTGTAATGGCTTCAGAATATGTTTTTTCAGGTTAATATATTTGTCATTCTGGTTTTAATGAATATTCTTTTCTAAATCGTTATTGTCTTCTTTACATTGTTTTCAATTCTCAAAAGTACACATTTATGTTCTATTATATCTAACCCAACTCACTGAAGTTTCTCATCAAACTATAGTAAGTAGGAGAAAAGGGATTTTTTCTCTTACAAAGTTATTGAGTAAACCTTAAATGTTTCCCTTTTCTATTTCTGTCTTTGAGGAAACTTTACCTAACTGCCACCTCACTAGCCTGTGTCACATTCTTGGGCCTGTCAGTACCTCTTTGAGGGGACCCCAAATCTGCTGTGTTTGCATTGGTTTGTGAATACCTTCATTACAAATTATAAGACAAATTTTATGTATTCTAACCCTACTCATGCCTATGTGTTTTGAGACTTGAAACAAAAAATGGAGAGTGTTGGAATAAATTAGGATGAGATTTTCCCTTTAATGTGAATATTATTCTGAAAATGTTTGTTAACATTAGTTGTTTTCTCATTCATTCATTCAAAAAGAGTGATTGATTGTTTAGTACCTACCAGCCATTAAGCCAAATACTGAAAATACAAATTTGAAAAAAAAAATACAGTCCTTACCCTAAAGGATCCTCTAGGGAGACAAACTTGTAAACAGCTCATTATAATGCATTCTGAAATGTGCAATAATAGAGATGTTACAGAATATTATGGGATCGTAAAAGAGCATTTCAATCTGGGGAGAACAGAAGCATCATTACTCTAAAGCATTTTTCTCAGCCTTAGCTGCCACGGAAATTACCTGGGGAGCTTTTAAAAATACACATTCCTGAGAGCCATCACATTAATTCTATTGTATTTGGTCTGGGGTATTGCCTAGGCATTAGGACTTTTTCAAGTGCTACTGTTCTAATGAATAAGGAAAAATTAACCAGGCTGAAAACAAAAAAGATGGGGAAGGTTATGGAGAGAAGATATGTTGGGCAGAGAACAGCATGAGCAAAGGCACCAAGTCAAGAAAGAGTTTGGTATATGATGTGTAAGTAAGACACACGTTTCCATTTTGTGAGACGGCAGTGTTATAAGAATGCTTTCAGTGTTCTGGGGCACCTGGGTGGCTCAGTCTGTTGGGTGGCCAACTTCGGCTTAGGTCATTATCTTGCAGTTCATGGGTTTGAGCCCCACGTCGGGCTCTGTGCTGACAGCTCAGAGCCTGGAACCTGCTTCTGATTCTGTGTCTCCCTCTCTCTCTGACCGTCCCTTGCTCACACTCTGTGTGTCTCTCTCTCAAAGATAAATAAATGTTAAAAAAATATATATAAAAAAAAGAATGCTTTCAGTGTTCTGAGTGCAGTAGTGGGAAATGAAGTAATAGGGAAGAGCAAGGGGGTTATGTGCTGCTATCAGGATAACAGATTTGAGAAAGAAATGACATGGTCAGATTTACATCATGGATTGCTTTCTATGCTAGCTGAGTAGATGGGGAGTTTTAAGTAGACAAGACTGGAGGCAGGGAGATGAATCAGGAGATCCAAATGAGACATGATTAAGCCCATATAATCTTGAAACATTTGGAAGAGATTTCTAAAAACTGTTAAGGAAGTTATATTAGCCATTCTTGGATACTGTTGGATGTGGCAAGAGTGATAGAAGGAGAAATCTGGTGAACAGGTGGATGGAGGTTAATACCTAACTGAGACAGAGAAGATAGTAACGACAGTAGATTTAGGGGGAAATATCATATGCTCAGCTTGGAATACAATGCATTCGAGATGCCTGTGGTGTGTTCAGGTGGAAATATTGTACTAGGCCACCTGGTCCAAGTTTAAGGATGAATGAGGATATAGACTTGGACAGTCAAGACTGCTTTGGCTTTGGCTTGCTCTTGAAGGAGCCAATAAGCAATGCAAAACTAAAGATGGAAATGGATGATACAATTCCTCAGTGTCTCCTTTTTACCTCAAGGAGTTGCAATGTAAATGCAGTGTCTTAGCAGTCTATACGGACACTTTGTACACAAAAACAGAAGAATTCTAGATCTCTGGGCTTACTGACATTTTTACTCCCAGCCATGTCACACCCCATAACTCAACGTAGCATTTGAAGCTATAATTCTGCTATTCCACAAATCACATTGCACAGGCCTAACTAGGTTCTGAGCCTTGAAATCCTTGCTCTGTTAGCACTGGTGAAAATGCCTTATCTCCCCAAGTCTGTTTGGTCACATGTAACACTTAGGTTCTTTTTGTTATATCTCAATAGCCAACAATATTTGGAGGTAGGTGGATAAGGGCTGAATCTCCCCACTACTTCAACACCAGGTTATAAAGAAAACAAGTCTCTGACCAAATTCTACTGTAAACATAGGTGTTACTGTTAGGCTATCAATTCTCATAATGGCTCTGAAACTTAGTGGGCTGAAAAACAATTTATCTGTCATCATTCTGAGATATGAATGATCTCAGTTGGGTGGTTTTTTCTTCAAGTCTCTCAGGAGTCATGTCTTCAGGGGTTCTGGAGACAGACGGATTGAACATCCAAGATGGCTTTTCACAGGGCTGCTTCTGATGATGGCTTTGGGTGGGAGCTCAGGCAGGACCAGAAAACCTGTGTGTATCTTGTGGGCTTCCCACAGCATGGAGTCTGAAATAAGAGCAGCTAAGGGCTGTACTTATAATTGGCACACAGTCATTTCTGCCATAGTCTACCACCAGTAGTGCCACTGGGCCTATCCATATTCAAGAGGGTAAAGAAACAAGCTCCTATAACCAGATGGGAAAGTGACAAGGCCACATTAGAGATCATTTAGTCTCCCCTGGAAAACACAATCTACTCCTAATAAGCAAACCAGCACAACACAGTCATGCAACCTGTTCTTGAAGAATGATGAAGTCTCAGCTCTATGTCCTTTTTGTTGTTCCAAAAATACTTTTCATAGAAAGCTTCACTGAAGCAAAAGAAATACCACTCCAGAGATAGGGTTTGGCTAATTATTATTTTTTTAATACGTGGTGCTAAAGAATCTAGACTACCTGAGGTCAATGTGACACTTTAGAGATTAAACTTAGAATACCACCCGAAAGATTACTGTTTACAGGGCTCATTAAACTCATATGCTCTGTTTATGAAAACCTGATGATCTCTAAAATATTCAGCATGTTTATGCTTTCACAGTATCTATGACATAGTATTTTAAAATAATATGCAAATATCATCATAAGGCACAAGGATTTTGCCACATATGTCTACATATGGGTTTCTGAGAGTAAGTTTGTTCCTCACTTAGCACAAATAACCAACAGACCCCTGGAAATGAGACCTCAGGTTTGGATATTTTAATTTAAAAGACATTAGATATAAATTTTTAAGCCATCTTTTACCTATTTCAAAAAAAATATATGAGGATGGATAAAATCACCCAGAAAAAGTGAGTACAATG
This sequence comes from Cryptoprocta ferox, assembly GCA_028646485.1. NCBI lineage: Eukaryota > Metazoa > Chordata > Mammalia > Carnivora > Eupleridae > Cryptoprocta > Cryptoprocta ferox. The sequence continues at coordinate 122,580,482 of CM053567.1, forward strand.
AGAAAAGCTGTGATTCTTGGTCAACTCCTGGGACTCACCAACATGTTAGGGGTCCTCAGAGCAAGACAAGCTGGCAAAGGAGTCAAAGAGATATTATGGATATAAGTAGAAACAGTACAGGCAATTTCCAGAAAAAATGCTAATCAACAATTTCCATTGCAGTGAAGTGTATAATCAGGATTAAAATGTTTTCACTGGCATTGGCAACTGGAAGTCTCAAGTGACCTTAGCAACTACACCATCAATCAATTGGGGTCAGAAGATACCTACTATTAAGGAGTGAATGCAAATGTAAGGAAGTGAAGACTGACTCTTTGAGGATGTTTTGATATGAGAAGTAGACAATGCTCAAAAGGGACATGCAGTTGAAAGGCAATTTTTAGATAGGCTGAGACTTAGGCATGTTTCTGGAATGAGTAAAGAAGAGAAGGAAATGTTGAGAATGCTGTAAAAAGAAAAGTCATTCCTGATCAAGATTTCCTGGGAGAAAAAAAAGAAATAAGATAAAAGCCAGGGTTAATAAATTACCTAAACCCTGAAGATAGGAAAGCAGAATGGATGTAGATGCAATTAAGAGTGGCAAAATAAGCAACTAAGTTATAAATTTGTGCTTTGTTCTTACTAGATTTTTCTTCTTTCCAAAGAGGTGGCCTCGTTTTTATGTTTTTTCTTTTTTAAATATAATATATTCTGTTCCTGAAATAAAAGAATAATAGTGGAATACAAATGTATAGCCTCAAAATAAATTTGCAAGAAAGAGTAGAGAATAATGTATTTTTCTAATACTTATAAGTAAAACTTTTACAATAACTTAAGAAAATAACTCATATAAATGAATGGCATGAATTAGAGTATGGGCTAAATTGTGATAACAAAGAAGCCCTGATGTGAAACAGCTCAAAGCAGACAGCGCATTAATTCTCTCTCTCTCTCTCTCTCTCTCTCTCTCTCTCTCTCTCTCTCTGTTGTTGGTGTGGTTTTGTTTTTAGATATAACTAACATATAACATTATAGTAGTTTCAGATACACAACATAATGACTCAATATTTGTATTTGTACTTGTGGAGTGATCACCACAATAAGTCTGGTTTATATCCATCACCACACAGAGTTACAATTTTTTTCTTGTGAAGGAACTTTTAAGATCTACTCTCTTAGCAACTTTCAAATATGCTCTACAGTATTATTAACTACATCTGCTGTATGTTACATCTCCGTGACTTTATATAACTAAACATTTGTACCTTTTGATCCGCTTGAACATTCTGCCTCACCCTACCCCTGCCTCCAACAACACCAATCTGTCCTCTGTATCTATGAGTTGGATTTTCTTTGTTTTTTGTTTTTTGTGGGTTTTTTTTTCTTTTTGTTTGTTTGTTTGTTTTTAGTGAGCGGATAGCAGTTTGAGTCCACATACAAGTGAGAACATATGGTATTTGTCCCTCTCCGTCTGATTTATTTCACTTAACGTAATGCCCTCAAGGTCTATCCATATTGTGCAAATGGAAAGATTCTTTTTTATGGCTTTATATTATATGTATGTAGCACTTTGTCTTTGCCCATTCATTCACCAGTGAGTTATTTTGGTTGCTCCTATAGCTGGGCTACTGTAAATAATGTGGCAGTGAACATGGGCGTTCCTATATTTTTTAGAATTAGTGATTTTTTTTTCTTCAAACAAATATCCAGAAGTGGAATTGCTGATCATATGGTGGCTCTATTTTTAATTTTTTGAGAAGCCTCTATATTGTTTTCAATAGTGGCTTCACCAGTTAACAATACCCTAATGGTGCACAGAGGTTCCCTGTGCAACATTCCTGTCAACACTTACTATTTCTTATCTTTATAACAATAGCCATTCTAACAGGTGTGAAGTTATGTCACTGTGGTTTTGATTTTCATTTCCCTGATGATTAGTATCATTAAGCACATTTTCATCTGCCTATTAGCCATCTGTATATCTTCTTTGGAGAAATGTTTATTCAGATACTCTGCCCATTTGTTAATTGGACTATTTGATTCCTTTGCTATTTAGTTGTATGAGGTGGGTTTTTTTTGTTTTTGCTTGTTTGTTTGTTTTGAGAGAGAGAGCACGCACAAGTAGGGGAGAGGGACAAGGGACAGAGGGAGAGAGAGAAAGAATCTTAAGCAGGTTCCATAGTCAGTGTGAAGCCTTATGCAGGGCTCAATCCCATGACCCCGAGATCATGACCTGAGCCAAAATCAGGAGTTGGATGCTCAACTGACTATGCCACCCAGGTGCCCCAAGTTGTATGAATTATTTACATAATTTAGATATTAACCTCTTTTATTTATTTTTAAAATTTTTTTATGTTTATTTATTATTGAGACAGAAACAGAGCATGACTGGGGGAGGGGCAGAGAAAGAGGGAGACACAGAACCTGAAGCAGGCTCCAGGCTCTGAGCTGTCAGCACAGAGCCCGATGCGGGGCTCAAACCCACAAACCATGAGATCATGACCTGAGTCAAAGTCGGACGCTTAACTGACTGAGCCACCCAGGCACCCCTATATTAACCTCTTGTAATTCCCTTCATCTATTTCACCCATCCCCCACCCACCTCCTCTAGTAACCTTCAATTTGTTCTCCATAGTTAAGAGCCTTTTTTTGGTTTGTCTCTTTTTTCTTTGTTTCTTAAATTCCATACAAATAAAATCATATGGTATTTGTCTTTCTCTGAGTGACATATTTCACTTAGCATTATACTCTGTAGATCCATCTATGTCATTGCAAATGACAAAACTTCATTCTTTTTTTTATGCCTGAGTAATATTACATTACACACACACATACACACACACACACACACACACAGACACCACTTCTTCTTTATGCATTCATCTTCTGATAGACATTTGGACTGCTTCTATGTCGTGGATATTACAAATAATTCTACAAAAAAAACCAAACAGGAGTACCTGTATCTTTTTGAAGTAGTTAGTGGTTTTGTTTTCTTCAGATACATGCCCAGAAGTGGAACTGCTGGATCATTTAGTTTTTTTCTATTTTTAATTTTTTTGGGAAACTTCATACTGTTTTCCACAGTGGCTACACCAGTATGCACTCATATCAACAGTACACAGTCTCCACATCCTCTCCAATACCTGTTGTTTCTTGTGTTGTTGATTTTAGCCATTCTCAGAGGTGTGAGGTGATATCTCATTGTGGCTTTGACTTACATTTCCCTGATGATGAGTGATATTGAACACCTTTTCATGTGTCTATTGGCCATTTGGATGTCTTCTTTGGAGAAATGTCTATTCATGTCTTCTGCCTATTTTTTAATTGGATTATTTGTTTTATGTGTGTTGAGTTGTATGAGTTCTTTATATATTTTGAATACTAATCCTTTATCATATATGTCGTTTGTAAATATCTTCTTCCATTCAGTAGATTGTCTCTTAGAATTATTGGTTATTTCCTTTGCTATACAGAGCTTTCTATTTTGATGTAGTCCCAAGAGTTTATTTTTGCTTTTGTTTCCCTCACCTTAGGAGACATATCTAGAAAAATGTTGCTATAGCCAATGTCAGAGAAATTACTTCCTGTGCTCTCTTCTAGGATTTATATGGTTTCAGGTCTCACATTTAGGTATTTAATCCATTTTGAGTTTATCTTTGTGCATGATGTGAGAAAGTAATTCAGTTTCACCCTTTTGCATGTTGCTGTCCAGTTTTCCCAACACCAGAGAAACAGGCTCCATGCTATTTGTTGAAGAGATTATCTTTCTCCCATTGCATGTTCTTGCCTCCTTTGTCATAAATTAATTAACCATATAAATGTGGGTTTATTTCTGGACTCTCTATTCTGTTCAATTGATCTTTGTGTCTGTTTTTATATCAGTACCATGCTGTTTTGATTACTACTTTATAGTGTATCTTGAAATCTGAAATTATGATACCTCCAGTTTTGTTCTTTTTGAAAAGTGCTTTGGCTATTCAGTGTCTTTTATGGTTCCATACAAATTTTAGTATTATTTGTTCTAGTTCTGTAAAATAATGCTGTTGGTATTTCTATCTCATTGTTGCCATTCTGTTTGGATTATCTCCCCATTAATGTAAGTGGGGTTTAAAGTCCCCTAATATTATTGTATTATTATCAATTATTTCCTTTATGTTTGTTAAATAGCTGCTTTTTGTTTCTGGGTATTCTCATGTTGGGTACATAAATTGTTATATCTTCTTGCTGGATTGTTCCCCTCCAATTATGTAGTGTTCTTGTCTCCTGTAGTAGTCTTTGTGTTAATGTCGGTTTTGTCAGATGTAAGTGTTGCTACTTCAGCTTTCTTTTCAATTCTGTTTGCATGATAACTGCTTTTCTATCCCTTCACTTTCAGTCTGCATGTGTCTTTAGATCCGACATGGTCTCTCGTAGGCAGCATATTGATGAGTCTTGCTTTTTTATCCATTCTATCACCCTAGGTCTTCTAATTGAAGCATTTAGTCCACTACATTCAAAGTAATTATTGATAGGTATTGTACTTATTGGTTTGATTCATGGTTACCATTTAGTTTATATATGACATTTTATGCATGCATCAGTGTATATTAAGTTGATGGTCACTTAAGTTTGAACCTTTTCTTTACTTTTCTCTCCCCCACGTTTTAGGTATATAATGTCATACTTTATATCTTTTTGTTTTGTGAATCCCTTGACTGATTTTTTTTAAGTTTATTTATTTGAGAGAGAGAAGGGGGGAATAAGTGGGGGAGGGGCAGATAAAAATGGAGAGAGAATCCCAAGCAGGCTCCATGCTGTCAGCGCAGACCCCATCAGAGGGCTTGATCCCAAAACCATGAAATCATGATCTGAGCTAAAATCAAGAGTTGGATGCTTAACTGACTGAGCCACCCAGGCACCCCTCTTTGACTGATTTTTCTAGATATACTTAATTTTGCTGCTTTTGTGCTTCCTACTTTCCTTACTCCTACTTATGATCTTTCTTTTCCACTCAGAGACCCCTTTAACATTTCTTGTAGGACTGGTTTAGTGGTGATGAATTCTTTTAATCTGTGTTTCTCTGAGAAACTGTATGTCTCTTTATACTCTGAATAATAGCCTTCCTGAATAGAATAGTCTTGGTTGCAAATTTTTTCTTTCAGCATGCTGATTTTGTCATGGTCACTCCCTCTGGCCTGTAAAGTCTGCTAAAAAATCAGTTGATAGCCAGATGGGGTTTTCCTTGTATGTAACTATTTTCTTTCTCTTGCTACTTATAAAATTCTCTCTTTAGGATAATTTTTGTCATTTTAATTACTATGTGTCTTGGTGTGGACCTCCTTGGGTTGATTCTGTTGGGGACACTGTGCTTCTTGTATCTGGATTTCTATTTCCTTTCCCAGGTTCAAGAAGTTTTCAGCTATTATTTTTTCAAATAAACTTTCTGTTTCATTTTTTCTCTCTTCTCCTTCTGGTCTCTATAATGTGAATGTTATTATGCTTGATGGTGTTGCTGAGTTCCCCAAGCCTATTTTCATTTTATATTGTTTTTTCCTTTCTCTCTATTCAACTTGATTGCCTTATATTACTCTACCTTCCAGATGACTGATTCATTATTCTGCTTCCTCTAGTCTATTATTTATTCCATGTAATGTATTTTTAATTTCATTTATTGTATTCATCTCTGATTACTTCTTTTATATGTTTTCTATTTCTCTGTTGAGGGTCTCACTGATGTCCTCCACTCTTTTCTCAATTCCAATGAATATCTTTATGACCATTACTTTAAATTCTCTATCAGGCATACGTCTTGTCTCCATTTTGTTTAGCTCTCTTGCTGTGATTTTTGTTCTGTTCTTTCATTTGGGACATATTCCTCTGTCTCCTCATTTTAACTCTCTGTATCTGTTTCTATGTGTTAGGAAAATCAGCTATGTCTCCTGCTCTTGAAAGTAGTGGCCTTATGAAGAAGAGTTCCTGTAGTGTCCTACAGTGCAATGTTCCCTGTTCATCAGATCCTGGTGCTTTAATGGTGCCTCCTATGCATGTTGCATACACCCTACTGTTGTGGCTGAGCTGCTTTTTACTTCAGTCATCTGCAGTGGCTCTCTTTGCTTTACGTGGGCAAGGTTTAGTACCTGTGTTATTAGGGGGTCAGTTGGTGGCCGTCTTGGGCTTGAGTCGATTCAAACCAAACATTTGTCAGAGATGCAGAAGCATGGAACTCCAGGGCACTCTCCCTATGTTGTTTCCTGAGAGATTTTCATTGGTGAGTAGGACTGCAGTCAGACAAGATTACTCCCTCAGTCTATTGCTGGGGCTGCAATCAGACTGAGGTGTATGTTTATCTTCCCTCTCTCCAAGGAAGGAGTTACTTTAAAGTTGTGCTGGCCTGTTAGGACTGCTTGTACACTCCTAGGCTTTTGGCACCACTTTGGATGGGCTCTGGCCGAGGGCATTTGGAACTGGAAGAGGCAAGTATACAGGAGAACATGGGCTGGGAATGTGGTGTTAGCAAGATGTGCATAGGTCTGCTATGTGAGGGTACCTTGAGCCACTTTAGAAGACTCCTGACACAGGGCTGGAGGGAATAAGTCAACAAGAGAGTATGGGGATGGAGACTGCAGTGCCATATGGGAAAACTCCCCAGGCCACTGAGTTGGGGACGGAGGGCGGGGGAAAGATCTGCAGAAGCATGTGGGAGTGGGACAGGCTATTAGCAAGCTAGGTGGAAAGTGTTGGTGCTGTGCTAAGCTGGTTCCCACAAGTGTCCCTGTGTCTAGGCGGGCAGTCTGGGAGAGAAATGGTGCCTTTCAGCTCTTTTGTTCTTAGAGAATTCTCCCAAATATTCCTGCCCATCCAGCACATGCTCTGAATTAGTAAATAAATCTCCTTCCTCATATAGCCCAGGCATTTTTCAAACTGCTGGCTTTTATGCTGTATCTCTGTAGAGCCATTTGTTGTGCTATCCCTTTAAGGGTAGGGACTCAGTTTCCTCTCACTCTCTGTGTATCCCAGAGTCAAGCCTGTTAATTTTTAAAGCTTCAGATGTTACGTCCTGATGATTGTAAGAACTCATGAAATTCAGCTCTTCTGGCTTTCAAAGACAATGTTATGAGGATTTGTCTTCCCAGTGCTGGGTCCACCTGACTGGGGTGAGTGTCTGTTTCTCTCCTCTCTCCATGCCTACAGCAACCCTCCTTCCTTCAGACAGTCTCACAGGTGTGTTTACCTCCTGAACATGTCTCTGTCCTTCCAAACTTCTTTGGTGTGTGATCTTCTCTACATTTAGCTGTGAAGAATCTGTTCTGCTAATCTTTGGGCCATTTTCTCAGTTATTTACACTAATGTATGTGTTATTTAGTTGTATCCATAGGAAAAGGTGAGCTTAGGATCCTTCTGTTCTGCCATCTTCCTTGGATGTCCATTGCCTTTCCTTTTTGTTGATGGTTCCCTTTGCTGTGCAGAAGATTTTTGTTTAATGTAGTCCCACTTGTTTATTGTTGCTTCTGTTGCCTTTCTTTCAGAGTCAAGTTCAAAATATCATCATCAATACCAATATCAAGCAGCTTACCACCTGTTTTCTTCTAAAAGTTTTATGGCATTAGGCCTTACATTCCAGTTTTTAACCTAGTTTGAATTTATTTCTGTGTGTGGTGTAACAAATTAGTCCAGTTTCATTCTTTTGCATGTGGCTGTCCAGTTTTTCCCACGACCATATTAAAGAGACTCTTTTCCCCAGTGTATACTCTTATCTCTTTTATCATAGATTAATTGGCCATATAAATATGAATTTATTTCTGTGTTATCTATTCTGTTCTGTTTATCTATGTGTCTATATTTGTGCCAGTACCATGCTGTTTTGATTACTATAGCTTTGTAATATAGTTTGACATTAAGGAGCATGATAGCAAAGCTTTGTCCTTTCTCAAGAGAGCTTTGGCTATTTCGGATTTTTTGTGGTTCCATAGAAGTTTTAGGGCTCTTTGCTCTTGTTCTGTGAAAAATACCACTGATATTTTGGTGGGAGTTGCATTGAGTCTGTAGATTGCTTTGGGAAGTATGGACATTTTAACAATATAATTATGCCAATCCATGAGTATGGTATGCCTATTCCTTTATTTGTGTCATCTCAATTTTTTCATCAGTGTCAGTTTTCAGAGTACAGGTGTTTCACCTTCTTGGTTTAAGTTATTCCTAGGTATTTTATTCTTTTTGATTCAATCCTAAACAAGATCGTTTTCTTGTTTTTTCTTTCTGATAATTCATTGTTAGTGTATAAAAAGACAACAGATTTTTGTATATTTATTTTGTATCCTGCATATTTACTGAATTCATTTATTCTAATACTTTTTGGTGCAGTCGTTAGGATTTTCTATATATAGTATGATGTCATCTGCAAATAATGACAGTTTTATTTCTTCCTTTATGATTTAGATGCCTTTTATTTCTTTTTTTTCCTAATTATTCAGGCTAAGACTTCCAATACTTTGTTAAATAAAAATGGCAAGAGTAGGCATCCTTGTCTCATTCTTGATATTAAAGAAAAATCTTTCAACTCTTCATCATTGAGTATAAAATTAACTGTGGGTTTGTCATATATAATCTTTATTATGTTGAGGTCCCCTCTATACCCGCTTTGTTGAGAATTTTTATCACAAGTGATGTTGAATTTTGTCAAATGCTTCTTCTGCATCTATTGAGATGATCGTGTGATTTTTATTCTTCATTTTGTTGATTTGGTGTATCACAGTGTTTAATTTGTGGATGTTGGACAATCCTTGCATCCCTAGAGTAAATCCCACTTGATCATGGTGTATGATCCTTTTACTTTATTGTCGAATTGGCTTTGCTAAAACTATGGAGGGTCTTACGTCTATGTTCATCAAGGATATTGGCCTGTAATTTTTTTTTTTCTTATGGTGTCCATGTTTGGTTTTGGTAGTAGGGTAATAATGCTGGATTCATAAAATGAATTTGGAAGTGTTCCTCCTCCTTCTATTTTTTGGAAGAGTTTGAGAAAGATTTGTATTAATTCTTATTTAAATGTGTGATAACATTTACCAGTGAAGGAATCTGGTCTAAACTTTTGTTTGTTAAGAGGTGTTTGATAACTGATTGAATCTTCTCACTAGTGATTAATCTGTTCACATTTTCCATTTTTTCATCATTCACTCTTGGCAAGATGTATGTTTCTAAGAGACTATCCATTTCTTGTAGGTGGTCAGGCACAAATTTCTTAGAGACTGAATGTCCCCAGATTTTTGTGTTTGAAAACTGAAAGACACTGAGGTGATTATGCTAGATCATCCTTTTGGGAAATGGGGTGAGAACTGAGTAACTTTAAGAAGAGACACTGAAGACGTCAGAGAATCAAAGACATAGAATTTTCTTCAATTAAGATTGAATGAAGGTCTTGGTATGTTTTGAGAGACACTGCAACAATGGTCCCCAGTCTCTGAAAGCATCTCAAGAGATGGTCAAAACTCAGAGGGAAATTAGATGTGAGTCATATAGAAATGCTGGGCACCAGGCACAGAATTACCTCACCTCTGAGAGAACAAGTAGAAAATAGCACCCATTCTTTAAGTGGGCCCACAGATTTGGACGCTGAGTATCACCACCATTTCCATAAGAGATAGTGCCCAGGGCCTTTGCCTCATGTAGCAGACCCCACACAGCCCTCAGGATCCTTGTAGACTTCAGGATAAGCTGGAAATTGAATGTCTCATAGCCCTGCTAAGTGGAGACTCAAAGGCAGGTTTAATTTGTAATTTAACTTGGAAAAACAAAGAGGGAAAATGTGGGGGAAGGGAATCATCCCTCCTACCTCATGTCCCTCTTAAGTACTATGCAACATTTTATAGTTAAAGGAAGTTAAGAGGAGATCTGTCTCAAGATTTTTTTCATTTAAAGGTTTCTGCTATTTGACATAGGGACTGAGTAGAGCGTATATAGAAACTGGTGAATTTGGGAAAGGTTTTTGAAGTGACCAAGTAGAGTTGGATCCAGGACTTCTAGGAGATACTAAAGGCCTAGTTGAGAATGGAAATTATGATTCTTTGGTGGTATTAGTCAGACAAATGGTGTGATTGTCCAGCAGTACTCAGCCACTCTGCTATAAGAGTAGAAAAAAATGGATTGCTGAATTTCTCCAAAGTTGATGTTTTGCTGAGAAAGCACAGCAAAAGAGCACACAAAGCAAATGAAGTAGAAAAGAGCTTATTTCTAATAATCAGCTGTAAGTTGCAAACTGACTTGGGAAGGCAAATGGCTAAGAGGGGCTGATAGCCTGGGGGAGATAAAAGCAGAAATTAAAAGCCTGGACTTTGGTTGGTGTTTTTGTTGTTTTGTTTTTTTGTTTTGTTTTGTTTTGTTTAAGTGGAAGAGCAGTGTTTCAGTCACTGTCATCACAGTCCAATATGGTAGAAGCAACAGTCCCTTAAGAGCCTCTTCCAAAAGTGACCTAGGGACCTGGGATGCTTCTATCTTGTACCTTTTCCATCCTGGGAATCTTTACATCCAACCGATAGAAAAGAGAGAGAGAGACTGTACAGAATCCACACCGACCTTTAACTGTCTCAGATGGAGGTGGCACATTATGTCCATACATATTTCCGTTTATGAGGACTCAGTTTCAACCTAAATAAAAGGGAAAGATAACTTTGTCCCAAGAAAGATAAAATTGTGTAACAAACATATTAACTCAGCCACAGCAGTAGGAATGAGTATATAAAGATTTCTAAGGTGAAGCAAGTCCACACAATAAAAAAGTACCCGAGAATGTTTTGAGGCTATTAAAAGAATAATGTTTGAAGAACTAAGGGCTAAATAGTTGGATGGATAGTTGTAAAAGATGCTGTAGTGTGCCACCTAGATTGTCCTAACTGCTGATAATAGCTGTCAGCTGTAGGCTGTTTTTGGAATTTCCTTGGCTGGAGAGAGTCAGCCCTTCCAAGGCTGTGCTGTCCTCTTGGGGGATTTCACATCTGGTGACAGTTAAATAGAAGCCTAGCTCCCTTGCCTCAAGTTAGAAAAACCCTAAAGGCCACTCTAGTATTGGAGTTGCCTGTGGGATTGAGGAGGTCTTCACTGAGACTGCATTGGAACCCAGCTTCTCCCCCTACCCAGTGGTGACATCAACAACAATCCCCATAAATCTCTATGCTAATCTGCATCTCTGGATCTGCTTCCTGGGAAACCTAGGTTGTAACAGAAGTCAGGTCTGCCTATAAATTTTGCAAGGCCCAGGGCAAAATGAAACTTGTTCAAAACTTGAGAGCTTTAAGGTAGCAGTAGCAGAATATTTAACCAAGTGTTGGGCCCTTCTAAGTGTGGACATCCATGAAGCTGGCCATACAACAGTCTAAATACTCTTTGAAAGTTTCAGTTGCAAGAGTTGGAGTTAACAGTTCAGTTAGGTAAGTCCCAAGATGTTGACTAAACAAGAGGAAGAGGTCAGAAAGTAAGATCATTGACAGAAAAGGGACTTCGAATGCTTTAGTTGGATGCCTAAGTTTCACAAAGGTAGAATTGCCAAAGTCTGGAAGCAACAGACAGCCAGAAGAGTGTCAGCCCCACTCATGACCCTTTGGAACATGAGATCTGGAAAAACAAATTGCTGCTTAGAAAGCAGTATCCTCTATCAAGAATCAAATTCTAGTCAAGGCAATGAATAGTTAGGTGAGTTAGGTGTCATTTTAAAAAATGTATAGACCTTAGCTCAGAAGATAACTGGCTAAAACATGGTTAATTTTGTTCAACTACGTGGTGTCTGTTTTCTACATATTCCACTGTAATAATTGCAATGCCACTCCCTCCCCCACCCCGCAAATCCCCTGAAAAAGCTTTGGCACTTGGGACTGAGACTCTCTCCTCTGATAGACCTTGATCCATTAATCTTATAAACCACTCTTGTACAAAAGACCCATTAATTTTTCTTAATAAAAAAGGGACTTCATTTTAATTACAGGGTTATATTTAAGATGGTAAATGTTTAATTGTAGGAGAGATTTTGGAGACAAGTGTTTTATTTTCTCTTGAGGATATGCTTATTCCAGTCTCATCTGTTGCTTACTTTTTTAGTAAATGCACAATATATTGAAATTGCAGTTTCCAAGGAATGCTGTTAAGCTAATTATGAAAACAGTCTGTATAATACTGGAGTGTTGCCTCTCTGTGTGTCTTTCATTTAAATAACAAAATTCGTGCCCCCTTTAATGCCTTTGCTTGGCCCAGATCACCAGAACCTTTGTGAGAGAGATTAGGTAAGCAGCAAGCATGATTTTCCCTCCTTTTGAAAATTAGAAAGGTGACCAAAAACTAAATAACTTGTCCAAGGACAATAATGACAGGAACTGTTACAGTGCTCAGAATCTCAGATTTATAATTCTCTTAGCTAACATTTGCAGTGTCTCCTTGGAAATGTTTCCATTTTCTGTCACCAGAGGAGAGAGGAAACAATTGACCTTACTTCTTCCAAAAGAAAAGATCTACTTGTAAATATGCTACCTAAAATTCATGCAATTTTTTTAAAGAATTGACATCATCAGTGAGCTTTATGCACAGCAGTATATGAGTTCCTATAAACTGCTCTCTTGCTAAGCCTGGAGTTAATTGTTATTTAGTTTGGGACAAACTGACATTATATGCCCCTCACAGAATGCACTCAGGATGCAATATCAATTGGATAATATTTCTGCAAAAAGTATTGCAATTGACTAAATGTGACCCCCCAGAATTCATATGTTAAATTCCTAGCCACAGTGTGATAATCCTTGGAGGTGGGGGTCTTTGGGACATGAGTAGGTCATGAGGACAGAGTCCTGATCAATGAGATTAGGCCCCTTCTAAAAGTGGTCCCAGAGAGCTACTGTGTCCCTTCTGCCATGTGAGGACACAATGAGAGGACAGCTGCATATGAACCAGGAAGCAGGTCTTCATGAGATTTGAATCTACCAGCATCTTAATCTTGGACTTAGAGCCTCCAGATCTGTGAGAAACTATAAGAAAAATTTTGCCATTCATAAGCTACCCAGTCTATGGCATTATAGTAGCCTAAAAACACTAAGACATTGATCAACCTGAATAAGATGATAAAGAAACATTCAGACTAATCCTAATTGAGAGACATCATGCAAAGCAACTCGCCTGGACTTTCAAAAATGTCAGTGTCATGAAAGAGGAAAAAAGGGGGTGGGAGACTTCTTTAGATGAAAGGAGACTGGAGAGGCATGACAAGTAAATGCAATCCATAATCCTTGGTTGGATCTTCGGTTTGAGAGAAATACTGATAAAGGACATGGTTCAGGGGTGCCTGGGTGGCTCAGTCAGTTAAGCATTCAACACTTGACTTTGTCTCAGGTCATGATCTCATGGTTCATGAGTTTGAGCCTGATGTCAAGCTCTGTATTGATAGTGTAAAGTCTGCTTGGGATTCTCTCTCTCTCCCTCTCTCTCTCTCTGCCCCTCCCCTGCTGGCTCGCTCGCTCGCTCGCACTCTCTCTCTCTCTCTCTCTCTCTCAAAATAAATAAATAAACTTTAAAAAAAAAGAACATGGTTGGTACAACTAGTGAAGTTTGAATATGGGCCATATGTTACATAGCAGCATTATATCAATGATAAATTATCTGAGTGTGGGTTTGAATTATGATTATATAGAATTTCCTTTTTCTTATAAGATACTGACCAAAATGTTTAAGGGTAAAGTATCATGATGTCTGCAACAAACTCAAATGGCATGGTAAAATGTGTTTGTTTATTTGTATGTTTGTTGATAACACACACATAGAAAGAGAAAGAGGAAAAGACAAATTTGACATACTTCTAACACAGACAAATCCAGCTCAAGGGTATATGAGTTCTCACTGTACTGTTCTTGAAATTTTTAGTTTGAAATTTAAAATACATACTTGAAAAAGTGCTAATTTGATAGGTCAACATGATGCTATTGAAATTTGTATTTTGATTACTAGTGAGGATGACTATTTTTTGATATTTTTCTTGGCAATTGATATTTATTCCTCAACTATTTGACCATGTCAAGGCCTTAATTAATTCATTTAAAAAATATTTGTTGAGAACCTACAACAAGCCAAGAGCTGTTCTAAGCACTGGGGTCGCTGCAGTGAAAAAAATAAAAATAAAAAAAAACAGTGATTCTGTCCTCAAAGAGCTTGCATTCTAGTAGAGGCAGACAGCACACAAATTAAGAAAATAAATAATATTCATTTGATTTTCAATAGGTATGTTTTCAGTGCCTATCTGCACCAAGCACTAAGGATATAATGGTAAATAAAAGAGTATTCCTAGCCTGTTGGGGCTCACACTCTTTTAGGAGGAACATAATAGATTTTTTAAAAGTCCAATCCCAGTTCTGGGTACATATCTAAAAGAATTCAAAACCAGATCCTAAAGAGATATTTACACATCCATGTACATTGGGGCATTATTCACATCAGCCAAGAAGTAGAAAGAATCCAAATGCCAATCAAAAGATGAATGAATAAAGCCAATGTATATGTGTGCATGTGTGTACATAAAACAGATTATGTAGTCTTAAAAAAGAAGGAAGTCCTACCTACCACATGTAACAATACACATGCACCTCAAAGATATTATGCTAAGCATAATAATACAATAACAAGGACAATACTGTATAATTTCACTCATACAAAGTATCTAAAGTAGTCAAAATTATTTAAAAATGGCAAGTAGAAATGTAGTGTCACAGGCTGGGGGGAGGGAAGTTAATGTTTAATGAGGATATCTTCAGTTTTGCAAGATGAAAGAGTTCTAAAGAAACTTTCTGTTTTTCTGTGTCTGTTGTACAACAATGTGAATATATTTAGCACTACTGAACTGTACACTTGAAAATGGTTAAGATGGTAAAAAAAAGACAAAAAACATAATATCAGATGGGAAATAAAACAAGTAGGAAGAGCTAGGAAGCACCCACTGGCAGGGTGGATGGAAGCATGGGCTCCTGAGGATGGGGTGCTAAGGAAGGGATTTGCTAGAGTTAGGGTGGTCAGAGAAGCCTCACCAATGAAGTGACTTTTGAGTGACATTTAATCCACATGGAGAAATGAGGGAAGAATATTCCAAATAGAGAGAACAACAAATACAAGGCCCTGAGGTATATAGGTCATGTCTGGTATATTCTGGAAAAAGCAAGGAAGTCAGCATGGCTGGAACAAAGTGAGTGCTGGGGCAAGGGATCAGTGATGAGGTAGAAAAGGCTTAGGGAGAGAGAAGGGCACAGACGAGGTAAAGCCTGGAAGCCATGTTAATGTATTGGCTTTATCCAAGTGACATGGAAAAAACCATGAGCAAGGCAGAAACAGGTAGAACAATTTGGAAGCTATTGAAATAATCCAGGAAAGAAATAGTGGTAGGGATAATTGAGAAAGGGTTGGATTTAAGGTATATTTTAAAAGAAGGACCACAGAATATCCTGACAAACTGGATGAGAAGGGACAAAGAAAGAGTCAAAAGTGATGCTGAGTTGCATGGAGTGGCCTTTACCAGTATGTGGGAGGGGAACTAATTTTCTTGTTTGAACAGGTCAATTTTGAGATGACTCTTAGGTATCCATGGGTAGGTGTTGAGGAAGCAATTGGATATGTAAGTCATGGCTTCACTGTGTAGAGGATACTATTATCTACCCTCAAACAGTCAGTGTTTTCTGGTCTCAGGCGACCTACGCTCCAGTCAATATCAAACTTCAGTGTTATTTGCTTAGATATGTCCTTAAAAATTCACTACATCTCAAATCTTGTCACCCCACTTGAAAAGTAAAAACCCACCAATACAAAACACAACTTAAATCCCAACTCTTAGTCACAGTTATAACCCAAGATTAAATACTGTAAAATCTATGAAGTCAGATCAGTCAGAAATGTATTTGGGTGAGCTACCAGGGCTAGAAGGAGCAAGCTCAGACCCTTGCATGTTCCAGGAAATCATGTGCACAGAACACATCAAAGGAAATTGGAAGTTTATACTAATACTAAACCTTGACATGTTGTACAGTGGAGTTCAAAAATCAAGTTTCCTCCAAAATAGTTCAGATTGGCTCCTCTGGCCAGTCCTCTTCCAGAGGTTCTCTCTAGAAATGGAATGAAGAAGGAGAGGTAACAAGTGAAAGATTGAATCCCCTCTAGTGCCAGAAAATTTAGCCAAAAGAAATGCAAGAGCTTTGTACATGTTGTCTTTCCTTATAAATAAAATTTCCTGTGTATTCTAAAGAATGTATAATAACATTTACATGCATCATGTTATACTCTTTGTTTTTGCTGCTTATTTCTGTATAAAAATGAAATATATATTTGGGGAAAAAATCTAGTTACTTCTCCAGCTTTTATATCACTTCTTCATAAAGCATGTTCAATTCCTGCATTGTCTCTCCTCTAGAGTGACCATGGCAAAAGGAAAACAGATTGAGTCATTTCAAAATCCTTTATTTCAACATCTAGCTAATAGTAAAATAATTCTGTGTTAGCTGATGGCTGTCCTGAAACATTTTTTGTTTTGTTTTTAAGTTTATTTATTTATTTTGAGAGAGACAGAGAGTAAGAGCAAGCAGGGGAGGGGCAGTGAGAGAGAGAATCCCAGGAAGCCTCCACATTGTCAGCAAAGAGGCAGACGTGGGGCTCCATCTCATAATCCATGAGATCATGACCTGAGCCAAAATCCAGATCAGACAGTTAACCAACTGAGCCACCCAGGCGCCCCATATCCTGGCACATTTTAAGTGTTTCCTGAGACATTTAAGAAACTATATCTTACTATAAGAAATTGATTGGGTAAGTCAAAATAGGCTAATTTCTGTGACAGCCCCCCAAATCTCAGCAGGTTAGCACAATAAAGATGCACTTCTTCATTCACACCCAGTACCAATGCAGACATCCCCAGGTATCTTGCTTTCCTGGTGGCTCTACTCCAAGTGGTGACTGAGTGATCCAGATTTCTTTCATGTTTGTTCTCTGTCTCACAGTCCTTAATTTTCTGATATTTGGACAGGGAGAAATAGGGTAGAAGATGGCCTAAGACGTTCCATGGACAGGTCTAGAAGTGGCAGAAATCACTTCCACCCATTTTGTTTTAACTAGAACTCAGACACATACCCACAAGTAATTAGCAAGAAGGGCGTAAATATAGTCTCCTATGTACACAAAAGGAAAAGTAAATGATTTGGTGAACAAATAATGTTCACTATGCAATAAACTCCTAATAATGAAGTCTTTAATATATTTTCATTTAACATCTCTTAAGCCCAAAGTACATACTTGATATGTCTGCCCTTATTCTTCAGAATCATGAAGACATGCAATCCACCATAAAATGCCTAACTTTCTCTTCTTGAAATTTCACAGAAAACAAGAAAACATTTTGTCTCCTTTTAGGAACTTCCTTCCATTTCTAACACCTGCACATTTAGCCTTAGAACACAGCTCCTTACAAAATGCCTTGAAACCCAAAATGCTAGGGCCTTAAAAGGAATTTCGGTGAAAGCATTTGGTGAGCGTATATCCTGCCTGAGATCTAGAAAATCAGATTTCTCACGTGTCCTGACACAAGGCCCAAAGAAACAAGTGGTTAACACAGAGCCAGACGGAGACACATGGGCATTGTGGGAACACCTTCAAATCAATTTTTTTTCAAATCCATTTACACTGAAATGTTTCACAACCCCCAAATTATAGAGAATAACATAATAAACTTCTGTGTAACCTAATATTGTCGGCTTTAACTTTGATCATATAATGAATACGAAACAATATCTCTGTGGTTTTAGTTAACATTTATTTAATGACCAGTGAAGTTGAGCATCTTTTCATGTGTTTATTTGCTGTTTGTGTTCCCTGTGCTTTGATCTAACAATTCAATATCCTTTCTCCATACTTCTATCGGGCCTATATATTTTTTCATATTCATTGATAGTTATACTGAAGTGATGCTAAAAGCTTCATGGAGAGCAGGCGGCCTTTCTCTTATTATCTCTAGCAATTTCACTCTGGTCCCAAACTAAATACCTCACTCAGCAAAATAAAATTCTGTGTCCAACCAGGGCCACCCTTCAAAAAGGCAGCCTGGCAATGGCAAGTGTGCATTTCTACCGGAGAATGCAGCATCAACATATTTTTTCCAATTGCATACAGAACCCTCCCTAGGAAGAATTCTGATGATATCATTTTCTCCATTTCATTATATTTCCCAGGAAATTTTAATGCACCAGTAGTATTTAGATATTTATTATAAGCTGGCCTTTAGTCAGACTCTTAATCCCGACTTCGGTTACTATAGTCCAAGTTTGTGTTAGGAAGCACAAAAAAATAGTGCAAGAAACCAGATGATATGTGAACAAAGAAGGGGTGCCAGTTACCGGTGATCTTGTTGTGCTGCTTGGTAAGTTTGTTTAAAAGGGGGCTACTGTTGGGGCACCTCGTTGACTCAGTCAGTTGAGCATCACTCTTGGTTTCAGCTCAGGTCATGATCTCACTGTGGTGGGTTCAAGACCCACATGGGGCTCCATGCTGACAGCACGGATTGGGATTCTCTCTCTCCCTCTCTCTCTCTGCCCCTCCCCTGCTTGCTCTCTCTGTCTCTCTCTCAAAATAAGTAAATAAACTTTAAAAAAGAAAAGTAAAAAATTTAAAAGGTGACTACTCTTTGCGAAAGTGTTAGTAAAACCTAAATAGAAGGATCCCTTTCTCCAATTGCTTTAAGCAAATATGCATAAGAGCTTACATTTTATTATAAGCAAACATGCATTGACAACTTTTATTAACACAGTCAGAAGCCCTGGTAACCCAGATTTCTGCACCTAAAAATACAGAAAATGTAGGTAGCACAGAATGCTTGATAAAGTAGTTGCCTTGTCAAAGCCTCCTTTTATTCTTTTTTCATATGCACAGACACCCATTTTATATTTGCTTTTCAACATAAGCAGATAATGCTGTAACATATTTGCCTTCAGGACAACTAACTTGCCTAATGAGACAGACGTCTACTTGGCAGATCATTGAAGGTCACACCAGCTTAGCCATATTGCAAGAATCCTGTTTTTACAAAGAAAACTTCACTCTTGAAAAGATTTAAAAAGATGCATAGCAGGGTCAGAAGAAAAACTTTTTTCTACAAATACCACTCCAATTTAGTTCCTTAAGTCAATACAACAAAACACACCCTCTTACCCGAATTCATTTACCTTTGATGATGTCTTTGGAAAGAGCAGAGGAACACAGATGAAGCCGGTGCTCTTACTGCTCATTTGTGTGCAGCACTGTTTCTTGATAAGAAGAGATGAGAAAGCAGTTTCTCTGAGAGGAGTTTTAAGATCAAAAAGCTGTACTTAGATGTGAAGGATATCCAGGTGTAAAGGAGGAAAAAGTTTTCCTCAAGCTTCTTAGGGTCTCTGGCTGGGTCTGAAAATTAAACTGTCAAAGACAGATTAACAGGCCAAAAGCATACACATTTGTTTAATATAAGTTTTACATAATGCAGGAGGCTTCATAAGGAAATGAAGACACAAAGAAACAGGTCTGTTTTATGCTAGGTTTGATGAAAAGCGAATAGTCAAGAGTAATATGATAGGTTAAGGAGTATGAGGTAAGTGTAGTAAGTGGGGAAACTTAGCAGTGCCTGTTTGTTCAGATTTCTTCTTGGCATCTCTTCGGCTTCAGAGATGAAAAAGCTCCTTTCCTCTGGTTATAGGGAGGGCACCTCTCACTTGAGGCTTTATGATCTGATTCAGGTCAGAGTGACCTTCCTGTTTCTGTCATTTTCTCAAATTCCTTCAGCTTAAAATGTTTCATATGCCAAGGTGCCATGTTTTGAGGTAGTGTGTCCTGGGCTCCGTTGAACAGGACTGTATAATTTGAACTAACATGCAAGCCACCAAGCTGCTGATACACCTGAGTCTCCTATAGATCATCCTAAGATTGGGTTTCTTTCTTCAAAGTACTCTGTCCTCAGCATGATTCTCTGTCCACTGAGTGATGACTACTTGGACTCAATTGGGTGAAGCCCTGGAAATTCTGACCTAAGGCCACAATCATCCTGAGCTTGTGAGGAGTCTATCATAATGGTGTAATTGTCCCCTGCCTGACTATGACATTCGGTGCTTGACCAACTCAGACTTGTCAACAACAATCAACCAAAAATGAACTTTCATTGGAAGAAAAAAGGATGTGGAATCAAGTGTAGTTTCATACCACTTCGTTTTCAGAGTTTAGGGTTTTTTCACTTATCACAGATGGTATGTGCTTTGCTTCTTTAGTTGGCTGAGGCTGCCATAACAAAGTATCACACACTGGGTGGCTTCAACACAGAAATGTATTTCTCACAGTCCTGATATTTGGAAGTTTGAGATCAGTGTGTTGGCCAGGTGGGTTTCTTCTGAGGCCTCTGTCCTTGGCTTGTAGAGGACCTTCTTTTATCTCTATCTTCACATGGTCCCTCCATGCATGTCTGTGCCTGAGTCCCCACCTTATATGGACACCAGCTACTTTGGATTAGGGCCCATCTGAATGACCTCATTGTAACTTAAATACCTCTTTAAACACCCAATCTCCAACTACAGTCACATTCTGGGATACTGGGGATTAAGACTTCAACATGTGAATGGGGGGTGGTGGACACAATTCAGCCCATAACAACTTCCAAGTGATTTCTAAAATATTCTCGTATATTTTAAAGCAATGAATTTAGAAGTCCTCTTTATTATGATAGCATTTATGAAAAATGTTCTATACAATTCTACTCCTTCCTCTCTCTCTTCTGACTTTTTGCCTTCCTCTTCAGGTTCTTTTTTCATTCCCTCAACTAAAGTTATATTGGTACTGTCACACCAGGAGATTATGATGCCACACTCCCATCATGCTAAGAGTAATCCATCTCTCCTTATTTTTCTCTTTTTTAAATTTTTTTAAAGTTTCTTTATTTTTGAATGAGAGAGAGACAGAGTACAAGCAGGGGAGGGGCAGAGAGACAGGGAGACACAGAATCTGAAGCAGGCTCCAGGCTCCGAGCTGTCAGCACAGAGCCTGATGCGGGGCTCGAACCCACAAACCACAAGATCATGACCTGAGCTGACGTCAGATGCTTAACCAACTGAGCCACTCAGGCACCCCTTCTCTCCTTATTTTTCTACCTGAAATAAAGTCACTTTAAATGCTGACGATGAGTTCATTACCAACAATCTTTTAAATGCATGTACATCTTTCAAAATACCATAAAGTGGGGCGCCTGTGTGGCTCAGTCAGTTGAGTGTCCAGCTTCGACTCAGGTCATGATCTCGCGGTTTGTGGGTTCAAGCCCCGTGTCAGGCTCTGTGCTGACAGCTCAGAGCCTGGAGCCTGTCTTCAGATTCTGTGTCTCCTTTTCTCTCTGACCCTCCCTTGCTCACGCTGTCTCTTCCTCTCTCTCTCTCTCAAAAATAAATAAAACATTAAAAAAACAAAAATAAAACAAAATATCATAAAGCTCTCTTCTTTGTCATACAAACACTGGCTTATCAAAATTTTTAGTGAACTAAGTTAACTGAAGTTAACTCTTCCAAATTATTTCCATTTTATTTTGTGTTCGTTTTTCCTTCAGGTCCAATAAGTAAATGAAGAGATAGCTGTTAATAAAAAAATCCAGAAGTGCACCCATTTGTCTTGAAATTATCAATTTCCCTGAGAAGCAGAGCATTAAGAATTCTTTAACATACTTCGACTCTTTGACTCTTCACCCTCTCACCTTTTCCTCCTAAGAACAAACAATAGTCGTCTGGCCATCTACTGTAACCGAATGCAGTGGTCCAAATGTTCATATCTTCCAAATTTCAAATATTGAAATTCTAATCCTCATTGTAATGGTATTACCTCCCAAAGGTGGAGTCTTTGGGAGGTGACTAGGAGATTGGGATTAGTGCCCTTAAAGGAGTGGTCCCACAGATCTCCCTAGCCCTATCTCCCACCATGTGAGGTTACAGGGAAAAGAAGGCCATTTATGAGCCAGGAAGAAGGCTCTCACCAGACATAGAACCTGACTGTGCAGGCACCCTGATAACGGACCTCCAGCCTCCAAATTTGTGAGAAAAAAATTTCCATTGTTTATAAGCCACACAGGCTATGGTATTTTGTAATAGCAGCCTAACTGAACTAACACATCAAGTAATCTGGTAACTGTATTGCAGCTAGTCTAACTGAGAGAACTAAACTGGACTTAGAATGTAAATGGACCATCAAAAAAGACAGCCATAGGAGGATCTTGGAAAGTGCTGGCTAACTCAGTCTTTGTTATGCCAAGATAACCGACAGTCTACCTGATAGAATGACTCTGATTTAAACTTAACAGTTAAGAGGTTTGGAAAATGCCCGTTAAATTTTCATATCTCCAAGCCAATACTACAGTGTGTTTTATTTTTCTTTATAAGACACGATTCTTGCAGTTTCCATCGTTTTCTTGTTCTGTAGGTGGAAGACTTAGTAAGGTCAAGCATTTTCAACTTATGGGTGCTTTGTCTTAGAAACTCATCAAAGTGCTAACCTCAGGGAATTATCCCCCAAATAGCTATTCATGCTATTTCATACATAGAAGATGTAGGTAGCTCAAATTTTTGTTAATCAGTTTCTTGTTTTACATGTTCAGAATTCCCATTTTTACTTCTAACTAATCAGAAATTGACTCTGGGTGTCTAATTAATTGTTTGAATCACTTTGCCTGTAATCATATTGTTAAGAGGTTTATGATTTGTTACGTGCTACAGGAAATTTCTTAAAGTAAAACCCTTAAGTGTTGCCCTATATTGAGAGAATGATATATCATGTCAATAAACGGCTTGTTCCAGTAATATGGTTATAATTCAAGATTTTAAGATACATTATTACTACTTACTAAAACTTTCAAAATCCGTACAGATTCAGCAAACAAGCAATGAAATCATACTATATGGTGAAAATTTAAACAGTGATTCTTAACCATAGCCTCCATCCCAATCTGCCAGGGGGTTTCAGATTGGGGTGGGGTTGGAAAAGAATAATGAAGCCAGGACTTTTCATACTGGATATTACAGTGTATAAAAATAAAATCATAAAATAGCACAGTATTGGTACAGGTTTAGTTGGAGAGACAGTATTGCAACAGACCCAATTATATATGAGGATTAAATATATAATACAAGTTGTAGCTTAAATCAGTGTTAAAAGATTTATTAACCAATACTTATTTTGGATGACTGCATAGCCATTTGGGGGAAAAAAATCAGTTGGAGTTTTGTCTTTTACCAAAATGAATTCCAGAGAGATTAGAGAATTAAAGTAGAAAGAAAGAAAGAAGTGTACAAAAGCAAAAAGCAAATAATAGTTTTTAAAACCTAAAAATAGTTAAAAATGCTTTCTAAGTAGTCAAAAGTCTGATGATGGCTTAAATTTTTTTTTAAATTGCAGAATATTTTTAAAACTCTCAAAGCACAGGGGCGCCTGGGTAGCTAAGTCGGTTGAGCATCCGACTGGCTCAGGTCATGATCTCACAGTTCGTGGGTTCAAGTCCCGCACCAGGCTCTGTGCTGACCACTAGCTCAGAGCCTAGAGCCTGCTTCGGACTCTGTGTCTCTTTCTTTCTGCCCCTCCCCTGTTCACGCTCTGTTTCTTCTGTCTCTCAAAACTAAATAAATGTAAAACAATTTTTTTTAAATAAAAACTAAAAAAAAAAAACCTCTTAAAGCACAAACACTATAAAAGATAAAGAACAAACTTGGGAAGATGTTGGCAATAAGTATTTGGCAAAAGTTTAACATAGCAAGAACTTTACATATATCAGGGTATATGAGGATGTGAGAACCATGAGCATAGTACACAAACAAGCAACTCAGGAAAGTAAAATATGAATCACAAACAGAGGTATAACACAGGGCTTGTGCGCAGAGCTCTGGAGACATACTGTCCCACCCAAACATGCTTTGCCGGTGTTTAACAATGTGACCTTGGGCAAGTTATTTTCCTCTCTGTGCCTCCATTTTCTCACGTCTTTGTTCAGCTCAGATTTACCCATGCTGGACTTTCTTAAATTAAGGTTCAGTCCTACAGAAGAAATAAAAGATTTTTGGTTAACATAAAGCTTTTCAAATGTTCATTTCAGAGCATTTACTAACTTTGAAACACTTGGCACAATCACATTTCTTACTTTAATCAGGTCCAATAGAGACAAAAGAATTCAAAGATAATCATTTGAGCAGAAATAGAAATAGAGTTCTTAAATTTCTCTTTTTTGAGAATTTTGACATTTGAACTGTTGGTGATTCTATGTTAGCAGTGCCAGAGCCATTTGATTTCACTTCTGCATTTCTCTGTTCCTTGGGTACCTGTCAAGAGTGTCATTTCCTGGGTGAGGGTGAGGGATAAATGCAATACACTCCTCAGGAAGGAAGTAGCTTGTCAGAAGCCAATGTGAGGTTCTGCAAGTTAAGTGAGCTTTCCTACCGCTGGCTTAGACTTGGACTTGGTAAGAACCCTTAGGGATTTATTCCATTCTCCCCAGATAATAGCGTCTGTTCCAGCCTGGGCTTCAAAGTTCAAGTATATGGCCAGGAAGACCAGAAAAGTTCTCTTCATTGTCTTCCCTGGAGTCTTTAGAAGAGCGCTGGCTCATTAACATCAGCACTTGAATTGGACTCTGAGCTGACAGTGGAGTGAGTGATAACTTCTGATACAATTCCCATTCCATATCTTGATGTCCATAAAATATCCTATTTAAACTGAACATGATTATTTTTGCAGTCTCGCTATGCTTCAACCTGGATGTTCTGTCCATTCCACAATATGTTGAAGCACATGAACTACTCTGATATTGGTGGCTAATGCTGCACAGAAGATTTCATGAGCTTTCCAAACAGTCAATATTTGGAAAGATTAAAGTAATAAAAATGTTTTTCTACACAAATTAAAGATGCCATAATAGTTAGCAGATGTCATTGATTAGATGCTTTACCATTTGCCAGGCACTGTGTTGAATATTCTATATACATGAATCTTTTTTAAAAAAGTTATATATCTATCTTCTTCATATCAAATCACATGTCAAACCCAATCCTGCCAAACTGATTAGGAAATTCAATCTCAGTCTTTATTGAGATACACTTCTTCTTCCCTGTGGGGGGTTCACCCAACAATGAGTAGTTTATGTGACTTCCAGAAAACGGGAAACAGCTTCTCTGTTCTTTGGCCCATTTTTATTGCTGTTACTATAAACTCTAATAAAATAGCTCAAACCCTTTGGTCTTTTGTAAACAGGCAGCCCTTGCATGTCTGTGCCAAGGCTGCTTGTGGGAACGTTTCACAGCCAGGAGTCTGGGTGTGTGGGTCCAGCCTATGAGGAGCGCCCTGGGAGGGCCTACCAAGCTCATGCCGCCTCCCAGCCACAGCACCACTGTGGACCTGGGCTCAGTTTCCTGCTTCCCTTGGGTCCCAAAGATCTAGAGGCCCTTCCCACCCTGGAAAAAAAAAAATCTCTCTCCTTGTTACTTCTGCTTTCCCTTCCTAATGTATTTCCTACAATGCGCTCAAGTTTACACACACACACAAAAGCCAACAAAGTTTCCCTCAAATCTGTTAGGTTCCCTGCCTGGGTCTAAAAATAAAACTGCCAAAGACAGATTAATCAGAGAAAACCATACACATACACTAAGTTTCACCTGACAGGGAACTTTCTTGGGGAAGTGAAGTCCCAAAGAAACAGACCCGATTGTTTTATGCTAGGTTTTATAAAGAATGCATGGTTCTGGAGGAATATGAGAGGTTAAGTGTAGTAACTGGGGGACACTTAGCAAGGCCTGTTTGTTCAGATTTTTCATGGCATCCCGTTGTCCTTGGAGATAAGGATCTCCACTGCTCTGGGGGTAGGGAGGATACTTCCCACAAGAGGGTTTTATGACCTATTTCAGGGGGAAAGGGTTGAGGGAGAACAGAGTGACCTTCTGCCGTTATTCCCAACTCCTTCAGCTTAAGATATTCACTATGACAAGGTGCCTTATTTGGGGGTAGGAGGTCCTGAGGCCCATCACCATAAAAGGAAATTGTCTTCATACCTATCCCACCCTCTCCACAGAAATAAAGGAATTTGATTGAAGCCACCTAGGAGAGGAAGAAGGATGGAGGGCAGAGGAGGAAGAAAGGAAGTAAATAAAACTGTAACAGTCCAATAAGGAAAATGAAATATAAATTAGTGTCACATATATTACCTCATCTAAATCTCACAATAACCCTGTGAGGTGGTACAATTTTTATTTTCACTTTACAAATGAGAAAACTGAGGTTTAAACAATTTAAGTATCCTGCTCAAGGACAGATAGCTAGTAAATGATGAAGCCTAAATTAAAACAGATCCACTCGATTCTAGACCCCCTATTATTAACTACCACAAACACAGCCTCTTTGGCAGAAACATTATGTAATTCTTAGAATAAAACTTTGATCCTAAAAACATGCTTGGCTCATAAAAGATGCTCAAAAAATACCAATTCAGTTATAAGTAAACAATGCCTTCTTAACACAATTTTATTTTTCCTAAAATGTCCTCAATGATTCCCAAAAAGAGTGTACCCAAAAAATATTTTGTCAGAGAGCAACCTGACAATATAAAATTTATGTAACACAACATTTTGTGGAATTCGAGCACCTTTGCAATCATCAACCAAGCGTGAAAAGACTGTCTGTAAATTCATTTTAGCTGCTGAAATTTAGAGTACAAAAAGGAATCACTTTCCAAAGGTCACTGCAAAGACTGGTCAGAGTGGAAGCAGAACTGAGTTCAAAGCTATATTTATTTGGACCTGTATAATAAAGTGAGGATTTTGTTTATTCACAGAGAGAGAAAAAGACATGAAGTGAGTCCCTGCTAGTGGTAGCTCTTTCTTTTATTCCCCCTTTTGATTTTTAAGTACTCATCTTTTGACAAGACTAAAACAAAACTTGATAATTTTATATATTAAAAAAAGGTAAAGGGGCATCTGGCTGGGTCAGTCAGTAGAGCATGTGACTCTTGATCTTGGATTTATAAGTTCAAGCCCCACATTGGGGGTAGAGTTTACTTAAAAAAAGAATTTGTTTTTAAGGTAGAAACTAAAAGGAAAAGTAGACATTTGCTCTCTGAATTTTCTATTCATTTGTACTCTCCTGGGAGAAGGCCTGTAAATCATATGAGTTAATGCTGTTTCGTTGTCTATTACTCCTTTTCACAAATGGGGTTTCAGTCTGGGTAGGAAAATCCTTCTCCCTTGCCTCCATGGAGACCTCTAGAGTTCCAAGTAGTACTGGAAAAGGTTCGCCATTTCAGTGGCTGCATCTGATTGGTCAGCAAAGACTGAAATTGTTAAGGTAGTAATTTGCAAGGCCTTTCCTACAAATTTCTCAAAAAAATTCTCTGTACATATTCCAAGAGTAGCTGTGTCAAACACATCAAATGTGTCAAACACATCCAGAAGATCAGATTGGTTCCTGCTGATACCATGCAGCACTTACACCAAAGTGCCTAGCAACTTCTGTAGCACCTTTTTTAATTTTAATCTTGCTTTCAGCATTCTCACAGAGAACAAGTACAAAATGTTAATAAGAGTTTACTAGCTTTCAAGACTTCTCTTGGGCTAACATCTAAATTTATGCTAGGAAAGGAATTAGTAATAATCTACCCTTTGAGAAAGGATTTTTGGAGTTTTATGCTACTGCTGTTTGTTTTATTGAAAACCTAGATTAGGAGAATTCACTCAATCTTTTCTTTTTTTTATTCTGCCTTACTTTTTTTTTTTATCCAACAGCACTTGTTACCTTGTAATATACTATGTAACTTAGTTCTTTATTACACTTATTGTGTATTGTCTCCCTCTGCTAGAATGCAAGCTGAAATAGGGCAGTGATTTTTATTCTTTCACCAATGCATCCCAGGAGTCTGGGACACTCCTTGCAGATTGCAGGTAGTCAAAGTCATTGAATGGTTGGATGAGTGAATACTTTGTGATTTGAATTAGATGATATATATAATGTATGATATATTAACTTCCCAAGATGTATCATAAGTCTTATATGATTCTGTATCATAAAATCAGCTTATAGCCTGTTGAGATTTTCTCAGAAATTAGAAGACTGGGGAAAGCAGTATCAGAAGGATAAAAATGAAATGTATATATTTGAAGACAAAGTCCCCATTGTTCACATATTAAATGAATCATAATATCGAATTTAACTAACAGCAAATTTGACTTAGATAACTAAATTAATTTTAATGTGAATAGAACTAGGTATCCATTGTTGATAGTAAAAAATCATCCTATGAAATAATTATCAGTTGGTACTTTAAAGAAGACTTTAAGTTGTTCATTAAAATATTGTACTGGGACTCCTGGGTGGCTCAGTCAGTTGAGTGTCTGACTTTAGCTCAGGTCATCATCTCATAGTTCATAGTTCGTGAGTTTGAGCCCCGTATCGGGCTCCACACTGACAGCTCAGAGCTTGGAGTCTGCTTCAGATTCTGTCTCTCTCTCTCTCTCTCTCTCTCTCTCTCCCCCCCCCTTTCTTGCTTGTGCTCTGTCTCTGTCTCTCTCTCTCCCTCAAAAATAAATAAACATTAAATAAATAAATAAATAAATAAATAAAAATATTGTACCTTGGAGTTTCTCTTTTAATGACATATTTGGATTATCAAATTTTAGTACTACCTAGCCTGGGATGTTTGTAACTTGACCAGAGTTCTTGGAAGTCATATGTCTAAATTATATATCACATATTACTCTTTAAAGATAGTACCAACCTGAATAGGCTTGATCATCTTTGAATTAAGATTCTATATAAAAGGTAGTAGACTGGTTTTGTGGGGTTTTTGTTTTGTTTTTCCTTTTGGTCATTTTGGTTATCTATCTATCTATTTATCTATCATTTTGACCCCCTTCATCCTTTTTTTCCACACACCACCCCCATCCCACCTCGGTGACCATCAGTCTCCTCCCTGTAACTATGAGCTGGCTTTATGGTTTGGGGTGGGGTTTTTTCCCCCTTTTTTTTAAATTTCACACATAAGAGAGATCACATGGTATTTGTCCTGCTGTCTCTCTCTCTCTCTCTCTCTCTTTTTTTTTTTTTTTTTTTTTGCTTATCAACCAGCTCTTGAAGGGCTATCCATGTTGTTATAAATGGTAAGATTTCATTCTTTTTTAAGATTGACTTGGTTCATTATCCATTCAAACAACACTAGGTTGTTTCGCTATCTTGGCTATTGTAAATAATGCGGCAGTGAGGTGGAGGCAGGGTGCTGATATCTTTTTGAGTTAGTGTTTTCATTTTCTTTGTATAAATACCCAGAAGTGAAATTGCTAAATCATATAGTACTTCTATTTTTTTTTTGAGGGACCACCACACTTTTCCTTAGTGGCTGCACCAGTTTACATTCCCACCAACAGTACATGAGGGTTCCCTTTTCTCCACATCCTCGCCAACACTTGTTGTTTCTAGTCTTTTTTGATTATTTTGATTTTTTTCCCTTTTGTAAGGAAAATTATTTTAAAAATAACTGTTGGTAAAAGTTAGTATGACCAAGGGTGCCTGGGTGGCTCAGTCGGTTGGGCATCCAACTTCGGCTCAGGTCATGATCTCACGGTTCCTGGGTTTGGGTCCCGTGTTGGGCTCTGTGCTGACAGCTCAGAGCCTGGAGCCTACTTCGGATTCTGTGTCTTATTCTTTCTCTGACCCTCCCCTGCTCACACTGTCTCTTTCTCTCTCTCTCTCTCAAAAATAAATAAAACATTAAAAAAAAGTTAGTATGACCAAAGAGAGTCAGTATGGGATTGTCAAACTTTCATGTGCCAAAGAATCCATGACAGAGACTATTTCAAACACAGTTTCCCAGGCACTACTCCCAGAGAATCTTACTCAGTGAGCCCCTGAAATCTAAATTTATAACAAGCTTTCCAGATGATTCAGAGAACCTATTGAGAAATAGGTTTAGCAAAAAACATAAGTCTGAGATCAAACATCATAAATATACATTGGTTTTGTCTAGTTTAGATTAAGTAATTATAATTTTTTAGGTGATAACCCCCAAATTCCCAGTATATATTCCCAGTTGATTGGCATATTTCATTTGTTTAGTGGTTATTTAATTACATTTATATCATGATCTAGGGGAAACGGTATGGGAGTCAGGCAGAGCTTGGTTCAAACCTCAGTATTCTTGCTTAATTAAATAATTTTGGGAAAATTACTTAATCTCTCTGATCCTTACTATTTCTGTTTTATGTGAATAATAGAGCCGAAATCCTTGCTGAAGATTAAAGGATTTAGCAGATGTAAAGTAATTAATTCAATATGTAATGCAGTCAAATTCTGAAAAATACTCAGTTGGGCTATGAGAATTGTATTTTTGAAGTATTCTGTTGAATACGCCTATTTTGGCTTAATAAGCACTTTTTGTTTTCATTTATAACAACTATTTTGGTTTTTTTTTCAGCCTTATTATAGTATAACTGATGAGTAAAATTGTAAGATATTTAAAGTGCAGATTGTGGTAATTTGATATGCATACATATTGTGAAAAGATCCCCTCCAGCTAGTTAATTAACACATCCATCACCTCACATATTTATCTTTTTTTTTTTTTTTTTTGCAGGGCAGAAGGGGTGAAAACATTTACGTTCTACTCTCTTAGCAAATTTCAATTATATAATACAGTGTTATCAACTATAGTCATCATGTTTTACATTAGCTCCTCAGACCTTATTCATTATAGAGCTGAAAATTGGTACACTTTTACCAACCTGTTCCTATTTCCTCCCTGTTACCTCAGGAGTCCCACTTCTTGGTAGACATCCAAAGGAAATGCTAACTAGATATTGAAGAGATATCTGCACCTCCATGTTCATTGCAGAATTATCCACAATAGCCAAGATATGAGAACAACCTAAGTGTCCATCAATGGATAACAAAGTACGTACACACACACACACACACACACACAGAATGAGATACTATTCAACAGCAAAAAAGAAGAAAATCCCGCCATTTGTGATTTGTGACATGGGTGGAACTTGAGGGCATTCTGGTAAGTAAAATAGGGCAGACAAACAAAGACGACACTATGTGGTATCAGTTACATGTGAAATCTAAAAAAAAAAAAAAAACCAACTCATAGAAACAGCCTATTTTGAATTTTATGTGGTTCAATTGGGGAACTGCTTTGTTGTATCACCATGCCGGTCATCCACCTATTTGTTCTCAGATAAATTACCGTCTCCCCCTAGCTCTGTGTCATATCACAGAGAGCTAATCCCTACAAATTATTTCCCAGACTCCCTTGCCAACTGGCTTCTGGGTATTTTCAGACTCTGACAGGCACTGAGAGAAGATTAAAAGGTGAGAGAAGGAGAGAAAGGGAAGTTACCATTCCAGTAAGATCTTCTCTGGGTCCCAATTGTTGAAGCTGCTACACTGGGCTCCGGTAAAATTAAAAAATTAAAAAATAGAAAAATATATTTCTCTTCCCAGTGTCCTCCAGCCCTCCTACAGTTGTGATTCTCAAGATTGCCTCACCTTTCCCCATGAGCTCTTTTCATTTTAATGGAACATAGTGTTTTTAATACAAATAGTTTTGGTTTTGAGATTCGTAAGTACTTTTTAAAAATTATATATTTTTAATAATAATTAAGGTTTCATCTTCTAATATTTTCTCCTATGAAGGGGCTTTCAAACCCAAATTACTCTCTTAAGGCAGAGACAGTCCATATAAAGTAAGAATTTAGGAAATATTCATTTCTTCCATTCCTCCAAAAGAAAAGAACAGTGGCATAAAATTACATCACCTCCTAAAATCAAACTTTATTTTTCTGTCACGTGATATACTATTATTTTTTTGTTTTAATGTAGAGATGGAAAACTAGATAAAGATTTTCTAACTTTGTATTGTATAATCTTTTATGAATATGTGGTGTGTAAAGAAGATATGAAGTTGAGCAGATGCCATCATAGTGTTAACTTAATTAGATGATGTGGATTTTTCCAAATTTCACTAACTGTACAATCTAATGAAAAGATAAAAGTCATTTGCTAGCTGCTGGACTTAGCATATGAACTGTGTATTGAAGCACAGCCAAGGCTGTTACATTGTGGGATCCAACCATTCACAGTTTCATCCTCATGGCAGCCCAATCTTAACTGAAATTGCTACTATATAAGTTTGAGGGTAGAACGTTTTGAAAAGCAACCCAACACATTCAGAAGTACAAAGCAGTATAAATTCCATACCAATATTTCTGATAAATTTTCCATAATTTTTAACTAATAATAATAAAAATATCAAAGCTGATGGCCACTTAAGTTTGAACACATTCTTCACTCGTCTTTCCACCTCATTTTAGGTATATGGTGTCATACTTTACATTCTTTTATTTCATGAGTCCATTGACTGATTTATGTACATATATATGTATGTATACACAAATACATATATACATACATACATATATACTCATACATATGTATACATACATATAATTAATTTTACTACTTTTGTGCTTCCTACTTTTCTTACTCCTACTTATGGTCACTCCTTTCCACATTTCTTGTAGGGCTGGCTTAGTTGTGATGAATTCCTTTAATCTGTGTTTGTCTAGGAAACTCTATCTCTCCTTCTGTTCTGAATGATAACCTTGCTAGAGAGAGTATTCTTGGTTGCACATTTTTTTCTCAACATTTTTTTCTTTGACTTTTATTATGCCTCTTCCTTCTAGCCTGCA
The DNA here is from genome assembly GCA_028646485.1 of Cryptoprocta ferox. Classification (NCBI taxonomy): domain Eukaryota; kingdom Metazoa; phylum Chordata; class Mammalia; order Carnivora; family Eupleridae; genus Cryptoprocta; species Cryptoprocta ferox. Next base: position 122,613,202 of record CM053567.1, read on the forward strand.
ATGTTTCTGCTGATAAATTGGCTGATAGCGATATGGGGTTTTCCTTGTATGTAACTGTTTTCTTTTCTCTTGCTGCTTTTAAAATTCTCTCTTTATGAATACCTTTGCCATTTTAATTATTTTTTTAATTTTTTTGTTTATTTTATTTTATTTTTGAGAGACAGAGAGAGACAGAGTGAGAGGGGGAGGGTCAGAGAGAGAAGGAGACAGAGTCCAAAGACAGGCTGCAGGCTCTGAGCTGTCAGCACAGAGCCCGACGTGGGGCTCAAACCCATGAACCACAAGATCATGACCTGAGCTGAAGTCGGACGCTTAACTGACTGAGCTACCCAGGAGCCCTGCCATTTTAATTATTATGTGTCTTGTAGTGGACCTCTTTGGGTTAATTCTCTGGGAACACTGTGCTTCCAGGATCCGGATTCTGTTTCCTTACCCAGATTCGGGAAGTTTTCAGCTATTGTTTCTTCAAATAAATTTTCTGTCCCATTTTCTCTCTCTTCTTCTGGAATCTGTAAGATGTGAATGTTATTCTGTTTGATGGTGTCACTGAGTTCTCTAAGTCTATATTCATTTTGTATTTTTTTCCTCTCATTTATTCAGCATGATTGCTTTTCATCACTCTGTCCTTGAGATTGCTGATTTGTTTTTCTGCTTTCTCTAGTCTACTATTTATTTCATCCAGTATGTTTTTTAAAATGCTTTATTTGTTTTGAGAGAGAGACAGAGAGAGTGTGTGGGGGAGGGACAGAGAGAGAGAGAAAGAGAGAATCCCTAGCAGGTTCCCCACTGTCAGCTCAGAGCCCAACATGGGGTCTTAACTCACGAATTTTCAGATCATAACCTGAGCTGAAATCAAGAGTCAGAAGCTTAACTGACTGAGCCACTCAGGGACCCCCATCTGATGTTTTTTTAAATTTCATTATTGAGTTCTTCATCTCTGATTTGCCCTTTTTTTATGTTTTCTATCTCTTTGTTGAGAATCTCACTTATGTCCTCCACTCTTTTTTCAAGTCCAGTGAGTATCTTTGTGACCGTTACTTTAAATTCTCTATAAGTTGTATTACTTATCTCCATTTTGCTTAGGTCTCTTATGATTTTGTCCTCTTCTTTCATTTAGGACATATTCCTCTCTCTCCTCATTTTGTCCAACTCTCTGTATCTGTTTCTGTGTCTTCAGAAAGGCAGCTATATCTTCTGCTCTTGAAAGTAGTGTCCTTATGAAGAAGAAGTCCTGTAGTGCCCTGTGGTGAACTGTTCCCTGTTCACCAGAACCTGGCACTTCAGGGGAGTCTCCTATGTGTGTTGCGTGCACCTTGATGTTGTGGCTGAGGCACTTTTGCCTTCAGTCCAGTCATCTGCAATGGCTTTCCTTGCCTTATGTGGGCAGGTTTTGGTCCCCCATGCTGTTTGTGAGCCAGTCTGGGGCCATCTTGCAATTGAGTCAAGTCAGACCAGGCATTTGCCAGAGATGCAGTAGCACTGAACTTCTGGTAGCTTTCCCTGTTTTGTACCCTGACCTTTAATTGGTGAGTGGAGCCTGAAGTAATACCAGCTGTCTGCCCCCAGCCCACTGCTGGGGCTGCAGTCTAACTGGTGTGTGGTTATCCTTCCCTCTCTTTGGGATAGGTGTCACTTTGGAGTGTTGCTAACTCCTATGGGGGCTACTTGCACACTGCCAGGCTTGTGGCACTTCTTTGATGGGCTCCATCCAAGAGTGTATTGAAGAGGGTGAATCTGCAGGAGCATGTGGGACCAGGGCATGCAGTGTTAGCAAGGTTTGTGCTGGTCCATGCCTCTTTCCAACCATATGCTACAAAACTAGAAATCAGCCATAAAAATCTGGAAAGAGCACAAACACATGAAGTATAAATAACTGCTCCTAAAGAAAACAATGAATGGGTCAACCAAAATATCAAAGAGGAAATAAAAAATAGAGACAAATGAAAACACAATGGTCCAAGATCTTTGTGATGCAGCAAAAGCTGTTCTTTCTCTTCAGTGATTTTCTAAATGGGTCAGGGAACTCATCTACTGCCTCTTGGTGGGCAGAAGCTCCTTCTCTTGCTATCATTTGTAAGCCAAACTTCTTTCTAAAATTATCAAAGCATCCTTTCTGTCATTAAATTCTCCAGCTTTAGATGCTTCACCTTCCTTTTGCTTTACATAGTCATATAATGACTTTGCTCTTTCTTGAATCATATTAGAGTCTGTAAGTATGCCTTTCTTATATACCAACACTAGGCTGAAATTGTGGTGGGAGAAGACAGTTGTTGATGTTCACTATAGACCTAGTTTTCTTGGCCAGCAGAAGCTGGTATTCAAATGACTCTACTGAGTAACAAAAAATTTTTTTTGAGAGAGAGAGAGAGACAGACAGACAGACAGATAGAGCACGAGCAGGGGAGGGGCAGAGAAAAGAGGAAACACCAAATCTGAAGCAGGTTCTGGGCTCTGAGCTGTCAGCACAAACATCAATGCAGGGCCCGAACTCAAAACCCCAAGTTTGTGACCTGAGCTGAAGCCAGATGCTTAATTGACAAGTCTGTACAAGCCATCCAGGCGCCCCATTGAGTAACATGAATTGAAGCTTCAATCTCCTCTTAATTTATCAATTTGATACATAGATTTATACAAGTGTCGCCTAGAGAAAAGGACTTTAATCTCCCAAAGAGTTCAAGCACTTAAACAATATATGTTTAGAACAATAGTGAGACACCACTATAAAACTATGAGAGTGTTGACAATCCAAAACACTGACTGCACCAAATACTGCTAAGGATGTGGAGCAACAGGAATTCTCATCCATTGCTAGTAGAAATGCAAAATGGTACAGACATTTTGGAAGACATTTTGGCAGATTCTTACAAAACTAAGCATTCTCTTACCATATGATTCGGCAATCCCTCTCCTTGGTATTTACTCAAATGAGTTGAAAATACTTAATGCTGAAAAGCTTGCCCTTGGATGTTTATAGCAACTTTATTCATGTTTGCCACAAATTGGAAGCAACCAAGTTATCCTTTGGTAGGTGAATGGATAAATAAACTATTGTATATTCATACAATGGAATATTTTTCAGGGCTAAAGAGAAATGAGAACCCATAAAAATAAATGGAGAAAACGTAAATGCATCTTGATAAGTGAAGAGAGTCAATCTGAAAAGACTACATACTGTGTAATCGCAGCTGTATGGCACGCTGGAAAGGCAAAACTACGGAGACAGGAAAAAGATCAATGGTTGCCAGGGAGTAGGGAAGGAGGCAGGATAAATAGGCAGAGCACAGAGGATTTTTAAGGCAGTGAAACTATATGATAACACTATAGGTGGATACATATGAGAACCCACAGAATGTACAACACCAAGGGTTAACCGTGATATAAACTGTGGACTTTGGGTGATAATGATGTGTCAATATAGATTGATCAATTGTAACAAATGTACCACTCTGGTGGGGGATGTTAATAGTCGAGGAGGCTGTGCATGTGTGGGGATAGGGAGTGTAATGGGAATGCCCTGTACTTTCTACTCAATTTTTCTGTCAACCTAAAACTGCTGTAAAAACTAAAGTCTACTGAAAAAATATGTAAATATTTGATTACCAGGGAGGCCAAATCAAAGGGAAGGAAAGATTTGAAGCTCTTCCTTTGTTTTTGAAATAGAAACATGTAGACCAAATTTATAATGTACAAGAAGAGAAGGAAATAATAACACTCATTAAAAACCTACTTATATAATAACACTTTGTACTACTTTCTCAACTTCTCTAAAAGTTTAAATTATTTCAAAATAAAAAGTTTTAAAAAAATCTGTATATCTTAGGAAATATAGTCAATTGTATTACAATAACATTGTGTGGTGATAGATGGTAGCCACACTTGTAATGAGCATAGCAGAACGTATAAACTTCTCAAATCACTGTGTTGTACACTTGGCACTAATGTAACATTGTGTATAAACTATGCTTCAATAAAAAATATATATGTATATATGCTAGGCAATGTGTGTGCCAAATAGTATAAATATTATTTCCATTTCACAAATACAAAAATGCAGGCCCAGGATGGTTAAGTCACATGTCTGAGGCCTGCTAGAAAATGGTTTGGCCAGAATTCCAGGTATTTTGTCTGCTGCCAAAGCTCCTATTCTTTCCCATAGGCCACACTGTGTCCTCCGAGCAGCATTATAGACCCAGTACTGGTGTGGGAGCCTAGGAAGGCAACACTGGGATTTCTATTTTCATGTTTACCTTTTTTGTTCAGACAGCTAATCAATAGAAATGAAAAAGTGCTTGAAGTATTCCTAGAACTTTATCCTCCATTGAACAGATATCATTCAAATATGGCCAATACACCTTGAATCCCAGAAAGTACAATATTGTGGACAAATGAGTAAAAAATTAAGATGTTCTCTAAAGATAAAACAGATTTATGTTTCTTTCCAAGAACATTGAATCTGGGGCACCCGAGCAGCTCAGTCAGTTGAACGACTGACTCTTGATTTCGGCCCAGGTCATGATCTCAAGGTCATAAACCCCCACATTGGGCTCTGCACTGATAGTGTGGAGCCTGCTTGGGCTTTTCTCTCTCTCTCTCTCTCTCTCTCTCTCTCTCTCTCCCTCTCCCTCTCTCTCTCTCTCTCTTTCCCCCACCTGTCAAACTAAATGGATAAACTTAAAAAATTGAATCCAAAATTTATATGTGAAAGACAGAAAATTAATATGAAAATCTCCCATTTATTTTATCTGTAAAGCAAAAGCAGCTACTTTCACTTTTGACACTTTCTATCTACTTATGCCAAATTAGGTTGCACATTAATTATAGCCTTTTTATCAAAGTGTGCTCAGTTTGAAGAGTTTCTTTCCTGGCAACCATTAACTATGAATGTTCCTCCTTTAGTATCTCAAATGGTACTTTTGACTTATTCCAGTAATTTTTTATTTTATTACATCCAATATATTCTCAGATCTACAAAATGTTAATTTACCCATTAATTATTCACATACTATTGAGTGAGCATTTACTGAGTGCTAAGCATGATGCTTTTCATATTTTTGAAAATAACCATCAAGCTACTTCCTGTTTATGGTAGTTTGCATGATGTCAAGACCCTCTTAGTTTTTAGATGGTTGATAATAAAGTGGACACAAGATACAGCAAAAGAGATTTTCCCAAGATTTGTGAATGTTAAAAGGATTGGCAGTGAATGTTTCAATAAGTTTTTATTTCAGTAGCAACTTCATAATAAAAAGTCATTTGTCTTTGAAGATACAGGGTTACTTGGAGAACACTGCAGTGATTGAAGAGAATATGCATTCTTGCGTGCAGGAAGATCTCTGGGGAGATTCTGGAGCCTGTTTCAACATTTGGAATAAAAGCCAACATTGGATAAAGCGCTTACACAATGTGGGTGTTCAATAAGTCAGAGTCAGAATCTTACAGATGAAAGGGACCTTTGAGATCAAAGTAACTGATTATGATTGACATTATTCCCTTCTGAAAACACAGGGAGAGCGTACATTAGCAAAGAGAATTTTCATACATTTATTACCATCAGAGTAAAATCTGCCTTCTGGGGCACAAAGCAAGCATTTTTAGGATACTCCTATAATTTGAGAAATAATGCCTCATCATTTCACTGTCCACTAACTGAAAACTATTTTGCACAAGTCTGACATTACTTTCTACAACTTTAGATGAGTGCATTGAATAAGTTTATCACAAAAGACTTTTGACTTTTTAATCCATATTATGAATCTCCATCTCCTGAAATCACAGCTATTAAAATTATTTCACTAATCAGTGATACTTTAATTTAATGTTCTTCCCTAAAAGCCATAATGTATACCAAATAGAGCTGACCTACTGTTCTATCTCAACCATAAAACAGGATCAGATAATGAGGTTTAGAGCTCTGCTGGCTTGTGTGAGTCATGTGTTCAGGTAAATGGAAAATCAAGAGCATCTCTGAAGAGTTACAAGAGGGAAAAGACAGAGTTTCATTGGAAAAAGGCCTGACCCAAAAACTATATGTGAAATGTCACAAAATTTATTTGATTTACTTAATTTATTATTTTAGTAACACAAAGGAAGCTAATTTCATCCCATAATTTCTACTGTCATGCTGGAAAAATGCATACTTAGGAGAAAAAATTTGCCAGCCAGGAGTTTAGAGCCAGTTACCTTGGACTCAATTAGAGAAAGAACTTTCTAAGGATACACCATTGCTCCCACCTACAATCCTGATGGTATTCAATTGCCCTCTAAAAGACAAATACTTGTTTGAAAGGCTTTAAGCAGGAGGTAGACAATGCAAATCCACATAATTACACTTTAAGCTGCTAATTAAAAAATTTTGTTTGTTTAAATATGTTCTGGGCATCAGCCTTTAATTAAAAGGTGATCTGAGTATTTTCATTAATAGCATCTCCCCTGAGCTAGACAGCTCCCCTGAGCTAGTTCTAAGAGTTTTCATATTGATTCATTTATACCTCGCAACAACCCAACTTGGTAAATACTACTATCACAATTCCCAGTGTACAAATGAGGAAATGGAGACTTTAAGTAATCCACCCAAGCCCACCTGGCTAAGAAATGACAGAGGAGAATTTAAACCTAAGAAACCTGGCTCCAGAGCCCAGAGCCCCTGTACTTACTGGTTATGTTATGCTGACTCTATCATACACTTTACATATTATAGATGCACCAAACAGTTTATAATACATCACTTGTGTGCTCACTGGGTATCAGGTGCTGTGCTGAGCTCTTTATGTGACTTAGGTCATTTTATTTCTAACAAACCTATAAGAACTACATTTAACTGAGGAGGAAACAGGGACACACAGGAAAAAAACTGTGTCCAGAGAGGTACAGTCTTTTGTTCATTGTCACATTGCCAATGAGTTGACAGAGATGAGACCTATCCCAGGTCTGGCTGTACCCAAAGCCCACAGTGTAACAGCTTTACTAAAGAGTTTTGCAACTAACCATTAAGAAGGGGGACGATGAACCCCTTAATAAAGTATGAAGGGACAGGAAAAAATGCCCAGAACACAGGCTGATTATGTTTTTTATGACATTCTCTCCATAAATCTTGACAGTGAAGTAATTCTAAAGCAGAAGGACCTTGACACAATCTAAGTCCCAGCCCCCTCCTTTTATCAATGAGGATCTGAGGCCCAGAGAAGCTCCAGGACTCTCTCAAAGTCATGGAAAAACAAAGTCAGAACCATCCAAGCTCAAGCTTTGTTCCAAAAACCCATAGCACGTTTTGGGCATGGTGCATCTCAATTCACACAGTAATTTGTAATATAAGTAGATACAATTGTATCTATTTCTAAGATACTTTTGTTTTTTTGTGTGGAATTCAGCCTCCCTCCATTGCTGAATGATCTATTTTTGGTTATATTATGGTAGCTGAAAGGTCACTTTATTCATGCTTGCTGAAACATTTTCAATGATTAGATAAAAATACTTATGTTTATACTGTTTCCTGCTTTTTAATGTCTCCTCCTGGATTTTAAAAAAATTCATTTGCAGTCCTATTCATCTCTCAAGATATTGTTTTATTGAAGGAAAAAAAAATATGCTCCTTAAACAAAGCCTATAAATCCTCCAAGCTTTTAGTTGTGATTTTTAATTCAACAAAAGGAAGAAAAGAGATTTAACTTGAAACAATCACCCTTTTCTTCTATTCATGTGTGCCCCAAGTTCATTTCTATGCCAGTTCTCGGCATACCTCTCAACTCCACTTCCTCCCTTTAGCCTTTGTGATTCTGAGGTTGTTGCTTCCCTGTTCCCAATCATTTCTGGGCCAACTGCCATGTTCTTCTGTACCTTGACCCAGTGTTCTTGCCTGGGTGGAAAGACTGGATGCGGGAAGCAGCCTGTTCCTTTCCTCAGCCAGGAGATTTCTCTAATCCTTTGGCAGTAAACAAAAACACAAAACAACAATGGCAAATATATGGAAGCTGTAACAAGGAGAGACTGATTTCTCCCAGGGCAACTGCCTGATTTATCACTTACCTGACTTTCTTTCTAAAGATTTAAGAATATAGACTGGTGCTTCTTATGTGGCAGTTTGGTTTATTATAACTGTAACAATGGAGCTTATAGCTTGGGAGAATCATCATTTGAACTTAGGTGGCATTTCACCATGTGAATCCCCAGATTTTAGACTGACAGAGAGATAGATTATTTATGGTTCAGGTTCTAGATGGAAGAAGGGAGGTTGGAAGAAAGGGTGGGTGGATAACCAGGAGGAATTTCTTAGGCAAGGGACTCAGTTATTAAGGCCTCCAGAAGTTTTGTGGGTAGATGGTGAGAGATGGAAAAGAGAGAAAATGAAGGAGTGGTTGATCAAGAAGGAGGTGGGATAGGGACAGAGGACATCCTGTCTCTACTTCAGGCTGATGAAGGTCCTATATGCTTCTGTGTCTGGGATGCACTTGGGATGCTTGCTGGTCCCATCAGTCTCTCATCACTGGGCAAGTCTCCGTGAGCCTCCAGCCTCTTAGAGCACCAGGGTGGGAGGGGATCTGGAGGGCATGAGAGGTTCTGTTCCCTTTGGTATTTTATAAATGAACTTGGATTTAGATGACTTTCTGTCTTCAGTGTGTTTCTGACTGCCTTAAGTGGGATGGGCGGAGCCATCAATCAGATGACATTTGTCAGAAGTACAAATTACCAGCACAGTGCCTCACAAGTGGGGCCTCGTGTTCCCTCTGCAGAGGTGTCCCCATTTAGAAAATGTGAACTGAAGTAACCTTGCAAGATAAAGTTCTCGCATCTAATAGATATTTGATCCTTTTGTTTTCTTTTTATAACTTCAGGGATTTTTTTTCTCCTTCTTCACATGTTCTTGCCTATTACTAAGGAATCGAGACTTTTGAAATGTCACTGTCAGCATTTTCAGGCTATGATTTTCCTGTCTGATTAACAAAGGCCTCTTGTACTTTCTCTGTTTTCAGAAAGGTAAGTGCACTTGATTTATTCTTGATGCTCACATGTAGCTTCCAACCTCAACCTCCCACTGCTGACTTTCTGAACTTGACCTTGGGATGGTCTGGAAATTGAATTTGTCTATTTAGATAAGCGAGGGATAAGTGCCCTTTTGTTGTGTCAGTCCTATCAAGAGAAATCATATGCAAGCTGGATCATTTCTCCTGCTCCTCTAACTTTTATTTTAAAAGTACCTCTCCTTCACCTTTCAGACTTGGCACAGAATATTCATCAAATGGTCTACTTGCTCTAGTATGGACTGAAAAGTTGGCAAAGAAAAGCCAACGACTGGAAATTTTGATTAACACTAATGTCTGGAATACTTCAGAATCATAACATCCTGATTCCTTAAGTACTTACTGTTGTCAGAGTCAATGAGGTGGCCATTTTCACATATCATCTCATTTCATCCTCACAACACTGTGAGGTGGGCAGCCCATTTTCTAGATGAAAATCTAAGGCTCACAAACTGATGATTGCTCACAGGGGTCACAAAGAAAATATGTGGGAGAATAAGATTAAAATATCAAACTGTTTGATTCCAAAGCTTTTCACCGCAGAACACATGAGTCTGCCTTAAGCTGACTGTAGTCCTTTCCTCACACAGCAGTGCCCTCTTCCAAAGGAGAGAAGTTAAAATATGAGTTGGTGAAATTTCACAATTTGCTGAATAAGAAGATAAAATTAAAGAACTACATAAAATACATACTCATTCTCTTCTTGATATTATATAGATATCCCAGAGTGGCTTCAAGACCCATGGGCACTAAAAGCGTTTCTGTTGAATTAAATATGTCCTCTTTCTAGACTTTTAGACTTAGCTAAACTAGCACATTTGCTATACAGACTGCCGAAGCTGAAAGAAAGTCACTTGCTCCATTTAGGCATTCTTTCTTTGTCAAGTTTTTGGCTTCTTTTTTCTATTTTTTATTTTATTATTTTTTTGTATTCAATTTAGTTAGCATTAAGTGTAGTGTTGGCTTCAGGAGTAGAATCAGTGATTCATCACTTACATATAACACCCAGTGCTCATCCCAACAAGTCCCCTCCTTAATGCCCATCACCCACCCCACCCCAACCCTCAGGTTGTTCCTTAGAATATGTGGGTTCTTGTGTCTGCTGAAGGTGAGTGTACCATTGCCAGGAGAAGAGAAAAGGCAAGTAGGATTCACCAGCTCCTACCATAGACCGGGCCCTAAGGGTTATACACTGTTAACTGAATACATAAGTAAGTCAATATGGTTTATAAAACATGATTTTAAGTTAGTATTTACACAAGATTTTCAGAAGGCAAGATTGATCATATCAGGCAACACTTCATAGATTTTTACTTATTTGGCATAAGGAGGCCATACTCAATGAATTTTTCAAAAGCACATTACCTTGCTCTCAAATGTAATGCTTTGCCATTAAAGCACTAGAGACCCTTGTTGAAGCTTTAATTAAACGGTTTGCTTAAAACATGAGCATGATACTTGAAGCTGAATATTATAAAGTGAATATACTACCAAACATGTTGTTAGAAACCAGGCTGTTTGTTTGGGGGGGGGCGCTGTCGACATTTATAAACCACTTGCTGATAAAAAGAAACACTGCTTTATACGGCAACATTAAAATATGTGCAATAGAGATTTCCACTGTTGCTATCTATTTCCAGTAAATGAAGACCTCTGTTCATTCATGTTGTGCTTGATAGTTGTGAAAAAAAATCATTCCCATCCAAGACTCAAGCACGCAGGGACAAAATAATTGCCAGTTTCAAGAACAAAAGAGCAGTTCGAAGCCATCTGTTTGAGAGTGGACTTGTTATGACAGAGTTCTTACTGGACACATTTCTAGATGAGACAAAGACCCCGGAAGGAGATAGAAAGTATGTATTTGGTGTCACTACGTCATTCCAAAATGTATTATTAGGCTTCTGAAGGTAACAAAAGCTGATTTTCTGCCCCATTTCTGGTTATATATGTTCTCTTATAAAAAGGAAGCAATTTTGCTGTTTCTAGGGTTATTTCTTTTGAATTCCTTTTAGCTGTATTATACCTGAATTTAATAGTAAATGTGGCAAGAAAAAAAGCTCAGGCCTTAAGTCTTGAGGACAAAATTCTAATCCTAATTTCCTGTGAAATATCAAAGTCAGATAAAACTGTGACTCTCAGATGTCATGAACATGACTGTAATATACAGTCCCTTGGCAGCCTCTCGCTTCTTTTTCTCTTAACATGAGTGAGCCACTAAGGATTCAGTTTAATTTTTTAAGCTTATATATTTTTAAATCAGAGGTTCTGCCTGATAAACTCAGGAAATTAGTCTGAGAGGTAGAATTGATAAATAGTGGTATTTTCCACAGACATTTCTACTGTTCTCTTGGAATTTGCTCACTGGATATCTATGCTACAAGTCCCGTCCTATTTAATTCCACAGATTCTAGGAGATTCAAGTAGATTACATCTTGCAGTAAAATTAATTTAGAAAACAAGAAAACTTTGGTTTAACCCTGGATTATATACATATATATTGTTTAAATTATAAATAAGAAAGAGTGAAAAATCTTCCTCTCTTCATTGTCCCCAGGCACCCAATTAACCACCTGTGCAAATAGTTCATTGTTGTTCTTTCAGAACTTCTTTATTTGTAAATAAGAAAATACAAACATATATTCATATGTCTATCTTTTTATACAAAAGACAACATACAATACACGGTGCTCTTATCTTAGAGAACTTGTCCTTTCAACATTCAAGAGGCTTGGGCATTTGTTTTTGAGGCTTCATAACATTGTATTATATGAGTTACCATAATTTATTTAACCAGTGTTTTAGTGATGGATATTTAAGTTACTCCCAAACTTTTGCTTTTACAAACATTCTGTAATAAATAATCTTGTACGTCTTTTTTAATGTGTGCAAATATATGTGAAATTTATAGTGCACATATAGAATCCATGGGTGAAAGGATTACATTTCCAATTTAGATACAATCTCCAAGTTGCCCTCCATCAATGCACACACTGTGTTATGAAACTTTCAGCTTTGTAACAATCCAATAAATGGGAAATGATGTCATTCTGATTAATTTATATTTCTCTTATTATGCATGAACAATGCTGAGCATATTTTCATATGCTTAAAAGCTGCTTACATTTATTTTCCTGTAAACACTATCTTGAAGTCTTTTGTCCATTTTTTTTACTTGATTGTTTTTGTCTTATCTATTTCTATGAGTTCTGTATATATTAAGGAAATTAATACTCTGTATATGAGTTACAAATGTTTTTATTTCTCTTATTCCAACATTTAGCTTTTGTTTTTGCCAGTGGTGTTTTGCCATACATATTTATTTTTATGCAGTTAATTTTCTGAATCTTTGATTTTATGGGTCTAAATTATGAATCATAGTTAGAAGGATCCTCCTTCCTCCAAGACAACAACATAACTCTTCCATGATCAGGCATATTTAGTTATAGATTTTTAGTGAAATTACATACCAGATGGCATAAAAGACCAATTTGGAAGTATAACCATTTGAACTAGTTTTCACAATAAAAGCATTAGTGTAGTATATCATATATACTATGTAAAGTACTGTCCGAAATTTACTTTGTTTCCATAATTGAGTTTTATTCATAATTCAGTGCTGTGTAAGTGCTATGGCATATATAAGCACAAAAGAGAAAAACAGAAAACCTTACACATAATAACATTCAGTAGAGATTTGGTAGTTTAATAATTTATTGAATAAAAATGATGTCCCCAAGATAAATGTCTTAAAGTTCAATGATCAGATTTCATAATATTATTTAAAAGAGAAAAAAATAATGAAATTATTGGCATATTATCTTTTTTTCGTATGGATTGGAATTTATTAGCTTCTTTTAATTTTATAGTTTCCATTCATTATTTGTTTTCACAGATTATTATTTCTTAACTTTTTGCTTTATTTAGCATGAGCTAGAAATATTCAAAACAGTAGGGTGTGTACCTCTCTAGCAGCTACTTACTGGAGTCAGAACTTGCTAAAGTTGGTTTTCTTTGTCAGTCTCACATTCTCTGAAAAAAGATCGTGTGGTTGAAAAAGATCAGATGTAAAGAGAAGCCAGTTGACTCCTTGATGTCAATGCTCATGAACCACTGAGATCCTCACAGTCCAGACATCTTGGTCATTCACTGCCAGAGACTCTGAATAGGTTCATGATTTTATTCCCAGTGGTCAGTCATGCCATGCTGGATAATTTGAATAACACTTCTGCTTACAGAGGAAAGAAAGTACTTTAATAACCATGGGTCTAGATGTGGCCTTTGGCTTTATAGGACAAAAATTCAATTTTTCCAGTTCACCCAGAATTGATAGTAGATTGATTCTATGCTATATACACTTGCTGAGTACATAGAAATCTGAGATGTTGATATTTACTACAAGAATCATTCTTGTCAAGGACGTGGAAGCGTATGTCCACTGGTCAAGAATATTGTCTCTTGAATAACACTGGTAAAATACTAGCATACTGTAACTCATTTCTTCCTGAACATTAGCAAAATGTTAACACAATCCCGTGGATAGCCTAGTTATAAATTGCTCTATTAGGTTTGAGGTTTGGTTCGTTTCTTTTTATTATGCTTGTTTTTATGTATATATGTGTGTGTCCTGGTGCAGTCTTAAGGTTTCCTTAAATGGGAGTATTTATTCTCAAATGTTTCAGTAATGTAGAGATCATCTCTTAGGGTACAGCCTCTCTGCAGATAGCTAAATGAAAAACAAGTTAAATTTTAAAAGCCAATTGCAATCTTAATTTTGAGCCCCACAAGAATGACTTTTGGTAACCCCACAGAGAATATATAAGGACTTGTTCTCAAATCTGTTTTACCAATATAAATTTTTTGTATCATAACACAGTCTATAATAATCATATGCAACTATAAATCTTTTCATATAGTATAGGGGCTCCTGGGTAGCTCACCTGGTTAAGCTACTGACTCTTGATTTCAGTTCAGGTCTTGACTCAGGGTCATGAGTACAAGCAAGCCCTGCATTGGGCTCCATGCTGGGCGTGGAGCTAAATAAATAAATAGATAAACAGATAAATGTCATAATCATTGCAGAACTTTACTCATTATAATACATACTTAGTAATAGATATTTAAGTTAAATTAAATGCATCTTAAATTTGTGATTAATTTAGTGTGAATTAGGGATGCCTGGGTGGCTCAGTTGATTAAGCCTCTGACTTCCACTCAGGTCCTGATCTCTAGGCTCTTGAGTTGAAGCACACCCTTCCCCCACCCTGCCCCTCAGGCTCTGTGCTGACAGCTCAGAGCCTGGAGCCTGCTTCAGATTCTGTGCCTCCCTCTCTGCCCCTCCTCTGCTTGTGTTCTGTCTCTCTCTCTCTCTGTCTCTGTCTCTGTCTCTCTCTCTCTCTCTCTCTCTCTCTCTCAAAATAAATAAATATTGGGACACCTGGGTGGCTCAGTTGGTTAATCGTCCAACTTCAGCTCAGATCATGATCTCATGGTTTGTGACTTTGAGCCCCGCATTGGGCTCTGTGCTGACAGCTCAGAGCCTGGAGCCTGCTTCAGGTTCTGTTTCCTCTCTCTCTCTCTCTCTCTCTGCCCCTCCCCTGCTCATACTCTGTTTCTCTCTCTCAAAAATGAATAAATGTTTAAAAAAATTAAATAAATAAATATTTAAATATTTTAAAAAATAGTGTGAATTAATGTTGTTATTGGGGTATTGGAACCAGTGGAGAGATAGATACAGGAATCATGCAGATAGAGATGAATAATCCGTTCCGACATGCAACTTAAATGGCTTAACAGTCTCTGCCTGGATTTACCCTTGCCTAGATCTCGGTACAGATCCCCTAAAGGAAAAAGTTTCAACATTCTGAAAAGACTTTTAGGAGATTATTGTCCCCTCAAAGTCTAAGATGTAGAGGAAGAAGGGGATAGGTGTTTTTCCATAATGTTATTGATCATAAATATGTGCAATTAACATGTGAGTTACTTTACAGGTCACAATTCACTATTATATACATTAGTCCATTGCATTCTCAAAACGTTCTCCCTTTGAGGTAACTTTTTTCATTCCCAATTGAAACAATGTAGAAACAAAATCACTGGGCCAAAGTTATATTACAGAGTATACAGTGATGTCAAAGAACATTAAACACAAATCTTCAGGTTCCAAACTCAGTAAGTAGCTTTTTATCTGTATTTAAGCTATCTTCTTCAGCATTAAGGAACTCCAAATTTCTATATTCTAAAATTTTTCAAAAAAGTAAAGATTTATCACTATCTCCTATTTCATGGATTTTTTCCTGAAATATTTTTTCCTGATAATATTTTCCTGTGCCTTTGTCTTTCCTTACTGAAATATCCTGGTCTTTTAAGGAGCAAAAATATTAATTTGGACCACGAAGTGGACACCAGCAGCAACCATCCCTGAATGTAAAAACTTAGGTGAGATATAGTCCTTGGTCTTCTAAAAATAATAGCTATAATTTTAAGTTTCTATTTGAGCTTTTTTCCCTAGATATATTTTACAAGTATTGACTTTGGTGTGATGATTAGCTACCTACTTATACATTTTCCATTCCTTTATATTTCACTGTTTTTAAATTTTAATATCATTTGGAAATTTGGCAATTTTCCATTATTCCCTCTCCCAAAGTATTTTTTTAAATATTAATAAAATGGACATAATCAAGAAGGTGAAAAGATAATCCAAAGAATGGGAGAAAATATTTCTAAATCATATGTCTAATAAGGTACTTGAATCTAGAATACATAAAGAACACTTACAACTCAATATTGAAAAGACAAATAATCAAATCAGAAAATAGGCAAAAAAAAAAAAACTGGAATAGACATCTCTCCAAAGGAGATATAAAATGGCCAATGAGCACATCAAAAGAGGCTCAACAGCATTAGCCATTGGGGAAATGCAAGGCAAAACCATGGTGAGATTCCATTTCACAAGCACTAGGGTGGCTAAAATAAAGACAGAAAATAATGAGTCTTAGTAAGGATAAAAAAGAAATTGGAACTCACACTTGGTGGGATTGTAAAATGGTACAGCCACTTTGGGAAGGTTTAACAGTGTTAAACATAGGATTACTGTATGATCCAGCAATTCCATTGTTAGGCATATATGCAAGATAATTTAAATGTATGTGCATAAAAAACACAAAATCTGTACACAATTTTTCAGAATAGGATTTTTATGATATCCACAAAGTAAAAGCACCCAAATGTCCATCAAGAGATGAATGGATGAATTAAATATGGTATATCCATATAATGGAATATCATTCAGCCATAAAAAGCAACGTAGTTAAATAAATATAAAGAATTAGAAATGAACAGAAATATAATAAATATATAAATATAAATAAATAGAAAGAAAGAAAAGAAAGAACAACTTGTAGAAAGGAAGGAAGGAACTGATCTGCGATATGCATGAACCTTAAAAACATTATGCTAAGTAAATATTATGCCATAATGTATGATTTCACTTACAGGGAAGGTCTATAATAGATAAATCCATAGAGACAGAGAGTAGTTAGTGGTTTCCAGGAGCTAGCAGGATAGAGGAATGAGTGATTGCTAAAGAGTATGTGGTTTGGGGGGTGATAATGTAAATGTTCTAAAATTAAGTAGTGGTGATGGTTACACAACTCTATGAATATACCAAAAATACCAAGTGGTGCATTTTTAAAGTGTTTTTTAATGGTATGTGAATCATATCTCAAAAAGGTTTTATGTGTTATATATTAAATAAATTATATATTATTAAATATATATACACCGTATATATACATATCACACATACACACACACACACACACACACACACACACACTAAAGCTATTCTCAGTACCAGTTTCTGAAATACTATTAGTGGTTCTCCATGTGTTTCCTATTGTCAATCCAATAATGTATCTAATAAAAAAAAGTTTCCTAACCTAATACTAATTTGGAATTTTCCATGAGGCATAGTTTCTCCTAAGTTTAGCATCAACAACAAGAACATCATGTTACAGAAATATCTGAAGCTAAACATAAGGCACATACCTGCCTATAAATGTTTCCACTCTGGTCCAAAGCTAATGAAACTCTTTCTGACTCAAATACCCTAGATTTCTTACCTCTAGTTAACTTGGCTTAGATAAATTTAGTAGCAATGATAATAGTAAAATAAAATAGGAAAAAATATGAATTAAATGTAAAGGGAAAAAGCCAAAGCAAGTGACAAATACAGGTGTTGAACTCACAATTCAAGAGTAGAAACATATGTTGCCTTTAGGGTTGTGTCTGGTCTCTTTTTCTCTAGAAGAGAAAACTAGTCACAGAAAATGTAAAGTTCTTCCCAAGTTTCACAGTAAGTAGTAACAAAGGGACCTAGGACCCAAGTTTTCTGATCCCCAGTCCAATACTTTTTCTGTTCCATTATCATTTTAGATCTTCTACTTTTTCATATAACATGAGGATAAAAATAATTTCCCATGGTCTTCCTAAGAGAATCAAATAAAATAACATGTGAAAGCAGATAACACAGTGGCTGGCACATTATTAGAGCTCTATAAATGTCTGTTGAATTAGTAAGTAAATTAATCAATGTTTGGATTTTTTTTCCTTTCCCTTAGGTGTCAACTCTAACTTCCTCCTTCCTCAGTTTCAAATAAAGAAGAAACAAGAAAATGTCTTTATGGGTGGGAAGAAAAGCCAGGTACTATATATTCTTCTTTTCCAAACATATTAAATGATTTATTTAAAGTCTCTTAGTTGTCAAGTGGTTAAGGAAGATTTTACCTGATTTCATGATCATTAGATTTTCCCCCCATTAAACTACCCTAGCTGTTAAGATTTTAGCATAAGGGAAGTATAAATTGTGCCACTTTTTAGTCAAAGACTGGATTTATTGTAAATCAAAAATTTTAGAGCTGCAATAATTCATATTGTAAATTTGAGCTGGAAAGAAGCCAGCAGAATCTGGGACTGGTCTTGGATATGCATTTCTTTGTCGAAGACATAGCTGAAAAAGCATTGACACTGATATTTTGCTTTTCCAATAGTTAAGCAAATGTAGTTGTGGTTTAGCCACACTTTGTTTTTCCAACCTAATTTGGGTTTCTCCCATTTTATAACCAAAAAGTCTACCTGATTGATGTGACCACTCAATGCAACGCAAAGAGGAGAGGCTCTGGGAGTTACACAAGCCTGGGGTCTGAAATCTGACTCCCATCTCTTGTCTAATGTGCAGTATCAGTAAGCTATCTAAACTGTTGAGGGATATTAACACCTACCTCACACAGTCATTGAGAGGATGAAGTGAAATACTATACGTAAATCATCTAGTATAGTGCTGGGACATTCTAGGCAGCTATCAGTTATTAACTTCCTTTCTTACCTCTCCTGTTAAGTATGAGATGAATATAGAATTTAACCCACTTACATTTGTTTGCCTGTTTCTTTGCTCTTAAGCCTTCCTTTACATGTGAGCATCCAATATCTCATCTTACTGAGAACCCCTACTCTTCGAGGGTAGGAACCATTACTCTCCCATTGAGCCACAAAGTCTCAGAAGATGAGGGCTATGTCAAAGACAGGGTGGTACTTGTAGCACTATCAGATGATAAATATCTTAATGTTTCAATCTTATCCCCAGCAAAACTCTTTTTTGGTTGTAGTTTCTGTGAGTGCTATATTAAAAAGGATTCTGAAGTCATTGGAAGGAATCCGATGGTCCAGTGCTGCCATGAGCATGGAGGGTTAAAGCAAAGGTGGCACTCTTGCCACAAATTAGCCATCCTTGCTATGAACCTGTGAGGGAAAAGAATTATGCTAAACTAATCTTTGAAGCCCTGACCCTTCACCAGTAGCTAATGTCTTTCTGCATATGAAGTAAGTCTTCATTCTGTGTTTCTTGAGTGGATAAACAAATAGTGTACAAAGGGAATAATCTGTGCCTGAAAATGATGAATCAAGAAGAAAAAAACTGTACAAAAGTGAAATATAGACTTTTTGATGCTATAATCTATTAAGTGGATCAGCAAAATTCAAGGCAGTGAAGAGGAGGACTACCTATGAAGTTTTCTTTAAAATGTACCAGAAACATGGGGTGCCTGGTTGAATCAGTTGGGTAAGCATCTGACTTCACCTCAGGTCATGATCTCATGGTTTGTGAGTTCAAGCCCTGCATATGGCTCTGTGCTGACAGCTCATAGCCTGGAGCCTGCTTCAGATTCTGTGTCTCCCTCTTTCTCTCTGCCCCTCTCCTGCTCACACTCTGTCTTTCTCTCTCAAAAATAAATAAACATTAGGAATTTTTTTTAATTTTTTTAAATGTGCCAGAAACGTGAAGGGCTCTTGGAAGATGGTGGGGTAGGAAGATCCCAGGCTCACCTCTTCCCACAGATACAGCTAGAAAACACCCATATCAGTGTAAATAAACCAGAAAATGACCCAAAGACATGCAGAACAGACTCTCCACAGCTAAATTCAGAGAAGAGGTCACTTTGAAGAGGGTAGGAAGGGCAGAGACATAGTTAAGCCAAACTGACCCAAGAGACTGCCTGTGGGATACCATGAATGCAGAGAGGGAACAGGAGCAGACCCCACACCAGGCACCCAAGGCATGGGGGGCCCACAGTGGGAAGACAGATCCACATAACATTTGGCTTTGAAAACATTCAGCCTAACTTTGGTCTTACAATCTAGTGAGCTTAACATCTGGAACCCTAAAATGTGCCAGATAAGGTACCCTATTCCTCTTAGTAACACAGAAGCCCAGGGTTAAATGACACATTATTTAATAATGCCCTTTATATGTAGCATTAATTCCTCCCACCATGATGCAGATCACTTTTATTTGTTGTGTCCAAGTTGAAATAGTTAAGTCTGGACACACTTTCCTTAATAACAATCCTTCCAGGATACCTCCAACAACATACCCTGAGCCATATGGTACTACTTTAGAGATGGGATAATGTGTGAGGATATAATAGGGTCACTGAAAATTAAAATAACTCTCCAGACATGGTCTACTAATGAACTATTCAAGACAGTCAATTAAGGAGAAGATATGAGTATTTGTTATGGAAAAGACTCTAGACATAAGTAGGAAGAAAAGAAAGCAGGGGGAAAAAAGGATAGTAGGATGATTCTATCTCTTGCCCTTGGATAGAACTTTGGTGTTTCACAAAATGAACTTTTCTAAATATTTGGTAAATTGAGAATATGCCTAAGTGTAAAGGATCTTTGTCTTGTTGTCTCAGTGTGGTCCTGACCAGATAAGAATTCACATAAGGCTACTTCCTTCCTTTTACTTTGCTACAGTCAGGACAATTATGTGCTATTTAAATGTGTGAGGACTTAATTTTCTGATATAATTGTCTCTGGCATAAGTTTGGAAATTGAGCTTCTATATGCATGTTGAACTTCTGGTTACACAAAAGTGCCATCTGTAGGTTGATAATAAATTGCATGAATAGTTGTGGTTCTTGACTCTTTCAGGGCTATACAGTTAAGGAATCTGTAGTCCAAGTAATGACAATAAGAAAAGCTTGGTCATGAGCATCGAAGCCACTTATATAGGATCATGGGTAGTTAGCAGCAAAGAGGGACTGGTACCCACATATCCTCATATTTGACCAAACTAGATTCAAACCCACTTAGTTCTGAGCAATTTGTTACATAGCAATAGATGACTGTACGAATAGATTAAATATAATGTAAGTTACTGATATGTTTTCAAATGTTGACTTTGACATGACTATTTTCATGCTCCTTTTCCTCTTACCAGAATCTCTGCCAGTATTGTGTAATATGAGCAGCAGAGAGAATTTATAACAGCAGAGAAATATTTCAGCATTTACACATAATCCTAATGTGTAGCATACCAAATTCTTTGTAGGCAAGTAACTTGTGTTTTGGACACATAGCAGCTTTATTGTTTATAGTCACAATTTGCTAGGGAAGAAATTTCTTTGATCCATAATGAAGCTCAGTTTGCCCACGCATCCTTATTTTACTTGATTGGGCATGAGGAGGGAATGCAGGAAATGAGAACATTGACAGTTAGCCAATTAAAAGCAATGTAATCACCTCCTACCTACCTCCTAGTTCTTGGGAATGCAGTCCGTCCATTCAAGCTCCAAATGTCATTTCTGGACAGCAGCCCCTCTACATGACCTCCCCACCCTCATTTTCCCCAGAATAGGTCTAGATACAGAAAGAAGTATACGTGATGACTTCAAATGGTGGTAGGGCACACATATGATCTGTGCATTGGCCTCTCACCTTTACCGACTTCTTTAGGGCTGCACTTGTCTGACCTCATCTTGGGATGCTGTCTATACTATATTAGCTGCTGAGGCCTCTGAGGTTGGTGTGACCCAAGGAAACCATTCTCTTGTAAGTCAGTTCATGGTCTCCTCACTCTCCACACTGTCCCCAATTTGCTCTTCCTTTTGAGTCAGGCTGATGATCCACTGAAACCCTGCCATACTGTCACGTGACCCTGCAGCCTCACAACAGCATCCCTTCTCTCCCTAAAAATAGGGACCTTCTGGACAATTATTAGTTGTCATTATTTTTCCTATGTTGCCTTTCCATTCTGTAAGAAATGGCTCTTAATTCTCAGAACTTCCTCACACATCTCAATGAGTATGAAAATTATCTTGCTTCTCTTCTATGTGCTCTGTGGCTGAAGGGCCTTTGGGGAGGTGGAGGCTAATTTGCTCAGTGAGTCCTCTCTTCTCCAGCCAGCCTGACAGAATGCTGAAGAATTTTTAATACCTTCTTGCTTATATGAAGACAGCAGCAACTGCTCTGACCAGGAGGAGTCCTAGCCATATTTCAGATGTTTTCCTTAGCAAATTAAGTATTGGAAACAATCATCATCAAGTTAATCTTCCACCTTATAGGTAGAATTAATAACATAAGCAATTTTCAAATTCATCCTCTGTGTATTCAATATGGAGCAATGCTAGATAAATGCTTTTAAATATCATTTTATTCATGCCTATAAGTGTACATAGAGTTTTACTTTGTTATAGTAAGCATGCCTATTCATATTTTCAACAAATAGAATGCCATATGTGGCAATGTATCATGTACCAGACCACACAGAATTTATCAAGTCTGGCGGTGCTGACATGATTGTCTTTCTCCCCAAAGCCAGCTTCAGGGTTGGGGGGCTTATGGGGTCCTGAAAAGATTTTGCAATTCAGTCTATGAAAACAGTGGAAGAAAAAATAGAGAACATGTTTAAAAATCCTGTGCAGATCTCCATAGCCAAGCTTTCTAACTGAGCTGGGGCTCCAGGGACCATCCTGCTTTGAGCTGTATCTCTCAAGAGTAAACTCTCAGAGTCAGGGAAAGCTGCTCTGAGAGTAAACAGGTTATGATTACCAGCCTTGAGCTCACCCTGTACATCATTTTGTCCTCCCTCTTTCTCTTCCTGCATTCATTTGCCAGGGCTCATTTCTTCATAGCAGTTGAAGTAGCCATTTAGAGCACAGCTTCTAGAGACAGACATCTTTGATTCAAATTCCAACTCTGCCACTTATTAGCTGTGAGAACCTGATCATGTTACTTAGACTTTCTTTGTCTTTGTTTTCTCATCTGTAAATGAACGATGGTATCTACCTCACCGGGTTGTCGTGGGGGACTACATGAAATTAAACTTGCTGAGTCCTTAGACCACTGGGAAACAAGAATTATTGTTTCATCATTATTTTCCCTCTATGTTGCCTTTCCATTCTGTAATCGTCAACTCAGGCTGCCATAACAAAATCGCATTGATCGCGTATCTTAAACAATTGAAATTTATTTCTTACTGTTCTGGAGGGTGGGAAGTCTAAAATCAAGACACTAGCAAGCTAGATTTCATTCTGAGGTGATGTGTCTTCTCTTGGATAGTAGGCAGCTGCCCTTGCTGTGTGCTCATATGACCTCTTCTTTGTGTGAGCACAGAGGTTGAGAAGAGAGACACAGAGAAAGATTGCTTTCTGAGGTTTCTTCTTATGAAGACATCAATCCTATTAGGGCACCACCCTTATGACCTTATGTAACCTTAATTGCTTTCTTAGAGGGGCCTCATCTCCAAATAGAGCCACACTGGGAGTTAAGGCTTCAGCATATAAATGGGGGGTGGGGAATGGGTGCAGTGGGCACACAAACATTTATCCATAACACATTCTTCCCCATAGCATACTCAGATTTCTTCTCTTACCCTCACTTGCTATATCTAAAGTCAAGACCAGATGTACTAAATGGTCAGACACTCTGAGTAAATGTCACACAGGCCAAAACATCTAATGCGCTGGAATGCTAGGCCACCGGTACTTCCCCGTGTCACCATTTGGTAAAAGATAGAATCTGAACTGTCATGAGCTTGGGTCCAGTTAGTAATAAATAATAGTTTGTAACAGTTGCTATTTTACACACAATGCTGCATAAAACCCTACCCCAAATCCCAGTGGCTAAAAACAATAAGGGTTTATTGCTCCTACAGCTTAAGTCAGGAGTAGGTCAGAGCCAGGCTGTGTGAATCTCCAAGTCTCACCTAGACTCTCTTTTTTGTCTGGAAGTAGACTGGCTATTGGTTGGAATCTCATTTTCCTGAGATTTTATCTGGCTAGGGCAACTCCTCTCTGCTCCCAGGTCTCATCCTGCTTGCTTCCCACATCCTTCCAGCAGATTCTTCCAGGCATGTTCTCTCCTAAGATTCAAACAAGCCCAGTTGCTAGTCCTGGAAGCAGACTGCAAAATATCAAGGTGTCTTGAAGAGCATAGGCTCAGAAGCAGAACACTCACTTCTGCCACATTCTGCTTTGCAAATCAAGCCACAAGCACAATTCAGATTCAAGAGAGAGAGAAATCTGCCTCATTATGGAAGAACGAGGAATTATAGCCATTTTGCAATCTACTCCACCAAAGATCATCTTGCCACCATCACCTCCCTTCTCCTACTTTTTTACTTAAAAAAAAAAATCACATGGGGCACGTGGGTGGCTCAGTCGGTTAAGCGGCTGACTTCAGCTCAGGTCATGATCTGGTGGTCTGTGGGTTCGAACCCCATGTCAGGCTCTGTACTGACAGCTAGCTCAGAGCCTGGAGACTGCTTCTGATTCTGTGTCTCCCTCTCTCTCTGCTCCTCCCCTGCTTGCTCTCTGCTTCTCTCTATCTCAAAAATAATAAAAATTTAAAAATAAATAAATAAATAAATAATTTTAACCAAAAAATCACAAATTTAAATTAGAGACAGTATGTGATTAATACATGGTGTGTGTTGTGGAAAAAGTTTTATGTAATTCATCAATTACCCTTTGGGCACACAGACCATATCTGTGTAAAGAGACCACGGTACCTATAATAAGAGAAAAGTCTTTCTTCATAAAGGCTGTTTGTTTTTTGCTGTTGTTTTTCTTGGTTTTTTTTAGGAAATATATTTAAAGAAAGCTCTGAAAATACCTTAATTTCTTATCGTACTTCTCAAACTGAGAGACTCTTTTTTAATGTGTGCTGTATGTCACACATAAAAAGAGCATGCTAATATAAGCTAGAAAGGTAGGCTGCAAAGTATCAAAAGCTAATTTTTTAAAATTTTTTAGGGGTGCCTGGGTGGCTCAGTCGGTTAAGCGTCCAACTTCGGCTCAGGTCATGATCTCACGGTTTGTGGGTTCGAGCCCCGCATCAGGTTCTGTGCTGACAGCTCAGAGCCCGGAGCCTGTTTCAGATTCTGTGTCTTCCTCTCTCTCTGCCCCTCCCTTGTTCGCACTCTGTCTCTCTCTGTCTCAAAAATAAATAAACATTAAAAAAATTTTTTTAAATAAATAAAATTTTTTTAATGTTTATTATTCTTTTGAGAGAGAGACATAGACAGAGTGCAGACAGGGGAGGGACAGAGAGACAGGGAGACACATAATCCAAAGCAGACCCCAGGCTCTGAGCTGTCAGCACAGAGCCTCATGTGGGACTCAAACCCACGAATGAGAGATCATGACCTGAGCCAAAGTCAGACGCTTAACCGACTGAGCCACCCAGGTGCCCCTCAAAAGTTATTTTAAAAATATGTCTTACATTCTAATTATCTTATAGTTGCCACTTAACACTCAAATATGGCCAAGAATGAGGTAAGTTGATTTGGGAAAAATAAGCTATGATGTGCTGCCACCTTGTGTACTATGCCTGTAAGCACCATTATTTTCCATTTGCTTCTCTAGAATACTAATTAGAAAAAAAACACTGCAATGAAGGGAATCATTTTTGTCTTTGCAAAATGCAGGTTTCTTAATACTTTTTGTATCCATGAGTCTCTGGAAACCTATGGACATATTTTCATATAATATTTTAAAATGAAAGGAAAGTGAAAGAAATGGTAAATTACACCTAGAAATTAGTGGAAAATTGTTAAATTTTTTTCATCTCTAATTTCATGGATCACCTGAGTTCTAGCCATGGGCTCTTTGGGATCCAGAGACTCCAAACTGATCACTCCTGATTCCTAATGTAGTTTTTATTTGAGCACTAAACAAGGAAATAGTAGACATCAGAATTTTTAAAAATAAATCTTCATTCAGACCTTACAGATCCATGGAAATGTTCTTTCAATAAGGTATCTTTGAAGAATAAAACATTAATTTTAATAACACAAACAATTACTTTTCTACACCATGTTAGAATGAACAGTTATATGTTAAAGGATGTTGCTAATATTTTTATAATCGTAAATTTCCAAGTCTAAGTCTACAAAATACATGTGTAGTTTTATTTATTTATTTACCTGAATTCCAGTCTAAGTTTTTGTTCTTTTTTTTAATGTTTATTTATTTGTTTTTGAAAGAGAGAGATGGAAAGCAAGCAGGGAAGAACAGAGAGAGAGGGACACAGAGAATTCCAAGCAGGATGCAGCGCTCGAACCCACAAACCATGAGATCATGACCTGAGCTGAAATCAATAGTTGGATGCTTAACCAACTTAGTTAACCAACTTGAACCACCCAGGTGCCCCTAAGTTTTTGTCTTTGATTAATTCAGTTACCTTGTACATTTCTCTCTTTCACTTTCCTCACTCTTTCTCCTCCTACTTTCCTCCCTTTCTTTCTTTTCTTTGTTCTCTCCCTTCCTTCCTTCTTCCCTTCCTGCCATTCCCATTCTCTCTCTCTCTCTCTCTCTCTCTCTCTCTCTCCCCCCCCCCGCTCTCTTTCTCTCTCTCTCCTCCCCCCTTCTTCCCCTCTCTCTCCTTCATTTTATTCTCCCCTCAGCATACATTTAATAAGATATGAATATGTGCTCATAACTGAACTAAGCAGTGTGGACAGTGATATCAGGGACCTCACAGTCAATCAATTAAGCATGGCCCACATGCAGATTTACCATATACCTAAAGAAGCTTAAGTTTCTGTATATTTCACTTTTGTGATTCCAAAAAGACTTAGCAATGGTTTCATAAGTTTATGTGATTCTGCAGAATTTGCAAAATGAGAAATTTAAATTACAACCAGTTCAGACCATTGTCTCTTTCAATTCCTACTTCCTATCATGTATTGCTTTTAGGATACCTAGGCATTTCTAAATCCTGCTAAGCAGAAGTTGAGTAGAGGATATGTTTACTTCGGGTTTAGTGAGATATATTTATGTGGTTCTTGCTCATTTTCACACATGGAGGAGTTTCTCAGCCTCGTGGATACATGGCCAAAAAACTTAAGAATATTACCTAATCATTTTTACCTCCCTGGTTAATTTTTGCACACTTACGAAAAAATCTACATTTAATTCGTGGTTTTAACTCCCAGGAAGGTAGTAACCAAGTTGTGTGACTGTGAAAGTTGACATTGCATAGGCATTTCTTCACCAAGATAAAATTCTCTAAGAAGTGATGCTTGTTTGGTTTTACCCACTTGGCTAAAACGCTTAAGCAGAATAGCCAGAATCCACTCCATGTAAGTATCTCTCTACATAAATACCTAAAGCAATCATTGTTTGTTTTAACACATGGTTCTAGGAAGCTAACAAAAGATTATTGTGTATGACTGAACCTGTATTCTGTAATGAAGCTGTGGTAGCTTAGCAATGTGGCAGCTTGGCCAGACTCAACTATATTTCCCAGAACTCTCCTCTATTCTGGTTAGGATGAGCCCCAAGAGAGACTTATGTGAGATTTGGATGGTGAAAGTGAAGTGGCAGTCATTTTTGTAGCTCATGTACATTCTCATTTATCCTCACCTCACTGGTGTGAAGAAGCAGCCAGGCCTGCAAACCCTCCTCTTGACCCTCCTTCAGCTCCTCCAGCTCCTGACCCTGGTGTGTATTTAGCTACATGACAAAGGGTCCCAACTTTTGTAGGGCATCCATACCCTCAAGGTCACAGACAGAACTGACAGAGGCTTGACTCTCTTTGTGGGATCCAGCTCATGCTTGTGGGTCTAGATTGTTTGGGGGCTCCCCCGCTTACCATCCATCTTCTCTCCCCAACTGCCTGCCCTGTGGACTTTAAATTCCAGCATCTGTGGGGCGCCTGGGTGGCTTAGTCAGTTGAGTGTCCTACTTCAGCTAAGGTCATGATCTCATGGTTCATGGGTTTGAGGCCCTGTGTCAGGCTCTGTGATGTCAGCTTGAAGCCTGGAGCCTGTCTTCAGATTCCGTGTCTCCCTCTCTCTCTCTCTCTAGCCCTCCCCTGCTCATGCTCTGTCTTTCTCTGTCTCAAAAATAAATAAACATTAAAAAAGAAAAAAACATTTAAATTCCAGCATCAGATGCCTAGACATCTTTAGAGAGGCTGTTTTACCAGTTCTCAGAATTGCATAGAATCAAATTCCAGTAACAAATATCTGATTGTTACAGATGAACTCTAATGGTGCCCTGATTGAACCCTGACTTATACAAAGACTTATACAGATTTATGTATAATATATTACAAGGTCTCTGTAATTAACTACCTTTTTCATCACTTAAGGAAGTCATGATTGTGCTTATACAACATAGTTACAGGAGGCTAGTCTCTGCTCTGATTCTATCTGGACCCCTCAAACCCACTCCAGGATTCCCCATGTGCCCTATTGCTCCTATCCTACCATGTCCACACCAGAACGTCTTCAGAGACAGTAATCTTCAGTGTTCTTAACCATGACTCCTCCATTCCTTTATTCTGCTAGTCCAGCATTCTCTTGGGCATTATCAGCTTTCTCTAGCTGTGGTGTTTGGAGACGCATTTAAAAACCCCAAAGAGGGGCACCTGAGTGGCTCAGTCAGTTAAGCATCCAACTTCAGCTCATGTGCTTCATGAGTTCAAGGCTCGCGTTGGCTCTGTAATGACAGCTCGGAGCCTGGAGCCTTCTTCAGATTCTGTGTCTCCCTCTCTCTCTGCCCCTCCTGCACTCTCACTCTGTCTGTCTCTCTCTCTCTCCAAAATAAATAAACACTAAAAAATATTTGAAAAAAATAAAAAAATAAAAACCCAAAAGAGTCACCCTGAGGGTGGAGCCACCCACTCTGCAGCCCTTCATGACATTCTCTTATTACGTGTTACACCATTAAAAATGGCCTGGTGGCAGAAGTGAGGGAGTGCTTGATCTCTTCACTATTTAATCCCTTCCTGCCTATCATCCTGTTGGTTATAGCAGCTCTTGTTGTTAGTCCACCATTTCCAAAAAATATACGCAGTAGGCCAAATTATAGACATACAATATAGTATATGCCTTTAGAATAGTAAGCAGTGGACAGATATTCCCAAGACATGCTGCAGAATGTTGATGAGGTATACTGCCTCAGAGTTAAGGCCATGTCCAAACTTACATATACAGACAACAAGAAAGAGTGAACTTTTTTATTTCATATTCCTACTGTACATCCTTACCAAACAGATTCATTAATGTAATAATTCAACTATTACCTCCTATTTAAGGTCCTCCTCAATTCCTCTAGACAGAGCTAATGTCTTCTTTGTTTAGCACCTAATATTATTATAACAATACCCACATTTTCAAAGTTTCTAGTGATTGGAAGTTCATCCAGCCCATTCACAGACTATAATTGTCTCAAGGTCAGAAATCATACTTTATTCAGCTTTGCCTGACCACTATCTCACATATTGATGAGTTTTATTAAACTTTTGTTGATTAATTTTTTAACTTATTTTTATCTTTTCTAAATGTGTCACACTTGGGAAAAATAAGTCTCGGTTACTTTTGTTTGTTACCAACTATCTGGATGAATATTGAGAATCTATCTGACCATTGAAGTGTTTACTACCATTTCTGACCCTCTGGGTCAGTGCTGTCCAATATAACTTTCTGCAGTGGTGGCTATTGTGAACTTGACATGTGGTCAGCACAGCTCTGGATATTTGCCAATGTGCAGACACTTCTACAGGGTTAATCTGTATTATGACTTTGGGTCTTTTAAAAACGCCATGGATAAAGCTTTATCAGCTTCTTCCTTCTGAAAGTCAGCTTTCTGAACCTGAACTGACTATAGAAATAGAGGAAAAATAATTTCACTAAGAATAGATATTGATAAGACAATCTTTCCACCCCAAAAAATGTCCTTAGAATTCAGTTATGTCATTGATTCTTGGCTGTTACTAAAAACCTTTAAAATGTTTCCCATTCCTTTATTGTATGGTCTGTTCCATTTTTAAGGTATCTTAAGAAATTCATGGGGCACCTGGGTGGTTCAGTCAGTTAAGCATCTGATTTTGGCTCAGGTCATGATCTCACAGTTCATGAGTTGGAGCCCCATGTCAGGCTCTGTGCTGGAGCCGGTTTTGGATTCTGTGTCTGCCTCTCTCTGCCCCTCCCCTGCTCATGCTCTGTCTCTCTCTCTCTCTCTCTCTCAAAAATAAACATTAAAAAATTTTAACAAAAAGAAATTCTTTAAAGAATTAATAAAATGAGATAAAAGATAAGTCTATTAGGCCAACATCACCTGTATCATAAGCTCATAGGAGTTCTTTCAGGAAAGTTTATGACTATAAATGGGGAGACATTTTAGGAGTATAATGTGATTTTACTATAAAGTGAACATACTATTGTTAGATAAATAATCTTTGTTTTCATCTTTTCTTTTAAAAAAACTTTTTTCTGAGATTACAGAACCATTCTGTTAAAATAACTATGCATGATTTACTAAACACATTTATATTAAACTGTCTATTAAACACAATAATGGGTTTTGAAATCAATGCCAGCTTTTTGGGGGGGCAGTTACTAGGGAGGGGTATTTTTATTTTTGCTCTTTCCCTCAAAAAGAGACAACAGAAAAAAATGAAACCCATAGAAATTATTAATTCACTCAGAATGCTTGATGTCTTTTAAGCATTTAATACATAAAAAACAAAACCAAAACCACTGAAGAAAGAAGATTTCACCTGGTAAAGTTTATAAGAACAGGACTGTGAAATTGATGGTATAAGCTTTCTTATATGAATTACATACTTGTATTTATCAAGGAATTCAGAGGACAATGGCAAATGTAAGTTTTTAAGAGTTTCAATTTAGAGGTACTAATTTAAACCAAGGACCTCAAAAGAATTACCTAACCAACTAGTCTCACAATGACTAAATTATAAAATTCACACTTAACAAAACATTTCATCTATTACTTAATCTTAAACTTTTCAGAATAAAATGGGATCCATTTTTCAAAAGCATCAAGCAATACTACAAACATGAAAACAAATTAAGAGTCAAGGGAATTATAGGATAAAAAATGTGGAAAATGAAATGTGTTCTTTACATAACACTCATGATTTGTGTTCCTACACTACACTTGTGAGAAGCCACTTAATGTATCTCTTTATACAGACCTGGGTTTCAAGCTTAGGTTCATCACTTATTAGTATTCTTGGCTAGATTCTGTGCTTTAATTTCTTCATCAGTAAAATGTGAATAATTAGAACAGAATTTTTATATAAAAAGCATTTAGAACATTAAATAATAAATATCAGTCTCAATAAAGGCAAGATTGGCTAATCTGAGAGCTTTTTCTTAAATGCCTAATATTCAGGGCTCTACTTTCAGCTTCTTTCTTAAAATGCTTATCTTGATACAAGTGATCTTCAATATCTTTTATTATCTTTCAAGGATAAGCCCTAGCAAGATAAATCAGGACAGTTGCAAACCTGCAGAATGGGCAAGGGCTAAGAAATTATAAATATGAGTCAAATTGGAACTCTACTCATTGCCATACAAGTGTCTATAAACATACACAAATATAATTACAAATCGTAAATTTAATAGCAATAGCAAAAGTAAGCTTTTACTAGTGAAACACAGTGGCAATTGTTAATATTAGTACATTACAACTTGAAGTTGCTAGTGAGATTCCTATTAAAAACTAGGAGAGTTGTTTTTTTAATCAGGAATAACAGGAAGAGGAAAAGAGGGGATCTGTATTCTACTCCAGAATTCTAGTAAAAGATGAATCACAGGAGGGAGAATCAGTAGTGACAGCTGGAAAAAAGAAAAGTAAGCAGACCAAATCTCTGAGGCCTGCAGGAAGAAAGGATTATACTGAAAGTTGACCCCAGATGAAGAGAATGACCCAAGTGCTTAGCCAGCAGGAGGGCCCATATGTCACCTAACAGAAGGGAGATGGGAAATACGCCCAGTCAGGGATTCTATCAACCCTGTGATTAGATAATGAATGGAAATGCCCATTGGAGTTACAGCTAAGTCTAAATCTTGGCCACGGTTTGCTAGTAATGCAACATTAGGCAAGTTGTTTAAACTCTCTGAACTTCATTTTCATTACTGTAAAATGAGGACAATGATGGTAGTTTCCTGTAGTTTGTTGCATTAAAAAAGGCAACATCTGTAAAGTGATTAGCATGATTTCTTGCAGAAGATAAATTTAATATTATTCAATGTGAATACTATTTGAAGATGAGAGATCTCTAAATAATTGTAGATAAGTACATATTAATGAAACTATTAACTATAGGGAGAATCTGTAAACTATTAACTGACTGATAGCTCTAGACAAAGTCATTTATTAAAGATGTTATGCCTTTCCTCTTTTATGAATCTTGGCAATTTACCTTAGATTCTTTTTTATTTTGGTTTGTTGATCTTTCTCATTACCTCCTCACTCTGTACCTCCAAAGTTAGCTACGGTGGGATATGAGGACATACATATGTCGATGTGCTTCTGAACCTCAGGGCCAGTTTCTACTTCGTGCCTCATTTAGAAATATCTCTTCTCCCTCACCCACCCTAAGGAAGGCTGCTGCCTTTAGAAAACAATGTAGAGTTCACAAGCACTGGCTGCAAGACATTATGTCTATAACAAGGACAGGTCAGCCATGTATAATCACATTCTATATAACCATTAGTAACAAGTTTTTTTACAGCTTCAAGATAAATGACAAATAAGCATTGTCCCCACTAAACAGTTATCTCTTTAGTAACCCACTATGCTTCAAGCCACGTAGAGAATCCAAAAAGTTCCAGAAAATCTGACCTTTTAAATGTGATCTAAATTACAGTTAAATCCTCAGTGATATGATGCAGAAAAGAAAGCTAGAAGTCTAAATTACTTAACCTCCCTTGACCTCAGTTTCTTCCTCTGAGAAACAAATTAGTTGAACTACCTTATCTGTTAATTTCTTGCTAATTCAACCACTGTGTGGGTCTACAACTGTGGTGGGCACTTAAGAAGCTAAGGACAACTTAATTTACAGGTTCATTTGTCTCTCAGAATATAAAAACAGATCATTTTTTATAGCATTGTGAGATAGCAATGTGAGTTAAAAAAAAAAAAGACAATAACAAAGACAGTCCTTGAAAAGTTTATCAATAAGAAGATACAAAATGCCAAAGCACCTTGTGACATTGCTCATGACTCATCACTGAATGTTTAATTTTTATTTTTTTATTTTTTTTATTTTTTTTATGTCTTTATTTTATTTTGAGAGAGAGAGAGAGAGAGAGAGAGAGAGACAGAGAGTGAGCAGGAGAGGGACAGAAAGAGAGGCAGACACAGAATCTGAAGCAGGCTCCAGGCTCTGAGCTGTCAGCACAGAGCCTGACACAGGGCTCGAACCCAAGGACTGTGAGATCATGACTTGAGCCGAAGTCGGCAATATTGTGGAAATAAATATTCATGTTCATAATGGCTCAGAGTTTTTTCAACCTTACTAGTTTCCAGATACTTTCTAAATGTTTGACCTGTACCAGTACATTTAATACCTTCAATAACCCTTCAAGATAAGAATTATTATTATTCTGGGGTGCCTGGGTTGCTCAGTCCGTTAAGCATCCAACTTCGGCTCAGGTCATGATTCTGCGGTTTGTGAGTTCTAGCCCCATGACAGCTCTGTGCTGACAGCTCTGAGCCTGGAGCCTTCTTCAGATTCTGTGCCTCCCTCTCTCTCTGCCCCTCCCCTACTCATTCTCTGTCTCTCAAGAATAAATAAAAACATTAAAAAATTATAAAAAAGAATTATTATCATTCCCATTCCATAGTTGGGGAACCTGGGACTCAAAGAGATGAAGTCACTTGATCAAAGCCTCACAACTAGTATTAAGTGACAAAACTGGTATTCGAAGCCAAGGAGTCTGAGGCTGGCTCC
This sequence comes from Cryptoprocta ferox, assembly GCA_028646485.1. Taxonomy (NCBI): domain Eukaryota; kingdom Metazoa; phylum Chordata; class Mammalia; order Carnivora; family Eupleridae; genus Cryptoprocta; species Cryptoprocta ferox. Next base: position 122,646,768 of record CM053567.1, read on the forward strand.
AAAAGCTATGTTCCTATTCACTATGAATAGTCCCCGCTTTTACACTTCAGTGGTAGAGCAAGATGTATCACTATGAAATTACTTACAAGCAAATAGTCTTTGTGGAAATCAGAGATTAATTGTTAAGTAGAAAAAAATGAAGGACTCTACAAGTTATTTTGTAAAAGTCTGGATTGTTTCATTTAGTAATAGATTTTATTCCTTAAGGGTCTTTGAGAAAATTTTATTAAGAAAATAAGTCTGACCAGCTTTTTTTGGTATCAAAGACATTAAAAGATCATTATGTTTTGAAAAGATGCTAGTTAGAAATAAAGATGTCAAGCATCTGAGAAACAGACCAATAAGCTATTGGCATATTAATATCAGGTTACCTAATATTTAATTTCAATAGAATACCTGTTTAACCATAAATATAAACTATATTTTTCAATTAGAAAAACTCAACATGCATTTCCTAAAAATGCTAAATAGTTTTTTTTTTCCTTTCGTGGATTTGTATTATCCTAGAGAACATAATTCATTTGACCAAAAATTTCTGTCCAGTCCTCTGGTGAAAGTAAATTATTTAAAAATAATTATATACTTTTAACATATAGATACAATAAAACAAAGCGTTTACATTTATTGATTTAAATATTCTTTTTAAATGGTCTTGAAAAATGAATGTATCATTATAACTTTAATGCTTTAAAAAAATTATCAAATCTTAAAATTGCAATCACAACTCTGTTGAGCTTTTAGCTTGCTTAGAATTTCTGATTGGACCTTTCTTTTAAGAGAGAGAGAGAGAGAAAGAGAGCGTGCGCATGAGCAGGGAAAGGGCAGAGGGAGAGGGAGAAAGAATCTTAAACTCGGTGTGGAACCCAATGCAGTGCTCAATCCCACGACCCTGGGATCATGACCCAAGCTGAAATCAAGAGTCTAATGCTGAACCGACTGAGCCAACCAGGCGTCCCTGATTGGGTCATTATTTTAAAACTAAACAAAAATATATTGAGACATAAACATCCTTAGCATTGATAATGTTAGAGTCAACCTTAAGCCAATATGCTTAGAGATCATATCTATGATGGAAGTGAGAGTCCCAAATGCACTGAATCACATGTATTCTCCTTGTAATCACTGGTTTATGACTGGTTTCTTGATTCTGTTTTGTAAGGCACATTGCCGAACTGCTGTGTCTTAATTTAAGATCCTCCTAGATTAAATTTAATTGTACTAATCTTTAACTTCATTGTTTATTCTATGGTAAATAGGATATTGCTTTTCATTGTAATGCTATTATTATTTTTTTCAGAAATGTTTTATAAGCAATTATAATTCATGTTCAAAAAGTAATGTTCCTAAATGGAAAGCAGTGAAATTCCTGGTAATGCTCTAAGCAAAGACAGAAATCTTTCAATGACTATTGTCTTTGAAGAAACTAAAATATTACTGGAAGATATTATTTTTAGGAACGTGAACTTGTCAAAGTCATCAAACCATTCATAATATTTTCTACCAGAATGCACGTAATAAGAGATACTTTTAGAGAAGCCATATTTTAAGCCCCCAAGTGATTTCTAAATCAAATTCTAAAGGAAATACTTACTATTGTACTCTGCAGATTTCTTTCAATACGCTCCACCAATTGTTACATTGACAACTTTTTAAAATGTGTCTACATGTCATGAAAGTATTATAAATTTTTTTAATGTTTATTTTATTTTTGAGAGAGAGAGAGACAGACAGACAGACAGAACATGAGCGGGGGAGGGGCAGAGAGCAAGGGAGACACAGAATCAGAAGCAGGCTCCAGGCTCTGAGCTGCCAACACAGAGCCCAACACAGGGCTTGAACTCACGGACCGCGAGATCATGCCCTGGGCTGAATTTGGACGCTTAACCAACTAAGTCACCCAGGTGCCCCTGTCAAGAAAGTATTATAAAAAGAAACTGATCATTATAACTTTAACACATACCTAGTTAAGCCAGTTAGTGATCTCCTGAGTAAAAGAGCTTCATTACTTGATCCCAAACAAATGACATTTTCTTTTATTTCAGGAAAAAACTTTCTGTTTTATTAATGTTAAAGGCATTAGGTAATCACTTTAAAGGCTTATTATGAAAGTCTTTGTGTAGATATATATTTTCAATAAATGATGCCTTTGCTCATAAAATGATTTTTTCAACTATAAATATAGAAAGGTCAGCTTATAATAATGTGTTCATTAGATATAATAGCTGGTCCGGATATCATTTGAGGTTTGAGGTCTGTCATTTTTCTAGGGCTGATAGCAGATGTAGTCTGAAAATACAAACTGAAATAAATCTTAAAGTAATGCTAGATCATAAGGGGAAAACAGGGAGGGAGGCTGTTTTTTTTAAGTTACCAAACTGATTAAAGACAATATTGCCATCATTGGCAGACTTAACATTTTTAGCTAAGCAGTTTTAGAATAGATTGCCAGTGTGCAGAAAGGCTTTCATTAGCAAGAGTAAATCTGGGGCATTATAAAGTTGAAGTAAAACTGGACACTTTTTAAAAGATAATTCTAATAACTACTTCTCCAAGTTTCAGTGCAGAAAACAGCAATATTAGATCAGCCTGATTCTTGAATCCAGATATGTTTAAAAAAACAAAAACTCTTACCTAGATATCCAGAAAACTTTGAGTTCAGTTATCATAATCACCTATTTATGGTAAGTGTAGCAAGTACAAAATATTTTTCTCTCCAGTTCTTCTCCTTGTTACTACTAAAATTTTGTTTATTCTAAGAGCTATAAATGTACTTTTAGAGGCAATACAGAGCTTTTTAATTGTTGGCCCTTGTGATCATGTTCCATTAAGTGTCTGAATTAAATAAACAGAGATTCCCTCCACCCCACCCCACCCCCGCCAACTCAGGGTACCAAGGTTTAAAAAAAAAAAAAGAATCACAAAATCTTGTCCTGCCACTGTATGAACTGAAGGAGTTACTCAACTACCTTGAGCCCTAGTTTACTAATCAGTAAAATTGGGGTGATAACGGTATCTATTTTACTGAATTACTGTGAAGATTAACTGAGGTAAAGAAACTGAATTAATCAAAGGGTAAAGTGCTTACACAATCCATTATCTCATTTCAAAGGTGGTTTTATTTCAAATTATATGAATAAAAATGAAAAGTACAATTCATTAGTAGGTGTGCAGTGGAAAGCCAAACCAACCCTTGCTCAAAGCCTTTCCACAATTTTATTTGATTCCAAGTATGCTGAAGTGGGGTCCACAGCTCAGGAAGAGCAAAGAATAAGAGTGCAAAGAGCAAAGTAGACAGAGTGTGTTTCTGATTCAGGTACTGTCAGCTTAGCTATTGTCCAGGCCTTAGTTGGTACCCACCATGATTTCCCTCTCATGATTTCCTGACCTTGCCTATGTGTTCAGCTTAGATTCCTTTATACCAAACTCTTTATGGAGGGGTTGCAGAAACTAGCAGAGCTACATTTATCATCTTGTACACATTTCATTTATGCAAGGACTTAGAAGTAAAGACAAAACAAAACAAAAACAAATTGTTTTTTATTATTTTTATATTTACATATTACATTTTTATATAATATTTATATATTTTATATTTATATATTTATATATTATATTTTATAATTTTCTTTTTTAATGTTTTTATTTATTTTTGAAAGACAGAGAGAGACAGAGCATGAGTGGGGGAGGGGTATCGAGAGGGAGAGACAGAATCCCAAGCAAGCTTCAGGCTCTAAGCTGTCAGCACAGAGCCTGATGTGGAGCTTGAACTCACTAACCATAAAATCATGACCTGAGCCCAAGTTGGACGCTTAACCAAGTGAGCCAGCCTATAATTTTCATAATAGAATAGGAATAAATAACAAACTCCACTTGCTGTGTCAGTGTAGGAGATCATGTTCAGAGAGCATTAGGTGGGCAATGGGAGACGTGCCCCCATGCCAAAAATCCCATGTGCCTCTCACAGAGCATCTCACCAAGCTGACTGGGATATTTTTCTTTCCATATTGTATGGGTTCAAGGTAAATTTTGTCTAAATGCAATTTTCATCATATGTGCTAGTAATAGAATCTTACATCCACTTCAAGTTTAAAAATAGTAATTGACCACATGTGTTTGTCTTCTTTCCCAATCCTCCAAACCTTTCTGAAATGATATGAAAGGAATTTTTAAAAGCATTAACTTATGAGGACAAAAAGAATTGTAGGGGGATGTTAGAAAGAGGGGAAGGGAATCCCCCAGGCACTTTGAGACTGAAAAATCAAAGCCGGCCACTCCATACAGTTTACACAGAGTTTTATTCAGGGTAACTTAATAATGGGGGATCAGACGGGCTATATCACAGCTGCGCAGTTATTCTCCCCAAAGTCTGGATGTTAATCTACAGATTTTATAGGGCGAGGGGACCTGCAGTAAGATCAAAGGGGACCTTTTAGTAAGATCAAAGTGACATCTAACATTTAGATTTTGTGGCACCACCTGTGTGTTAAGAAGGGGAGAGACTATGTTATCCTTAAATTTACAGAAGGCCAAAGTCAAGCCTCCCCCATCCCAGTCTTGGTGTGTATGTTAATCTCCAAGGGACCTAGAACACGTAGCCCCAGGGTGTCAGTGAGCCAGATGGAGATGAACAAGAGAGAGGGCTAAAGATGGTCAGTATTGTGGGCTGTCCTACCAGGAGAACCACAGGAAACATATTGCAACAAATTCTCAGAAGAGGGAAAGTAGATGGAGGAGTGGTATCGAATTTAGCAGAGTGACAACCTCAAGAAGTGACAACCTGGAAACTGCAGAAGGGGTCACCCCACATAGGAGGTGAGGGCATCTGCCTTGTGCAAGTGGAGGCACCAACAAACTTCAGAATCGTGTGAGGTCAGGGTCTAAAAATGGAGGACTCGCTGGAACACTCCATAAAAAATGCCTGCATGGCCAGGGCCCCTCTCTTACCCCTGGTTGGTCCCACAATGTCCTATCCCTTCGTCTCTCCTCAAGCATTTATTCTCTGGAAAGGATGAATGGAGAGGCTCTAGGCTTAAAGATGCCATGGAGAATGGGATGAGATGAAAGCCTTCAAGTAGGGAAATAGAAGGTGGGTGTACATGCTGGACGGTGGGAGCCTCAGCATCCTTGAGGTTTTTAAAATTTGTTCCTATGTTTTTTGATAATAAAAATTAACTTATGAAAAGAACGTGAACTCAGTGTAAGATGCAAAATGACTATATAGTGAAGTACTCAGATGAAAAATTATATCAAATCATCCTTGCTAATGATAAGAGCTACCCTTTATCAGGGCATCTGGGTGGCTCAGTCAGTTAAGCGTCCGACTCTTGGTTTCAGCTCAGGTCATGATCTCATGGTTTGTGGGTTCGAGCCCTGCACTGGGCTCTGTGCTGAAGGTGCAGAGCCTGCTTGGGACTCTCTCTCTCTCTCTCTCTCTCTCTCTCTCTCTCTCTCTGCCCCTCCCTGCTTGCTCTCTATTTCTCTATCCCTCTCTCTCAAAATAAATAAATAAACATTTAAAAAAAAAAAAAGAGCTATCTTTTAACAAGGATTACACTGTGCTAACACTTTACATATGTTTTTGCATTTAACTCTTTTAAGTAGGCATTATTATTCATATTTCTGTAGATAAGGAGCTAGAGAAATAATGTAACTTGCCAAATGTGGTACAGTTAGTCAGTGATAGAGACAAGTTTCACGCAGATTTATTCCAAAGCAGAATGTTCTTAAATACTAGACTTGGCCCCTCTGTTGGTTGTGGTTGTGACAGCCAGTTATAGCAATTGGGATTTTTGCCATGCTTAATACCTAAATACTGATTTTTCTTCCCTAAATCTGTGAGCAGTAGTCCCATATTATCACTGTACACAAATTATGTCTTAATAATCTTGCAAAACTTTGCAATCCCTGCAAGACTAGAATCTGGGCTTTTAACTCCAGTCCAGTTAGACTCTATCAAAGACCCCAAAACTCACACAAAGGAAGTGGTAAAAGGAAACAGGCAGGAAATGGCTTTTCAGGTGGGCTTCTGTGTTGACAAGAATTGGATTCAGCTACTTTGAGTTGCAAAGTGGAAGCAGAATATTTCATCTTCAACACAAAATATAATACCCAGAGGATCATGGAATAAAAAGAGATTGAATTTAAGCAGGTTAGAAACAGCTTTGCATATTGGTTTTCAACCTTTTAACCCTGGAGGGATTCTTGAAATAATTTTCAAGTCTCAGGGTACTCCTATATAAATATTCTTATATATACAAATCATAAGACATTAATGTGCTTGGTAAATTATAGATATAGTAATCCAATAACAATTGTCAATAGTTGTGGATAACTTATTATTAGTCTAATCTTTTTGTGATTCTTTATCCCCACAAAAGAACAACTCTAACATAAGCTGGTAGCCTAGGCAAAGAAAATTTGGCTTTCCTTTTCAGTTTTATTTCCTACTTGATTTTTTAACTGGATCCAGGATGTTAGCCCAAGTCCTCCAAGACCCTAAGACAGAATTACATATGCAAGGGAAGCACCTTTGAGAGAAAGAGACTGGGAAGACTGGTAGAACCATCAGACTGCAAAGCACGAATGATCTTGTGCAAAGGAGAGAGAAGGAAGTTTGGGTGGAAGTGTCCTAGATTGCCATGAAGCCTGAGAAGGATCAGCAAGGCTGTCATTGAGTCTTTGAGTCCAAATCAGCCAACAGAAGAACCTAAGGACATCTAGGAATGGGTCGGCCTCAGTATTCCTGCCACACTCAGTCCTCAACTGAGAACAGTTCATGGGAGTTATGGCCTCAGCACCAGAACAGGGATGGAGTTCAGAGCCCAGCACGCTTGGTCAGTCACATCCCCTGTAGCTAGGGGTCTGCAAGGCACATTCTTGTGGTTGTCACACATAAGAAGGCCTAAATGTTTATCATAAACTTCTGCTCTAACAAGGTAAGCTATGATATTTTATGATATTTTCCCTATGGAAAACTAAAATGATATTTTACCCAAATTTTCTTGAAAAAAGAAGTTAGCCTTACCTGTCTTGAAATTAATGTCTTACTTTCCTCTTCATAAATATCAAAACAACCTAAGTCAAACCTAATAAATTTCTGTTAAATAGTTGGCTTAAGCCAAAAAAATGGTAATTTACTTTGTCTGAAGATAGGCTTGGCTGATTTAATTTAAATAAGTTACAAATTGATTTAATTAAAAGTTACAACATAAAAAATTTTTGGCATTGCAGTTAGTACAGCTACTAAACCATAAGCCAATAGAATATGAATAAAAATAGATCTTAAGGTCTAGTTTTATACAAACCTTTGAAAAATAATTTTCGTCCTGAGTAACATGATTAGGCTCAACTATAGGCCTAGCAGTTGGGAAATTATTATATGTTAGCTTTTAAAAATCTCTTTTATATCCCTACTCATGCATAAAATTTGTTTTGAAACTACAAATAAAGAATAAAATAACATAAAATTTGTGCTTGTTTTGCTATTGCACAATTATCTACTTCTAGATCAAACTTGAGATAAGCATGCAAGACCTTCATTTTCAACAAAAATGACATGATTTTCATTCCTGTTCTTGATTCTTAAGCCAGTCACAGCTTGCTCACAAATGTAATGAGTAGAAGAAAGCCTCGGCGAAATGTTTGCTGCTTTCCTAGGATTAGCAAGATACTCTTCCTTCACAGAAATCACAACTTGTCCAGAGACAGATTGGTAAGCCTCCTCTTGACTGCATGATCAGACTGCAGTCTTGGCTCTTTGGCTTCAGGCTGAGCAGAAGATTCAGAGGAAGGGTCTCTCAACCTTGTATTGAAAGAAATAGGCAATACTCCTCCATTTTATGTGGTGGTTTCTTCCAGGTAGTTTTCAATAAACTAACTCTTGCTATCTTCCTCACTCCCAAATGGGAAAATATCAAGATTTCTGACTGCAATATAATTTTTCCTAAAGGTCCAGATTTTATAAATTGAAGAATCTTATAATTTGAAGTCAAACTACTTTCTCTAGAGTCTTGTGAATACCTGGTACACTGGTTCATGTAATGAAAAAAAGATGCCTTGGTAGCTAGTAGCTGCAGCCTTCCTCTTCAAAACACACAAGGGAATGTGGCCTATACTAGTTCCTGCAAATCCTCCTGTTCTTCACCTTCTAGCTTTAAACATACTATTGCCACTCTTTATCTGCTAAGCCAAGCCACAAGATTTCTATGTGTAACAGATTTATGTGCTCTTCATCCAAATGACAACACAATTTTAAGCATTCTGAAATGAACTCATCTTTATTTCATAAAGTTAACAATTTTGTAGTATCATTCAGAACTTTTTTCATTTCATCTATGTGAATTTTTTACATTAGTACCTCTTCTGAATAAAGCACTATGTTGTAATAGCTTTAGATCAAAGAAGCTGAACAAACTCAAGCACGAGGAACATGAAGAAGATTATATCAAAGCACATTACAATCAAACTTCTCCAAAGCAGTGATAAAGAGATCCTAGCAACCAGAGAAAAAGTCTCATTACATACAGAGGAAGAAAGGAAAAGATGACATCAGATTTCTCATCAAAAACAATGCAAGCGAGAAGAGAGTAGAACAAAATCTTTAAAGTAGTGAAAGGAAAAACTGTCAACCCAGAACACTATAGCTCCCAAAGTATCTTTCAAAATTGAAGGCAAAATACTTTTCAGACATGTAAAAGCCAATCAATTTCATCAACAGCAAGCCCACATTACAAGAAATGGTACAGGAAATTTTTCAGTCAGAAGGAAAATGATGCTGGGTGGAAACATGATCTACAAAAAGAAGTAAGATTATTAGAAATGGTAATTCCATGGTTATCATAAACATATATTATTTTTTCTTTTTATTTAAATTTCTTACTATGAATATCAGTAATTAAACCAAATTAATGACAGTATAGCCTGTGGTTTATAACATATGAGAAAGTAAAATGTATTATAAGAATACCTGCAAAGGTAAGAAGAGGAAAATGAAGTAAACTATTGAAATGTTACCCTGTATACGAAGTGGTATGATAATTTGAAGATAGACTGTAATAAGCTAAAAATATATATACTATACACCCTCAAGTGACAACTAAACTAAAAAGCAAGGAGTTCTAGCTAATAAGCAAACAGTGAGATAAAATAGAATCAGAAAATATCCAACTAATCAAAACAAGTCAGGAAAAACAAAAAGGTAAGCAAAATACAGTAGACAAATAGTAAATAAATAATACAATCATGTATTCAAATCCTACTATATTAATAAATACATTAAATGAAAATGATATATCTACCCCAATTAAAAGATAGAGATGGTAAGATTGAGTTAAAAAATAAGATCCAATTATATGCTGTATATAAGAAGCTCACTTCAAATATAAAGACAAAAACAAGTTAAAAATATGGAAAAAATATACTATGCTAACACTAATCAGAAGGAAGTTGGTGTGGCTATATTAATAACAGAGAAAACAAATTTAACAACTAAGACTAGTACCAGGGATAAAATAGGTAATCTCCTATGGATAATGGGGCCAATTCATCAAGATAACAATCTTAAACATTTATGTACCTAGTACAGAATTTTGATATAAATGAAGCAAAAATGGAAAGAAGTAAAAAAAATAAATTGACAAATCCAGAAGTACTATTACAGATTTCAATATGTCTATCTGAATTTTTGATAGAATAAGCAGACAGAAAAATCAGTAAAGATACAGAAAATGCAAATAATACTTTCATACAACCTAACTGACATTTATAAAACATTCCACCCCCAACAGCAGAATATACATAATTTTCAAGTACACGCAGATTATTTGCCAAGATAGACCATATTCTGGGACAGAAAACAAGTTTCAATAAGGTTAAGATGATTTGACTCATACAAAGTAAGTTCTTTGAAAAAAATAGAATTAAATTAGAAATCAATAACAGAAGGATCTCTGCAAGATTCCCAAATATTTGAAAACTAGAACACTTCTAAATAACTCATAAGGCAAAGAAAAACAAGTCAAAATGAAATAAGAAAGTATTTTAAATGGAATGAAAATTGAAAACATACCAAAATTTCTGGAATGCCACTAAAGCAGTGGCTAGGAGGAAATTTTCAGCCTATATTAGAAAAAAATTTCCCAAATCAGTAACATCAGCATCCACATTAAGGAAATAGAAAAAGAAGAGCAAATTAAACCCCAAGTAAGCAGGAGAAGAAAAATAATAAAATGGAAATCAATGAAGTAGAAAATAAAGAAATAATAGAAAAAATCAATAAAACCAAAAGCCACTTCTTTGAGAAGATCAATAAAATTGACAAACCTCTAGCCAGACTAATAAGGACAAAAAAGAAAGAAAGCACAAAGTGTCAATATTAGAAATGGAAGGGTTACATCTTTAGAGATTTTACAGATATTAAAAGGAAAAGAAGAGAATATTACTAACTTTATCCCAATAAATTCAACAAACAGATAAAATTTCTTGCAGGACACAGATTGCCAAAGCTCTCTCAAAAAGAAATAGATAAGGCAAATAGTCCTATATCTATTTTAAAATTAAATTTCTAGTTAAACACCTTTCCACAAAGAAAACTCCAGACCAAAATGGTTTCACCAGTGAATTCTACCAAATGTTTAAAGAAGAAATAATACCAATTCTACAGAAAATTGAAAAGTAGGGACTATTTCCCAATTCATTTTATGAGATCAACATTAAAGACATTAAATACAAAAGAAAAATACAGACTAACATCCCTCTTTGACATAGATGTAAAAATTCCAAACAAAATGTTAGCAAATCAAACACAACTATATATAAAAAGGGTAATATTTCATGACTAAATTGGATTTATCTCAGGAATGCACTGTTGTTTTAATATTTGAAATCCTTCAATATAAACCACCATATAAACAAACTAGAAAAGGAAAACCATACAATCATCTCAACAGACTCAGTAAAACCATTTGACAAAACCTAACATTCATTCCTGATTTAAAAAAAATTCTCAGCAAACTAGAAAAGAAGAGAAAATTTTCATCCCTTATAAAGGGCATAGGTATAAAACCCTACAGCTGGGGCGCCTGGATGGCTCAGTTGGTTAAATGTCCAAGTTAGGCTCAGGTCATGATCTCATAGTTCATGGGTTTGAGACCCACATGGGGCTCTGTGGTGAGCCTGGAGCCTGGTTGGGGATTTTGTGTGTCTCTCTCTCATTCTGCCCCTCCTCTGCTTGCTCCCCCCCCCAAAAAAAATAAATATTTAAAAAATTTAAAACTTTACAGCTAATACTTTAATGGTAAAAGATTTTTTTCCATCTAAACTCACAGATAATAAGACAAGAATGTTTGCTCTTACCATTTCTATCCAACATTGTACGGGAGGTTTTAGCCAGTATGATCAGTCAAGGAAAAGAAACAAATGACATCCAGATTGGAAGCGAAGAAGTAAAACTGTCTTTATTCACAAATGAGGATTATCTATGTGGAAAATCCAGTGGAATTTACAATAAGCTACTGGTACTAATATAGGAGTTTAGCAAGGTTGTAAGATACAGATCAGTATACAAAAGTCAATTGCATTTTCTATACACTAGCAATGAATAACTGGAAACTGAAATTAAAAATCAATACCATTTACAATAGCATAAAAAATATGAAAAACTTAAGGATAAATTTGGCAGAAGATGTGAAAGACCTAGACCTGAAAAAGAACAAAACATTGCAAAATGAAATTAAAGATGACCTAAATTAGTGGAGAGATATACCATGATCAAGGGCCAGAGGACTCAATATTATTAAGATGTTCATCCTCCCCAAGATGGTCTATAGATTCAATGCAATCAGAATCAAAATCTCAGAAGCATCCCCTCTTTTTTTTAGAAGGTGGTAAACTGACTCTAAAATTCATATGAAAATATGAAGGACCAAATCAATCTTTGAAAAATAAGAACAGATTTGGGGAAATAACACCATCTGATTTCAAGATTTATTACAAAACTATAGTATTGGTTCAAGACAGACAAATAGATTGATGGAACAGAATAAATAATTAATCTCCAAAATCTGCACACTTCTTCAATTGAATGGTGGGGTCGATATCCTGTTCCCCTAAATTTGGGTGGGCATATGACTGCTTCAACCTATAGAATGAAGAGGAATAACACTATGTGACTTCTACAGGTTGGTCAGAAAAGATCAAGAAGTATCCACCTTGTTCTCTTGCACTGCTTGCTTTGGCATCAAGAGGAGTCTGACTATCCGCGACTGCTATATTCTAAAGGCCACATGTAGGAGGCAATCCAGTTGATTATCCATTCTATCAGTCAGTCAATAGCCAGCAACAACTCCTAGTCAAGTGAGTGAGCTATCTTCGACTCCAGCCCTGATGAGTCTGGTTATGTCTACAACCTCGGCTGACATCTGACTGCAAATACATGAGAGAACCCATTTGAGAACTGTCCAGCTGAACCTCTTGAATTCTTGACCCACAAAAGTATTAAGCAAAATAAAATAATTATGTTAAGCCACAAAACTTTAGGGTAACTTATTATGAAGCAACAGGAACAGAAACAGGGAGCTTTCAGTGAAATAGCCATATGCCCATCAATTACCATCTACCCATCAAAGTTCTCCTAGGGATAAATCTGTCCACTTAGACAATGCTTCCTCACAGCTTTTCAGGGTTCCACTGTTAAAATATAAATAGCTATCTAAAATAATAAAACATTGGGAAAAACAAACCAGAAAAGAGGATCCCCCAAAATCAGAGAAAATGTACAAGAATAAGAGGAAATGTAATTTATTAAAAAAAATCATAGTTTTAGAGAAATGAGAAAGTAATCTTCATGTTGGAAAAAAATAAGAACAGGGTCCTATAAAAAATTAACAGGATGTTATAAAAATTATCATAAACTTAGTGGCTTAAAATAAAATAAATGTATTTTCTTATAGTTATTGTAGAGAAGTCCAAGATCAATTAAACTGGGTGAAAGTCAAGGTGTCAGCAGGACTGGTTTCTTTTGGAGGCTGTGCAAGGAGAATCCATTTCCTCATCTTTTTTGCCTTCCAGAGGCCACCTGCATTATTTGACTTGTAGGGCTGAAGTCCAAGACAGCTCACCCACTTGGCTGGCAGAGGATGTTGCCTCTTTGTTAGGTGCTCAGATGGACTATCAGCTGGACTTCCTTGCATCACTCCAGCCTCTTGCTTCTATGATTATACTTCCTACTATTGACTCCAATCCTCCTGCCTCTCTCTTATTAGGACCCTTGTGATTACATCATCGGTCCACCCAGATAACCCAGGACAATTTTCCCATCTTGAGAGGGCTTAACCTCATCACATCAGCAAAATCCCTTTTACCATGTAAGGTAACATATTCACAGATTCTGGGGATCAAGATGTAGATATCTTTGGATGTGGAGACAATACTGGAATCCATATAAACTGTTGAAAATAATTGTTGAATTTGGGGATAGAGGCTCAGGAGTAGGAAAGGGAGGGGCTTAGTGTTATAAATCTTACAGTACTCTTTGTAAACTATGCCTATGTTTTACTTTGCATAAATTTATGTTAATTTATTTAATTGGCACAATTACAATTTAAAAACATTAATGTATTTAACATGTAATGTATCTAATGTAACATTAGATATATATATACCAAAATGCTAACTATGATTTTAAGAGACTCTGATATATATTTTTCTTAATTTTTACCTTCATTATTATCCATAATTCATAAAAACACACAATCATTTTATAATAGGAAAAATTAACTATTATCAAAATATAGAATTTTTAACTTTTCGGGGTGCTTGGGTGGCTCAGTCAGTTAAGTGTCCAACTTCAGCTCAGGTGATGACCTCACAGCTTGTGGGTTTGAGCTCTGCGGAGGGCTCGGTGCTGACAGCTCAGAGCCTGGAGCCTGCTTCAGATTCTGTGTCTCCCTCTCTCTGTCCCTCCCCCACTCATGCTCTGTCTCTCTCAAAAATGAATAAACATTAAAAAAATTATGAATTTTTAACTTTTCAAAATGAATTCTGTTCACACATGAATGAATGGCCATGTGTTCATATCTGTTATGTAAAAAGTACTTTAAAAGCTAAGGTAGCTTCATACTACTAGAATATATTTTTTATGTTTCCTAAGAAAAGATTTAAAAAATATCATTTAGCCTTTCCAACCAAGGATATGACTGATATTATCAGTTGTTAGCAGTAACTATTGATATAAGACATAAACAATTATTTAGAAGTTCAAGTTTTAAAGATTTATAAAGAAGAGACACTTTATTTCAAATAATAGTAATCTATTTTCCTACAAAGTAAACAAAACAAACAAAAAATCCTCCTACATGTCCTTTTATCTCTTATGATAAGGGTATATTTAAACAATTACAGGGATAAAAAAGGCTGTTGGCAGGTAAAGAAGTGATTTTACTTATTTTAGCTCATTTGCCACAAAAGCTCATTTTGTTATTGTCATTGTTGTTCTTGTTGTTCCCATCAGGAGCTCAAAGATTTAGGGAGGTTTTTTTTTTTTAGAAATCTGTTTTGGATCTGGAGTTTTCCAGTGCTATCCAGTGATGGCTTTTTATTCTGGGTCTCAAAATGAAGCTGCACAGCTAGGACAGATCAGTGAATCAGTCAGAATGGACTGAATGTCCACATGCAGAGCACAATTAAATAGTACCTCTCCTGACTCAAAATGGCTAAAATATTTTTACAAGGAAGGGGGCCTCCACTTTTCTCAGTGGCACACATCAACTTCATTTCCACACAGGGGCTTGTGTGATATTGACAACAAACTGCTTTTCTTAGGAGGAAAAATATTATGTGGGAAACTTTCCATCCTTGAATTTTAGCAAAGCAAAGATAGAGTATATTGTACTGGATTTCTTTGTCAATATTTTAACATCAATATTTAATAATGTTTACTTTATATAGAATAAGAGTCTAGTCATATAATAAAAGTAAGTAATTACATAATAAAAATGAAAAAACTAAACTTTAGGTGCTCACCATGTAAATGTAAAAAATATGCATCAGTTAACCCTGTATTATAAGTTACAAATTTAATATAATAACTTTGGGTGAATTACTGTTATTATTAGGTTCAAGAGACAAACTCTGAAGTTGAACAACTATAAATATGGTCAGAATTTGCTGATAAATTATCTCTGGAAGGGAGATCATTAGCTCTGTTGGTCAGATACACATTTTCTTATCATGTGCATTATTTGATATCTATTTCTGAAAAGAAGTAATATGATAACATTAGTTATAACTGAATTTTTATGTAATCTCACTTTTTTAGAGGCAGCTTTCTATAGTGGAATATGAATAAATTGAATAGGAATAAATTGAATAGGAATAAATTGAAATATAGTACAGATTTATTAAATTAGAGAATAATAATTTCACATTAAAAATTGAATTCAAGTTTGTTCAATTTTTTTACTCCAATTAAAGCTAAATACTTTTGTTAAAGACTTATTGGAATCTTTATAGGACAATATTTGTGCAAGGTTGTGGCTTCAAATAGATTATCACATCACTATGCCACTTAGAGAAGATATTGCTGAAAAGTTATTGTTAAAAAGGCAAAATAATTATCTTTAGACTTTTAAGTGATGAAAAGGAATCTTCCTTTATGTTTGTAAGTGAGGAAACTGACATCTAGAGCAATTCCAGAACTCCCTTAAGGTAAGATAGTTAGTTGGGAGGTAAAACAGGTCCATAGCATAGGTCTCCTATGTTCCAGGCCAGTTGTTTGTCTTACACCATTCTTTGTGATCATCAGTGCAGGAAGACCAAATGCTATCGGCATTTTGAGCATCTCAATTTTTCACTTTGCAGGACTCTCCCCTTCTTTACAAGACATTTAGCATTCCTATTCCAAGCCCATTAAATGCTGGTAACACCTGCACATTCCTTTTCCCCCCAGATTTATTGAGAGATGACAAATAGTATTATGTAAGTTTAAGGTGTCTTCACATTCTTGAATGCCTTTTAGAAGCACAGTACTTCCCCGGTTAAGAAATATCACATATTTCACAAATGATGAAGAAAAAGTATCCCAGATGCCCCATTACATTTTTCCTGCATTCATTCCTGAATTTCTTAGGTATGCTGTGGCTTTTCTTTGACACTAGGTGGAAAAGCTTCCTTCTGGTCTTTATATTCCCATTGCCAATATATGTTCAGAAATGCAAAATTAGGATGCCCAGGTGGCTCAGTCAGTTAAGCAACCAACTCTTGATTTTGGCTCAGGTCATGATCTCACGATCATGATCTCAGGGTCATGAGACTGAGCCTCCTATTGGACTCCATACTAGGAGTGGAGGCTGCTTAAGATTCTCTCTCTTCTTCTCTCTCTGCCCCTCCCCCATCTCTCTCTCAAAAAAAAAAAATGAAAAATGACTACCACTGAGAAGTATCACTAGAAATGAGACCCTTTCCCCCGCTTTATTTTCATGATACTTGTGGATTTTTATACCCATTGTGGACTTGTTGAGGAACACACACAAATATGACACTATAAAACATCTATTAAATACAAGTACTAGTGATAGCCATCTTAAATGGAAGAGTTAGAAAGTTCATGTGTATGTGAGATATCCAGTCTAATCCTTCAAGTTTTAATAGTCTTCAGTGAATAAGCCAAGTAGAATAATAAAATACTCCTTTAAAGTTATATAAAGGAATTAAAAAGTCATAATTCCAGTTTGACTATATAACACGTGTGAAATTACTCTGTGTGTTTTTATGGTGTGTGTGAACATGTGTGTATGTGTAGTGCGTGTATGTGTGTGTGGTGTGTATTTAACCAAACATACCATTTTCTATGTTCCATGCATGCTAAGCACTTTACATATATTAATTCATGTAATCCTCATAACCATCCTCTGAGGTAGGTCCTGTTTTTATCCTCATCTTATAGATGAGGAAACAGAAATGGAGAGAAAGATCACACAGCATAAGGCAGAGCAAGAATTCCAACCCAGGCAGTCAGAATCCAGTCATCCCACTTCACAATTGCTCCTCTCTACAGCACAAGGATTACATGGGGAAGAACATTGCGAAAACTAATTTTAGGATTCTGGCCAAGCGGGAGAAAACTCAAAGTGGCCACTTGCCAATCAGATGTTGTTTTGCTACATCTGAAGCAACAAGGCTTCTAGACATCTTTTTGTAGAAATTTCATTAAAATCTGGTTTTCCCAGACCCTGGTTTTGTGACCTCAAATATCCCAGGGGGGAGGTGGGGAAATATATTGACAAAAGAACTATATCTTTGCCTTCTCATTTGTATTCATATAATATAGTTTTACATATGTAAATTTTTGTTTTAATGGTTAACTTGAATAATAAATAATATAAGGGTTAGAATTCTTTTTTCCTTGAATTACAAACCTATTCTACATTTTAGGAAAACCCTGTTTATTCTATTTTTTTTAACTTTATAGTGTATTGTCAGGTTGGTTTCCATATAACACCCAGTGCTCTTCCCCACAAGTGACCTCCACCAAGACCATCACCCCCCATTA